>OX235274.1:92609728-93254470 GCA_944472155.2 Trichobilharzia szidati | reverse complement strand
CGTAGTCTGCAGCTGATGAGAACTTGTGAAATAGAATGATATCATTTTATACTGCAAATTTCGTCTTCCTTTCTTTATCGAAAGTTAATGGCTTTCATAAAAAAATTATTAGACCACTTTTAGGCGATAGATGAACTTTCTTAAAAAAGTGGAAATTATATAACCCTAGTGAATTTTCAGCTCAGAGTGTGCAGTATGCAGACAGCGAATTCATTCGTACGTAATTTCAATTCGCTTAAATAGCTGGCAATTATTTTTAACTGGTTTGAAGCAATTCAGCTCTTTGAGGTGAGTCATTCTGAATACACAGTTATTGGGTTTGGCTGTAAATGGAGTGGAATGATTATTGAGTGCCTAATTCCCTGTAATCTGGCTTGAGGTTACAACTGGTTGATATCAGTGACTTCTAGCTACTTCTCCCATATTAACCCTACGCTGACTCTGTCAGGTCACCTTATTTGGTTGGGTGTTTCATTGAAACCTCCACTTAGATCATCTTCAGTTGTCATTATATTCAGTGGATCATTTTCATCTTTGAGAATCCCATCTATATCAATCAATAATGACAGCTTATATTCCACAAAGATGCCCTCTGTTCTTTCTAAACGTAACCGATAGACGTAGACTTATGTTTAATGAGTTGTTGTATTATTTGAGTATCATGTTTCTAAGAGGTGAAACCGCTCCCTGTGTTTTAAGATTCCTCCTTAAACTTGAAGTTTTTAAAGGCAAATTTCTTACTTCAGAATATATCTTGTTAAGAAACGACAAGAGTTAGAAGACCAGTGAAAAATGAGGGGAACTGACTAGCTGCGATGATGTCGTTTCCGCACAAAATCTGTAACGACAAAAGGCAAGAGCCAGGCAACAGATCGTTTATTAAGGAAATCAACACATATTTATAGATTTTCATGTACATTATTATAGATTATTGTTAGCAGACAAACACAGTCTTCTGATTGGTTGTTTCTCACTAAAAGTTAATCTTTCATCTCTTTGTGGCTGTTTCTTGAATGTCAGATCATCTATCAGCTAATTGTATCCGCCTACGCAAAGTCTCTTGTCCGCCTTTGATCTTGTTTTCATATGACTAATATTTGAGACATATACATTGACGTCACTTACTGTCTACCAATTTGGCTAGCAGCCAGCTCTCACCACATTCCTCCCTCTGTCAAATAGCCTCGCGTGCAGGCGTTCCGACCTCCTGGGTGATACGTCCTCTCGTTGATGATTGTCACGCAGTGGCTTTTCCCACTGAATCCACTATTGGATCTAACTGGCATTAACTCGTTCCTGTTTGGTATATACCTGACCCCGCTTTTTTGTGATTGTGTATGGTCCTTCCCAATTTGGAAGGAGTTTTCGTGAACCTGGCCCGCATCCAACTGCATATCTTCTATCTCTACACTACACTTGATTCCCGACTGCAAAGGTAATGCACTGAGTCTTTTCTCTCTGCTGAGACTTCGTGACATCCCTCCGCTGCTTCTGCATTACATACTTGATTGCTTCTTTCCGTTCTGCTCTCAATTTCGTCATACTCCACTTTTGGTGAAGGGGCCATGTCTCGCTGTGTATTATGAAACCATCCATATCTCTGTGACACTACACTTGAAGACGAAACGTTATGTTGATATTTGAAATGACAGTGGTTCAGTGGTATAATGGTCATCGGTCACATAGGAGGTCTGTGTTCGATTCCCAGCCAATACACTCCTAAGCCTTGTTCAGTTTACTATCCGGTCATCAAACCAAGAAAGAGAGGAAGTTGGGTATAAGGCTAGTCACACCGCCCTCTTTAAAAACAAACGCTGATGCTTCTGAGACTTCAAAGCTGGAAGCCCCGTATTCAGTTCAGAACTCAAGGAATGAACAAAACGCTGAGAGTGAATTGTCTTCGTTTTTATTTTGCCAGTTCTGTTATTTATCCTTCTTCTTGCTTCTTCTTCTTCTTATTGTTGTACAGAGGTTGTTGGTGCATTGGCTTCAGTTTTGTTAATATGGTTGGTTACTGGTATATTGGTCTACTTGGCTGTTATACGTATTATACACAGTAAGTATGAAATCAATGGAAAAATTATGCTCATAACATCAGCAACAGGAGTTGCAGTAAATGTAATGTAAGTTGAAGATGTTCAGCATTGATCATTTTTGTTTTAATTATCATTACACTTTCATCAGGATTAGAACTTGTGAAGGTTTATGGATTTTAAGTTTTGATATCAACAACTAATATGATAAGGTCGAGGAATATACGAGTTGGTCTCCTGGCGGGAGGCGTAGGGTAACTAGCGTGCCTCTGTTTAGTTTTAAGTTTCGCATGTACTACATGGTCATACAGTACTGTTACACACCGAGTTGTTCACTTAGGAGTTTACAGTGGTATTTGCAATTTCATGTGTTTTTATATAAATATATATAATATTTTCTGCAAAAATCCTTCATTTATCTCACTGGTCGACTGAAGAACACTCGTGGGTTCGCATCACTTAGGACGCTATTGTAGAAATTTGCCATGAGTCTCCTTGTATACTGACTGGTCAGCGTTTGCGATTATGAGTGGTTCGAGTGTGTAGCGCGTCAAACTGGTAACAGCACGAATTCGCGACATGAGAGATGATGAGTGGACAGAGGATGTGGAATTCACTTGACTGTCTGCTGAATGTGTGCGAACTACTGGGAGACCAATCATATGCACTGACGGATGCTTAGTCTTTCAGATGACAGAACTCTATCAGTCAAGTTTTCAGTGTATTCAGCAAGTTAGGTGACTTGGTTATGTTTGATGGCTGAAGATAGTTGACAGAAAGCCTTGGATTTCAGTTACATGCCTAATGGCTCTTGTCAGCAGGATGTACCTGTCACCTCGATGGAACTGATGAGCGCCTCATAGATTCAAAATTGCATCATACAGTGCTGCAGCTCAAGATATACCACTTAGCTTTTCCAGACCATGACAGACGTCTTTTAGGGCTGCAAGTCTAACTGGTGCATTTCAGCCAGCACCAATGCTAATTGGTTAGGAGTGGAACATTGGGCTTCAAGCTTTAAGTTTTAGTAACGCCTGTGTTCTCAGGGGTTGAATTTGCTATCCTCAAGCCTTCTCCCATTTTGGGCTTACTACTGACCAGTATAAGGAGCGTGCATCTGTCAGAAATCGAACTTGGGTCACTTGCGCAGGTGGCGAGCATTCTGATACTGAACCACTGACTCCCTGATACCCGGTACCTTCAAGTTACAAGGCTAGGCTGTTGACCGTTCAGTCACTGAGATAGAGTTATCCTTTAGGTCGCGCTAAGGATTATGCACATGATGTAGTTTACTTCCAAGTGACCTCAAACCACCTTACAGCTTATAGATGGACACATTATAATGCGATCACTTTGTAACAACAGAAGACAAGGGCCAGGCAAAAGATCGTTAACTGAGAAAGCCAACAAATATTTATAGAATATTATGTACGTTATTATTAGCAGAGAAGCAACGTTTTCTGCTTGGTTGTTTTCTTGCTGAAGGTTATTTTGTCGTCTCTTTGTAACCGTTTCTTATAAAGTTAAGCCATGTATCTGCAAATCGTATTCGCACACATTAAGTCTGCTGTGATTGGTTGTTGAGTTCCTCAAGGTTAAGCTTTGTTATTGTTTTATCTCATGACCCCAATTTAGGACGTAAACACTGATGTAAATTGTTGTCTACAATTCTGGTTAATAGACAGCTCTCACCACAAATTGAGCATGGCCGTACTGAGAGTTTGCTATCCAGACGTATCACTGTAAACTAACTTTAGTAGTTTTGTAGAGACAGCTGACCAACTCCAGACAATAATCGAACCTGACAGTCAGCTTCAAAATTGTCTGCGGAATACGCTTAAATCTTGCTAAAAGGATATAAGGCAAAGTTCTTCAAACCTCGGGAGCTATGGCACTCCATGTGTTGAATCATAAACTCTGCATATAAAGGAATTCAATTCAGTCAGTGAACTTAAAATGGACTTATTCACCGGATAGGTGATTTTTTGACTTGAAATTACATTATTTTTCTCCTCGCCTACTATCTTCTGTCGTTACAAGTTGAGTTCTACTCAGTCCTGTTCGTTCGTCAAGTAATTTTGCTTATTTAATTTTATTTCAGTATATAGCCTACTATCGCCAATGATTTTCCTGATCGCAGTAGACTGGATAATGCGACAGACGAAGGGCAGTGATGAAACAAGCATAAAATGGACCCACACAAAGAACTTGGAGGATCTGGACTTCGCCGATGATATATGTCTGATTTCCAACAAACTGGAAGATATGCAAGTGAAAAGCAACAAGTTGACAGAAGAAGCATCGAAGATAGGACTCCAGGTGAACATAGAGAAGACAGAGGTGATGAAGATTCCTGGGCAACACCACCAACAGCAACAACAACAACAGACAACAATCAGCCAGCATAAATGGGAGGAAGCTGAAAGAAACAACCTCCTTTAACTACCTATCTAACTACTTACCCACCTGGGAAGCATCGTTTCAACTACAAGCGGACGGAGCTGATGAGGATATCAAAGCAAGAATTGGAAAAGCAAGACAAGCTTTCATTTCTGTCAAGTCCGTGTGGAGGTCAACAACTCTCAGCATCAAAAATTAGATCCGGATTTTCAACTCCAATGTGAAGTCAGTCAGTGCTACTATACGGATCAGAGACTTGCACTGCGCGTCATAAAGAGCATCTCAAACAAACTACAGACCTTCATCAACAGTTGTCTTCGCTCACTACTCAAGATCAGATGACTGGCCAGAAAAGATCAGCAACAGAGATCTCTGGCAATGAGCGAACCAACCAGGAACCGATTGTGCAACAAACAGGCAGGAAGAAATGGAGATGGATTGGCCATACTCTGAGAGAGCGAACCATCAAGTGACATCACTAGACAAGCCATTGCTCGAGTGGAACCCTAACGGGAAGCAGCGAGTTGGTCGTCAGTACGAGGGTGACTTGGAGGAGGTCATGTGAAGAGGAGATGAAAACGTGTGGGCAGACTTGGAGCCAGGTGAAGACTCTAGTAGAGAACCGAACGCAATGGAGACACACGACTGTAGCCCTATGTTCCTCTAAGAATTAAAGGATATAATAATAATAATATAGGCAGTTTACGCCTTCTGTATTGCGTAATTGTCATCTAAAATTTGCAACTCTGTTGATACATCTTTGGAAATATAACTTTTGTAGCTAAGGAAATTCACCTTGGAGAAGAGAAATTCTTTGCGGAAGTCATCTTGTTTTTAAATCTAACACGGTAGGGACTTTTAATTGACAACTTGTTTTATCCAAAATTAGGATATTTAAATGCATGTTTTCCTTACACTTTTGTTGTTTTATTATATCTCAGTATGCTGTTAACATTACATGATCATGGTCACGGTCACAGTCATAGTCATGGTCATGGACATAGTCACAGTTCATCATCTTCAATTGAGCATACACATTCAACTGATATACCAAACACTATAAAATCTGAATCGACTAACTTCAATGGAATACACAAAGAGCAGAATAACAATAATAATAATATTGACAATTTATCGTCTTCAATTGATGTTGAACATGGTGTCAGCAAAGAACGGCATAAAGCAATGACTCGTCAAAATATTACTGTACGTGCAGCTTTTATTCATGTGGTCGGTGATCTGTTACAGAGTATTGGAGTTATGGTTGCTGCTATGGTTATTTATTTTCAGGTAGGTAATTTCCTGATTGTCTCTTTATAAAGAAACAATTTAAGATTGTTTAAATTAGAAATTAGGTAATAATTTAAAAATTATCAATTTGATATAACGAATTACATACCAGTTCACTCAGGTAGGTAGTTAGGGTCCCCCCAATGGTTTGAACTCAATGGAGTCTCTGAATTGGGTTGAAACCTGGCACACGGCTGATGAAGTCGGTGAAAAACGAACGAAACGGCTTTTCAGTGTTCAGATCACCCCAATATGGATGGTTAGGAAGCACTATTTGGTGGATGTGTTTGGTATTAACCTACTCACATCAGCCAATCCCTAGAATGCGGACTCAAAACAAAATAAAAATAATCCTTACAAACCAACTATTGAAAATTGATATGATGCTCGCTAGTGACTTGCTACAGAATGGAGTTTCCTGGAGTTCTAGTGAGAAGTCGTGACCAGTGAGGTGCATCCAGTCAAGTGTGAGGATGGATGTCCCACCGACGACATTGGTTGGTGGTCGTGCTAAATCATGAATTGGTAGAAGTTAGAATTCATGGACTGGGCAATGAATTGGGTCCCAGTGCCTGAATGATATACGAGCTTAACTTACAACCGGAAGGCCCAGGATTCGAACCCCCTGTGGTGGTTGGGTACTACCGATGCGTCCCAAACTAGGATGGAGGAAACAGCTGTCCAGTACTCCAGTGCTAGTTTTCAATGGTTGTCTAACTGATATCAATACGTGATCAACTCGTAAAAATGTCAAAACAAATACACTTTTAAGTGAACCATTTTGATTTTCTTTTTAAAGTAAACCAAGAATGGTAAAAATGAACTAAAATAAAAGTGTAGGATCCTATTTCTGTAATCTGGCAGACGATTTGATTGTTAAGGTGCTTTGTATAGGATGTATGTTGATGATATCACTGTGATACACAATGAGAATTTAGCCACGACTTGTCTAAATCGAAATACTTAACTGTGCACAACAAAATCAAATCAGTCTGACGTTTGAGGCAGAATGTGGCAAACAGCTTGCATTCTTAGGCATAATTTTGACGTGGGGAAGATGGCCTAGTGAAGCAGTTAATTCATAGAAAGCCTGCTTAGACAAAGCAGTGTTTAAATTTTCTCTACTACAATATAAGCAAGGGTTACTGAAGTGCTTATTCAACAGGATTCAGCGTATTTGTGTAGATAATGTTAGGGAGTGATGACAATGAAAGGTTCACGGATGCACTTGTCGAAAATGGATATTATCTGAAGGTTCTGAGCCGGTGTAAATGTCATTTATCTTCGTAGACTACAGTCTATTCCGTGCCATGGAAAGACATCTACATCAAATTACTTTACAATAGAGAAATAAACATTACGATTTTAAAAATTACTATGCAATTAGGCTTATAATGATCGAAAACGTCAGAAACGTACTCATCTGGAAGCCTCAACTTTGCACAGTTGATTATGCCACACACCATGCTGTATATTGACACACATTTATGAAGAAGATCAATCGTGTCTTGTATGTGAGGGTGGAAGAATATATGTGAAACCTCTGTGAATGCAGATGACAGACTATCAGTCTTGTCTGTGGTAAAACACCTAACTGATATGAATCTTAGAATCAATATCAAAAACCGTCAGCGGCGTATACTGAAATAAATTGGGGTGATAGTCATTCAAAAAACAATTTGTTATTAGCCTTACTCAGCATAAGGAACTAGATTCACATTCTCAACACCAATGTGAAGTAGGTTAGTTCTTCTTCTATACGGGTCAGAAACTTGCACAACGTGTCACGAAATGGATTTCCAACAGTTTGCAGACTTTCACCAACAGCTGCCTTCATTGGCTCCATATTGAAGATCATATGGCCAGCCAGTCAGAATAAGCAACAAGAAACTATGGGAACAAACCAACAGGCGAGAGTCGATCGCCCAACAAATATGTAGGAGAAAGTGGGGATGGATCGGGCATACATTGAGGAGGCCACCGAATGACATTGCACGTCAGGCCGCTACTCAAATGGAATCCCAGTGGGAAGTGGCGACTAGTGAGTCGTCGGTGTGAGGGTGATATGGAGGAGATCGTCTGAAGAAGAGATGAGAGAGTTTGGTCAATCGTGGACCCAGCTGATGAGGACGACAGAAAACAGAACAAAGCGGAGATGTGTTGTTGAAGGTCTATGTTCCACTCGGAACGTTAGGGATTAATAATAATAATTGCCCTTAATCTCTCGGCAATCCTTAAATGAAGATATTGTCAGGTGTAACGTCAATTGTTATCCATCTTATTTTTAAATACCTCATTATTTTGTTTATTTTAACTGACTTTTTATTTTGCATATAAACTGATGTGACAAGTAAATACGTGATCAGATTGTGTTCGAAATGTATTGCGCAGTTACGTCACAGCTGTCAGACAAGCTACGTATTCTAAAATAGCGTTATCCAAACTAACTGAAGGGACTAATGATTTTATATTTTTGACAAGTAGAATCCATTAAAATATTAGAAAGATTGATTCTGATTAAGACAATTCACCTCAGTTAATAAGCTTCATCCATATGCACACATTCTGGACACAGTAAAAACGATACAGGGCAAATAAAATGGAACAGTAGACCCTTTGGTTATCTTCATGAATGTGGATTCACCCAACAGCAACGAGGAGGAAATGATTGGTGTTTTCTCTCTAGTAGCCTTGAGATACATGGAATGATTTTCCTGATTGCAGTAGATTGGATAATGCAACAGACGGCGGGCAATGAGGAAACAAGCATAAAATGGACTCACACAAAAAACTTGGAAGATCTAGACTTCACCTATGATATTTGTCTGATTCCCCGCAAACTGGAAGATATGCAAGCGAAAAGCAGCAAGTTGACAGAAGAAGCATCAAAGATAGGACTCCAGGTGAACATAGAGAAAACAGAGGTGATGAAGATTCCTGGGCAACAACAACAGCAACAACAACAAACAACAATCAGCCAGCAAAAATGGAAGGAACCTGAAAGAAGCAACCTCCTTTACCTACCTCGGAAGCATCGTTTCAACTACAGGCCAGCGGAACTGACGAGGATATCAAAGCAAGAATCGATCGGAAAAGCAAGACAAGCTTTTACTACTCTCAAGTCTGTGTGGAGGTCAACAACACTCAGAATCAAAATCAGAATAAGATCCGGATTTTCAACTCCAATGTTAAGTCAGTGCTACTATACGGATCAGAGACTTGCACTGCGCGTCATAAAGAGCATCTCAAACAAACTACAGACCTTCATCAACAGTTGTCTTCGCTCACTACTCAAGATCAGATGACTGGCCAGAAAAGATCAGCAACAGAGATCTCTGGCAATGAGCGAACCAACACAGCAGGAACCGATTGTGCAACAAATAGGCAGGAAGAAATGGAGATGGATTGGCTGGTCATACTCTGAGGAAACCATCAAGTGACATCACTAGACAAGCCACTGCTCGAGTGGAACCCGAAAGGGAAGCGGCGAGTTGGTCGTCAGTGCAAGGGTGACTTGGAGGAGGTGATGTGAAGAGGAGATGAAAACGTGTGGGCAGACTTGGAGCCAGGTGAAGACTGTAGCAGAGAACCGAACGCAATGGAGACTTTCGGCTGAAGCCGTATGTTCCTCTAGGAATTGAAGGATACTATAATAATAATAAATAAGTCTTGAGATAAAAGTAGGGAATATGTATTGGATCTTCAGTAGTGATGCAGACTTTAAATGGAAATCTCCGATAAAATTCATACAGTCGTCCCACAAAAGCAAAGATACTCTTTAGTAAACTGCTACGTACTCTTGAATTAACGATATTCTGGTTTCTCACCAATAGAAAACATTTTTTATTCAAGTGTTGGTTTGTAGGGATTTGATTGGTTACAGGATTTTCATCATGAGCTGACATTAGTTAGAAAACCATCGGAAAACCTGGGAGTACTGGACAGCTGTTTCGTCCTAGTTTTGGGCTCTTCAGCAGTACGCATCCACTACACGGGGTACGAACCCAGGACCTTCTGGTTACAAGGTGAGCTACTCGTAGACCATTGAGCCACTGGGACCCGATCCAATGGTCCATGAATTCTAACTTCCTGTAACCAATAAAATTTCCTACAAACCAACACTTGAATATCAATGAGATGCTCACTAGCGACTGGGCCTATTCAGATAGGTAGTTACCTGGGGTTCTTGTGATAAGTCGTGACCAGTAGGGTGCAGCAGGTAGGGTATGAGGACAGATACTCGCCGATGGCATTGGCTAGGGGTCACGCTATATCGTGAATTGGCAGAAGTTAGAATTCATGGGCCATTGGATTGGGTCCCAGTGGTACAATGGTCTACGAGTAGCTCACCTTGTAACCAGAAGGTCCTGGGTTCGAACCGTCGCGGTGGGTGCGTACTGATGAAGAGTCCCAAACTAGGACGAAACAGCTGTCCAGTACTTCCAGGTTTTCCAATGGTTCTGTAACATTTTTTTAAATTATGAGTTTTACAGAGGTTGGGATTGATTTTTTTTTATTAGATTTCGTTGCGAACTGACATCGGTTACAGATCAATAAAAGCCAAAGAGCACTGAACAGCTCTGTTTCATTCTAGTTTGGAACTATTTTTCCGTGGGTACCCACAATCCTACCAGAGAATAAACCCAGAACCTTGAGGCTTTGAGGTCTAACTCACCAATTAAAAATCCCCACAAAATTCGTAACCTAAACATCTGTCTCCAGCTCACTGGCGGCCTTTCGATGGATGTTTTGAAGTTGTGATGAGTAGCCTCGGCTAATGAGGTCAACATGTTGAGGTAAAATCTATGCCCATTAATGTCATTGGTTGGTAGTAGCATTATATCATGAGTTGAAAGAAGTTAGAATCCACCAATCATTCAATTCCTGCCCAAATGGCTGAAAACTTAACAAGCTGACCTCACAGCTTGATCAAGGCGCTGCATTCCATCCTTAGCGGGGCGGCGGGGGTTCATGGATGCTTACCGATAAACAGTCCCAAACACACTGACGAACAAGCTTACACTAATAATCCTTTTAACCATTTTCTTTTTTTTTAAATCTCCTTCCAGCCAGCGTATAAAATTATCGATCCAATATGCACATTCCTCTTTTCTGTACTTGTATTGATTACAACTATCAATATACTACGGGATACTTTAAATGTTCTCATGGAAGCTACTCCACGTGGATTGAATTTCAATGAAGTTAAAAATGCATTGATTGATATACCAGGAGTTAAAGAAACTCACAATTTACATATATGGAGTTTAACAACAAATAAAATGGCGATTTCTGTACATTTAGCTATAGGTAAGTAAAAAATAAGAGATAATTATTTAAAATTCTTCAAATATGATTCAATCAATAATACACTCATGATGTTACTTGATAGATAATAGTTCCTGGTGAACATCAAGATGGAGATTTCATTCTGTTTGATAAGGGTGATGGTGTTGTAATTAAGGTTGAAGACGAGCATGTACTGTTGCTTCAAATGCCAGGGTGATATTCACTAAGTAAATGAGTCACAATAGCCACGTTTTTATCATTCAATACTATTTGTTAGTTGGATACCATTGCAAGTACCGCAACGTCATGTTCAAATCGAAAATAAAGTCAAAGTACAAGAAGTTCAGCAAAGATATCTGGTTTTTCGGCGATTTCATTCTCGAAAGCAGCTGTACAAACGCATTTATATACATATAAGTTTACATGGATACAATTATTATTTATTTAATTGCACATAGTAACGAAGAGGATAATAATTTTCAACCTGATATGAATTACAAGAGGCTTAGAGACGAAAATTACGCAGGGATAGGACGAATTACAGGTGTGAACAAAATGAGCATGGAAACAAATTGAAATCAAAATTTTCAACTTGAAATGTAAGTTAGGAGGTGTGAATATAGATTACAAGACGCACAGAAACAAAAAATTACACAGGATTAGAATATCATTGTAAAATGGTTATTCTAAACGGATTACAAGTGTGATCAGGAGGAGCATGAAAACAAACTTAAAATAACTGATTTTATAACTGAAAAATATGGGATGAATTGAATGAAGACAAAGAGAGAAAATTATACACACAGAGAACAAAACAGGAAAACTGAAGGATAAGGGAACATACCGAAGTAGGTCCATGGTAGTTGTAAAGGCTGGACTAGTTTCTTCTGAACACAGCTCTGGCTTTTCGATGCATATGGCAGGAGCTATGCATTCAAAGGAAACTTATCCAGCCTTTGAAACTACTATGGACCTAGTTCGGTATGTTCCCTTAACCTTCGGTTTTTTGTTTTGTTCTCTGTGTGTGCATTTTTCCACTCTTTGTCTTCATTCAATTCATCCAATTTTTTCAGTTATAAAACCAATTGTTTTAAGTTTGTTTCCATGCTCCTCCTGATCACACTTGTAATTCGTTTAGAATAACCATTTTACAATTACACTCTAATCCTATGTAATTTTTGTTTCTAAACCTCTTGTGAAGGCAACATTATCTGCAGAATAAATTGTAACAACTGCGAAAAACACTACATTGGCCAAAGTGGACGTCCCCTTTGTCTTCGTGCCCATGAATATAAGCTATCCGTCAAAAGACATGACATCCACTCCCTTATATCAACGACAGACATCAATTAGACTGGAAAAACGTTCAAATATCAGACAGAGGAAACACCAAGAATGCTAGAGAATTTTTAGAAGGCTGCCTGGTATTCCACTGAATCACCAGTCAATAGACACGTCGAGATAGACAGAATTTACCAACCGAAAAGAAGGAAACCTCACACACGAAGGGTCAAAGTTCAAGGAACCAATAAGTTCCATTACAAGTAGCCCAGAGGGTGTGAAAACACACAAATTAACCAATCACGTCCAAGGTCACCGGGAAAAATGACTAATAAAGTCGTGGAGAAATGTAGAAGCTCACTTCAATTGGAATTGAAGTATGTCCTGAAGAAGTTGCCTAGTAGGGTAATGAAAGCTTCGCACACTAACTATCCAGCTCAGAGAACATAACCACATCAAAGTCATCCACCTGAGCTACAAGCCTTCCCCATAATATCTAGGTCTTTCCCATTCATGTCACAGAGCAGCAGTCGTTCAAACAGAGCAACAAAGATTCAAATTATTTGTTCTAGAAATCACTGTAGGAAAGCAATAGACGAAGAAATACGCCAGCCCAAATGAGCTCATAGTGCAACGGTATAAGACGAGATATCTCTATATAGCAAAATTGGGTACACCTTATCTTCAAATCACCATTTGCACAGACCTTCCGTGTTGTGCCACCTCTGGCCTTCCTTCGTATATTGTTTCTTTGTGTTACTTTCACGTCTTCCATGTATCTCCTCAACGCTGTATCATTTGATTTCTATGACATCATCAAATCCCTCTCCCTGATACTTGATGTCCCTTTATGCTGACGAACGTCTCTTCATATACTACTGATAAATCTTATCAGTAGCACACTTCACAATAAAAAAACTCGTTTTCTTTTAACAGACTAAGGATTATTTTTCAAATTTGCAAACCTTGTACAAAAACAGTTTCACCAAGGTAAGAAATTACTCAAGAATAGGCATATACAAAAATAATTCTTTCGGCTAATCTGTAGACAAACTCTATCTCCTTCAGTGTATAGCAGAAACTTTCTTTCCTTTTTTACCACAGATTTATTGAAAATAATTTGAGACAACTGAAAATTTATTCAATTTTTTGACAATTTATTTTATGCATGGGGATTAATTATGATGAAAAACCAAGGAAGAATTGTAATCTGTTTACCATAGTTTTAATATTTTAAAATGAGACATTTATGAATCTGCTATGATATAATATAATATGATTTATTCTATAGGATGAAGACTGAAACGTATGTAGTTTCATCATGATGGCGTCATATGTGATGATGTAACTGCTATGCATGTAGTTATGCAAATCAGATTTAGCCCAACGGTGGATATTTAATTGAATTTTAGATTTTCTCGTCGATTGATGGGACCGAAGTGCTCGGTATCGGGTTGACATGTCGGCTTCTTGTGCAGATGCTTTGACGATGTCTGGGTGTGCAATTAGAATTTCATTGGTGGATGGTAACTACCAGTGGAATCCAGGATAGCGCACATTTCGTCCTATTTGGAACTCGTCAACTGGATGTACCTGCATTCCTCAGTCAGTGAGTGATGATGTTCCCACCGAGGCTCGAAACCAGTGCCCATAGTTTCAAACGCCAAAGCGTTATCCACTAGATCACTTTGGCGACGAGAACCACCTCTTATATAACGGGTCATATGAATTATTTAATTGAATTTTAGATTTTCCCGTCGACTGATTTGACCGAAGTGCTCGATCTCAAGTTGACATGTCAGCTTCTTGTGCAGATGCTTTGACGATGTCTGGGAACTGGATTTGAGCCTGGGTCGGAACGTCATTATTCACTGCGGAATGCAAGTACATCCAGCTGACGAGTCCCAGATAGGACGAAGTACGCGTTATCCTGGATTCCACTGCTAGTCACGATCCACAAACGGTGTAAAGTTCATTTTTCTCATGAACTTCTACATTTTTACATTCCTTCATGAATTATGAAGGTCTTTTGCTTCTCCTTCTCATATATTAATTGCTGAAATTAATAAATTTTGTTGAATCTGGGGGAAAGAGTATCAAAACTCTGTGCAACAGGGGGATTATAATCAACTATCAGATATTATACGTAATACTATTACTCCCTTAGGTTGTGGGTAGAAAATACAGTCTCAGAAAAACGTCGTCATTTCATTCTCTTCTTTCCAGTCCTTACGAAACGATCTCCACGATTTTTCATAAGTTTCCATCTCCTCCTGACACAATCTCCTCCATAACACTCTTAGACGCATGCCTAACTCTTCGTTTCCCATTTGATTTTCACTCTGCAATCTAGTGCTTGATGTCACTGAAAAGTCTCTACAGAGTGCATCCAATCACTCATTTCCATCATTTCCTTTTCCATATTTGTTGGGTGAGTGATAGGCACTTGGTAAGCTCGTTGTTTATTCCTCCTGGCGGCCATCTGATCTTCAGTAGTTAGGGAAAACAGCTGCTGATGAAAGTTTACAGTCTTTTAGGAATGTCATTCATGACGCATGCACTAAGTCTCTGAACTCAAATAAGGCACTGACTGACTTGACATTAGTCTTGAAAATCCGGATCTTGTTCCTTATTCTAAGTGTGGCATGCTCCTGCAATCATTTGACATTCATTTGATTAGGAATCAATACTATATAAGCAAAAAGAACTGCATTCATACTGATTCTCTTTACAATGAAGTGAATATAGGTACATATGCCACAAGATGAATAGTTTTCATGTCTTAATTAAGATTAATATAAACTTTATTTGTTTTTACGAGTTGATCACGGATTGATGTTAGTTAGAGAACTATTGAAAACCAGGCAGTACTGGATAGCTGTTTCATCCTAGTTCGGGAATCATCGGCAGTACGCACCCAGCGCCAGGGTTCGAACTCAGGACCTTCCGGTTACGAGGCAAACTCGTACACCATTCAGCCACTGGGACCCGATTCAGGGGCCATTCCATGAATTCTAACTTCTACCAATTTATGATTTAGCGCGACCCCAACCAATGTCGTTGGTAGGATATCAATCCGTGATCAACTCGTTAAAAACAAAACTAATCCTTACTAACCAACTATAGAAAACTTTATTTATGTGTTATAGATATCCTACTGTGAAAATAGATTTTTAATACATTATCATTCGGGTAATTACTGAGGATGTTTTCTTTCTCAGTTTTCATCCAAATCAAAGGCAAAACCATGATTTCCCCAAATTTTTATTCTTTATTTACAAATGTAACTCTTATACAGACGGTTGACATTGTATGTGATTACATCTCTAACAACAGTTTCCTATTACCAGTTTCCATATCTTATTTAAAAGAGTTACTGCTTCAATGTACTAACGATGTTAAGCTTATATTTGAGGGCAAACATTTCCCTCAGAAGGAAGTGTTGCTATGGGAATCCTCCTAGGTTAGCTAATATATACATGTCGCGTGTTGAGAACCTAGCTGAGGACGTAATTGGGAGAGTTTATTTTCATAAGTGCGTCGGTGGCACAGTGGTTAGGACTCTCGCCGACCATGCACATGGTCCGGGGTTCGATCCCCTGCCGGCGCACACCCGATATCTATGGTATGCCTGAATTTGGGCAACCGATATCCACGCTGAAAATTCCACACTTGTACTGAAAATACGGTGTGGAATCAAGCTGTAAATCAAAAAAAAACATACGTGGATGACATGATAGTCATATATGATAAACCGACAAACGCCATGGAAACCCTAACCAGATCAGTAGAGTACAAAACAGCATATCACTGACGTACTTTAAGAGAATAATGATTTTAAAACAATCAGTTCCCTTTATGAATTTAGATAAAGCAAAGAGAAGACGTAATTTGTCTGAATCGTGTAATGTATTTGTGCAACACATTTCGGACAATCTGATGACACACGGACTGGTCATAGGAATATATGTGAAATTAAAAAAGAGTTAAGACGTGAGAAAATAGACTTCGGTCAAGTTAAAAGCACTTACTGAAGGTCAAAATAACAATGAAGACCACTAAACCGAATAGCAGAGGTAATAGTACATCTGCTATGGTATCAAAACAAAATTTACCAAGGAAGGTTTAATGTGATGACGAAGTGTTTTTGAACACATAAAGTTTGTTTAAACTTCCTAATTGCCAGCTAGGAGTTCTAAAAACTTTAGGCTATGCCCCAGATACGTTTTATGGATGGATAGGTTTAAAAGATGTGTTTACGTCAATTTTATGTCCTGTCTCTTTAATATTTTTCACAACAGAGGAGCTAGGTCTCCTTTTCTCACCATTAATGGGTTCTGAAGACTGATTGCTTGCCATTTTACATGCAGTCATAACCCGCTGACAAGATGGGTCAGTAAAACGATCTGCCAACAGAAAGTCCACATGGACGGGACAGTATCTAAATTATCATAATTTCTGCCCACTACAGTATAAAAAGGCATTGGTTAAGTGTTTGTTCAAGCGCATTCACCGTATATGTACTGCCGATACAATTGAAGAAGAAAGACAACACCTCACTGAAATATTGTTAGATAACAATTACCCACTGAGATTTATTAGGTGTTACGGAAGTGTCAACCATAGAGCTCTACCAATCCAATCAGCTCCCCAAAAAGATGTTCATATATCCTTGCCGTTCAGGGGTGATCAACAAAGTCTGGTCACTAGACAAAGACTCAAGGCGGCAATTAATAGAACTTATTATGCAGCTAAACTTATCTTCATAGAGAAAACGAGAACTATGCTGTCCTGTAAACCCTCACAGTATCCGAACAATAGTGTCACATCCTAATTGTGTTTATCAATTTACGTGTATGTATGGACACACGTACATAGGGAACACCCATCGGTTTCTGCAGGTTAGGGCTACAGAACATATTCCAAAGTGTCTTCAACAACAAACAAATTCGTCAGATACAAGTGATCCCGGAAATAGATGTCCAACATCATCTATAGAGAAGCACATGATAGATAGGGGACATAAGGTTGATTTGCCAATGCCTTTAAGCCCATATATAAAACAACGTTGGATCACATACTTAAATTCGTTGAAGCCTTAACCATAAAAAGACCCTAATCTGTCTCATGTGCCCAAAAGTTATTTGTTATTACTTTAAACCTGCCTTAGTAAAGTGGGTCGGCCGAGAATCGAAACCGCAATAACGTGCGTGGTTGGTGGACATTCCTCCCCTGAATTACCAATGGCCAACTACCGATTTTTAATTCAGTTCCAATCTACTTTTCATCTTGTATTTTTATAAAATTCTTATTTTTCTTTGTATATTTCTCTTATTTACAGAACCAAATGCAAATCCACAAGAGATACTGAAAACAGCAAATCGTTTATTAAGAAAACGCTATTTAGCGCATGATGTAACAATACAACTAGAGAATTATGTCGATGAAATGGCTATTTGTCATCAGTGTAAAGAACCTTCAAAGTGAAAAATGTGAATATATATATATAATTCTCTCACCTCCATTCTTAGTCAATTTCGCTGAGAAGAAGTTAACCCCTTCCCTTAAAAAGTCAGTTGCTTATAACTAATAAGTGCATATTTAACCGCTTCGCTATTTGATTAATGCCATATTGGTGCACTGGAAAAATTGTACTACCACTAGTACTGCTCACACAACTTCAACTATCCTTTACTGCTTTTATCAGAAATCTGTTGACGAAAGCTTTTATTAGTCGCCTACAATCAATCTTCTATCAACAGGCATTATATATAAGTTTTTCATCAACTAATAACTCAGTAGTTTCTACACCTTTTTTCTGCCTTTTCAATTATGAGATGAGCGTAGTTCTTAGTTTATATTCCTGAGAAGACTTACAAACACTTTTTTCTGAAGTACAAGATAATCTACTTGTAAGTAGTGTAACTGTGTACCCTGAAAAAAACGTGAATTTTTGTCGAATTGCAAAAACAGTGATCTTTGAAAACTTCGGCTATTATTCAGTTATATCAAGATTTTCGTTGAATAACTTATGAATACATGGATATTTCGCACTTATGATCCATGATCATGATCTGGGATCTTGTAATGATATCTGAAGCTTTTTAAAAATGACCTTTTATCACTTCTTTCAATAGTCAATAATGATTTTTGTCCTTAACTTTTTTGTCTTGTTTTGTTTTGAATAAACGCCATTTATATATGGGCAAATTATTTTTCGCTATCTTCTTCATAAGTGGACTGATAGGTTGGCCTTTCATTTGTGCTCTTAGCTTTACAAAGATTTTTATCAATTTATTGTTTTAATAGTCTGTGATAAACATGTGTTGAAGACAGAAATCTGATTGCATTTATTCTCGAATAAATTTATTATTTATATTCCATTGATAAGAATAGAAATAATACAGATTGTGGTTTTTAACGCTTTAATGGGTGTGTGTGTTTGTGTGTTTCTTCAATGCCTTGTCTCTTCTTCTGTCGAGTAAAAAAGTTCATATTTGATAACAGAATTATTTTAAGTAAACAAACGAATATTTATACATATATAAAAATGTTACAAGCGTAAATTGGGCTAATTTAAACTTTGAAGCACCACTAACTACCAATGGAGTGCGACCGCACCAGTGACCTTGAAACGGTCACTGGACAAGTTAGTAAAACCTGGCGAATAATGTTGTCATCATCAATAAAATATGCTCATCGAAGTGTTATGTTATTAAATGGGATATCTGGCAAGTTTCAGCTTAGGTTTGAAAAAGATTCAGTTACGCTCTAAGCCAAGGATAAGTTAGGGTTAGGTTAACCTAACAATGGCGACATTTGGGTTGGTTAGAGTTAAATTACAGTTTAGAGATAATTTCACGTCGGGGTTAGGTTCAGGAAAGATTAGGGTTATTGTTAGGGTTAGAAGACCTAAAAAAGTACATGCATGGAATGTGGTAGAGTATAATTCCATTGTGGTAAAATCCATTTTTTATAAAGTCTCATAGTGTTATACAGTAATATTTACTGATAACAACGTTTCGAGCACAATTTTTTGCTCATTTAGTATTACTGTATAACACTATGAGACTTTATCAAAATAAATTTTACCCATAATGGAGTTATACTCTGTTGATACTCCAACCTAAAACTGAGAGCTTTTTTTATCACATGTGGGAGGAATGTATCCTCTGTAATACTTTTACACAGTTTTTATTCACTTTTTCATAAATACACGTATTCCGCACACAAAAATGCCTCCTTCACGTGACTGGTGCTTTCGAGGTCATTCACTGATTGGTAGTTTGTAGTGCTTAAAGTTCAACTTTGCCGTGAATTGGTGCATTGAGTTATGGAGTGGATGGGGGACTAAAAAGGGTTGAAATTTTATTTGGAAAATATTTAATATTTCGAGCAATAAAGGACAATTCTGAGTGCAGCGTAGAATGCGGTACAATAAGAATTTTTCTTCTTTCAAAAGTGATATTGGAATAACAGAAGGCAAGACACGGAAACCAAGGTATATTTTCAATTGATCAAACCGCTGTTTACATACAAACAGTTTATACTCTTAAACCAGTGGCTGAGCGTGTGATTTCGGTTTACAACAAACAACATGAAATAGAATGTTCAAGTATACTTGGTGTTCTTTTGTTAATGCAGTATATAATCGTGGGAAATGTATTCTGTCTCTAAAATCAAATAGAATGTTCGAATAGATATAATGTATCCTGTTGTTAATGGCGAATGGAACTATGGGTGTAACGACAGAAGACAAGGGTCAGGGATCAGATCATTTACTGAGAAAAACAACAAATATTTCTACGAGTTGATCACGGATTGATATCAGTTAGAGAACCATTGAAAACCAGGCAGTACTGGATAGCTGCTGTTTAATCCTAGTTTGGGAATCATCTCTAATACGCACCCACCACTAGGCTTCGAACCCAGGACCTTCTGGTTACAAGGAGAGCTCGTACACCATTCAGTCACTGAGACCCGATTTAATGGCCAGGTCCATGAATTCTAACTTTTACCAATTCGTGATTTAGCGCGACCCCAACCATTGTCGTTGGTGGGACATCCATCCACACACGTGACATCTAATTGGACCTCACTGGTCACGACTTCTCACTAGAACTCCAGGAAACTCCATCCTGTAGCAAGTCACTAACGAGCATCAGATTAATTTTTTATAGTTTGGTTTGTAAGGGCTAGATTTGTTTTTACGAGTTGATCACGGATTGTTATCAGTTAGAGAACCATTGAAAACCAGGGAGTACTGGACAGCTGCTGTTTTATCCTAGTTTGGTAATCATCGGCAGTACGCATTCACTGGAATTTTTATGTACCTTATTAATAGTATTATTGTTAGCAGAGTAGCAACGTCTTCTGATTGGTTGTTTTCTCGCTGGAAGTTATTCTGTTATCTCTTTGTGGCCGTTTCTTTGATGGTCAAACCATATACCTGCTAATCGTATCCGCCCACGCGAAGTCTTTGTTCTTGTTTTTCTCAAGACCAAGATTTGGGACGTAAACATTGACGTATATTGCTTTCTACCAATTTTGTCTAGCAGACAGCTCTCACCACATGGAAATATGTGAGAATAGTATTCAGTTGGCGCACATTGTCTCTATCACACCACCACAATAGTTGAACTTTGCATAAGCTTTGAGCAAAGAAATTCACAAATTTCATAGTTTTCCAGGCACAAGTAGTTCAATGAAGAGGCTCTTTTTGGCGAATTAACTTTCCTTTGATTGGACAATAGTAACTAGTTTAATGCGTCTAGTCCTTGCTGTTTGGTGCAGACTGAATTCTATCAGTCAGGTTTGCAATGTGGCCACCATTCTAGGTAGCTCGGCATCATGGTGCACATTGATTTGATGATATGATGAATTAAAACTTTCCTTATCTGTAATAACCTATTCCTTTAAAGTCATGTATATTGGTCATTTGACGTGTATTGTGTCTATAAGGGATCACGAACATTATCCTGCATGGCTACAAAAAGGTAGTAGTGGTCCTATAAGGAGTGTGATTGCCAAATACCTTGTCAACCCTGGTCATCGAAGTATCTCAACAAATTTCTCCTTCAAAGTAATATAATATAAAGTGGAGAACGATTTGTCAAAGATAATGTGCTTTCGACATCTTTGGATTGGTTGAAGTTCTATCCATTCAGATAGAGAGACTGAAATTTTTCACACAAAAGAGAATTATTCAACCGCTTGTAATATAATAATAATAATTTTGCTTTATTCCAGAAACAGCACTAGTGGTACAGTGTGGAATTTTCAGCATATATCCACAATATTTGCATCTAATTTTATCAAACGTTTAAAAGGAGTATTTCAAAAAAAATAAATATAAAGACAACAACAAAAAAACACAAAAATAATTTTTTTTTAAATGCAAAAAAATACCAAGAAGTAGAAAGGAAAATAAATAACACAAAATAATATCTCAGTGTTGGGTAGTGGAAGCTATGATATGATTATGCATGGTGACAGTGAAGCTGTAGTCATACAAGAAGATATGAAATGATATCGCCAAGATGATCAGTTAATTTAGGTTGAAACAACACTAAACAATCATAAAATAACATTTCAGGGTTGTTGTTTTGTTTTCTATTGTCAGGTCTAATGCGGTGTTTGTAGTGGTAGTGTGAGTAATCCTGCATAATACAAAATTTTAAGATGGTGATAATGGCTTTCACAACCAATGATTGTCAGTTAATATTGCCGAGAAAAATAAAAAATAAGAAAAAACAACCACAAAAACTGATAATTACATGATGGTTAATGACCGGACAATTTTGTAATACTCATAGAGCTAATATAGTCGGAATCAGTAGATACACAAAAGAAGGAATAGAGTAAAGTACAAAAAAGCAAGCCAATATTAATAATTTAGGTAGCTAAGTATGTTTAATAAGGAGTTCACTATAGAATACAAAATAAGAGAGAAAAAAAATTGCCTAATATTATGTTGTTAATAACAAAGCAAGTCATAGGTTTCGCGCTTAACACTGTCTCTGTCACTTAGAACACGGGCCGAATATGGTGTCGTTGAGTTCCTGTACTTGGTTGTACCAGCATACCATGATAACACCTTTTCAATTTCTACTTACTTTATTTTGTATGTTTGCTGGTTTCTAACTATTTATAATTCTTGTATTTCTTTCAAACTTTTGGGTAATATCACGGGCATCTTAATTACAATGCAATAATTCGATTGTACAGCTGAAGAGAAAAATGAACTCTCGTTGAAGAGCCTTTCTGTGGAACTACCTGTTTTATTCTTTTCATAAAATTCTATCCTGTTTTGTTAATGGAGGCCCACTGAAAGTAGTATATCGAGCATTAGTTTTCACTTAAAGTTGAAAGTTAAATGGCAATAAAATTCGATTGACGACGGGGGAGGGATTGATGGTCTAATTGAGAACAGAATTATTTGTCAACAGGATTTCATCACAGAGCGATGTTAGTTAAGGAAGAAATTGAAAATACAGGGAGCGGCAGACAGCTGATTTTTCTTTGTTCCCTGATTCACAATCATCTTAAGACAGATGTTGTCCATGGTAATAGGACTTCTAGTAAGGATATTATTCAAAGAATTGTGGTTTCCACCTTGATGGAAATTACAGAAATCGATTTTTCCAGCTTTACATCAACCTACGGATATGCATTATTGATATAAGTATAAAACTTGGGCACTGTGGTAGCGTATAACTCTATTATGGATAAGATTTTATTTTGATAAGTCAGACAGTTTTATGTTTTGAGAGCTGGCTGCTAGCCAAAGTTGGTAGACAGTAAGTGACGTCAATGTTTATGTCCCCAATATTGGTGGTGAGAAAATGAGAACAAAGGCTTTGCGTAGGCGGATACAGTTAGCATATGGATGATCTGACACAGTCACAAAGAGATGCAAGGTTAACTTTCTGTGAGAGACAACCAATCATAAGACTGTATTTTCTACTAACAATAATCTACAATAATGTACATTGAAATCTATAAATATGTGTTGATTTTCCTCAATAAACGATCTGTTGCCTTGCCCTTGTCTTCTGTTGTTACAGTTATACAGTAATATTAACTGATGACGTTTTGAGTACAAACTATCGCTCATAATCATATCAACTTACTCACACAACATTTTCCTCTCTCTCTCTCTCTCTATATATATATATATATATATACATGTGATAGTGAAACTAGTAATGATAACATAAATAAGAGAAAATATGAGACATCTACTGTTATACCACACAAAGAGGGGGCATCTGAGACCCTACGTAGGATTCTTAATAAAGCAGGAATTGGGGTGAAACTGCAAACTCACTCAAAGACAAGTTCTGTAGGCTAAAAGACCCGGTGGACCCAATTAAACAAAATAATATAATTTACAAAATACCTTGCAATGACTGTGAGTTAGGTGAACTACATAGTTCAAACTAGTAGGTTTGGGATAGTCTGATTGTCGGAACATAAGAATTTAGCTAAGGTAAGAATGGTTGACCCCGAGAAGATAAGTAATTTAGAAAAAAGCTCAGCAATTGCACTGCATACATTAACACACAATCACACAATAGGGTGAGAGAGGGTTACGATTCTAAGAAGTAATCTATGTAGGTGGAGAGGGAGGCGGTTGATTACTGAATCCTTGTTCACTGAGTCTACACCAAACGCATGCGTCAGGAATGACTCAATACAAATACCAGAAATATGGAAGATATTATTACCACCAATCAAATCAGAAGAGGATAATAAATAATCTCAAAATTCTATTTCAATTCAAGCACATCACAACATGCTGACAAGTTACTTATTTTGACTGTAAAAACACTCGTCTTATTTCCCATCTGGTTGTAATTGATCAGTAACACTCATATTATCATTTTTGAATGTACTTTGTCCTATACTGACTTTTATTCAAATGTCTAATCAATTTCATTCATGTATATAAATTAAGTAAAGAGTTGTGTGAGTAGTGATATGATTATAAGTGGTAATAGTTTGTGCTCAAAACGTGGTAATCAGTGGTAAATATTGCTGTATAACATCACTGTGTGATTTATCAGAATAAAATCTTATCCATACAGATATACCTATTACTAGGGATTGAAAAAAACCGCTGGAGGACTGAGAAGAAGACTGTGGATGGTTTGGACTTCACAGATGATTGATGTCTAATGTCACACGAAGTCAGAGATCAACGGACAATAAACAAATATGGGTTATACGGGTTGGGATGTTAAAGCCAGTTAGGATCGTAAAAGGTAGGCAGACATTCATTAATCTGAAGTCACTGTGGAGCTTTACTGCATTCACCATAAGGAATACGACACGGATTTTCAGTGCTAATGTCAGGCCAGTTAGTACTTTTATATGGTTCAAAGACTTTGCATGAGTATTATGAAAGACATTCTGAATAGGCTACAACAGAATTTCAATAACAGATGCTCTCACTCGATACAGAATATCAGATAGTCGGCCAGATGGGATAAGCACAGGGGACTTCGGAAGCAAACCAACAAAGATCCAGTTGTCCAGCGAAGAAATATACAAAAGAAAATAAAGATAATTCCATTATGGGTGAAATTTATTTTGATAAAGTTTCACGGTGTTATAGAGTAATGTAATTGGGGGATGGTGACTAGCAGTGCAATCCAGGATAACGCGCATTTCGTCCTATTTGGGACTCGTCACTGAATGTACCAGCATGATGTTCCCACCAAGCCCATAGTTTCAAACGCGAAAGCGTTATCCACTAGATCACTAAGGCGACGAGAACCACCTCTTGTGCAACGGGTCATATTAACTATTTAATTGAATTTTAGATTTTCCCATCGATTGATTGGGCCGAAGTGCTCGGAACGTCATCAGTAAATATTACTGTATAGCATTGTGAGACTTTATCAAAATAAATTTTACTCATAATGGAATTCTACTCTACCACAGTGCACAAGTTTGATTCTTATATCAAAAATTAAAATGAATTGTACATACGTTGGGCAGGCTGGCTGTCAGGTGACATCACGACTAGAACCCTAATGGAAGGTGACTAGCTTGGCGTACAGGGTTGATATGGAGAAGATCGCGTAAATAGGACATGAGAGCTTATGGTTAGCCAATTAAAGAGGATCGCAGAGAAGAGAGTGAATTGGTGATGTAGTGCAGAGGCTGTATGTTTCACTTGGAACCCAAGGGAATGATAACAAAAATTAATGTGAGGATACTTCAGTTTAGTCATTGTAGTTAGGGGGAGCTCAATCTATTCAATATCTCTTGAAAGACGTCACACAAAGCACACTGAGAAGAGGTTTTAATAAGGCTTAAAATAAGCATCTATATGCATACTGAGATAGTTTACAAATAGACTTATTCTTTGTATTATTTGTAAGGTTGAATTCATTTCCCAGTATCAGCGTAAAAATCTGAATTAAACTGAACTCTAACCGGTGATTTCAGAAGAACTAGCAATCTTTTACATGGATTCATTTCTTAGAGTCTGAGTAGTTTTAATGGCAACCTGGTGATGCATAAGATTACACTGAAAGGAAATTCTTAAGAACAGCAAATGACAGCGAAAAATTTCTACTGATTCATTGAGTTTTTAACACTTTTTTTAAAGCCTTACCTTCGAAGAGATATCTCTGATAGCATTCAAACACACATAGATACACACAAACTCATTTAGAAACAAATAATTTCGGTTAAATAATCTTGTAAAACACGTTAGACAATATAATTTACTTTATCTAATATCCTATAACGAATGTGAAGTCAAATACATAGGTCAAAGTAGTAGGCCAGGTTTACTTAGATTAGCAGAGCACCGAAACCTAAAGCAATCCATTGATTTGATGATATTAGATGGTTAGAGGCAATCAGACACAGGAAGCCTTCCAACTGGGTTTCGTGCTAGTTGGCACTCGTCAGCAAGGCGTATCTGCAGCCATGAAGGAACTCACGTCCCTTCTGAGATCCGAACCAGCGTCACCCAGTGCTACAGTCAGAGACGTTACCGCTGAGCTATTCGGGCTCGCGACTAACCTCCTGTGGGACTGTAGTGGGTATTTTTATTGGACACTAGTACCTAGTGTGACGTGTAGGAAGCAATTGACAGGAAGCCTTGCACCTAGGTTTCGTGGGTTCCTTCAAGGTTGCAGATACGCCTTGCTGACTGGTGAGTGCCAACTAGCACGAAACCTAGGTCCAAGGCTTCCTGCCGATTGCTTCCAACTATCGAATATCACCAAATCAATGTGCATCGTAATGGTGAGCCACCCAGCATGGTGGCCACATTGCAAACATGACTGATAGAATTCAGTCTGCACCGAAGAAAGTACTAGACACTAGTTACTAGTGTCAAATCACACTAAAGCAATTCAGATTAACAGACCTTAATAAGATGAGAAATTTAGGGAAAAACTCAGCCACAGCCACCACTACGCAGCCATATAATAGGATGGGTCATGATTGCAATCTTGCAGTCTAATCTAATAGGATAGAAGGAAAATATTTATAATTACAGCTTCAACTATGGAATCAACTTAGACCATGTGTAAGGGGAATGACCCAACATATGTCCTAGAAATCCAGGGGAATTTTACTAGCTGTGGTAGGTTGGTTGTAGAAATTAAAAAAATTTGAAGAACATTTGTGTCTTTGTGAATACAGATGCAATTATAGCTGCGCTGAGAAAGTAGACGTGACAATTATGCTGGACTTTCCCTCATGTGCCTATAAAAAAGTAAGTTTTCAATGAATTGTGAGCAGATTTTTTCTATGGACGTAGACTAAGGACAATAAATAACCTTTTAATACTAAGAGAACCCAAGCGTTCTTACTCACCAACTTGGAGTAAAAGAAAATCTGAGATTGATACAGCTATCTGCATCAGAGATTATCGACCAGGACAATGTTTGTAATGAAGGTTATATCATGGCATGACGAGGCCAAATTGTCTACAGTTTGAAAGTTGACAGTAATCTAAGGACTCGTCATTACAATCAGTTGCATCGTCAAAACTCAGAAGCTGCCATTAACCGAAAGCTGATTATACTTTTGAACATACTACTGAATATTATTGAACAAAACACTAAAGGAACAGAAGTGCGCAGTTTTAGCGACTCCTGAAAGAAATGAAACAGAGCTTTATGCAAGAAGATGAAGTAATCGAGGATGACAAAATCTTTTATTATTTCAGACTGGCACAATGCCAGCACACTACTGATAATCGGTCTTCTTATGTGTAATTTCAGACCAGCTTGATAGTCTGTCAGTCAGAATTTAAATATTGCGGATATTGATTGCCTCTACATTAATCAAACACCCAGTCAATGAGATTTCATCATACTGATAGCCCATAATCATATCAAGGTACTCACACAACTTTCTAACTTCGTTTATATAATTCCATTATTTTCCATCGCTTGATTTGATTGGTAGTAGTATTTTCCATATTTCCCGTATGAGTGATGAGTCATTCCTATTGCACATGTTTGGTGTAGACTCGATGAACAAAAAGAATCAGCAATAAACCTCTCTCTCCACCTACTGATAAAGGAAACTCTACAGTAGTTTTGGATAAAGCTGACTATATGAAGAAAGCCACTGAACATATTGAGACCGGTGCATATGAGGAAATGAAGAAGCCTGTAGATATATAGTGGTAGTAATGAATAAGGTTAAAAAAACCTACAGCGGATTCAATACGCAGAATGAAGCCGTCACTGGGTGAGTCTAAATGGTTCAATTTAATGCCTAAGGCTAATGATGCTTATGGAAAATGTGGTACTTTTAAAATACATAAACCTGATTACCCCATACGACCAATAGTAGGTTTCAGGAATACCCCTACTTCTGAATGCACATTATTTCATATTGATTTTTTTCCAATATCTAATCGATTCCACTCATGTATATAAATGAAGTGAAAAATAGTGTGAGTAACTTGATATGATTATGAGCAGTAATAAATTGTACTCGAAACTTGGTCATCAGTTAATATTACTGTATAATACTGTCTGATTTTATCAAAATCAAATCTTATCTATAATGGACTTAGTGTTGAAGCCCTACATTCTACTAAACCGAAGCCACAGTAGCTGATGTTGCCTTGATTTTTTTTGATAAGGTGATACCTGTTGTCGAATGTACTTCAACATCTATTTAAATATGTCCCCTTTCAAATGGTTGTTAGGATTGCAAATACAGTATGCAAAGCAAAGGACACGCAGTTCGACTTATATTCGCTGCTTGAGGATACTTTCCATTGCTGGAGGTATCTGAGATCTTCATAACATTTGTTTTCCATATTAGATTCAAACTTAAAGAGATAAATACGAAACTTTATACTTCGTGGGTAAGTTACTATTTGTCAATGTTGCTTTCTGTAAGTTTTGAGGATCTATTTTCTAAGCTCTCAATGTCATTCCGAGTAAATTCAGTAGCCTAATACTGAATTGGACTTCGTGAACGACTTGGCTTATGTCACATAAACTAAAAGATCTGCAGGTGGAAACTAACAAGTTGACTAAAGAAACATCAAGGACAGGACTTCAAGTGAACATAGAGAAGGCGGTGGCGACGAAGACAACCCAGCAAATAACCACAATAACAACAACGAGCACCAATCACTATCAGCAGGGGAAATTTTGAATAGGTCACTCACTTCACTTATCTAGGCACCGTTTTTTTCAACCACAGGCAAGAACACTGAGGAGGGTGTCAAAAGCAGAATCACAATGGCAAGACAGACCTTCATAGCTCTGAAATCACTTTGCAAATCTGTTGCACTCCTCAGCATTAAAAACAAAGCTTGCATTTTCAACACCAATGTTAAGTCAGTCAGTTTTTCTATGTGGGTCAGATATTTGGCATACGAGTCGTGGGAAGCATTCCCAACAGGTGACTGCAGACTTTTATCAACAACTGCCTTCATCATTGGTTCCATATTGAAGGTCAGATGGCCAGCTAGAAACAATTAGCAACAGGAATCTTTGGAACGACCTGATCAAGAACCTAAATGGGAGACGACGAGTGTGTCGTGGGTTCGAGAGCGACTTGGGAAAGGTCATGTGAAGAGGAGATGACAGCTAACCAGCAATTATAGAGCCAGCTTCAGAGGACTTCAGAGTACAGGATGAACTGCGAATGTGCTGTTTATGTTCCGTATGTTCCACTTGGAACCCAAAAGAATAATAATATAGATAATAGTAATGATTTAATCAGACCGTCAATGAATTCGATCACAATAGCTGACTGGTCAACACTTCCGAGTCCCGATTAGTTCATGGCTGCACGCTGACGAAGTGTCCCCAACCAGGGCAAACAATATTTCCTTAAGAGATATCAGTTCGCAGGGAAATCTCACATCAAGTCAATCGAATTCCTACAACCTAATCATTGAAAACATCAACGTAACTACGTGAAAGATGGCAAAGTTCAACAATAGCGTCCCAGGGGTGTGAATGCACGAGTGACCTTCAGCCGACCTGTCATAAAAATGAGGAACTTTTGCAGAAAAAATGATGTATATTGACAAGAAAATGCTCGAAAACACATTAAACAGGTTATCTTTCTCTGACATGACTTAAAAAACGTCCAAGTTAAAATCAAAAGTATCAGTTGCTAAGTTAGACTAGTTTCTGTGCATCTATTCACCAAGGTAACTAAAGATGAGCTATTTTTATGAATTGTTTATCTCTCTTATACAGTTGCGTAGTCTTCCCCAAAAGCCCTCGGTTGAATTACCATGGTTTCCAGTAAGAGGATTGACGATTACTTACCAGGGAAATGTGAATGAGTAAACAAATTAAAATAAATGTCATCAACTCTAAATCTATTCATAATAGTAACCCTAACCTTAATCCTGACTCTAACCTTGAACTTAACACTAAGCCTAACCTTAATCCTAACACTAATTACAGCCCTTATCCTAACCGTAGACCTAACCCTAATCCTAATTATAACCCTGATATTAGCCCTAACGAGCTATTAACGCATTGTCTAAACAGTACTTAAAAACGTGATCTGGGTGAAATTTGCTCCTTAGTTTGGTGAATAGCGTTGATATTTCAGCTATCATAATAACAGGTGCCGTTAGCCAATGACTGGCATGCGTTCAAGGTCATTGGAGCGTTCGCACTCCTGGCAGTGCCATTGTTGAACTTTGCCTGAAAGGTAGTATGCACTGTATACCATAAGTGGATTTATAATTTCCTCAGTTGAATTCTAAAATATTCAATTTAAATTCACTATATAATCTTCATAAAAAATATTTTATTCCTTAAACCAGAGATTCAATGACAAATACTTCATTTTGCTTTTTGGTATGTATATAATATGGCAATCAAACCTCTACCTCAACTTTATAGACTTTGAGAAGGCCTTCGACAGCGTTGACCACGAAGTAATTTGGAAACTACTCGAGTACTACGGCGTACCCCAAATATTCATCAACCTTATTCAACAGCTGTACGACAACGCACATATCAAGTGATCCACAACGGAAAACTCAGCGAGGTGTTTGGAGTAAACACAGGAGTCAGACAAGGGTGCTTATTATCACCAATGATATTCCTAATTGTGGTGGACTGGATTAAGCGTCAGACAGTGGGAAACGAGAAGACAGGGATATCCTGGACCGACGTGAAGAACCTAGAAGACCTGGATTTCGCAGATGATTTATGTTTGATGTCACACAAAATCGAAGACTTACAAGCGAAAACCGACAAACTGGTCGAAGAAGCAGCCAGAGAAGACAGGACTGCAGGTGAACATAGACAAGATGGAGGTTATGAAAATAACCATCCAACAACAACAACAGCAGCAACATCCAGTGCCAATCACCATCAACGGGAGGGATTTGAAAGAGGTTACTTCATTCACTCACCTAGGGAGCATTGTCTCAACTACAGGAGGAACGGACGAGGATGTCAAATCGAGAATCGGGAAGGCGAGAATCACATTCATCAACCTAAAACCAATCTGGAAATCTTCGTCACTCAGCAACACTCAACAACAAAATTCGGATTTTCAATACAAACGTCAAGTCAGTTTTGCTATACGGATCAGAAACTTGGTGGGTCACAAAGAATGTTTCCAACAGGTTTCAGGTAGACCTTTATCAACAACTGTCTTCGCTCTATACTGAAGATCAGATGGCCGGAAAGAATCACCAACAAGAAACTATGGGAAGAAACAAAACAAGAACCAAACACCCAACAAGTATGCAGGAGGAAGTGGAGATGGATTGGACACTCGCTGAGGAGGCCGCTGGATGACATCGCGCGCGTGGCGAGTGGGACGTCGGTGCAAGGGTGACATGGAGGAGATCGTGTGAAGAGTAGTTGAAACAGTATGGACTAACATGGATGCAGATGAAAAGTACAGCAGAAGACAGAAGCAAGTGGAGACGTGTGGTTCAAGCCCTATATTCCACTATGAACCCAAGGGAACAATAATAATAATATGCAACATTTTAAATAATAATTTTTATTCTGTAATGAACAGCAATCATTTTCAATACAAAAAGAAAAAAACGCAATGAAAAACAAATGAAGAAATCAAAAACAAAAACACAACAACAGAAATGATCACTAATATAAAACATGTATCACTTATTCACTGTCCAATGTTTCTGAAGATATACAACAGGATATAAGTGATTATTACCGATGATGATTTTGATTAGTGTGCGTGGGTGTGTGTGTGCGAGCGCGCGCACTTCAATTCATTTGACTAATAAATTGAACCTATTAATGATTCTATTGCTTCATTAATGTCTTGAGTTTCTTATTCTTCAGGGATGATAACAAGATGCAGACAATGCTAATTGTCACCATGATATTATTGATTCTCCGCAAAAAACAAAACAGACACCGAATTACAGTATGTCAATATCTGATCGACATCGTTGCCGAAGATAATTACGACTATGCATCAGTTGATTCATGCGGAGTTCACGTTGTTCAATTTCTGTATCACCAGGAAATGCATAAAATGCTGGAAAGATGTATAGTTTGTGTAATTTTGGTAATCGTGTTATTCTATATAATATTCGATGGATTTGTGATCTTGCCGGTGGAATAAACGATTGAATGCATAGAACACGTAGTGTACATGTTTTATCAATCCATTTATCAATATTATTTGAGGCAGTAGTATCATCAGTATCACCTTCATCATTTTCATTTAAATTCTAAAGAAGTAAAAGTAAAAAAATCATTATTTAAAAATGGTTAACTCCCTTGAATGGATTTCGATGAGACAATATGAAGAGACAGTTTGAATCCCCTGAAACTTTAATACTGAAAACACACTAGCTAACTCTTCTGTTATGAAATAAATGATATATTATAGGGTGTAAACCCTCAGCCACAGAGTTAGAGTTATATGATGAGAAGGAGTAATTGAAGATGAATTAAGCATTGTATATGATACCTTGATCGAAAATGGCTATCCCGACAAATTTATCAAGAAACACATGGCAAAGAAAGTCGAAAAGGACTACCCACTATCTATGTACAAGAAGCCTCTTTATATATACGAATGTAATTCAAGGGCGATATACCAAGTGGGATAATTACGAGGAAATTAAGAAAATCAGTTCAAATAACTTTTAATGCTGGCAAACTGCATGTCTTATTCTCTACACGACCGACGGTGTTACCTCGACTGAAAGATGAAGTACCTAGACTAGAATAGGCACTTCAACTGCGCTTGTGGGACGAGTTATATTGACCATTGCTCTAGGAACTTGATTTTTCGTGCTCACTCGAGAACATCTCCGAGTATGCCTAAGTAAAGGTGTAGTTAAAACCATTCACAGTTCGGTATTGGACCATCTGGTGCAAACCGGCCACAAAGTCAACCAGCATTGAAGAATCCTTCTCTATCATCTACCAGGTGCCTAATAAATTGCCAAAATCATCGAAGCACCGCATGCTCCAAGCAGCAGAGGCTATTGCAATTCGCCTCAAACAACCAGTGCTCTGTGTTCAAAAGAAGCAAGTTCAGCCCCTACCACTGCCCTGACAGGCCTTCAGTAGAGACTATAAATTCATATATTTGTATTATTATCTTTCTTAATTTTTCTGACATTCAGCTTATTTTATGTTGATGCTATTGAGCTGTAATCTATTGATATTATTGATTCGATGTTATTTAAACAACATTAATGTTGTTCATAACACTAATTCATTCATTCACTATAATGTATATATAACTGTAGAACCTGATGATGAAGTTATCGAAAAGAATATTCTTTGTTCAGTATCCATTCTTTTGCAAAATTTAATGGGCATTTTTAATCAGTTATAAAATTGATGTTTAGACTTCTTTTAACTCTTTCTATAAAACGTGTTTGGTGGCAGTGTTGTTATATACCACTAGTTTTGTTGTTATATGCCCTTAATTCTCTGTTGTATACCTGTAATCTTCGCTTAGCAACGTAACAACTTATTTTGTTGTTTCCCCGCATTGTTTGTGCTCCCTTATGTAATAGAATAATTGTTAGGAAAATCTCTCATGGACGATCTAATTACAAAGTAACTCTGCAGTTACTATCCATCTTTCTCCCAGACTGTATGTGGTTACTTGAACGTTTGCATGTCACCTGTTGATCTGATTCTTATTACTTGTCTTTGTTCCTGTTTGTTCTCTGATTTTAATGCTTCTCTCCATGGTTGAGTTTACACTGATAATATGTTGTACTGTGGGATTTCATCTCTGTGAATGGAGGTCATTCTGACCTTGGACAGTTTGCTAGAAGCTGTGGTGTGTGATTCTTCTGGGCAGGGTTTTTGATCCTAATTTTTGGGGAATATTCTACTTGATTCTAAGTACTCGTTTTGTACTTAGAAAATTGGCTAGATTGTATATTTGTATAACGGCACTGTTGAGGTAATTTTGAGTCTTTGATATTATTATCGTTGAACAGAACGACAGATTTATGGAAGAGTAATCCCCTTTTTTTGCTGTTTGTGGAACATTTTGTGACTGCGCGTTCCTCAAAGAAGATTTATCGGGTATACGGTAGGACTTAGAGATCAGTTTCCTGCTCTTAGATCACAGCGAGTAGGCTGTTAACCCTATGAAATTATCGTTGGTCTTAGTGATGTGAGGATAATGTAAACAGTACATATTCAACTTCTCTCACGACAGTTTTGGAATATTTAATGGACTGTAATATTATAGTTGAGACAGTGAAAGCTCTTATCTTCTGTTTTATTTCTCGTATGGGGACATTGTTATTGTGCTGGTTGACATTGTAAATGTGAATAATCTGCTTGTTGTTATTATCAGTCATAACAGACGTACCTGTAGAGATTGGGAAATTTAAACCACCTTAATGTGTTCGAAAACATGACCAATGGTCTACTAGTTCGCCTTGTAACCAGAATGTCCTGGGTTCGAAACCCTCGTGGTTGGGTGTGTATTACAAATGAGTCTCAAACTAGAACGAAACAGCTGTCCAGTACTCCCTGGTTTTTTAACAGATACCAGCGCACGATGAAATCCTCCAACCAATCAGACGAAATATTTACAAACCATTACTTGACAAAAACAATTTGACATCACATTAAACCTTCCTTGATAAACTTTGTTTCCAAAGCAGGATAGACGCTTCATTGACCTCCATTGTTTTTTTGACCTTCAATAAAGCCTCTTAAATCGATATGTGTCTACTTTCTCATTCCTTGACGCTTTATTACTTTTTCATATAGGTTACTGTGACAGGAACGTGAGTGATCAGTCTGTTCGAAATGTGTTCTACAAATACAGTACACGATTCTGATAAATTACATCTTATCATCTTTTTGAAACAACTGTTACAATTCTTATGCTACTGAAAAATGTTTAAGTAGGCAAAGTATGATCAAAAATGTTCTTATAGTTGGCTAAATATATTCCGTTGTTCGATATTTTCTTGAAACAGAGCCAATCCGAAGTCATTTTCCAGCTATCATCTCATAATGTCTACCGTCTTAGAGTGAAACTGAAGAATGATGAGAATTTTCTATGTAAATTCCTTTTTTATTCAGTTCATAATAGTTATTTATGGCATCTAGGAAGAGCGTTTCTTCCTATTTCGAGCTTTTCAACTGAATGTACATCCATCACAGCAGGAGACAGGGTGACCCATAAGAAGAAAACCAAAAATCAGTCTTCTTAAATCTTTTCTTAATTCCATTGCTGGCTGCGACCAACAAAATAGTATCAAGTTTATTTGAAGGCATTTCGGGCGCCTCCATACTAGATTTGGATATGTCAAAGGAGTATGATCATTTCAATCTAGTATATATGACCAGCGAGAAGTTAAAAATGATATTAGTGAATAACGGTGTTTTTCTTATCCTTGTCAACTAAAGACAAATTTTAGGGTTACATATAAACTAACTCTGTGGTAGATAAGGATAACAGTATAAAGAATAACAGTAATTGCCAACTACTGGTAGATGGAGTTTGAACAACTAATTTTATTCTGTATGTATCTGCTTTAAACGCCAGTCTCTTAAGCAAATATCCCCAGGTTTTTACTATTATATATTACTATTCTTTTGCGCTTCAAGTGAAACAATAGCGCTTCAGAGGCACATTTCCCTTATAGCTGATTCCATGACTGTCCATGAGCCTTTATCGCCACACCTCACAGTCCCCTCCATGTCACCCTCGGATTCATGCTCACTTGGTCATTTCTCATTTAGGTTATAATAGATAGCCCAAGGTATGATATAACCTCAGTGGTCTCCTCGGTGTGTGTCAAATTCATATATATTTCCCTTTGTATATAGATTCGTGGATGATTTCCAGAGCTCCCTTTTGTTAATTCATTCTGGATTTCTGACCTTCGGCATAGAGCAAAGGCAGATTCTGATGAAAGTTTTCAGTAGCCCATTGGATATGCTTTTAGTAACTCATGCTTCAAATCTCTGAACTGTCTAGAAGCACTGATTGACTTGAAATTAGTGTTCCATATTGTTTTCAGGATAACGAAGGTACATCTTGCTCTTCTGAGCTTGTCTTTGATATTTTCATCCCTACTACCTGTAGTTGAAAGGGTACTGTCCAGATAAGTAAAAGCCCTGACTTCCTTTGAATTTCTCTTGTTGATAGTAGTCAGTACTTGCTGTTGGTTAGTTAAGGCTGTAGCTTTAATTTTAATTCTGTAAAATAGGCTATTACATAAACTTTTCTAATGTAGCATATCACAAGTATCTTCGAATGTAGACATCGTCACTAAACATCATCAGTTAGAGAACCAATGAGAACTGTAGGGCGATGGATGGCTATTTCTTCTTACGTTTGGGCTCTTCGGCAATGTTCATCGTCAACCCTACCAGAAGTGCAACCTAAGATCTTAAGGTTACAAGGCCAACTTGTCAACTGTTCAGTCACACCAGGTGTAATTTAACATCCTATGAATTCTAATTTCTTTCATCTCGAAGTATACCACTATTGCCAACCAGTGGCATGGCGGATTCCACTGGCCTCAAACTTTGAATCATATCATTGAAGACATCCACCCAGTAGCCACCAGTTAGCCGGAGATCAATATACACATCGGGAGTGTTTATTTCTTCTCTATGTGCGTTATTATTTAATCCACTGAAATAATTTTGTCTTTAATATTTAGAAAAAAACACAATAAATCACACTTAGTAAAGTAAGTGGAATGTTAGAAAAAGATGTTGGAGAAAGAAGGCATGTCACTGCGAAACCCAACGGGTCTTCCCAACGAATTATTCTGTCACTCAGTCCAAAACGTTCTACCAATAAAGGTTACTTCATACATAGCATTTCTCTTTAATAATTTTTAAAAGGGAGTTTTATTCAAATTCTGACCCAAAATGGCTATGACGAAATCATAGTTCAGATAAAACACCCCATTTGTCTTAATAATACTTAGTTAGACTTGGTTGGCTTTTAAAGTATAATAAATTCTTGTAGGTTAAACGCCTCGTGAACGTCAACCTACTTTCAGCCACCAAAAGGTTGAAGTGGTGATTGAAGTGTTCACTCAGTGTTGCAGTTAGAGACTTATCACTGGCAGTCGATCTCTTTTAGTACTGTAAGGGATGCTTTTATCAGACATTAGGTACTAACCGATGTCGTGTATCTAATCCTTCGTTTGGTGCGACTGAATTCAGTGAGTCAAGTATTTACCGCACCTACAGGAGAGTGATTAACCCTAAATTACCTTTAAACTGATAACGAATGGAGATAAGAATTTTATCAGAATTAATGAAGACTAGTGTGGTGAGAGCTGTCTACTAGCCAAGTTGGTAGACAGTAATTTACGTCAATATTTACGTTCCCAAGATTTGTCGTGAGAAAATGTGAACAAAGATTGATTCAAAACCGACCACAGCAGACTTTGCGTAGGTGGATGCAGTTAACATATAGAGGATTTGACATTCAAGAAACAGTCACAAATAGATGAAAGATTAACTTTACGTGAGAAACAACCAATCGGAAGACTGTGTTTGTTTGCTTAAATATCCATAGTAATGTACATGAAAATATATAAATATGTGTTGATTTCCTTAATAAATGATCTGTTGCCTGGCCCTTGCCTTCTGTCGTTACACTAGAAAGCCGCCTATAGAGGACGAATGAACAGGGAACTCTGGTAGTGTAGTGAACCAGCTAACAACAAGCCCATGCCCAGTGGCCATGTAGAAGGAAATCGAGATGGACTTAACATACGCCAGTCAGAATCTTGAGTGGAAACCTGTATGGGAAGTGCCGAGCTGAGCATCTGAGGGGATATACAGAAGCTAATTTGAGCAGAATTTGAAGCCCTTTGAAAATGTGGGCAAGGGACCAAGATGTCCCACTGAAGGAAATTATAATAATAATAATAATAATAGGAGAAGATACAGTGGATAGTTTCGCTTACCTGTGATGGATCCATTCCAGCCATTAAACTGAGTAAATTAATTATTCTTTCAGTTGATAAACATGTATATGCGATAGATAAACAGACTAAACGACCTCTTGGTTTAAGACAAACATTCTGTACAAGTTCATATAATGTCTCTTCTGGTACAACTGATAAATTATTACGTGATAGATTTAATTCATATAAACCATGCAATGGACGCCATTGATGTACCAGATAATGAATATCTTCAGAAGCAAGACAGCAATCCTGAAATATAGTAGAAAGAGAGATAGGAAAGAAGAGAATTAGTACACTGTTGTTCGAAATATCTGAAACAAGGTGATAAAATGTATTTTCTCGAAGGTAATGAACACACTTAGCCATAACAAAAATTCAGATCACATCAAATCTCCAGGCTGATGAAATTAACCTAAGAAAAAGGAATTTGAATAAAGCAAGAACTACACTTTTTGCAGAATAAAGTGGTACCATCATTTATTTCGTTGGCTTCTCATCAGCTCAGCTGCTTACAGGCCAAAGTTATTATTAAATATATCTACAGAAACAATTTTAACAAACTTACACAGAGTTCATTTTAAACAAAAATCAATCAATCAATCAATATATGCATACAGTAATTATGTATATATATGTCTTAGTGAGGAACTTAATAATATTAAACGGTTGCTGAGTGAAAATGGTTATCCAGAAAAGTATATCGATAAGAATATGAATCTAAAATCAAAGCAGACCAAGGTACTAACAGTTCCTAAAAAGGCCTTATTCTTACAAATTCAGTTGCTTGGGGACAACATCAGCGAGATACTAACACAACGCCTGAGAAATGCAGTAAAATGAGCATTCCCTGTTGCTGAATTACGCTGTGTCTTCAAAACCACACACCCCCTACTTCGCATTCGGTAGTAAAAGATAAACTGCCTAATTTCGCCTCTTTCATGTATATCTACCGATTTAACTGCTCCTGTGGAGTGAGCCAGTTACATAGGCCGTGTTTCTCGTCGGATTTCCGAACAATACCCTGCGTGGTTAAGTAAAGGAGAAACGGTCTATCCGTAGTGCTATTCTATCTCATCTTGAGGATACAGAACACAAGATTGATTTCAACGAGGCACCTTTCAAAGTCATTTGCCACATGTCAACAAATCTTAACTTTGTCTTAAGAGTTCGTTTACTAAATATTGCTGAGGTTGGCCGTTGAGAACCACATTAAGAAGTCCAATTAATGTGTCCGAAAAGTCGCTAGTTCAGATATTGTCCTCACCTTGGCCATCTAGGTTCGAAAGATCCTCAATTTTTTGTAGAAATTTCCTTAATTTTAGTTGATATTCTATTTGCTATTATATTTCTATTATTACTATACTTTAAGCATCTTTAATGAACTGTAACTCCATTGATCTTACTTTACAAATCGGTATTATTTAGAAAACACTAATATTGTTATTGACTACTATTCTAGAGTATTCTATGTATATAAACATGCATATATTATTGTAGAGCCAGAAGAGGAAATTATCGAAAAGAATATTCTTTGCTCAATTATTTTGTATTCTATATAACTAGCTCAAATACACAAAACTCTCCATTTTGCAACTGTTACGCAGCGACAAGTTCTTTAAACTAGATTTAAATATTACAGGCAGTTAGGACAAAAATAATAGAAGTATCGTCGGCATGATTCTTACCCACGATGATGACGTAACAGCTGGAGGGCAGATTCTGAGAAACCAATGTTCATAGAAAGCTTACTGACAAAAAATAATTCAGAATAGATAACATATCTGTGTTTGTGGCCTGTAGTAATAACAAGATCTCGTTAGTAGTCTGTAGTGTGTGTAATGTCTTCTGCAAGAGTATTGAATAGCAAAGCGGTTTATTAAGTTGCAAAGAGGAGAAATAAAATATCCTTGGGAAATAATATAGATAACATGAAACGGAAGACAAGGGAAGTAGAACACGAAGAACATTAACCAATGCAGATAATAGTGTAAGGCTTCTGAAGTTTGCGTTCACTGTCCATGATTAGCCCAAAAAATGCACAATTTTGCTAACAAATACTACCCTGTTCTGCCGTTACATATGGATTATAAAAGACACTATAAATTCTGATCGATAAAAGCCAGTGTTACAAATTATCTTATATCTCGAAACAACAAACAATCTGTTCACCGGTTAGTTTGGTTGCTGGTGAATAACACTGGAAACTAAGATGTGTGTGTTTCATCCTCTGCGGGACTTGTCAGCTGGATGTATCTGTATTCCTAGTGGGTGATGATAGTTTTCCCGCCGGTGCTTGCACCTTGCACGAATCGTTTCAGAAGCAAAAGAACTATCCATTGGACCAAGTGAGCAACCTGTGACCGCCGTCTGATTAAGTTAAACCTATAGGACCTTCATGAAGACATACACTGTATAAACCAGAGTTTTTGTACATCGTACTTTATGAAATTTCAGGGATGTATCACTCATTTTCAAGAAACTTTTGTCTAGATATCTTTATTTGGTGTTGGCATGCTTCATTGTTTAAAATAGTGCCAAGTGGTAACAAAACAGAAACGGAAGAAAACAACGTTCCTCATTTACAAAAACATACAAAATAAAAAGTTAACTTCTGTTTAAGTAACATTCACCAGTCTTACCTGTAAATTTAAATATTCCAGTGGTTGACTTAATCCGCCTAGAAGAGTTTTCAATTGTCCAGTTAAATGACACCTAGCTAATCCAAGTCTTTGTAAATATCTTAATGATACAAGTGCTCTATTCAACAGACGACAAGCAGCCACGGTTGATGTGAATGCTGGAGTTGTAAAGTTTTGTAATGGATGACTACTGTTCGTTGTGTTGTTTACCGTCGGAGAACTTTGACTGCTACTACTTCCAGAGCTGTTGATAACATTCGACGATGACGAAGGGGATGGCGATGATGATGAACCGGCATTAGACTGTGGAGAAGAAGAAGAAAGATTTGAAGGAGACTGTACACTGCCAATATGTGAAGTTGAGATAAGTGTTGATGTTGATGTTGAATTCGGTGTAGTCGGTATAACATCCGGTGGAGGTGGGATACACGATGGTAATGAACATGCTCGTAAATTACGTAAACTAATTAACCAACCAACTGCAGATGGTAGGACAACAGCTATACTACTTCCGATTGTAGGATCTTCTAGTTCGAACTGTGTAATTGACTACAATATATAAAATAAACATATATATCTGTAGATAAATCTGTAAATTATCATTAGAAAATAGCATCAATTAACGAAAAGTCAAAGGTAGGATCGGAAAAGCAAGACAAACAGACACTACTCTGAAAGCAGCATGGAAATCTGTTGCACTCAGTACATGGAATAAGATCTGAGATTCTAAAACAAGCTTGAAATCATTAATTCTATATGATTCATCGATATGGCACTTGCGTCGTAAAGTACATTTTCAACATGCTAGTGAAGACCTTCATCAGCTCCTTTCTTTAGCAGCTTATTCCTGGATATCAGATGACCTACTGGAAAAGATAAGCAACGGGGAACTCTGGCAACGAACCATCCATAAGCCTACTGCACAACAGACATGCAGAAGAAAACGGAGAGGGAATGGGCAGAAGCTGAGGAGATAATCAGGTTACATCACACAATAAGCAAGCCTTCAAGTGGAACTTAAATGGGACACAGTGAGTTAGACGTATGTCTGAGGGTGACGTGGAGGAGGTTTTATTGGCGTTTAGTCAACTTCGGGATGGAGTTAGGCATGAGATGCAGAGTTTCTGAAGAAGCCTAAAGTTCCAACAGGAACTCAAGGGAACAATAAAAGTAAGGTTAACTGTTTTGTCATAATTTTTTTTATTCCTTTACGTTCCTAGTGGAACGTAGGGCTTCAAGCTACAGCTTTGAAGTTTCGGTAGCGGTGGCGTTTATTTTTACGAGTTAGGGTTACTAGCCTCATGCCCGACCTTCCCTCTTTACCGCTCTCATTACCGGCTTTGCGAGGTTCGGGGGTTCGTCGGCCTGGGACTGAACCCCGGACCGCATACATCCCACTGTGCCACCGGCGCACAAGAATTATCAGGGCGAAGAGCATGCATAAAGCACACAGTCTTCTTCAAACCTTGCACACAACCATTAGGTCACCTATTATCCTGTTACCCTTGGTGAATCTGGCAAAAGTCACGAGAACACCATCAGAGCATTTGACAGGTTAGGTACCTTGTTTTGTCATTGTACTTATTCCTTATTATCTGGTATATTCGAACCATAGTAATGTGACTGTTGACCACTCATTTGCCTCACTGCTGGAGCCTCTTGAAATTTCTTGTCGTTTTTGTTGCTTCTACTATTTAAAATGTCTTGAATTTCCCAACTGCTATCTATAATTGTCTACACACATCCATGTGAAAGAACATATGTCGTTTCTTTTGACGTTTAGTTTATTTTCTTGGACTCGAAGTCGAAGGAGACGCATACTTTGTATATTGATATTGATCTTGTGATCTTCTGACAAAAGGGGTTAAATTCCAAGTCAATAAAAATGATCATTACTGATGCAAATTAACACTCAATCACGACAAAGGTGGTATGGAAATATAATTATATCACTCATGAAGAATTCGAATAACTTTACTTCATATTGCAATTTGAGCTGAACATGTTGCGTCGAGAAAGATGGTGAAAGTTTCGCAATTAAACTTCACATCTAAGAGAACTTAGCCGCGTCAAAACCACCCACCTCGACTTCAAATCTTCCCTGTTATTTGAAAAATTTTATAGACACTTTCTATAAATCTTCTGACGGGTAAGCTAGATGTCATTCAAAAGGTAACAGGCAATACTGTAACTTTTTTCACCCTTCTTTATATAAAAAGTACCAAAAATGAAAGATAATCAAATATCAGAACTTACCAATGGATCAAATAATCTGATTAAACTATACGGTGGAAAATTAATTTCTGGTAATCGCTGTAATAATAAACGATTACATGAAAATCGAAATGGAGTCAAAGTTTGTAGGGATAAACCAAGTGCAACTTCATCCACTGTCATATTACAGTCTAAATGGATTGTAACAGTTTCTGAAGAATGAAAAAAAAACACAAGAAAAAGGCATGTCAAGATATTATACAAATAACAATTTAGATATATTCAAGTATTGGTTTATAGGGATTTGATTGATTGGTTACTGGATTTCATCATGAGCTGACATCATTTAGAGAACCATCGGAAAACCAGTTGCGAGTACTGGAAAGGGGTTTCGCCAGCCTAGTTTGGGACTATTCAGAAGTACGCATCCACCGCCACGGTTCGAACCCAGGACCTCTTGGTTACAAGGCGACCTAGCTCGAAGACCATTAAGCCACTGGGGCCCAGTCGAATGACCAGCCTATGGATTCTAACTTCTACCAATTCTTGACAGCGCAACTGCTAGCCAATGTCTTCAGTGAGTATTTGTCCTCACACCCGACGTGCTGCACCCTACTAGTCACGACTTCCCACTAGAACTCCAGGTGAAACTACCTACCTGAATAGGGCCAGTCGCTATTGAGCATCTTACTTATATTCAAGCATCGGTTTGTAGCAGAACAATTGATCTGAAAGTCCCTCCATTCAAAATCCGTTTACACTATTGGTAGTCATTAGGACTGGCACCCTGGCATATACATATCTCCTTCTGACCTAATCCTTTTTATTTATCTTTGTTCCTGGTTGATCTTTATTTGCAATGCTGTTTTTTGTGATGGTTTTAATATCAGTAAGTTGCATTACAACTGGGATTTTGTCTGGGTGACGTTAAGTTTATACCGTGGATTGACTGGTCAACTTTGGACTTTAGTTCCCTGGAAGACGTGTTTTATTCTGTTTGACTCTTGAAGACAGAGTTTTAATTTCATCTCGTCGGGAATATTCTTATTGATTCTCAGTATTTATTCTGTACCTGAGATACTTTTTTAGTGTATAGCTGCCCGATAACATTGTCAAGATAGTTTGTTTTAAATTTTTGATAGAAGTTATTATTGATTGGACACTAGTAACTAGTGTGACGTGTCTAGTCCTTGCTATTTGGTGCAGACTGAATTCTATCAGTCAGGTTTGCAATGTGGCCACCATTCTAGGTAGTTCACCATCATGGTGTACATTGATTTGATGATATTAGATGGTTGGGGGCAGTTGGACACAGGAAGCCTGGCTTGACCTAGGTTTCGTGCTAGTTGGCACTCACCAGTCAGCAAGGCGTTTTTGCAACCTTCAGATTTGAACCTGCGTCAGTCGCGAGCCCGAATAGCTCAGTTGTAACGTCTCTGTCTGCAGGCAGCAGTAGCTTGTTCAGTTTTCCGCAAATTTTCAATCCTCTTTGCTACTTTCCTTCTACAGTGACTTTAATAGAACTTATCACACACTACACACTACTTAAATCCATTAACCTAAGTAGTATACACCAGAGTATATCCATGGTAGTCCGAATCATACAGTTCCCTAAGATGACCATCAATTTTTTCACTAACTAACTCCTTTTTATTTCCTCTCAGTGAAGTCTATTACATATAACATCTGTTCTTTATAGCTGATTTTTTACTTCAAAATTTGCTAGTCATTAATTATTATTATTATTATCATCATTATTCCTGTCTATTCTAACTAAAGAAGTGAAATTTAAGAAATCTTTTTCTTATGATTTTAAATTTCCCTGTAGGAGGTCTACATTGAATGATTGAAAAGAAGAAAATGGATAATTAAAACAAAAATTAGTGAAATTGGTTAAATCCAATTCTCAAGAATAGTGATAGGAATCATTGAAATTATTCATTTTAACGATAATAGACATTACTAGATTCTGCCTGATACACTGCGTTACATTCTCTGTGTGTGTGTGTGTGTGTGTGTGAGAGAATCCACTCTACAATACAGATAGATAAGAAAGGATTCCAGTGTAGATTGTTATTTCTTTTCTTTGTGAGCACTGGAGTCTATTTAACCGTATCTAACTGAGATTATCAGTTTCGTCTTCCTTTTATTCTTCATCCTGGTTATAGTGAGGCATCCGTTCAGGGATCCCAATAACCGAAAGTGAAACTGATCAATGAGGTTAGATATGTCAATAGGTAATCACAAATATGTCGTGAATTGGTAGAAGTTAGAATTCATAGGCTGACCATTCGATCAGGTCCCAGTGGCTCAGTGGTCTATGAGCTAGCTCGCCTTCTACCCAGAAGGTCCTTGGTTCAAACCGTGGCGGAAGGTGCGAACTGCCGAATAGTCCCAAACTAAGTGGGACGAAACAGCTGTCCAGTACGTTCAGCTGGTTTTCCATTGGTTCTCTAACTGATGTCAGCTCATGATGAAATCCTCCATCCAATTTCAAGTTGCACAACAGGGGATTCTCAAACCTCACTAGCCTAGTGGATAACGCTATGGTGTTTGAAGCGATGAATGAGACCGACAGTCAGATCTCAGTAGGAATGCCACTACACACTTAGTAGCAAGTATATGTAGCTGATAAGTCTCAAATAGGACATGTCGTGTGTTCTAGCCACTAAAATATGAATCACTTCTCTTTTCTGCTGACCATATATTCACTCAATAACTGATGATGGATGTAATTGGCAGTAATTCACTGTTGAAAGAAGGATACTCATTTTACCCATCTGTTTTCAAGTATTGGTTCTCATCAAAATTAACTGGTTTTACTTTAGAATATGGACTGACATTACGATTTTAACAGGAATTGGACCTAGGAACTTTGAGTTGCGAATGCATCAAAATGCTGAAGAATTCCAAGCTAGAAGGATACAGCTGGTTATTGATGAAATCTGCAGTGAAACAGATACCCTTCTCATGTTAACTTCAACTGTGTATACAAATTTACGTGTATCTGCGAGAGCAGATACAACATTGGGAGAACAGAAAGAAGGGCACACCTCCGATTTTCTGAACATATGCCGAAAAGCCTGCGTCTCAATGGAACAAACTCTAATAATAGCGCTATTATTAGACATCTCCTCGATACAGGTCATGAGGTGGAAATCACGAAATCCTTTAAAATTATCAATAGAAAAAGAGCTCGATTCTCCTCAAGTTTGCCGAAGCAATTTCTATCAAACGCTTGAAACCGGATTTATTTGTTCAGAAAGAAGCAGTTATTAGTCTTTCCTTACCCTGCCTGGTAACTGGATGTCTTTATTCTTTCTCTCATCTGATTACGTAATCTTTGGCTTTAACCTCACCCTTTTGGTATAGTGTAATTTTGGCTCTCTCTGGTTTCTATGATTTGAGTTGAACTCAGTGCACTGTTACCTAATTTATTAGTCACTCAGCATTTTACGCATCTCTCGTCTTTATTACGTAACTAACTTCTTTACCATTGTATGCATACATTTATTTTTGTTTAAACTGGAACTGCCTATGTGAAAACTATATAAGCGCAATATTCTGAGCACTGTTCACTAATTGAGGAGCCTTCTCTCAACTGACATCATGAAAAACACTTGCAAGTATGTCAAAACGCTTCTGTACATAAACCTCATAATTTCTTTAGGCTGCAAGCAGCAGCTGATGAGAAGCCAACGAAATAAACAATGATGATACCATATTATTCTGCACAAACCACTGTTGTTCTTGCTTTATTCAAATATTTGTTTATCCAGACATAACGTTTATTTTTTTTGTCCTTCACTTTCCCCAGTGGAACTTAGGGCTTCAAGCTTATGGCTAGAAGTTTCTGCAGCAGTGTTTATTTTACAGGATGGGGTTGCTAGCCTATTGCCCAACCTTTCCTCTTTACCAGCATTATTTCTGGCTTACCGAGGTAAAGGAGTGCATCGGCCGAGGTTCAAACCCCGGACCATGTGCATGATCGGCTATCATCCTAACCGCTATGCCACCATCCTAGTGGCCTAATGGTCTACAAGCTCGCCATGTTACCAAAAGATCCTGCGTTCGAACCCTAGCGGTGGGTGCGTAGTGCTGAAAAGTCCCAAACTAGGACAGTACTCCCAGCTGGTTTTTAACGTTTATTTAATAGGTGCCAATTGAAAATTTCAACAGACTGACTAGTGGATAAAGGATATTCTTCTCGTTAACTTTTACATTTATGTGTAATCTACTGATATTGTTAATTCAATGTTATTTAAAACACTTACGCTGTTAATACTAATAATTTATTAATTATTATGGATGCATATAACCTTAGAAACTGATGCAAATGTTCACTAATTAGTTCATTGGATTACCAATTAATTTAACTTCGTATTTGTGAAATGTCTTAGGCGTGTACTAATATAAGTTAGACGGTTAATGGCAATTAGTAAGAATCCCTGGAGTTATGTTTCATGCCTGTTAGCCTTCATCAGCAAGGCGTGTCTGCAACCATGAATGAACTCATATCTCCTCTGGGATTCGAACTTAATGATACTGATAGTGATGTTACCACTGAGTTATTCGTGATCACGAATGACCTACTGTAGGATTGTAGGGGATATATCGATTGTTCACTACGGAATAATCAATGTCATGAGTCTAGTTAATGGTGTTGGTACAGACTGAATTCTGTCAATCAGATAGATCCAAAACTCCTTACTGATTGCCTCCAACCATCTAACATCAATTCAGATTGCACCTCAGTGGCAAGCAACGTAGCTTGGTGACCGTATAGCGAAAGTGACTGACTGGTCTGCACAAACATCAAGGACTAGACACATAATATTGGTTACACCTTAGTGACCACAAAATTCTAACAAGTTGTTTTAATGTTGGCAAGCAAATTAAGTTGTCTCTTTGAGGTGGGGGATTACTAACTGATAACATTCCTAGATAGTTATTCCTTATCATAAACTCCTAGAGTCTGTGAGATGGTAAATCACCGGCATAACTAAGGACAGTTTTAATAAAAATTCATGTATCTTACCAAAACGAACTAAATTATAAGTAATCTAAAGAAGGATATTTAACTGCCGACATTTTCCTGTGTAAGCGTTTTCTCAATTTTTCACCTTTCAAATAAGTTCAAAGGTTATGTCTTTAGTGCCTTAATAAGCCATTGAGAAGAGGAAACATTCATTAGCGGAGATATTGTGGGGGTTTCATTAGATTTTAAGGTAGATATTATCATGACTGTGGTGTTGTAACTTATTTTGATTTGTGATGAAATGTTTATCAAAATTGTCACCTAATAGTCAACTTTCACGGACAAAAATGCCGGCTACTTAATATTTTTAATCCACTTTTTTGGATTATGGCATATGTGCGTTAAGCTATTAATCCTGAAAATCAGATAACCAGCCACAAAAGCTAAGCGATAAAGAATTCCGGCAGTGCAGTAAAACAGTCATTACCCCAAGAAGAATGCTGCAGGAAAAGGAGGTGGACTGGACAAACTTTCACGAGATGTCGAAGTAACATCACACTCCAGGCAGGCCATTAAGTGGAGCCCGAAAGGGAAGTCATGAGCAGAGAGTCTGAGAGGGACACAGAAAAGGTTATGTGAGGAACAAATGAAGGCTTGTGGGAAATCGTAGAGCCAGCTGATAGTGATTGCGGAGAAGGGAGTGCAATGGAGATGTACCATTGAAGCCTAACTTTATATTTGGAACGCAACTAATGAATAACATGAAGTAGTAAATCGTCCATCGTATTTCAGTTTCCTTAAGCAGTTCAGTATCAACCAACTGCGGTAATTATAACACTCTAATGACAGGAAAAAAGAAGTTACTTTACATTTTTGAATGGCTTTTCACTTTCTCATGTCATCACTGATTTATTGCTGAAACGAATTCTTTTGCTTTTTTCGTGAAACCATCGGAATGAACAGTAAATCCTTCCCAACTTATTCAGCACTATATATATATGTATATATTAGTCAACTAAACATTCTTTTACTGTCTTTCCCATTGTAAAATTCTAGTATTTATTACATTATTCTGTCAATACACACAAATTATTATTATTATATGTACATTTACATCTGTTTATCTAGTTTAAATTTCCCACTACAAACATTGAACAAATGAACAAATGACTGATTGCTACCATTTTCAAACAAAGAAACAAAGCAAATTTTATGTATAATTAATTGTACATTGTCCAAAAGTTAGCATAACATATAACTATAATTACAACAGTTAATTCCTTCATCTGTTTTCTCTCAATATTTTGTAAGTAATTCATTAATTTTTATTATTCTATTTTGTGTTTTTTCCTCTTATAGTTACATGGTGGAAGAAGCGAGTCAATCGCATACACTAGTCACAAAGGGATCATTATAACCTGAAGTATCTCAAAGAGATTTTTTAGTAATCATGTGTTACATGTTTCTTATTTTTTTTGTTTAGATTGAATGCAGAAACATGATACATTACTGCTTCACTAAGGTATGACGTTTGTTGTTTTAAATTGATGCTTAAATTTCAATGGATTTCTGTAACGCATTGAACATTGAAGGAAGTTCTTTGTCCACTGATTTCCTGTGCTAGTTATTAGATTGACTTCAAGTCGTAAATGTGGTTTTCATTAGTGATCGAATGAGAGTTCGAATCCGCCATCTACTATGTGGTGTTGTCATGAATCTTAAGATTTTCAGGGTGTTCACATTACCATTCACCTACTGATTAGGAATTCAGTGATTTCTAATTCCTAATTTCTTCCAGTTTATAATTTGACGTGACTACCACTTAGCATCATAGGTAAGTAACTCTCCTCATAACTATATTGAATGTATTGTTTGGAATGGTGGCCATATTGCAAACCTAACTGATAGAATTCAGTCTGCACAAAACAGCAAGGACTAGACACATCACACTAGTTACTAGTGCCCAATCAAAACACCCACTAAAGTCCTACAGGAGGTCAGTCGCGACGCCGAATAGCTCAGTAGTAACGTCTCTGACTGCAGGCAGCACCGGGTGACGTGGGTTCGAATCTCAGAAGGGAAGTGAGTTCCTTAGATGTGGGAGATACGCCTTGCTGACTGGTGAGTGCCAACTACCACGAAACCTAGGTCAAGCCAGGCTTCCTGTGGCCGATTGCCTCCAACTATCTAATATCATCGAATAAAGCTATTGTTATAAACTAATTGTGTTGACAGTGACCTGATGAATAAGACTAGTGACTTTAGAAATATTTATTCATAGATCTATTTAATAACATTACTTGTGGGATTCTCTGCAGTTTTGATCTTTGAGTGATTTCAGTCAACGAACTAGTGAAAAACAGGGAGTAGTGGATAGTTTTGGAATCATCAGCAGTACATACCTATGACCTCTTTTAGCACTGGACCTAGAACCTTCAGGTTGGAAGCCGAGTCGTTGACGATTCAGCCACTGGGATGGAATCCTGTGGCCGGCCCATTAATTCTAACTTCGTGGTTTTATTATATTTGATATATTTTTAATTCTGTGCAAGTTCAAGTTACTACAGACAAAATATGATGAAAGAGTTTTCACATGTTTGTTTTAGATTGTCCAAGACTTTTCAAACAATTTCGCTCTAGAACTTAAGTGATTTTTGAACATGTGGAATTTGAAGTGGCATCTTTGATGTATGTCTGTGTACTACGAACAAGAATTCGTATATAGCGTATTGTGTGTCGGATGTCTTCTATAAGAATATTGAATGGTGAAGTGAAGGATTAAGGTGTAGAAATTAAAAATCCTAGTGATACAATACAGAAAGCATGAAATGAGGATGAAAGGAGCAAAACACGAATTAATTTCGCCATAACTTTAGGTCATTTAGATCGATTATCAATTATCCTACTGAATACTATTGTGTATTGCCGTTACATTTGGTGTCACTTCCTCCAACCGGATGAAGATCCCTTGGCCTCCAGCTATCGAGGAGATGGACATAAAAATTTTCTGTAGGATTTCGAAACCGTTCCTTAGTTGATGAGTGTTCACATTTGATGAATGGACTGATTCATAAATTCCAGTTTAGCCATGGATTGATATCAGTTAGAGAAACGTTGAAAACCAGGGAGTACTGGACAGACTCATTGGCAGTAGGCACCCAATGAGGTCCGAACCCAGTACCTTCAGGTTATAATTCAAGCTCGTAGACCACTCAGCCAATAGCTCATGAATTCTAGCTCCCACCAATTTGGGATTTTAGCGCTACCCCTAGCCAATATCATCGAGAATTATTTATCCTCACTCCCGACCGGACGTACCCCACTCGCCACCGCCAGGAGATGGACCATCGGTTCATAACTCACCACAAGCCTTCTTAAAGACGCATTCTAAAGGTGTAATGAGGTACTGAGATTGACAATGAAGTAAATACTTTACTGGGTGTCATGACCCCAGTTCTATTATTTGTCTAGTCAGTTAGACAAATAAAGTCACCTTTGATAAATTTCAAAGGCAGGTTAAGCTTCAATTTAAAATTCATCTTTAAATTAAAGGTTCCTCTCAAGAACACTGATGACCACATTACAGTCTGTTATCTAATTTTATATTACTCAATCAACTGTAATATCGGTTAGATGTATCAGTCACCTTCAGTAGTCTGTTATCCCAAATTTCCGATCATAATAATTGTATATTACAGTTAAACTGAGTCAGGTAGGGAGATGCAGACTTCCGGGTTGGGGCCCTCGGGACTCTAAGAATCAATGGCTGGAGACAATAGGTGACATGGCTCAAAATTGTTGTCAATGGCGCAGATGTATTCAGTCTCTGTAATATTCAGTCCCATATTCCTTTCTGCCATTACTCATTCTGTTTCACTCTTATACTTGTCAAAACTCTATTGATTCTCTTCACTCATTTTCTTGTCTACCTTTGTGTGGTATTTGGAACGTGGCAACTCGAACTGCTGCACTTCGGTGCCAAGTTCTGTGTTGAATCCAGACAGACAGACATATGAGAGCTTAAGATATAATTCGGGTATCCATACTGCAATGGATATAGTTTGTTTGTAACACCTAATCTGTTGTTTTTTGTGAATTGATTTTTCCAGCCACTGATGTGAACAATTTTTTGAATAAATTTCTTTCATAAAACATTTTAACTTTCATGAATGCACGAAATTATGACATATTTCATTAGAAATGTTGGTCTGATCAAAAGTCAACATCTGCTGCAAAAAAGGGCTAGTAAATATGGGGTATAGTCCTACTTTGGGACCCACAAGAGAGGAGGTCGATAATGGCCGATAACATCGGTTAATGGTGACGCTGTATCTACCAGCAATTGGTGGAAGTCAGAATACATGAATCATTGGATTGAGACTGAATAGCGTTGTAGTATCATGCTGACCTCATAAACTGAAGGTTTTGAATCCCATCCATTTTAGGGTCACGGGTCAAGGCTGGTGAGGAGTCTTGGACCATTACTCCTTGGTTTTTAACTGATTATCTCGCTAAAGTCAGTTTGGGATGACATCTCCCTTCAAATCAGACAAAAACTTAATAAAAAATGCACAAAAGAAAAGAATTAAATTTAACTTACCAAATTGTTCACCATGTCCAATATCTGCTTCATGATAGGCATATATAGTTGATATTCTAGAAAAATATGCTTCAAGACGTCTTTTCGGTATACCAATATGCAAACTAGCCATTAGGTGTTTACGTACACTTTCTGAATTACGATTCTCTGGTTTCATCCATAAAATTGGTAGACGAGATAGTTCAATACTTACACGACAATCTATCATGCGGTTACAAGAGAGAAAGAAAGAAAGAAAGAATAACATGTTAAAGTTTCATTTGTATTCTGTACGAGTAATTCGATGGAACATCGCTCCACTTATTGAAGTATCTATTCAAAGTGTAATTTAATGAAGTATATATGTGTCATTTTTTCAAATTACCATGGTTTCCTTTGAAAACTAAAACTATTTAGTAAACAGAATGTGGTCTGTCTGACATCATTAATGGCAATCAGCTTTGAACTAAGTCCTTTCACATATACTACTGATCAGCTTGGCCTAGGAAGAGAAGGCTCATTGATCGGTTCCATTATGGGTAAATTTTATTTTGATAGAGTCTCACAGTGTTATACAGTAATATTTAGTGGTGACGTTTCGAGCACAATTTATTACCGCTCATAATCATATCAAGGTAATCACACCTACACCCACTTTGTTTTGTCGATAGAGGATGAAGCATTGACATCAGTTTCATTTGCTGTGTTCTTTTCTTTAATAAGTTTGTTGAATTTTTTGATTTGTGTGTTTTTTGATTTTCTTAATGCAGATTCTCTAGCTTTTCTGGATGTTTCAAGAATAATTGTATAATCTTTGTCATTGGTCATATATTTGAGTTTTTCAATTTCATTTCGTATATTATTTAGTTTCACAGTAACTCGATGTAATTCTTCTCTTAGATATAATCTACTGACATTTGCGGCAGCTGATGTTATTTTACTTGAAGTGATTGGAGTACGTAGACATAAATATTTCGGAATTATATGATTTTTTAAACATCGACTGTTAAAAATCCCATGATTTGTGAATCTTGCTTCAGTTTGACGAAGTCGTGTGAGTTTTTTGATAAGCTTCCTGGTAGGAAGACCATAAGTATCATTGATATAAGAATAAAACTTGGGCACTGTGGTAGAGTGTAATTCCATTATGGGTAAATTTTATTTTGATAGAGTCTCACAGTGTTATACAGTAATATTTACTGATGACGTTTCGAGTACAATTTATTGCTCATAATCATATCATGGTAATCACACGAAATAAAATAAATAAATCACAAAATAAAATTTACCCATAATGGAATTACACTCTACCACAGTGCCCAAGTTTTATTCTTATCTCATTGATCGGTGTTTAAATCACTTTGATGTGAATATTGTCCAGCTACTGATATCAGTTAGTAGTATATCTGTTTTTTATGTTTTAATTATCAAAAGAAATACGGTTGCTTGAGATAAATCGGATGTCATTTGATTAGTGGTGGCTAGCAATGGAATCGAGGATGAGTGTGTTTCACCCTATTAAAGACTCATCAGCTTTGCGGCATACTGGCCTAGTATATAATGCTACAGAGTATAGAAAATGACAGATGCAGGTAACTGTAACTGGCTGGTCCCAAATAGGATGAATCTCACATCTTTGATTCCACTACTGACCACTACCAGACAAGTAATGAATGTGTGATAGATTTGTATTGTGTTCATTAACTCTTAAAAGTCCCTCAATTATTTCTAACCTGTCAAATTTATTTGAAGTAATGCAGAAGTGTTCAGGAATTCAAAATAAGATATTCTTGAATGTTTCGTTATCTAAAGTGTAGCTTCTTGAAAAAGAGTACAGAAATCTTAGTCTCAAACCAGTACTTATATTTACCTATGTGTATTGAAATAGTCTTATATGGTTCAAACAAAAAGCATTTTATACAGGTCACTTCAGACTTTTACTAACAGCTGTCTCTGCTCCATACTGAAGATCACGTGGATCGTCAGAACCAGTGAACAACTAGTAACTCTGATAACTAACCAGTCTAGAATCTATTATCTGAAGAAGAAAATGGAGGTGGGTTGGACTAAAATTTAGAAGGCCGTTGATTGGAATCACGAGCCAGGTAACTCATAAAGTGGAACCCGAACGGGCAATAACAAGTTGGGCGTCCGAGATTGACAGTGATTAGAATTGCGTGAGTACGAGGTGAAAGCTTAAAGGTAATCGTAGAGTCAACAATAAAGGAATGTGCAGAACATGATGAAATGGTGATTTACTGTGGAAGCTGCATCTTCCACTCGAAACCCACAGGAATTATAAAAAATATAAACATATTCAAATAGTCAGCGAAATAAAATTAAAAGTTTGATCCGAACTAAGGTGGATCATGATTCAATCTGGTCTGGAGGTCGAAATCTCCTGGAACTGCACAAACTATATAGAGTGGCTCAACGGCAGAACGCTCACCAGACGTGTAAATGTAACGGATTCGATTCCCGACCAGTGAACACTCCTAAAACGTCACTCACTTTAGCAGTCGGCAGTAAACCTGGAAAAGTGGAACGGTCGGTATTGAGTCCAGCAACCTCACCATGTAGAGATGAACAAAATCAACTCTACTGAAACTTAAAAACTAAAAGTGTGAAGCCCAATGTTCCATTAGGAAGATAAAGGAATCGAAAAATAGGTTATCTAGACATTCATAAGTGTCATTTTATAGTGAAAAAATTAGAAAACAGAAAGATTGAGGGAAGGAATATTTACTTTTCAATTAGATCCTTATCTCTGGCTCTACTCTAATACATACAGCATTTTTCATCACAATACACAACAATTTACCAATCAAGTGGTGATATGTTTGTTAGACAATAATTAGTCAGTGTCAACATGTCAATGGGGTGGAAATTAACGAAGAAAATTAATATACACAATTAAATGGAAGAAATGGTTCAAATACGTGGATTGCATAATGCATAATTTTGGAAAATGAAGATTAATTAAAGGAATAAGCGTGTGCACAGATTGATTACGTAACAGATTATTAAAGAAAATAAAACGATTTGGACAATGATAATTTGTAACTAAGGCTGAAGTGGTCATAAGAATAAAATAATTCGGACAGTTATAATTTTTATAATCTTTAAAGGTTTAGGGTGGGGGAGCGGGTCGAATTAGTCCGGTTCATACATTCATGGAACGACGGCTAAGGTAAAGAAAGTGGCTGTACAAATTTCTTTTGAACACACAGTTTTGACTTCTTCAGGTGGATTCCTATTGCTTCAGCTGTCTGTAGAAGACGAACTCGTAGAGCAAAGTTACGATAAGTCGGAATGCGATAAATAATTTTAAATGCAGTATTCACATCAACCTTATGCTCAGTATCTACAAGGTGTGCTAAAATAGAGCAACGAATAGATCTTGTGTGTCCCTTGCTTAATCATGCTGCAGGATGATGTTCGGAAATACGATGATGAACCTGCCTAATTGTACGCCCGATATAGCTGACTCCGCAGCTGCAGTCAAACTGGTAGATACACATAGAGCAGGAGGCAAATTTAAGTAGTTTATCCTTATTTCTTGAATGTAAATTGTTATATATTGTAATAAAAATGCTATATATATATATATTAAAGTATAGCCAGAGATGAGGATCTAATTGAAAAATAAATATTTCTTCGCTCAGTCTTTCTGTTTTCTAAATGTCTAAATGGGGATTTTTTCTGTAATGAAAAAAATAAAAAATAATAGTAATTTACCTTCTTCAAATCCAGTGAAATCAATAGATTTCAATTTACATTTCGGTTGTCTAGTTAACATGCCTAATATGAAAGCATCTAGTAGACTGGGTCCTTTGACCAGGGCATTGCGGCTGAGCATTTCATTCTCTGAACTGACAAGTACAAATGTTGGCTTAGTCATATAATTTGGTATCAATGGATATTCTTCAGCTGGGATTAACTGTTTGACGATTAGGCTTTCTGCAGGCCAATTAGCAACTAGCCCAGTGATTGCAGCACAGTCTCTTTGTAGGATAGCTTCAGATATGAGGCTAATTAACACAGTAACAGGTAGATCATTACATGTTAAAGGGGTTGTATCGATCAATTTCACGGCATTTCTTTTATTGTTATCTGTTTGACAGTCTTTTTCGTCAATTTTTGCATCCTTAGACTTAAATTTATCATTTTTATACGTATAACGACCTGATGATACACTTGCAGATCGTCTTACACCTGACGATGTCGACGATGACGGTGGTGTTGATGTTGGTGGTGGTGAGGTTCTTGAAGTCACGGTGTTATTAGCAGTGGCAGTTCCAGCTGAATTCGATAGCTCATTTAATGGCATATTTCTTGATGAATTCGATTGTATATCACGAGAGCTGAATAAAAAACTGACCATATTACGTAGTGATGAACGTCGTGGAGGTAGCATACACGGCCAATCACGAATTAAGCGTGCCATGCAGATTTCAGCTAAACTTCTGTTTTGAATAAAAAAAGAGTATAAAACAACATTAAATTATACTAATATATTGATATTGTAAGTTATTTGTAGGGCGGAAATAGAACAATAATTTAAAAAATATGACTCCAGCGTACATACTGAGAAGAACAGAGTATAGAGTGAACAGACAATGGTTTAGCCACACAGATGATTTGCTTAACGCTTAATGTTGAACTAACCCACTGATATACAAGCGAAAACCAACAAAGTTGACAGAAGCGATACACGTATAAGCCTTAGGCACTGTGGTAGAGTAAAATCCCATCATAGGATAAATTTATTTGATAAAATCTCACAGGGTTATACACTATTGTTTAATGATACCGTTTCGAACAAAGAAAGCGCAGAAGAGGCAGTCAAAAGAGAAGAAGTAATAAAGATACCCAAGCAGTAACAACACAGACAACAACCACGAACCACAGTCAGCTGAGGAAATCTAGGAAAAAACTCGTTTCTTCCGCTTATCTAGACAGGCAACATTATTCATGCTACGGGTGGCGGAGCGTATGAGGATGTCAAGACCAAAAACAGATCAGAAAAGCAAGACAGACCTTAATTACTTTGAAGTCAGTGTGATAATCTACTGCACTGAGCATAAGAAACAAAATACGAAATTCAAAGCACTCCCTTTAGGTCAGTGCCTCTGTATGGTTCAGAGGCTAGGTGGGTCACGGGAAACAGGTTATTTCGAACTTTCATCAGCCCATGCCTTTGCTGAATAATGGAGGTCAGAATGCCGGCTGAAAAGGACTCTTGCAGTGCAGCGAACCAACTAATCATCTATTGCTTAACAAATATGTGGAAGGAAATGGAGATACACTGAACATACATTGAGACAGACCTTCAAATGAAATCATACGCCAGTCAGGTAGAACCATAAAGTTGAGAAAGAAGAGTTATGCATAGATTCTAGGGTAACATAAAGGAGATCATGTGAAGAGGAAATGCACTCTTATCGGCTGTTGTAGAGGCAGTCGAGGAGAATTTAAGAGAACAGAGTGGAATGGCAGTGTCTTTCTGAAGTTCTGTGTTTCACTAGGAACCAAAGGAATGAGAAATAATGATTTTAAATTCGTAAGGAGATGAGTCTTATGGGCCCATGTGCAATGGAAAACTGCTGAGACGCAAGTAGGACACATTTGCGAACTTACAAAGATTCAAGCTTTAAATTTAGTCAGTTAGAATCCACTAAACTATAATTTCCACCGAAATACAACTTTCAAGTAACTGACTTCAAAACAGATTTGCATTGAGCAACTGTGAGCTATACAGCTTCACTGTTTGGCAGCTCGAAGTTTGGGATAATATCAAGATTTAAATACAAGCAGCTCATATCCCAAAATGAAGTTCATTAACTTGATCAATAAAAGCCCACTATAAAGGAAAGACACACTGGCAATGGAAGCAGAACAGACTGAGATAAAAGAGGCCTCGGAACGTCATACCATCAAACCAGGTCTCTATTTGGGAGGAGATCGACGCAGACAAAACTTACAAAAGATGGTCCTGGGAACCTGATTACCTAGAGGGAGGAACAAATAACACAATGGGCTGATCACTTCAAAAGATTCTTGAATCGCCCATCACCTGAAACTCGCCTAGAAATACACCGCCACCAATAGCACTCACAGAAATGCCTGCCAGTGGACACCAACCTTCCAACGAAAGCAGAAGTCCTGTATGCGATCAAGCTACTGAAGGCCAGCGGAGAAGGCAGCAGGACCAGATGGAGTTCCTACAAAAGCACTGAAAACAGACCTGAAGACTGGGGTAGATGTGCTCACGCCACTACTGCAAAAGGTTTATAAGGAAGGAGAGGAGCCTACCTATTGGAAGAAAGGCTACTTTGTCAAGCTGCCAAGAAAGGTGACCTAATTAGGCCTCTGCAAGAACTGTTGTGGAATAATGCTGTTGTCCATGCCAAGTAAAATGCTAAGTCGCATCATACCGGAGAGAATAAAAGATGCACTGGATACAGAACTCCACCCACCGGAACAGGCTGGATTCAGGAAAGGCAAAAATATCTGCAGATCGAATCGCGCCTCTACGAATCATCATCGCAGAACAAAGCAAAGAATGGCAGTCAAACCCCTACCTTAATCTCATTGACTTCGAAAAGGTCTTCAACAGAGTTGACTGAGAAGTAATTTAGAAACTACTTCAACAGTATGGCATGCAGTGCCTCAAATTTTGTTAACCTCATTCAACAGCTATTTGACAGTGCCACATGTCAATTATTTTCACGATACGAAACTAAACGAGTCATTTGAAGTGAATGCAGAGGTAAGACAAGGTTGCCTATTGTCATATATGATATTCTGAATTATGGTGGAAGGGATTATGCGTTAGACTGTGGGAACGTTGGACCAATAAGAAATCTGAAGAAGACATGGATTTGGGGAATGATTTATGTCTAATACCACACAAACTCTAAGACTTTCAGGCAAAAACCAAAAATCTGGCAGCAGAGGTAGGCAGCAAAGACAGGACTTCAGGGGAACATGGAGGCAACGAAGGTTATGAAAGTAACCCCCTAACCACAATAACAAGCACTGGTGGCTATCAGTGAGACAGATCAATTCCTTCAGTTACCTAAGTAGCATCCTTTCAGCTACAGGCGAAAGAACCGACCAAGATGTCAAATCCAGAATCGGAAAAGAAAGATATGCCTTCATCAACCTAAAATCAGTTTGGAAATCCGCATCACTCTGCAGCATAAACTACAGACGTCGGCCTTTGAGCACCAGGGTTGTCAGTCCTTCAGTATGCGTTTACAACTTGGTGCATCACGGAAAGCATTTCCAGAAGGTCACTGCAGAATTTTATCAACAGTTACCTCCACTCCTTACTGATGATCAGGTGACCGGAAAGAATCAGCTACTAGAAACTCTCGAAACGAACCAACCAACAACCTATTAGTCGACAATTATGTCGGAGAACATGAGGGTGGATCAAAAACACGCTTAGAAGACCGTTGAATGACATCGCGCGCCATGACACAGCTCGAGGGGAACCCGAATGGAAAAACAACGAGTTGGGAGTGTGTCCGAGGGTGACATGGAGGAGTCTGTGTGGGGAAGAAATGAGGTACCATGAGCAACCATGTGGCCAGGTAAAGATCACAGAGAATAGGACGAATTGAAGTCTTGCTGTTGATACCATATGTTTCACTCGGAACCCAAGGGAACAATAGAATGAGCAATAATTTCCTTTATCACTTTCCTTATTCCGATTTTCGATTAAATGTCATTATTTTTCAAAATTGATCACGATATAATTTCAGTCAGAGAACCACAGAAAAGCCAGTAAGTATTGGAGTATTTCTGCTTCTGCTGTCTTTATTTGATGCATCCTAGCAACAAGCACCCATGATCCCGCCAGGGTTCAAACTGGGAAGCTTCAGGTTACACGGTTCGTGATTAGTCTTGAAGTCAGTAAAATTTCTGCAAACCAACACTTGAGGATTATTCTAGTGATATATTAATAGTGACTGACTACAAGATGGAGTTGCTTGAAGTTATAATGGGAAGTCATGACTACAGGGTTTCATCGAGTTTGATGTGGGGACAAATATTCACTGATGATATTAGATGGCGGTCACACTCAATATCACGATTAGTCGGAAGTTAGTACTGATTTGATTGGATTCCACTCTAGTGGCTGAATAATTAACGAACTTGCTTTGTAACCTGAAGGTCCTAGGTCCGTTCCCTACCGGTGGAATGAGTGGTGCATACAGTGAAGAACCTCAAAGTGAAACGAAACATCTGTCTGTGGCTTTCAGTGATTCTCTAAATGAACTCATTTCATCACTAAATTTGAAACCAGTCAAATCTTTGCAAACCAGAATCTAAAGAACTATAATTTTTATTGTGTTTCAGAAGGGTAGCACTGCAAGCAGTCGATTTCAGAACTCTTTGTGTATCAATCTTTTGGTCGATACATATTTTGTTTTCTGCGAAGTAAATATCCTGATAATTTATATACATCTATTCTTAACAGCAGATGCCTTATGACATCAATTAAAGTACTAACTATGAGAAGGAAGACTTTAAACTTGACTTTTTCAGCATTTAAATTAGTCTCCATTGTCTTGCAGTATGACATTAATTGTGTTTGATCCAGACTAGTAGTATAATACAGGCGGCATGTTTCAATGTGCATTACGGGGATGACTCAATGAGGTGTAAGTATATGTAGTTGATAAGTATCAGAAAGGACGATACATGTTTTCTGAATTACTTTGCTAATCATCAAGTAAAAAGTAGAATCCAGTTTGATCGAACCTAGTAATCATGACTTCGAACCTTATAAATAGAATTTATAAACATTGAAATAGCTTTAACAACAAGATAAAGTTACTAAGAATAATTAATCTATGAGTAATACTCGCCCAATTAAGGTAGCATGTAATTCCACACACTGTGTGGAACAGTATTATTTATTGGATGACTACGTTTAAAACATTTTATTGTTCATTGTCATATCAATCATATATAACTACACAACTTCGAGACTTCATTCCTATAGTTTGCCTGCTTACTTCCCATTTGTCATAAAGGTAGTAGAATTTTCCAGATGTCGGGAAGAGGCGCTGAATCATTTCTGTTGCAATTATTTTCAATTGATTAGATAAGTAGGGCTTTCATCATCGATCTCTCCATCCACCCTTTTACATTACATTTTAAAACTGTCATCTTATTCCATCCTGTTGTATGGTTGTGTGTAACTGCATGTAGTATTATAGCTGAGCTATTCTCCAGATTTCTAATCTCATTAGGGTCAACTAATCTAGGTTTATTAGAGTTGTTAGGTTTTCGTCAGGAATTAAGATTTATCAGGGAGCATTGGGCAACTGTTTCGTCCTATTTTGGGTCTCCTCGGTGGTGTGCACCCACAACCTTACCAGGGATTAAAGCCATGGCCTCCAGTTTACGAGATCAAACGTGTTGACCAATGAACCAATTGGGTTTAATTTTAATGACCCCTAAATTCTCACTTTGTCAGCTCATGATATAGCACTGCTCTCACCAATGCTTTCGGTGAACGTCCACTTCATTTTAACACGGTGAATCTCACTGGTCACGACTTCTAGATCTCGCTAGGTTTTTGCGCTGCACTACTCTGATTGATCCCGTTCTGCTACTCTCACCTAGCTATTTGACGTGACAATCATTGCAGGATATAAGATAAACTAAAGTGTTTTGTTGTGCGTCGGTGTTATAGAGGTTGGGACGCTCGTCGATCATGCACATGGTCCGGGGTTCGATCCCCAGCCGACTCACTCCTTTACCTCGCTGAGCTAGAAATAATGCTGGTAAAGAGGAAAAGTTGGGCATGAGGCTAGCAACCCCTTCCTGTAATATAATAAACACTGCTACATGAACTCCAAGCCACTAGCTTGAAGCCCTATGTTCCACTGGGGAACGTGAAGGAAAAAAAGTGTTCTGTTCAACGCTCTTTTAACTGACAAAGTTTGTCTGTAATTGAGTTTGTGGGCTCGAATATTTAAGTAACATAGCAAAAAAGGACTAAATAGTGCCAATGAAAATTTAAGGAAGGAAGCAAGATATATTGGAGAGGCTTTGAAGCTTGATAATTACCCTCGTAAATTAGCCAAGAAGTATGTAGGAAATAGTAAAAACAAAACTGACAATATTGATGATAATGATAATAGTAATAATGACAATTTACGTGAAAGAATACACAGTAAGTTGACAATAACAGTGATAGGAAATTTATAACATTAGTAGTTCTTCTATACGAGAAAGGAACTTCTGAAACCTCACGCGAAATTCTTAACAATGCACTATTAACAGTGACATTCAAACCCACAGACATACTTAGAAATAAATTATTGCAGTTAAATAATCCTGTGGATGCCATCAAACAAAATAACATATCCAATATTCCCAATGGTTATTGCGTGAAATACACAGATCAGAGTGGTGGGACGGTGGGGCACAAAAACCGATTGGATAAGATGACAGTCTTAAAATATGATGTTAAAAGGGTGAAAGGAGAGATCGATGACAAAATCCTGATTTATCGAATCAACTGAAAATAAGCGCAACAGAAATGATTCAGCGCCTCTACCCGACATCTGGAAAATTCCACTACTTTTATGACAAATGGGAAGTAAGGAGGCGAACTATATGAATGAAGTCTCGAAGTTGTGTAGTTATATATGATTGATATGATTATGAACAATAAATTATGTTTGAAACGGAGTCACTCAATATCCAATATGGAATTCCTGGGAATACAGACATCTGTTAACTGAATCACTCTGAACAATGACTACACTCTCCTGAATGTTAGTCAGTTAGAAACGACAGACTTAGATTTTATTGCGATTATTTTTCATCCTTGCTTTAATTTACAATCTGAATGCGGTTAGGATTACTATTACGAAGAAAGTTTGAAATAGAATGCAATGTAGTGTTGCAGCCCAGGTGAGAAAGTTTCCGCAGTACATTATTATTATTATTGTCAATTTGGGTTCCAAGTGGTATATAAGGCTTCAGTAACACAACCCAATTTCACTCTGTTCCCTGTAGTTTCTTTTTAGCTAGCCCTCAGACAGACGTCCAACTTATCAGAGTAGTGAAGCTTTGTCTCACAGTCTTCAATTCTGACTAGCTTTGACGTCATCATCCATGCCGCTGCCTGTAGTTCAAACGATGCTGCCAATATGATTTAAGTTAAAGAGGCGACTTCTTTTAGATTTCCTCCGTTGATGGTGATTGTTACTTGTTATTGCTAGTTAGGTGCCTTCATCACCTCTGTCCTCTGTATCTTCGCCTGAAATCTTTCTGGTCATCTCTCCCTCTTCGTGGGACACTGGACATATAGCATCCGCGATGTCCAGATCTTCATCTTGTCGGATCGACGTATGCACGTCTTTTCACTCCCCACGCATAGTGTGCCGTATAATCCAGACCACCGCATTGAGGAATATCATCGGTGATAGTAGGCAGCCTTATCTTACTCCTATCTTCACTTCGAAAGCTTCTCTGAGCTTTCCCTTGTGCATTACCTCGCAAGTGGCATTAATATGTAAATGTTAAGTGGGGTCCATAAATGTATATGACACTCCACTCCTTGCTTACTGTAATCGTCGGTCTCATACTAAGAACCTTATAGGACAATTTATTATCATCTCATTCCCAACACAGTTTAAATCAAAATGTGGATGATCAGTTACCTTTAATAACAAATAATACAAATGTGTTTACCGCCGCGAATGAGATCAATATCATTTAATTTTATTTAATTTTATTAACTTTTTCACTTACCTCGGTGTACAGAGAATTTCATTCCCCTCAGGACTCCATTTAATTTCACCAGTACGTAAATCACGTTCTAATAGATATCTACAATGTCCAACTGGTACCCATACACGATCTGGTCCTTTACTTAAACGTTTCGATGTAGCATAGATTGGTAGTCTACGTGTATTCAACAACAGCATAGAACTATGATGACGATGTTGATTTTGTTTTGTAATCTTTCCAATTGAATGATTTAATCGATCATTCAGGTATCTTTGATACTGTCTACTAGATTCACTTGATGAGGTCATTTGATCATCTTGATTATTCAATAAACAATTGACTGTATCCCCGCCGTCCAATGATCTAGCTGTACGTCGAAGACGATAAATATGATCATAATTTGGATATCTTGGTGAAGATGTCCCACTTTCTTCACTATCTTTCCATGTATAATCCACAAGTGTTAAACAACTATGCATTTGTCCTAAGAAATGATTTTTGAATTTAATCGTAAAACAGAAAAAATTGTAAAATCAGAAGCGATCAAGTGGTGTATTTATAAGTTACTGATCTCATCGATTATTAGTTTGGGATATTACGTGTTTCTTTATTAGGAATACAATCTTCCCCCTTCCCCCTGCTTGTTATCTGCTACTTTTGCACCACTGATGATAGCCTAATAGGGCACTTCTAACAAAATTCGTTGGATAGACATACTACACTAGCCAATCAGGGATAAGTCAGGTGATAACAACACAAAGAGGCTATTGATCTTCTTTACTGGACAAAGAAAAGGCGAATAAACGAATCTGATGCGTCTGCTAAGATGCCTATATGGAGAAACAAAAAAAAATATGAACTTCTGTTTTACCATTGAGATTTTAGAATGATACCTTAAATTCATGACATTACAGCTGTTTAGTATATTGTAGATTTTCTGTACAGGTGTCAGTAAAAGGGATGTCAGAAGTAATGTGTAGGCTAAGATTTCTTGTTATATATTCAAAAAATAATAATAATTGCTTTTCTAGCCCCACATCACCAAAATTTCCCCAAAGTTAAACAATCATCACAGAAAACCACTATAGTATTTTAAGTTTAACTACGGATTGGCATCATTTAGAGAGCATTGGGCAACTTTTTGTCCTAGTATGGGACTCATTGGCACTACCTACCCACTGGGGTTCGAGCTCAGGATCTTCTGATTACAAGGCAAGGTCGTAGGCCATTCAGCCACTGGGAGCTAACTCAGTAGCCAGCCCATTAATTCTAACTTCTACCAATTCATGATTTTAGAGTGACAACAGGCCGATGTCGTTGGCTAGTATTTTTCCTCACTACCAGGTGGATGGAACTCCACTGGACACGATATCTAATTGGAACTACTGGCAACTTCATGGGCCACTCAGTCGGGTGCCAGCTGCTTAATGGTTTGAGCTTGACCTGTAGCCAGAAGGTCCTGGTTTGGAAAATTGGCGGTGGATGCATACTGTGGATGAGTCCCTGAGTACGACGAGACATCTATCCAGCACTCCCTGGTGTCCAACAGTCCCTTAGCTGATATCAATCCGTGGTCAAACTTGAAGCAAAATAAATTCCTGAAAACTAACCCCCGAAAATATGGTTATATGATTATTCCTTTGGGTTCCGAGTGGGATGTAGGGCTTCAGCATCATGTCTCCACTTTGTCCTACTTTCTGCGGTCCTTTTTGACCGATTCCAGGATTTCCCATAAGACTTCATCTGCTCCTCATGTAATCTCCTCCATGTCACCCTTGGACGCCAAACTCACCGTTTCCTATTCGAGTTCCACTCGAGCTGTGGCCTAGCAGGTGATGTCACTCAACGGCCTCCTCAGAGTGTGTCCTATCTATCTCAATTTTCTTTGGAATATTTGTCAGTTGTGTACTGGGTTCTAGATTAGTTTGTTCTTAGTGTTTCTTGTCACTAATTCCTCCTGGCTTTTTTTTCCTTCACGTTCTCCAGTGGAACATAAGACTTCAAGCTAGTAGCTAGAAGTTTCTGTAGCAGTGTTTATTTTACAGTATGGGGTTGCTAGCCTCATGCACAACCTTTCCTCTTCACCAGCATTATTTCTTGCTCAGCGAGGTAAAGGAGTGCGTCGGTCGGGGATCGAACCCCGGACCACGTGCATGGTCGGCGAGCGTCCTAACCACTATGCCACCGACGCACCTCCTCCTGGCTATCTGATCTTAACTATCTTAAGAAGGCATCTGTTAATGAAAGTCTGCAACCTGTTAGAAATTCGTTTTGAAACGTTCATAGTTCCTTACTCATATAAAGGAACTGACAGAAAAATATCCGCTTCTAAATTCTTGATAATTCTTGATACGAACCTTTAGTTCCATGTCTGTTAGGGCCTATCAGCTTGATTAATCACACCAGTAACATCTTTGATTAAAATACGTGGTTTTATTAATTCAGATTCAATTCTATGACTTGGCACCAGTCCTCTCTAGTCTAACGTCAAAAAGCATAAATTCAGGAATTCTTGCAAAGTGTCTTCAACTGAGGCAATAATTAGCCAGATATGTGGTCTCAGTTATATTTGTCAAAGCAAGAGGTGCGAAATTCTCAGCACAAATGTGCACACTTTATTTAGAGGGTTCCCTTCGACTTTATCAAGACAGTCTAAAATAAACATGGTATTGAAAACATTTCTTTCCTGCAGTAAATTCAAAAGACCTAGGTTCCAGTGGGAAGCCGTGACCAGTAGGATGTAGCAGGTTGAAGATGACGCAGTAACTAATCGAAGAAGACATTGCAAAGTGGTCGTGCTATGTCGTGAATTGGAAAAAGTCAGAATTCATAGGCCACTGGATAAGGTCCCAGTGGCTTCATGGTCTACGAGCTAGCTGACCTAGTAACCAGATCCTGGGTTCGAGCCATGGTGGTGGGTAGGTACTGCTGAGAGGTCCCAAACTAGGACGGGGGAAACAGATGTCCGGTACCCCCAGCTGAGTATCCAGTATTTCTTTAACTGCTGTCAGCTCATGATGAAATCCTTCATCCAATCGAACAAAATCCCTACAAAACCAATACTTCAAAATTTAAAAGAAGCAACAACTGTGGAAAAAAGGCAGTATTTAATGAATTCACAAATTTTAGTAGGACTAGTCAGCTGAATACTTGACAAACATTGTTACGTATACAAATTTTTTAAAGGTTAAATACGTACAAATGCATGAATACTGTAACAACAAATAAGGATCAATTTCAACAAGTATATGATCTGAGAGTGGTGAATGCTAATCTGTTAACTTCATTACTAAGTCAGTAATATTCATCAAAGCTCATATTACAAAATAAACTGGAGATGTTGTGGTAGGATCAATACAGTTTTAAACATTTTAATATTTTAACTAATTAAAAATGCCCATTAAAATTTTCAAAAGAATGGATACTGAACAAAGATTACTCTTTTCGATAACTTCCCCTTCATCAGGCTCTACATTTATATATACATTATAGTGAATGAATGAATTAGTGTTATGAACAACATCAATGTTGTTTAAATAACATCGAATCAATAGTATTGATAGATTACAGTTCAATAGCATCAGCATGATAATAAGCTGAATGTCAGAAACATTACGAAGGATATTACAAATTCACGAATTTATAGTCTCTACTGAAGGCCGGCCAGGGCAGTAGTAGGGGCTGGACTTGCTTCTTTTGAACACAGAGCACTGGTTGTTTGTGGCAATTCAAGTGAGATAATTACGAAGAAATTAAGAAAATCAGTTCAAAGAACTTTTAATGCTGGCGAACTACACGTTTTATTCTCTACACAACCGATGGTGATTCCTCGACTGAAAGATGAAGTACCTAGACTAGCCACTTCCAATGGTATCTACCAATCCAACTGCGCTTGTGGAGCGAGTTATATTGGCCATCGCTCTAGGAACTTGATTTTTCGTGCTTGCTCGAGAATATCTTCCACTATGGCTAAGTAAAAGTGTAGTTAAAACCATTAACAGTTCGACATTGGACCATCTGGTGCAAACCGGCCATAAAGCCAGCGTAGAAGAATCCTTCTCTGTCATCTACCGGTTGCCTAAAAAATTGCCAAAAACATTGAAGCACCGCATACTCATAACAATGGAGGCTATTGCAATTCGCTTCAAACAACCAGTGCTTTGTGTTCAAAAGAAGCAAGTCTAGCCCGCACTACTGCCTTGGCCTTCAGCAGAGACTATAAATTCATGAATTCGTACTATTATCTTTCCTAATTTTTCTGACATTCAGTTTATTTTATGTTGATGCTATTCAGCTGTAATCTATCAATATTATTGATTCGATGTTATTTAAACAACATTAATGTCGTATATAACACTAATTCATTCATTCACTATAATGTATTCATAATTGTAGAGCCTGATAATGAATTTATCGAAAAGAGTACTCTTTGTTCACTATCCATTCTTTTGAAAATTTTAATATTTATTAATTTCCCTACAGAAGTTAGGATCAGTTTTTTCGAATGAAACGTTGGAGTTACTTATATTAGTTTCGGTGAGATTTTACAAATATAATTTTTACATATGTCTATTTCTCACTCGGTGTCCAGTTATTTTGGAACTATTCCGTCAAATGTTGATTACAGCTCATATAAATATATAAACATCTAGATTTGATAACAATGAAATACAAAGAAACTTCGTAAATAACACATTAAATTAAACGATGTGTAGACCATATGGAAATCTACACACGATATCCTCCATGTAAACCTCAGATACATGTCTAACTCATTGTCTCCCATTTAGCTTCCACTCGAGGGCCTGGTGCATGATTTCATTCAGAGGTTCCCGCAGTGCGTGTCTTATTCATCCCCATTTCCTTCTACATGGCTATTAATTGTGCGATAGGTTCTTGTTTGTTTCCTTGTTGCTAATCTTTTCTAGACGGCCATCTGATCTTCAGTTCCAAGCGAATACATCACTTGGTGAAAATGCTTTTCATAATGTGTGCACCAAGTCCCTGAACCAAATAGAAGCACCGTTTTGATGCCTATACCGAAAATCTGAATCTTACTCCTTATTCTTAGTGCATTAGATTTCCATACGGAGTTCAACCTTGACCTTCCAATCCTGGCTTTGAAATGGTCATAGAAGCACCTGCAGCTGGTTTGCGCTTGCATATTGTCAAGTGTAAAGTTACATATCTTCATCACCTGTGTCTTCTCTACGTTTACTTGAAGTCATGTCTTTCTTGCCTATGGCTGCTGCTAGTTTGACGGTTTTCATCTGTAACACTTCCAGTCTGTGTCACATTAGACATAGATCGTCCATTCTCTTAGCTGTCCAGCATATTCTTGTCTTCTCGCTCCCCACAGAATATTATCAGTGATATTAGACAGCCTTACTTACTTACTCCTGTCTTCACTTCAACTGGTTCCTTGTGGATCACCTGACATCTATGATTGTTATATAGCCGTTGAATAAGGCTTACAAATATTTCATGTAACGATGACCAAGGAAGGGAAAGTGGTTGCACATATTTCTTTTGAACACACAAGTTTGACTTCTTCAAGTGGATTCCTATTGCTTCAGCTGTATGTAGGAGACGAACTCGTAGAGCAAAATTAAGATTAGTAGGAATGCGATAAATAATTTTAAATGCAGTATTAACGTCAACCTTATACTCACTATCTACAATGTGCGCTACAATAGAGCTACGAATAAATCTTGTTTGTCCCTTACTTAACAATGTTGGATGGTGTTCAGAAATACGACGGTGAACCTGCCTAACAGTAAGCCCAATGTGGCTGGCTCCACAGCTGCAGTCAAATTGGTAGATACACATAGAAGAGGCAAATTTAGGTAGTTTGTCCTTATTTCTCGAACGTAGAATAGGGGTGGTTGTGAAGAGACAACGTACCTCTGCTGCATAATAAGCTCTTTTAACTGCATTCTTCAGGCGCTGTGTTATTATTTAGCTGATGTTGTCACCGAGGAACTGCAGTGTTATGAACATTGGTTTTTTTCTGAACTGTTGCCATAGTGACTCTCCTAGGTGCTGAATCCATATTTTTCTCAATGAATTCATCTGGATAACCATTTTTTCTAAGTAATTCTCTAATAATCTTAAGCTTCTCATTGAGGCAGTCATCTGAACAGATTAACTTAGCCCTATGAACCAGACACTTTACCAGGTTACGTTTATATTTCAAAGGTATAAAACTCAGAAAATGAGTGTGCTGACCTGTTATTGTAGGTTTCCTATACACACTCCTTCTTAGTGTGCCATCTTCTTTCCTTGCCATGCAGACGTCTAGGAATGGGATACTGTCATTACTTTCTTTCTCCATGGCCATCGTTACATGAATGGGTGAACCGGACTACTTCGCCCTCCTCCCCCTAAACCTTAAAAATTATAAAAATTATAGTTGTCTAAATTATTTTTCTGACTACTTCATCTTTAATTACGTTTTATCCTTCTAAAATCAATTTATTCAAACCATTTCTACCTTTTAAATGGGTATTGATTTTCTTCGTTAATTATCACCCCATTGACATGTTGACACTGACTAATTATTATTAACAAACATATCAGTGCCACTTGATTGGTAAACTGTTGTATATTGTAATAAAAATGCTATATATATTAGAGTAGAGTCAGAGATGAGGGACTAATTGAAAAGTAAATATTTCTTCGCTCAATCTTTCTGTTTTCTAAATGTCTAAATGGGGATTTTAGTTCTATATTACTAATATTTGTACACTACACTCCATACTGTTGGTACTCTTTCCAAATCACTTCATGGTCAACGCTGTCGAAGGCCTTTTGCTAAATCGATGAAGTTGAAGTAGAAAATTGACAATTATCCCATGCTGTGTTTTAAGATGAAACGAAATATTGCACATGCTTATCTTTTCCTGAATCTGGCTTCTTCTATGCAAATTTTTTGCATAATTGCGTGAACCTACGATGCTTCGAAAATTCACTCACCCTTAACTAATTAAGAAGACGTGAGGAAGAAACTAAAATAAGGGAATTAATTAGAATTCCTATCCGTTTCTTCTTTTGCACTTATTTGTAAGGATAGTTAGAACTGTGAAAGCGTGAGCTAAAATCACATGGATAATATGTTAATGTTTGCTTGAAGTACATAATAATTGTTTCTTTGTTTGTTTGTTAAAAATGTTAAACATTAGACAAAAATTTGTGAAAAAAGAAAACGAAAAAAAACTATCACCATACCAATATTTTCTTGTGACCTTTAAGGTAATGATTACAGCAAACAATAAGATGCGAGTAGAAGCGTTTTAATGCATTTTATCACGTTAAAGAATTAATAGAACATTTATTTATGAATTGAAAAGGTCACCTACTATAATTGATGATATTCTTGATTGAGGTGGATTGAATTATACCTTGTGAATGGACACAAGGTATTTACGCTGCTAGTATTTTATTTTGTACGGACTGATATTTATCAGTCAAGCCTGGGATGTGGGTCGTCATCAAAGTGCCCCCTGAATTGTTGTTGAGTGATTGAGGGGTAATGGCAGGAAGCTTTAGACATAGGTCTCGTGCTTGCTGGCACTCTTCAGTAGGGTGTATCTTCCTCCAAGCATCTAAAAATAGCAGTCCAGAGAGCACCATAATGGTGAGTCATCCAGCATAGGAAACACATTACAAATGTGACTGAGTAAATTTAGTTTGTACCAAATAAAGGGATAGATACATGGTATCAGTAACTACTTGATGTTCATTCAAAGTATTATTTTTATTTTATTTATTTTGATTACAGCTTGATTCCACAGCGTATTTTTTTGGCACAGGTATGGAATTTTCAGCATGTGATATCAGTGGCCCAAATTTTGCAGGCCGACCATAGATATCAGGTGTGCGTCGGCAGGGTATCGAACCCCGGACCATGTGCATGGTCGGCGAGAGTCCTAACCACTCTGGCACCGACGCACAGTTCTACAGGTGGTCATTCAAGAGCCCGAATAAATCAGTGGTGACATTTTTGACTGCAGCACTGAGTGAGCCGGGTTAGAATTCTATAGGGGACGTGGTTTTCTTCAAGACTGCAGTTACTTCCTGCTAATAAGTCCGAGGAAGCAAGAAATTTAGGTCCAAGGCCTTCCTCTGATTGCCTCCAACCATCTAACGACTGAGTTATACCGCAGAGAGTACGAAGTGAGAAGATATACATATGTTCGACTGACGAAAAAACGTTAGAAGATTTGTATTTAGCGGGTTTCAAATGTAACACAGACCCAAAGATCTACAAGTGAAAGCTAACATGTTTACAGAAGATACAATTGGGATATGACTTCAAGGACAGAAAGAGAAGATGGATGATGAAGATACCCGACAATCAAGAATGACAAGCACCAATCGTCAGTGGTGTGAAGAAACTAAAGGAAGTCAGCCGTTTCATTTATATAGGTAGCGTTATTTCAACTAGGGGCAGTGGCATAGATGATGATGTCAGAGGCAGACAGAATTGAAAAAGCAAGAAATGCGTTCAGTGGTCGTCACAAGCAATAAGAACCGAATTTTCAACATTAATGTCAAGTCAGTTGTTGCCTGTACATGGTTCAGAAACTTGGCACATGTCATCAAAAGCACTTTCAACAAACTAGTGAAGAATTTTACCGACACATACCTTTACTGTCTCGATGATGAAGATCAGATGCCAGCCAAGAAGAATAAGCAAGCTATAAAGAGCTCTGATAAACAGTCTACCGAAAGCGTGTTGCCAAACAAATGTTGAGGAAGAAAATAGAGAAGGATTGGATGTATGCTAGGGTATTTGTTGAGTAGTATCACACGCCACAGTCTCAAGGGGAAATGGATTGGAGAGCGAGTGACGAGCTGCACGAGGATTAGAGTGTGATCAAGAGTGGATGGTGTGGAAGAGGAAATGAAATCTTCTAGCCATTCTTGCAGGCGATTAAAGCAGACCATGGAGAAAACAGTAAAACAGACATATGTTGCTGAAGTCCAATATTCCATCAGAACCCTTGAGAAGAATATATAAAATAAATAATTATCAATGAATCTGATGTTCTCTAAACTGAATGATTTGTTCACGAAGCTTTCACTGTTTCTCTAGATACCATCTAGTCAAACTTCAATATGAAATAAGCTTCTAGAATTCTCAGACAGTTTATTGACCACCTCTCCTGGTGACTTACAAAGTGTCTGAACTTCTCCCACTCCCAGAGTTGAAATTCAAACGCCTGCTGCTTATGTGCACCATAGATGTGCGATTGCAATTTGACAACACTCTTTACCACCAAATAGATGGTGTAGCTACGGGCAGTCCAATTAGCCCTGTTTTACAGATATATTCATGTCCAACCTTGAAAGAACAAAGTTGAAGCATGCAATCGATGAAACAACTTTCTAATGTCGATATGTTGATGACACATTTAAAGTGTGCAACAATGAAAGTCATACTTCACACTTACTCAGATTATTCAATGATGCACACACCAATATTGAGTTTACTATGGAACATGAAAGTGACGGAAAGTTTCACTTCCTCGACATTGCCATGGAACGCCTAGAAGACGGTAGTCTTCAGAAGTCAATTTATCGAAAGCCTACATGGAAAGGACAATACCTACACTTTAATAGTTTCTGTCTAAATAGCTTTAAACATGGACTGGTCAAGACTCTTTGCTATAGAGAGAGGAGAATATGCTCTATAGAGAAATTAGAGGAAGAATTTGAGTTTCTTGAAAAGATATTGAAGAGCAATGGGTACTCTCAAAGGTTCATGAACAAGTATGGAATATGTGAAGTCACAAATGTAAAACAAATCACAGTGGGTAAAAAGACAATCTAAATTCGGCTTGATTATACAGGCGAAAACATTGCAGCGATGATCAGCAGAAGGCTGAGTACATCACTAGCCAGAGCCTATCCTGCAGCTAAGCTCGTTCCCATCTATCTAAAAACTTTCTCTTTGGTGCAATCAAAAATCGACAGATATCCTTCTCGTGTTATACAAAATTACATGTATCTGTGGGAGCGGTTACATTGGAGGGATAGAAAGAAGGGCATATCTACGATTTTCTGAACATGCACCAAAAAGCTTATGTCTAAAGGGAACAAATGCTTTAAACAGTGCCATCCATTGCCAGGTATCTCTTTGACCCGGGTCATGAGGAGGACGTGGCAAGATCGTTCAAAATTATCAGTAGGCAAAAGAGCTCAATTCTTCTCAAGTTTGCTGAAGCCATTTCCATCAAGTTCCTGAAACCTGATTTATGCATCCAGAAAGAAGCGGTTATTAGTCTTTCTATGCCCTGGTAACTGGATATTTTCAACTCTCTTTTATCTGAATGCAAAATGCTGAAAAGTTTTCTTTGTGTATGAATATTATTGTTCGGAATAGTGTTTAATATTACATATATATATATAATTAGTGTATGCGTATATTGATCGATTGATTTTTGTTTGAAATGAACTCTGTGAAAGTATGTTAAAATGGTTTTTGTAGATACATTTAATAATGTCTTTGCCCTGTAAGCAGCTGATGAGAAGGCAACGGAATAAAAGATGGTACCACTTTATTCTGCTGAAACTGTAGTTCTTTCTTTGTTCAAATGACTGAATCAAATTGGTGATTTTCAGTTTTCACAGTGCATGGTGAAATTTCATAACTGTTTCCATTTGGAAACCAAAATTATTCAGACAACATATTTTGATCATCAGTCGGCTCAAGTGGTTCGCCAGAACCACCTACGATTTGAAGTAATTCATCTCTGTCACCTGAGTCAGTGATAAGCATAGCCAAAAATTAGAGAAATGTCTGCCCGATCTTTAGATCGCTTTAGTCTAGCTGGCCAGAAAGTATGACTGCTTGATGCTTTTGGTATCCAATGTCTTTTACTAGTCAGCCAGTAAAATACAATATCCTGAAGCTGAGTTTCTGGGAGATTTCTCATCGCTCTGTTCACTTGTATTGGTTTTGATTATTTTATTGACCTGATATTTGGTTTTTTTATGCATGTTGTTCAGTATATCTAGTCTTTAGATGGTTGGAAGCAATCAGCATGAAGGCTTGAACCTATGTTTCATGCTAGTTGGCACTCACCAGTCAGCAAGGCGTACCTGCAACCCTGAAGGAACTCACGTCCCTTCTGAGATTCGAACCCGTGTTACCTAGTGCTGCCTGCAGTCACAGACGTTACCACTGAGCTATGTGGGTTCGCGGCTGACCTCCTGTAGGACTGTAATGAATACTTTGATTGGACACTTGTAACTAGTGTCACATGTCTAGTCCTTTCTTTGTTGCAGACTGAATTCTACCAGTCAGGTTTACAATGTGGCCACCATTCTGGGAAGCTCACCATCACGGTGCATATTGATTTGATGATATTAGATGGTTGGAGGCAGTCGGCAGGAAGCCTTACCGAGCAAAATCTAATCTTTATCTATGTATCTGTCGATTGCAGATTCACCTGCGTTTCAGGATACATGAAATTCCCTGATATTTTCGGTGTTTCCTAATTTCTAGGATATTTATAGTTACCCAGTTGAATCGCTGTTCGTAGTTACCATTATGTATTGATATTAGGATATGGATATCATTTCTTTTTATAGTCTGTTAATGTTTGTGAATGAGAAGACAAAGAAGACGTTCACTTTCGCAGATATAAGGATTTGCACAGTTGTTGAAGTTTAGCTTGTCGATGATGTTGGTTATGTCTTCATTCTCTGTTGTTCCTTTAAGTTAACATTTGTATAGATTAAAGCGATTTTGTCTTACAGTGATTTTAGAGATGTTCTTCCTATCTGGTTAACATGTTTGGTAATACGATTTTCCTTAAATCACTCAACACGAAAATTAACATATATCCAAGTTTATCCATTAACAAAGAATAAATCACATGACAAAAGTCTATAAAAAAAGATCGATACGAATACAAGTCAACAGCCAATCACAATCAAGGTCACTAAAAGACATAACTATATATTTTATACATCAAGAAGAATCAAAATAAATTCATTTTGTATTGAGGTATGCACTGAATATATTGTCTAGATAGACAATGAAAGTTCAACAATAAAGCCATTCAACCCAGAGGAAATACAACCACGACAATATCATCCTTTTGCGGGGGGAGAGGGGTATATATCTTCTTCGTCATTTTTAACATCAATGGAATTCTAACATAATTTTCTGACAGATTCATTGAAACAAAATCTAAAATATGTTTTTAACATAAACGCAAAGAAATCCCTTTTTTAGTCTATTCAGTAAACACACGTGTGTAAAACTAGACAGACTTTAACTAAAAATATAACCGACTGCTAAACAATTTTTATTTCTAGACATAATATCTGTCTGATTTAGAAGAATTTAAATCTTCTTCACACGTGAAAAAAGAAAGCAAAGAAAGAGATGTGAACTGTTAAATGTGTTGACGTCATGTGAGTTTTTCAACACAAAATTGTAAATGTCGTCTGTGATCCATTTGTCTGCCTACACCATGGTTATCATCCTTTTGTTTGATATTGTGTAAAGGTAGTGAAAGTAGCGCGAATTCGGCTGGCAAACAAAATCGTGATGTTTCTTTGTCGTTGAGGTTTTTATACCGAAAAAATGCCTTTTCAACTTTGCTTGTCATACATTCATAGTAAATCATTACTTATGGGTAGTAATTAAAACAAAACATTCAATATGATCAATTTCAAAGTGATCGCCTGAAAGGCGGTTAGCTTAAATCTTTGCGTAACTTAACCTTCCATAAAGGATAACACGTCATATCTACTCAGTTATCTTCTTTTTCAATAAACTATTTACGTACTTGAAGGAAAACCTGTACTCACATGCATTTGTGAATGCTTTTCAGTGTAACGCCTGGTTTGTTTTATAAGAGTAAATACGTTGAGGTTTGGGGGAGGTTGTTGCTGGTAGAATGGTATCCTGTAGATTATTCTTTTCATTTGAAGATTCTGTACGGAGGATAGATAAAAGCAGGCTGCTACTTATACTATCACCATTATTTATATAAAAGATACTTAAAGAACAAAGATTATCATCATCGCCTTCATTGTCTGTGATGAAAACTCTTCAACTGCCAAACTTCTTGGAATATTTAATGGTTCTCACCCATCTTTGCTTTTCACGGTCGAAGAAGAGTCGAATTCCTCGTTTCACTTCCTTGACGTTAAGCTAGATAGAAGAGAGAATGGAACGCTGTTAAGGTCAATCTACCGAAAGCCAACATTCACTGGGCAGTAAACTAACTTCAACAGTTGGGTACGTTTAGGGAGAAGGAGAAATCTTATTCATTCCTTATGCTCCAGAATTCGTAAAATCTGCTCTACAGAGACAATCGATTGTGGACTAGATAACCTTTGATCAAATCTGCTTAACAATGGTTATCCTACAAGGTTTATTGAACGTAACATCAAGAAAGAATCCGCCCCTAGACAAATCACAGTGCCAAAGAAAAAACTGTTTATGAGTCTTACATTCAAAGGTGATACCATTTCTGAACTGATTAAAAATCATTTATCTAAATGTATTAAACGCACTTTTCCTGCAGCTGACTTGCAAATAGTTTTTACCAGTCGAAATATGATTAGACAATCCGTCAAGGATAGATTACCGATTTTGTCCACATCTATGTGTATTTACTCTTTTACCTGCTCTTGTGGAGCTAATTATATTGGACTTTGTAAGCGTAATCTCCGAAAACGTGTAGCTGAACACTATCCGGTTTGGTTAATGAAAGGCGAACGTAGAACTGCGAAGTCGTCTATTTATGATCATCTGTTAGAGTCAGGTCATTTAGCCGCACATGATTCATCCTTCAGGGTTATCTACATGGCAAAATCGAAACGCTCCAAAAGTTTACGTTTTCTTCACTTATGCATAGCCGAAGCTTTAGCTATGCATGAACAGAAACCTAAATTATGTGTTCAAAAACGTTTTGTCAAACCCCTTCTTTACCTTGGTCATAGTAATGTTCTTCCTAGTTTTTATTTTACCACTTGAATTCTTTCCACTTCACTTCACATCTTCATTCTTATCGTAATCGTACTCCTAAATTAAAAATTTTTAGACAACACTTGACATTTCTAAAAACATTTTTGATATCAATTCACTTATAAAACAATCTTTAATAATTTTTGTAATTTATTGACTTCAATTCTACCCCTTACAACATTTTAATTATTGTTATTCTTATCACATATATGTATATTGACTGAGCATTATTTAGTGCCACTTAATAACCTTTTCTGTATTACAAAATATATTTAACGAAGAAAAGATTATTGAATCCAGATGGATACATCGACGTTGACATACAGTAAGCATTTCAGCTGAATACCGAATAAAAGCTGTGATCTGTCAAACACTTTCTGCTTTACTGAATCACAGAAAATATCGGGAGACAAAGACTTGATCTGTGAGTGTGGAAAGAACAAATTTAATTAGAGGAAATTACATCCTATATCTACACTAACAATACGCTCGCCGACCATGCACATTTTCCGAGGTTCGATCCCCGGCCGACGCACTCCTTTACCTCTCTAAACCTGTAATAAAGCCGGTAAGGAGGAAAGTTTGGGCATGAGGCTAGCAACCGCATCCTGTAAAAATAAAAACTGCTACAGGAACTTCAAGCATCTAGCTTGAAGCCCTGTGTTTCGCTGGGAGTGTGAAGGAATAAAAAAACAATACGCACTCAACTTAAAAGTCAAATTTGTTAGATAGTGAGTCACAGCTTCAGTGGTAGAATACCCATTAACTACGCAAGTGATCCTGGGTTCAACTCGTGGCGGGTGCACTCTGTAACCTCTTTAAGCTGATTGTAATCCTGGTAAAGAGGGAAGGTTGGGCACGAGGTTAGCAACCTTTCCCCGTAAGTGACACTAACACCGCTAATGAAACTTCAAAACTATGGCTTGAAGTCCAATGTTCCACCCGAAACGTACAGAAGCTAAATAATAATAACTTGGTTAGTGAAACTAATTTGATAGGTTGCATAATATTAGGCATCTGGTTTTTTAACGTCCGTGGTTGTCCAATAAAATTATCATGTCTGAAATTGAAACACAAAATCTTCTACCTTAACAGTTAAGGGTTCAAATTATTGATTCCATTTTTCCAATAATATCTATTATTACTATCATTATTATTATTATGGCTTCACTTTGGGAAATCTTTTCATGCACAACACAGAAATTTTTAGCGTTTCATTGAGAGGTATTTATTACTTGTGTTGAATGTTCTAGTAATAATAATGATAACAGTCACTGGTCTGCAAAATCGCCTTGTAACCGGAAGGTCCTGGATTTAAATCCCAGTCAGTGAATGCTGATGATGAGTCCTAAACTAGGACGAAACAGTTCTGCAGTACGCCTTGATCAAACCTGAAACAAATCAAATCCTTACCAACAAACTCTTGGAAAATAATCAATAGTTTATCAACAGAAACAATATTGTTCCATCGGAAGCATGTTCCAATACTCCACCACAATATTCTTCATCTGTTTCCTTCAGAAAAGTCATTGCATGGTAGTTCGATATCTGTCTGGGAATATGAATCAGTTTAGATTGTGATACGTCAACATAGTCGAATGATTAAAGAATGTACGAAATGGAGTAAACATAATGCGTTTTGATGAATAGAAAGTTTAGGTAGCCAGCTTAGTGATTTAAGCAGGCTACTGTCTATTAATCAGGGCCAATGTAAGTTGATTTTCTCCTCATTTACAAGCAAAACTCAGTATGTGTGAAGTTTGGGGGAATCGTGATACTACCTTGGCGTTTAAGCCGAAATAAGTAGGGAGATATTTGATTTAGAACCCTCTGAAAGTCGGATATAAGTCGGTAAGCCACATCTAATTTGATAACATTGTAACGACAGAAGACAAGGGCCAGGTAACAGATCGTTTATTGAGAAATTCAAGAGATATTTACAGATTTTTATGTACATTATTATTCGTTATTGTTAGCAGAGAAGCGACGTCTTCTGATTGGTTGTTTTCTTGCTCAAAGTTATTCTGTCATCTCTTTGTGGCCTTTTCTTTGAAGGTCAGACCAAATATCTGCGAATTGTATCCGCCCACGCTAAGTCTGCTGTAATTGGTTGGAGAGTTCCTCAAGGTTAAACTTTGTTATTGTTTTTTCTCATGACCCTAATTCGGGACGTGAACATTGACGTAAATTATTGTCTACAATTTCGGCTAGCAGATAGCTCTCACCACAGCATAACCATAAACAATAAAGAATAAATGCAAAACGGTGCATATAGGTTACAGTTAATTTTGAGAAAAAACGGTTTTAGCCGTTTCTTATGAGAGATTAGGAAACTGATCAAAGTAGAGATGTGCCAATCAGTAAAATGCACTCGCGAGTGCATACACACACATACATACTTAGAAGCAACCCTTCCCATTGGTGTGCGTTAAGTCCACTGATAAATGTAATTAAAAAACGAAAAGGGCAAAGTTAAACTTTAGGCATCAAAGAGACTGAAGTGTACCAGTGGCCTTAGAAAGAGTCATTGAGCTAGGAGGTATATCTGGTTTTATAATCCCAATCTTTCTTTAACCTCAATTCTACTCTGATCTAACTCAAATCAACCCCAATATCTTCCTAATTAGCTTAACTGGAACCTAGTCCAAGTCTGACATTAAACTAACTAGGTATCCCGTTTGATATAGTAGCACTTCACCCAGGTTTTCTCCATAGATATGACATTATTTATCTGGTTTCACTTGTTTGTTAGAATATTCATCGATTAATATGTAATATGTTCGCGCATTATACAGTGTTCGTGCATCGATGATCCCATTGTAGACTGCTCACTAACCATGTCTCTTTCCGAGGTTCGATACCTGGCCGACGTACTTGCTCGGAAAAGAGAGAAATGTGCGCCAATGTTAGGCCGACAACCCCTCCTCATAAAAAACAACACCATCACCACTGAAGACTTCAAACATGAAGTCCTGTCTCGCATTTGGAATGCAAGGAATAAAAATAGCAGTGGTGTAAAGTTAGTAACCCATAGACTATCGATAAATAGGATACGAAATAGGTACCAACATTCAGATACCAGTATGAAGTGTTCTACTGACAAATCAACTTGTAAGTAGCAGAATGTATGGTGACTTCTGAAAGGAAATTGTAAATAAAGAGGGGGCAAGGATGAACTGGCTGACAAGAAGAAATAAAAACAATTAATTCAGAATCAATGTAGAAGGCATGTAGAAGATAAAGACCAAAATTGGGATTCTTTAGACTATGGTTTAATATTTAAAGCAATTAGTCCCTTTTATAAATTTTGATAGCGTTATTAAAAAATGGAGATTATCTGAAAAATGTGATGTATTTGCGCTATACATTTCGAACAATCTGATCACACATTTACTTGTCAAGTCAATATATATGGAAAAGTTAAATTAAACAAAGTGACAAAAAAAAGATTTAAGGATGATTAACACAATGTTTGGTAATCCAATCAAATAAGGATTACCAAGGTAGGTTAAGAGTAATAACAAACTGTGTTTTGAATACACATGGAGGAGGGGCTTAAGTTTATGAATAGCTATAGCCTCAGCATATTCCAGTAAACGCCCTTGACCGGTTTTATAGATGACCTTAAAGGCTGAGTTAACATCAGTCTTATGGTTCATCTCGATTAGATGTTTAGCTATAGTCTGACACCTGCATCTATTGGCTTGTCACAATTCATCTGTTTTTCTAACCATTTTGGGATATGCTCTCCCACCCTCACGTGCAAAGCGCGATTACTCCTCCCTATGTATGTACTTTTTTTATTATAGCTTGACTCCTCTCAGTATTTGTGACAAAAGTATGGAATTTTCAGCGTGTGATATCGGTAGCCCAAATTTAGCAGGCCGACCATTGATATCAGAAGTGCGTCAGCCGAGAATCGAACTCCGGACCATGTGCATGGTCGGCGAGCGTCCTAACCTCTGTGCCACGGACGTACACGAAAATTGGTTAATTGTGTGGGATGTGATATAATCACTTGTGCACTTTTGAGGTTTACAGTGAAGCACATTTTTAGCTTTTTTCCACAATTACAAGCTGGGCTGCATAGTGGGTTCCACGGATGATCGAATTCAACCTTTGTCTCAAAATCCTACTGTTTATTTCCCCGTTATATGGTAATTTGATGAAAACCTTTTTCTCAGGGACGGTATGGATTGTAGGTTTCGAGGCTAGTTGACTTCTACACCTGTTTAAAAACTTCAAAGGATATCCGTTTTCAATAAGAGTATCCATGATTATTTCTTTTTCTTTGTCTATAACATCAGCCGTGCAAAATCCACTGAATCCTCTTAAATGGTTTAATAAACTAATTCATACCTTCTTGCTTCCGATTTATTTATTTGTTTATTGATTTATAGGGGAATCATTCCTACAATGTGTGTAAATAAATGTACTGTATTTTAGTAAACAGTAAACAGTTTCACCTGACCCTTTTCTTGTATTTGCCTGCATAAATGACATGTGAATGTCTGAAATTATTTAAGACGGAATTGTATCAGATATCTTTGTTATTCAGTGTGGGTGTTCTTATGGAATCGCATATATTTTTTATGTCCGTTAACTGGTCATTTTTCTATTGAAATGCTGTTTTTCTATGCCATACATCAGGTCGTTTATAAGTTAGACAAAAAATAATAAGAAAACTAATGTCTAGACAGTAAAATAACGACATATCATATCAAAAAGCTTTTGTGTTAGACGGCCAACCAATTTCAATTTTTACCACAGATTAATATCGGTTCTAGAAACCATTAAAAACCATTTAGTAGTGAGAAGAAACTTTTTTCTGGTTTGGGACCCCTTGCCAATGGGGAATGAGCACTACCCAACAAGGGATAGAACCCAGGGCCTTCAGATCAGGCAGTTGACAATGCAACCACATTGGATGAAACTCAATGACCCGCGAATTTTGACTTCTATCAATTTGTATTATACCGCTGCTGTCGACCAAAGACATCAATGAGCATCAACTTCTCTGTAAAATGTTCGACCCCATTGATCACGGCTTCTCGTTAAAATTACCGTACAAACATCCATTAGCCAGTAATGAACTGGAGATCCATTTTTAAATTATAACTTTCATGGGGATTTTGACTCATTTTAAAGGAAACTTCATCACAAACCAACACTCACTGATTAGAGAATGAGTGACCTGGCCTGAACTAACTAAGTGGTCAACGATCTGCACTTATAACCTGAAGATCCTCGATCTTACTCTTGATTAAAGGTGTAAGTGAGCACTGGTGAAGTGTACCAAACGAGGACGAGAAAAATCTCCAGTGTTGTTTGATTCCTAGTAGTTTTCCAGCCGATTTTATTTAGTGATGAAGTCTACACCGAAATTATTTTAAATCCAGACGGAAAGTCCGCTAGGTTCTTATAACGCCATCACTGCAGTCTATTGATGGAGACTCAGACGTCACTACTGAACTGTTTAAGCTGCGACTGAACCTCTATATTGTACTATTCTCTGCCATATTTTCTAGTGTACAGGAAAATCTTCTCTAGACAATTTTAAAGTGTTTTCTTAGGAAGAAATGAACCATGAAATTGTCATTAGATGTGTGGTGAGAGCTGGCTGCTAGCCAAAGTTGGTAGACAGTAATTGACGTCAATTTTTATGTCCCCAATAGTGTTGGTGAGAAAATGAGAACAAAGGCTTTGCGTAGGCGGGTACAGTTAGCATATGGATGATGTGACAGCCACTAAGAGATGCACGGTTAACTTTCTGTGAGAAACAACTAATCAAAAGACTGTATTATCTACTAACAATAATCTACAATAATGTACATTAAAATCTATAAATATGTGTTGATTTTCGTTAATAAATGATCTGTTGCCTGGCTCTTGTCTGCTGTTGTTACAGATGTTTTAAGGAAGTCAGCATGAAGCCACTGATGACTGTCAAATAGACTGAAGGCTGATTACCATTAGTCTTTAACTGTTCAGTATCAGTTCAAAATTTCTTAAACTCAATGATCATTTGAAACTTTCGACGGGAAAATCACTTTTACCTGACAGATGCCATCTGTGTGCATTTGCTTCATCCATACATGATAGACCCCATTGATCAGGACCTTTGTCTAGAAACACACGGTATCCATCCAGTATCCATTGTTGATTTGGAGATTGATATTCGGACGGGGTTTTTTGGAGATTCAGACTAAGTTCGATGCCCATTTTGTCACGAATCAACACTTCTTAAGACGGATTTCTATCCTACTTTGAGACTGTTTTGTAGTAGACACCAATGGTCTCACCAGCGATCAAATCCGAGGCCTACAAATCACAAGTTCAATAATAGCAATTTACAGATTCTACTACTATAAATACTAATATTTCTTTTCACCTTGAGATATACACAAAAAATCTTAATTAATAAGAAGTGGAATGGATTAAATTGATTTTATCCCTTAGGTAAGAAAGCTGAGAATTACTGAAGAGTCTGTACACGCACCAAACATCCTCTGGTTTTCAATAATTCACTAAATGATATAAATATATGACATTATTTATTCCTCAAAAACAATTCAGGACTTCAGGAGTCTAATATTTAAATATGAAGTTTGATTACGAACCGAATTGATTTGGAGAACTACTGAAAACCTGAAGGAATTACTGGCCAGCTGTTTCCTCTTTATTTGGGATTCTTCAGCACCGTGCACCCATAATACCACTTTTATATGTCGGACCCATCACCTTCAGGACCTCTTATTCCATTCAGCGATTGGAAAGGAATCAATTGGCTACTCCATGAATTCTGACTCCTGAAAATTCGTGATATACGGTACGACCTCCAGCCAATGTCATGGGTGAGCACCTGTCCTTACACCCAACGTCATGAACTCCTGTGCTCGCCAATTCTCGCTAGAACTTTATGGAACTGTATCCTTTAGACAGTCGCTAATGAGGAGAGATTTATTTGAATATAGAAAAAATCCCCATTTAGACATTTAGGAAATAGAAAGATTGAGCGAAGAAGTATTTACTTTTCAATTAGATCCTCATCTCTGCCTCTACTCTAATATATTTAGCATTTTTATTACAATACACAACAGTTCACTAAACAAGGGACGATATATTTGTTAACAATAATTAGTCAGTGTCAACATGTCAATGGGTTGTTAATAAACGAAGAAAATCAATACACGTATAAAAGGTAAAAATGGTTAGAATAAATTAATTTTAGAAGGATAACACGTAATTAAAGATGAAGTGGTCAGAAAAAATAATTTAGACAATTATAATGTTTATAATTTCAAATGTTTAGGGGGAGAGAGGCGAAATAGTCTGGTTTATACATTCATGTAACGATGGCCAAGATAAGGAAAGTGGCTGTACAAATTTCTTCTGAACACACAGGTTTGACTTCTTCAAGTGGACTCTTATTGCTTCAGTTGTATGTAGAAGACGAACTCGTAAAGCAAAATTAAGATTAGCAGGAATGCGATAAATAATTTTAAGTGCTGTATTAACGTCAACCTTATGCTCACTAGGTGTCTACAAGGTGTGCTACAATAGAGCTACGAATAGATCTTGTTTGTACCTTGCTTAACTATCCTGCAGGATGATGTTCGGAAATACGATGATGAACCTGCCTAGTAGTACGCCCGATGTAGCTGGCTCCGCAGCTGCAGTCAAACTGGTAGATACACATAGAGGAGGAGGCAAATTTAGGTAGTTTATCTTTATTTCTCGAACGTGGAATAGGGGTTGTTGTGAAGAGACAACGTACCTCTGCTGCATAATTGATTTAGTTGACTTCATGTTAGATAACAAATAACCTCAGTTAGACAAGGAGTGAAAACCACAGGGTGCTTGCTCGAAAATGTTTAGCGGTTGTGCTAATTGAGCCACAGAAGTACACCCTAGTGGTGGACTGGCCAATAATCTCGACTTTCTACTTGGACGTTCAGAATTAGATCCCTAACGGTGGGGTTTGATGTGCACGTACGATTGAAGAGTCCAAAACAAATACGGAACAACTCCATTTAATGCTTCTTGCTAATTCGATTGGACGGTAGTAACTTGTGTGATGTGTCTAGTCCTTGCTGTTCGGTTCAGACTAAATTCTGTCAGTCAAGTTTGCAATGTGGCCACCATTCCACGTAGCTCGCCATCACGGTGCACATTGATTTGATGATATTAGATAGTTGGAGGCAATTGGCCACAGGAAGCCTTGCTTGACCAAGGTTTCGTGTTGACTGGTGACTGTCAACTAGCAAGAAACCCAGGTTCAAGGCATCCTGCCGATTGCCTCCAACCATTTAATACCACTTCCTGATAATTCTCAGTGGTTTTCTATCTGTGGTCAATCAGTAGACAAACTTAAAGATAGTCAAATCCTTTCAAACCAACTTTCTAAACTGTAAATATTAGTCTAATTTGAATAAATTCTATGATAATATATTTTTAATCAACTTATTTTTCTCCCGTGTTTCTCCTATTTAATGGAATTTTCATCATCACACGTCATATGACTTTGTTTATATCACATGCTGAATAAATCCTAACAGTCTTAGGAATAATATAAACTTAAACACAGAAGAATAAGAAAAACAGAGAAACGTTAACCTTTATCGTTGTTGGACACGTGTTAAAATACCTAGACGACTGAATTTCAAAGGTAGTCCCAACTTATTTAGAATATAAATGTACATGTACACCATATTGACAACCAATCAGAGGAATTCATGTATTGTGCAGTGCTAGTAAAATGATTGGTTAATACAACAAAGAGGCTTTTATATCATTCCCAATGTTTCGAAATTTTGATTTTCTGTTTCCATTTCATCCGTTTGTGACGCAAACATGATCAGATCATAGTAATGATAAATAACAATATTGTAGCGGTAAATAATTCCCCAAAATTATTAACCACAGCAATCATCACTGAACATTGGATGCTGACCCTCACTGTTTAAGTCGACTTGTTTAGCTGAAGGCTTCCGGTCAAGCATCCATGCCATTTGGTACTCTGTCGTGTCACGTTCCTGCACGACCACTAGCTAGTTAAACATTCATCACGGTTTACTATTTGGTCCCAAAATATATCTCGTACTTTGGACGTTTTGCTTTGTCTTTGGTACACGAGGAATGAATACTATAGAAGTTGTTGGTATAAGATCTTGCGTTAGTATACTCCGTACAATTCGCGAACGTCAATACCGTCAATATATGTAAAACCTGGACACTGTAGTAGTAAGTAATTCCATATTAGTTTGTTTATTGGATGTATCACACAGTGAAACAGTATTATTATTAAGGAATCTAAATCATCAGTAGTAATTCCATACAAGGAAGGAACCTCAGAAACCTTACACAGAATTCTTAACAAGGCAGGAATAAAAGTGACTGGCATTCAAATCCACAAACTCAGTTAGAAACAAGCTTTGTCGGTTAAAGGATCATGCCTGTGGAGTCTTTAAAACAAAACAATTTAGTTTATCTAATACCCCGCCTGCAATGATTGTCAGGTCAAATACATAGGTCAAAATAGTAGAACAGGTGCAGTCAGACTAACCGAGCATAAAAACCTAGCAAAATCTCGATTGGTTGACCCGAATAAGATAAGAAATCTAGAGAATAGTTCAGCTATAGCACTACATGCAGTCACACACAACCATACAATAGGATGGGATAGGATGACAGTTTTAAAATCTAATGTCACAGGGTATAGGGAGAGATTGATAACAGAAGCTTTGTTTATCGAATCAACTACAAATACATGTAATAGGAATGATTCATCACCTGTCCCCGATATCTGGAAAATTCTACTACTCCAACGACGACAAATAGGAGAGGTAAAAGAAATCTATAAAACTCAAGTTTCGAAGTTGTGTGATTACAATTGATATTTTCAAGTATTGGTTATGTAGGGAGTTTGTTTGATTGCATGGAGGATTTCACCATGAGCTGACATCAGTTAGGGAACCACTGGAAGTACTGGACAGCTGTTTCTTCCGGGTTTGGGACTCTTCATCAGTACGCACCCACTGGGAAGAGTTCAAAACCGGGACGAAACAGCTGTCCAGTATTCCCAGGTTTTCCAGTGGTTCTCTAACTGATGTCAGTTCATGATGAAATCCTCCATACAATTGATATGATTATGAGCAATAAATTTCGTTTGAAATCTTGTCATCCAGTAAATAATACCGTTTCACTGTGTGATACATCTAAAAAACAAACTAATATGGAATCACTATTTAAAGTGTAGCGTCCAAAGCACTTAAGGAAATAAAACATTTGAAAACGTTATCTACTTCTTCGCATATTGTATAATACTTCAAACGGTAACTGTTTATTATCACATTCATGTGACAATGATATACTGAATAATAAGTCATTTACACGTACATTACTATTATTATTTTTATCATTATCCAATGATTGTATAATACGATAATAACACTTTTACTGTCTAAACTCTCCTTCCCACTTCATCGTAAAAATGTCATCCGTTTTTTCTCATATATTTTGTTTTCACTCTCTCCTTACTCTTTCTCTCTGTCTATTGGTTTGTGGTTGAAAATTACACAGAAATCTTGTTGAAATCTTAAAGGTGTGTGCGTAATTAATTATTATATTCTGAAATTCTGTCCGACATTTCGAAAGTTTAGAGTCAGGAAAAAAACCAACTTTTTCTGTCTATTTGAAAGAATTATTTTAGAGATTTCAGTGATTTATGTTTTTGTTAATAACAGTGGAATTTTTTATGTCGTAAGGCTTAGACGCTGAATAAAAATGTCACAATTTAGTGGGTTTGTAGGTATGATAACTAAACATGAGGTTGTTTTTTTATTCCTTCACGTTCCCAGTGGAACATAGGGCGGCTTCAAGCTAGAGGCTTGAAGTTTCTGTAGCAGTGTTTATTTTTACAGGATGGGGTTGCTCGCCTCATGCCCAATTTTCCCTCTTTACCAGTGTTATCAGTGGCTTAGTGAGGAGAAGGAGTGCGCCAGCCGGGGATCAAACCCTGGACCATATGTATGGTTGGCGAGCGTGCTAACCGCTATGCCACCGACGCAACATGAGGTTGAATATATATATATATTTATGATGAGTATTCTGAATAAAGGTGGTAAGTATAGATAAAGATCCTGTCATTCTCTTGGGTCTTCTACCTTCATCAGCCTGGTATCATCATCTGTTGACATTATTGCTTCACACTGTATCGAAATATCCCAAAGTCATCTACTTATTGAAGCCGTAGATCTAAAAAGAGGCTTAAACTTGTTTTATGCGCCTAAAAATTGTTTTGATTCATGGTCACGATATGGTTTCAATTATATGGCTGTTGAGAAGTAGCATGGAGTACTGGACCGCTGTTTCTCCCTCCTACTTCGGGACTCTTCATCAGAACACATCCATGAGGGATTTAGTTCACACTAGTGACTACCTACAAGATGAAGTTACCTAAAGTTCTAATAAGAAGTCCTAACCACAGGAGTTCTCAACGTCGGGTTCGAAGACATATATGCGCCTAAAACATTGGCTGGTAATGGCGTTAGGTATCGAGAATTGGTGTTAGAGTTGACGAGGAATTGGATTCTCTCGCAGTGAGTGAATGGTTGAAGTGCTCGACTTGTAACTCTAGAAGGGGACTGTACTTCTGAAGATTCCTGAACAAGAACAAAACAGACTTCCGCTGCTGTCTGGTTACCGATGGTTCGCTGGTTGAAGTCAATCCTTGATGTAACTTGAAGTAAATCAAGTGCCTGAAAAACAATGTTTAAATATTATTTGTTATACACTTCAAACTATCGATAATCCTATTTTAAAATAAAGGGAATATTTTACATAATTATGGTTTCACCTCTGTTCCCTCTTACCTCTTTCCTGTGGCCTTGACTTTTGAGTAAACCTTCAGACCTATATTAATTCGATTTCAAAATTTTGATACCTTGTTAACCTTTGTACAGATATGTATGCCAAGTAATTGTGTGTAGTCAGGATGTCTCAAATATGTTGTGAAAATACATATTGCATCTTCTGGCTGACTTATTTAAATAGTTTAGGTAGTTGCTAGAAAAGTTTATGTCTCAAATATTTAATACAAGTTGACAGACGAAGCAGAGAAGATGGGATATCAGGTGAATGTAAAGAAGACAAAAGTGATGAAGATGACCAGCCAACAGGAAACACACAACAATTCATGAGAAGAGTCTAAAGATATCGTCTGCCTGACTCACCTAGCTGGTCAACATAGTTTTAACCACATGTGATAGAAAGAAAGAGGGTATCAAAGCCAGCTGGGATGGGGAACGCGAGAGAGGGCTTCATTACTCTGAAATCAGTGCGGAGATTTATAGCGCTTAACACAACGATAAAACCTGAAATCAGTTGGCGCTTCTATATACTTCAGTGTTTCAACATGGACGTCACCAAGAGGATCTCCAAAGGGTCACTGCAGACTTTCATCATTAGCTGCATCCATACTGAAGGTCGGAATGCCTTCCGGAAAGGATAAGCAACATGGGGCTCTGTCAGTGAGACAACTAAGAATCCGTTGCTCAACAAATGTGGAGACGGACTGGACATATGTTGGAAAAAGCGTTGAATGACATCACACGTGATACACGGCCTCGAGTGAAACTCGAATAGGAGGGGGGTTGGTAAGAAAGACATAATGAGACTAGGGGAGGGAAGCTTGAGGGGAGTCCTGTGACCAGTTGAAAGTGATAGCAGAGAACCTAGTGAAATAGAAATGTGCTCGAAAAATGGATTTAAAATAAAAATGAAACATTAGGCACTTACTGATGTTACTGTCAGTGAGAGTTATATACTATTTGACTTATTGACAAATAGGACTACCGTCCACCACATCTTCCCGATGGATGGATTTGAAGAGTTCGAAACTTTAAATTTACTCACCTAACTGAAACCAAATTACGACCAGACAACAAGAATTCATTCAAGGTTATTTATCTGAATATTATCATATATATTCTATCACAAGAAATACACATTCGTTGAACATTCCGCAGAGGAAATAATATCCATTCAGTATCATGAACTATCCCTTTCTATTCAGAATGAATTCGCCCAACCCACTCTCCTACTGTGATTGTTAAAATAGTGCACTAACTGGGGTTCTTTTAGTGCTTAATACATTTATAAATGACAGCTTTGGTCTTCTTAATTTTTTTAACCTTACTTCTCGAATATAGTTACGTTTTTTCAGTCTGACCACTATGAAAAAACTGATTCAATTTGTGCTATTAACAGTTGACCATCTGGACATGTACACAGTTGGGTAGATATTCAGTACTTCAAAAAAAAAATTCAGTAGGCGTACAGTGAAATCCATTTAGCAAAAAAAAACTACTCATGTTTTACTTCCTGCTGTGTTTAGTCTTCAGTTTCTTCTTCCTCATTTCACATATTTTCTATATTGACAACTGAAATTGCTTCATTCTTCCTTTCTGGGATTTTTTCAACCGCTTGTGTCTTTAAAACTTAGAAACTCCTATCAACAGTAAATATAACATAATCACTATATTATTATTGGTTCCCTTGGGTTCCTAGTGGAACATAGGGCTTCAACTGCACGTCTCCACTTTCTCCTGTCTTCTGCTGTACTTTTCACCTGCATCTATATTAGTCCATACTGTTTCAACTCCTCTTCACACGATCTCCTCCATGTCACCTATCCTTGGACGTCCCACTCGCCACTTACCTTTCGAGTTCCACTGGAGCGTTGGCCTGACACGCCATGTCACCCAGCGGCCTCCTCAGCGAGTGTCCAATCCATCTCCACTTTCTCCTGCATATTTGTTAGCCGATTGGTTCTTGTTTTGTTTGTTCCTATAGTTTCTTGTTGGTGATTCTTCTCGGCCATTTGATCTTCAGTATAGAGCGAAGACAGTTGTTGATAAAGGTCTATCTGCAACCTGTTGAAAATATTCTTTTTTGTGACCCGCTAAGTTTCTGATCGGTTTAGAAGAACTGACTGACTTGACGTTTGTATTGAAAATCCGAATTTTGTTGTTAATGCTGAGTGATGAAGATTTCCAGATTGATTTCAGGTTGATGAATGTGTTTCTCGCCTTTCCGATTCTCGATTTCACATCCTCGTCCGTTCCTCCTGTATTTGAGACAATGCTCCCTGGAATGAAGTGAATGAAGTAACCTCTTTCAAATCCCTCCCGTTGATGGTGATTGGCACTGGATGTTGCTGTTGTTGTTGTTGTTGGTTGGTTATTTTCATAACCTCCGTCTTGTCTATGTTGACCTGGAGTCCTGTCTTTGCTGCTTCTTCGACCAGTTTGTCGGTTTTCGCTTGTAAGTCTTCGATTTTGTGTGACATCCAACATAAATCATCCACGCGCGAAATCCAGGTCTAGGTTCTAGGTTCTTCGCGTCGGTCCAGGATATCCCTGACTTCTCGCTTTCCACTGTCTGACGCATAATCCAGTCCGTCCACCACAATTAGGAATATGATTGGTGATAATAAAAACCCTTGTCTGACTCCTGTGTTTACTGCAAACGCCTCACTATACTTCTTGATATTGTAATTACTCTGTTACATTTTTGATTCATTGATGAACTTATCGCCGACGACGCACATGGTCTGTGGTTTGATCCTCTGCCGACTCACTTCTAATCCTCGCCTAGTTTACTAGCTGGTATAAACCCCGGGAAGGCTGGGTTAGCGTCAGGCTAGCAATCTGACCCTGTAAAAATAACATGGCTAGTGAAATTCCAAGACCAGAAGCCTGAAGTTTTGTATTCCGCTTGAAACTTAAGGAATCAGAAAAAATATCTATGTATCCTGATTTATTGAAATTCTGTTCAAGCCTTATTTGAAAGGTTTATCTATTTTAGATTAACCCACCACCACAAAACCTATCATTCAACTTGACTTATTTAACGAGGCATATATAAACGTAGATTTTACTATAGAAAATTTCACTGTGTGGATTCTGGGCATCTACGAACTACAGATGGAAATATAAAGAGGGATGTATTCATCGTACAGAATTCTGGGATTCACTATGTCTGAATTTAAACAGTTTTTATCAAGCAAGATACATGAAAAATCTGGTAAGGATGCTGTTGTATATACTGCATAGAAAAACTTTATTGGAAAGAAGAACTTATTAACAAACTTGCATTTATGTGAAAAATGATTATGAAACAATGGGTATCCTCGAAAATTTATTGGTGAAAACATGATAATGCCATATATGGAAGAAAAAACTTGATTCAGTTGAGAAGAAAGTGGTGTTCCTCAGCCCTGGATTTAAAGGTGATGACGTATTTAGAAGGATTAATTACAGAATAAATGTTGCTCTCATGCGAACCTATCCAGCTGCTAGGTAAGTCGTAGTTTATCGGATGAAATGTTCACTGAGACAATCACAGGTTGATTAGTCCCAGTTTCATGTTATCTCCAGCTGCATATACCGCCTTACCTGTGCATACCAAGACACATACACTGGGAGAACAGAATGAAGGATTTGTGACTGTATACCTTGGGCAACTGAGAGGTATAAAAGTCCTCAGTACTAAGATTGCTTGGAAAGTGTTAGCTGGTGTTCATAAAATTGATGCATTGAAACTCACTTAGATAACTGAAGTTCAGGGCAGTTCCAGGCTACTAAGTATTGTTGAATGCATCCAGAAGGAAACCGCTGTTAATCATGGCTTACACAGATAATTTTGTTATTGCTGTCAGCTTTATTATTTTAATTATATATTTTGTTTTCATAATGCTGTTTCCCATCCTTAATTTTGTCTTTATCTTTATTCTTGACCGGATCTTTCTGGACTTCTATTTAGCCATTACGTAAACGTTTTATTGATTTTACACCTCTAATTAGTTTGCAACATTCGTTAGTAATTAAAGAATATTCCCCAATCATTTATGTACATACTAAGAAGCTTAACAAACAAATATTCCCATCCATTATGCTAATTTATCTTATGATATCAGTATCCCTTAGCTTTATATTCTATATTTGTATACTGATACTGAATTCTTTATAAAAGCTCAGCGAGGTCCTTGCAGTGAAACGCTAGACAAGGTTGGACATTATCGTCACTCCTATTTCTGTCTGGAGTGGAATGTACCACATAAAAGATCATGGGGAGCGAGAAGACTGGCATACGTCAGATATACAAGAAGGATCTTTAGGCTTTGGAATTCGTGGATGACTTATGTCCAGTTTCATGCAAACTCGAAGATCGATTGCGAATAAGTAGGGAGGACGAGAATTGAAGTGAACATTGAGGAGACAGAAGTGATGAAGGTACTTCACCAAACAAAAAGAGAATGATTTACTATCGACGCGAGAAATTTAATGGAAGTCAACAATTTCACTAATCTGAACTAACCAGCATCGCTGTAACTACGGGTGGCACAGAATAGGGGGTGTGACAGCCCATCACGATTGGAAAAGCAAGAAAAGCATGCATTATCTTGAGATCGGTATGGAAGTTTACTCCACGCATCATGAAAAATAAAATTCAGACCATTACTGTAAGGTCAGTGCCTCTAAATTGGTTCAGACAATTCACCCACGTGTCACCAGAAGCATTTCCAACGGGCTACTGAAGACTTTCATCAATATCTACCTTCAGTTAATACTGAAGATCAGATGGTTATCCGGAAAGGATGAACAACAAGGAACTCTGGCAGGGCAGCAACTCAGCTGTCAACCTGCTGCTAAACAAATATGCAGAAGGAGACAAAAATGGATTAGAGATACGCTGGGGAGACTGTCGAATGACACTACACGTTAGACAGGCCTTCGATTGAGACTAAAATGAGAAATGGTAGGTTGAAAGTACGTCTGAGGTCGACAAAATGGAGATCGTCTGGAGAGTAAGTGAAAGCTTCTCGACAATCTGGAAGCCAGCTATCATTGTAGAGAACAGCATGAAATGGAGATGTACTGGTGAAGCCCTATATTCCAATAGTAACCTAAGTTAGTAGTCATCATAATGTTTTATCGCGGCTGGTAAAAAGGTGATATGCTTTCTATATTAAACAGTGCTGGATAAAATTAAGGGAAATCTCGAGATGCCGACTTCTTTATAGGTACAACCCTTTCCTGGATAGCAGATAACACTTTCGGATACTGAAAGTATCCGAAACTACTCTTCAGCTAAACTGTCGGTTGTAAATAGTTATGTCCGATGTGTATCATGGTAAATTCTCAAACAACTTAGCTATCTGATCGCATTAAAGTTGTATATCAGCTTATTTACCACTTATTGGGGTCTTAATTATAAGATGTCATTATTTTGCAGCTTCGCTCGACCAGTGGGACTATGTTTTATTATCTGAGTTTAGATTGGTAGCTGACAGTTTCCAATCGTAATTTAGCGCGGAAATTCCGACTATAGAATCCATATGGTGAACTGTTTTCTTGACAAAAACTAAATATGTCAGTATTGTTCCTGTGAAGGTTTGCGTATCATGAAATTGTGTGCTGTTACAAATTTCAGAGAAATGTGTCAAATCATATTTCATGCCTTTTTGTATTAGGTGTCCTCTTTCATCGACAACTTGATTCTTTTGCCAAAGCCGTACAAGCTCTCTCAGGTGCAGTTTTTCATCCAGGATACTTTTCAGGCTCTACAGGATGATGCTTAAAAACTACAGCGTAACAGACACATGAAAGCTTATTTCAGCTGTAGAGAAGATTTTGTCTTGTTTTTGGTTGGTTGTGTTGTTCATAACAGTGTTTCGCTTATAAAATCAGATACTATCAACACTTTAGAACTTTTATTTTGACTTAATGTATGTGTCCTTTTTTAATTATTGCCATTTTTTAGAATGTTTTGACAAACTGACGAGGATATCGAAGCAAAGATCGGGAAAGCAAGGCAAGCTTTCAATACTCTCAAGTCTGTGTGGAGGTCAACAGCACTCAGTATGAAAATGAAAATAAGGTCCGGATTTTCAACTCCTATGTGAAGTCAGTGCTACTTACTATACGGATCAAAGACTTGGACAGTGCGTCACGAAGGGCACTTCGAACAAACTGCAGACCTTCATCAACAGCTGTCTTCGCTCAATACTACTCAGGATCAGATGGCCGACTAGAAAAGATCAGCGACAGGGATCCCTGGCAATGAGTAAACCAACCCAGCAGGAACCGACTGTACAACAAATATGCAGGAAGAAATAGAGGTGGATTGGCCATACTCTGAGGGAACCATTAAGTGACATCACTAGACAGGCCCTCGTGTGGAACCCAGCCGACAGGGAAGCGGCGAGTTGGTCGTCAGTGCGGGTATGGAGTGACATGGAGGAGTTCATGTGAAGAGGAGATCAAATCATGTGGATAGACGTGGAGCCAGGTGGAAACGTTGGCAGAGAACCGAACGCAATGGAGACGCACGGCTGAAGCCCTATGTTCCTCTAGGAACTAAAGGAAACAATAATAATAATAATTGACAAACCGATATCACACAGAGGATTAATAAAAACCATGCGGTACTAGACAACTCTTGCATCCTAGTTTCTGTATCTTCTTTGACTGTACCTAATATCAGACTGAAGAGAAATCTAGCTCCTGTCAACTGATGATATTTTATAGCCGTCAACAATGAATAATTATCGGAATAACTAAATCCCTAAATGATTCCGTAAATTGGAGGTTTTAGTGTCACATCTTTCGGAAATTATCGGTGCATACTTGTCATGTGTAACACAGTAAGATAAAAAAGTTTATTCGATTCTGTGTAGTTTTAAACGGTACCTTAAATAATGTCAAATCTTCACTACATGTATCCTGAATTTAATTAAATCTCTACCTTTGTTTAATTTGTATATTCGTTCTTGATCCGAGTTAGAAAAAAAGACTTTGGGTTTTATTGAAGTTTCAGTAGCAGTGGTGTAGTTTTTCATGAGGTGAGGTTTCCAGACTCACTGTCAAATATGTGGGGGTTAGGGACTACACCAGTCGGGAATCTAAGCCGAATCACTGACGCGGTTGTTGAACACCTTACCACTGAACCACTATCTCATTAATTTAAATTCCTTTACCAATATTCTGAGCAAAATGTATATGTTCTCTTGTTTTGCAGCATTTAAAGAATTCATAACTTGTTTACATTGGGTGGCCCGTTTAAACCACTGGGCTACGAGAATTTCTATCCATCAAAATGCTTAAATTCTTCTTCAGATGACCAACACATGAGCTCGCGCGAATATTTAATTAGTTTCCCATTATATTCTATGCAATTTTTGAAAGAATTGAAGAGTAAATGTACAGAATAGGTTATCTCCTCATATACAGCAACACTACGACAAATTATGTACTTCAGATTATTGCTTAACATGTAAATTCTGTATGAAGAGGAAATGTTTTGGAACTAAATACGCTGAAAGTTTCTGCAATATATGTCCATATATTAGAATTTAATTGGTGGATAGTGACTAGCAGTGGAATCCAGGATAACGTGCATTTCGTCCTATTTAGGACTCGTCATCTGGATGTACCTGCATTCCCCAGTGAGTGATGATGTTCCCACCGAGGCTCGAACCCAGTGCCCATAGTTTCAAACGCCAAAGTGTTATCCACTGGACCACTTGCGCCACGAGAGCCACCTCTTGTGCAACGGTTTAGGACCCGTCAGGTGGATGTACCTGCAAGCAAGAGGTGGCTGTCGCGGCCCAAGCGGTCTAGTGGATAACGCTTTGGCGTTTGAAACTATGGACACTGGGTTCGAGCCTCGGTGAGAATATTATCACTCACTGGGTAATGCAGGTACATCCAGGTGACGAGTCCCAAATAGGACGAAATGCGTGTTGTCCTGGATTCCACTGCTAGTCACCATCCACTAATTAACCTCTAATTACATGCCCAGACATCGTCGAAGCATCTACACAAGAAGCCAGAAGACATGTCAACCTGATATTGAGCACTTCGGTCCAATCAATCGACGGGAAAATCTAGAATTCAATTAAATATGTCCATATATTATCTGAAATAAGGCTTTATTTATTTATTATTATTATTAAAAATAACTGTTTTTCACCCATCGATATCAAGCAAAAGGGTAACATGATATCTCATATGACACTCATTCCCCATTCTTCTGAATGTCTTAATTCTGTCACAGTCATAACAAAACAGATATTTTGTAAAAATCGCATAAAATAAATATTTATATATACATTATTTATTTTAATTCATGTATAAACATTCAAGGCGGTATACACAAATTCCTGTATGCGTATTTATAAGACAGAAATAAAGCAAGTCAGAATATTAGACAAAATAGATGTCTGGGACAAAGATATCATTATTACATAATGATAAATTTTTCTGCACTATAGTTTAATAAACTAATTCAGGCCATTTTGTTTTATAGTGGGAGGAATCATCTTTATTGTGTATGTACTAACGAATGTACTTTTACGGTAAATAAACAGCGCCTAATTCACCTGACCTTTTTTCTTGTGTATTTATCCGAATAAATAACATGTGAGTGTCTGGAATTACTTAACGCTGAATCGTATCAGATGTCTTTGTTATTCAATGTAGGCAATTTCGTTGAATCATGCTTTTTAATTTTATGGAAAATTCCCATTGTAACATGCAGAAAATCAAAACAAATGATTCAGCACGAAGAGACTCCTTTCGACGAATTTATTGTCAAGGTCTATAATTGTTTATATATCCAATGAGACAATTGAATCATTGGTGAGAATGCACAAAATAATAATAATATGAAATGCAACTACAAAAGTTTGTGATTATAATCACAGTTCAGTGTGAAGTGGCAAAACAATTAATGTCATGCGTAGAACAATTCATAAACTGTATAGAAGTTGGAAGGGATGAAAAATTATAGGATTAGTAGGCAAGTAGGTTGAAAAATAAAAACGTTACGCAACAAACATTGTGTGAAATCCGATAACATAGAATTTAGCGTTGCGAAACAAAATTGATTTAGAAATGACAAGTAGAACAAATGAAATAATACCGGGGACATTTAAGAGTGGGAATAGTACTAGTAACAATTGATGTAATAAAGGAAGAGTATACAAACTGAATAGACAAAATGAAAAAAAATGGTAGAGCCAAAATAGGATTAGTGATTAACATACTTTAGCATAGAGGGGTTGAATGAACTTTTTCTCTTTACAGAGTTCTGACCTTTCTGTTTCAATGACCAAAGCTGCTTCAGCAATACAGATGAGTCGGCTACGTAGTGATATGGGCAAATTACTTTTCGCCTTGTAGATGAATTTGAAGACGGTGGCTGTAAAGATAGGGTAATCATTATTGACCAGATAGATGCTCAGTGATCGCCCTTCGTATTGCTCCACTTCCAACCCTTCGTAACTATGCAGGGCAGTGTTCTTGTGCTCTCTTGGACAAAACTCGAGTCGAACGACCGATATACCTACCTCCACATGAGCAGGTGAAATAATAAACTCACAAAGAGTTGGTCAACAGCGGGATCTTGTCCTTCAGATTATTGGACAGTAATGGTCGACTAGAAAACGCTATTCTCTAGTATGCAGCAGGGAATTTTTTCAAGGACTATGATATCCTTCTTTTCATGATATCAGAAGCTAAGTCACTCTTGAATTACAAGCTCATGTGCAGTATTTTCTTGGGTACGGATGATAAGTCACGTTTTATAGGATTTCAATGCATATTCTTGTCTATAAAACGTGGTGGAAATCCATTTTCTATTAGGATTTTCCTCAAAAGATTTGACTCATCCTCCACAGTATCAGGGCTACATATGCGCCGAATGCGAGTGGTAAGCGAATCATGTTGTACTCAGTTGGATACATTTACTGATTATCTGATCAGTGAAATGCATTTCTGGTGCACTCTGTATCAGGTCGTTCACAGGTTAGACGAAAAATATACGACAAATGTCTAGACGTCTAGTTTGACGACTGGATAATTAAACAGGAAAGTAATTTTGGTGTTATTTGATCGCTGGTGACTAGAAGTGGAATCCGGGATGCAGTTGTCGTCTTATTTGGGACTCGTCAACTGGATGTATCTGCAAGGGATTTCTTAAGAGAATTTTTATTATAGCTTGACTCCACAGGTATGGGATTTTCAGCATTCTATTTCGGTAGCCCAAATTTAGTAGGCCGACCAATGATACCGGCTGTTCGTTGGTCGGGGATCAAACCCCAGAGCATGTGTATGGTTGGCGAGCGTCTTAACCACTATGCCACCGACGCAGTGAATGATGATGTCCCCTTTGAGACTTGAACACAGTAGCGATCGCTTCAAACGCCATAGTGTTGCACACTACACCAGCTGGGCCACCAGAGACACCTCTTGTACAACGCGCATCAGTTATTTTTCCTTCTAGATCAATTTTGTTTTTTCTGTTAACTAAATGGACAGAAATGTTCGGCTTCAGTTGACATATCAGCTAATAGTACAGACATTTCCGCAATATCTTGGGCTTAACATGATGTTATTTGGTATATGACGACTAGTAGTAGAATTGGGAGTGAGAATTTTGTCTCATCCGAGACTCATCACCTGGATGTGCCTACAATCTCCTACAATCACTCATAATGAGATCTCGTACCTATCGTTTCAAATAAAAAACCATGATAGTTTCTAAAAATCATGCATTATGAAGATGAAAATCCATATTTTGATGTAACATCCAGTGAACTGAATAAATCGTTATGGAGTTAAATCCTTTCTGCTTGTTTGTATACTCGGGAGGCTTTTTCTTGAAAGGAAGAAACCAAATAACCAGTTGGGTTAATTTACTTATGATGTCTATAATGGAAATACTTTTCCTAAATTCCACTGATTATTCACTGTCCGTCTGCATTAGTTTTACAACGAAAATGAAATGATACTGACATAATCTTAACCAGAAGGAGAAATTTAAATACTCAAAAGACTTACTGACCATTCAAGAAAGCCTATTAAAATCTGTCAGGTTATTTCCAATTAGCTCTTCTTAGGTGGAAATAATAATTTCCTCATACCTTTGACAAAATTCCTACCATTGATACTGATAAGAAAATATTAGTAATTGGTAAGTGTGTTAGATAAATAACGCAGATCCCGAAAAGTTCAGAAAAAAATCGTCATTACTAAATTTTCAAATCCCGGAATACACACATTTGATCATAGGGAATAAAAAGACAGTTGCAGCGAAGAAAATTTTCTTTTCGACGAAGTCATCATCTAGTCTGTACATTCGTGTATTTATATCAAATGGATGGGAAAGTTCCAGAATAATTTCCGGTCAAGGGTCAAATTAATAAAATTACAATTAGGAATTAGAATGCCGTAATAAACAGGGGGACGGATAAAACTCAAACAAAGTAGCATAATAACTAAGAAGATTGATATTGTGCAATTGGGGGTTAGAAATGTAGAAATAACAAAATAGACACGATGTCTGAATAAGAAAATTAATGTGATGAATAATTGTTTATGCAATCAGGGATTAAATATGTAGAAATAGTAAAATGACAAAATAAACAGGAAGTGTGGATATGAAAATATGGTAGTGTAGACAGGGATTAAGAAAAACTTAAAATAGCATGAATAAACAGGAAGTTTAGATAAGAAAGGCGATGGGATGGTCATTATTAAAAAAATTACCTGTTTATGATGGCCGTGGCAGGGACAGGGGTTGGACGTATTTCTTTTGGATACAAAGAGTGGGTTTGAGTTTTTGGATAGCTGAAGCCTTCGATAGGTTTGATCGAATCTTGTATATTACTTTGAAGGATTTTTCGAATGGCGCTGAATGTCCTGAGTTGACCAGATATTCTGTCACTGAACTGTTTACACGTTTTTGGTCTCCTTTTTACTAAATTTTCAATTCAACCAAAACTGTTAGTTTCAAGATAGAACTTCGCTGGAAGATGCACCAGTGCAAGCTACCACAATCTACATATCACATAAAGGAAGAGAAAACAAAGTGAATATACTCAAAAGATCTATAATAAGCAGATATGTAGGGAAGAAAGTATAGTGACATGGAAAAATATGAGAATTTAATGGATTTGTTAGACTGCAAAGAGTGATTGCATATGAGTCATTGAGTACAGTTTTGAAGCATGTTACGAACAGTCTGAAGCCATTGGTTCTTATCAACTCGAGGAGTTCAGTCAGAAGGTTTACACCCCTCCGCCTACATAGCCACCTCTAATCGTTTTCCAATCTATTCGTGTTTTAGCTAACACAACTTGACGACGAAGGTTTTGTCTTAGTATGCACAATATATATACCAGCCATCTCATTCGATGTAGCTTCACAACCTGATCAAGTGACTTTCTATCACTTGCTAGCACTTTACAACTAACTTCAATACAGCCTATCATATTATGCCGATAAACACAAAAGGAGATAAAACACAAATACCTAAGGTCAAAGGTACAATAGACTGTCTTAAAGTGTGGGCAACAGAAATTCGATGAAAAGAAATCATTTATACTAGTCGTTGGACGGTGAAGACACACATATAAAGGGAACTTCTAGCTTCAAACACTTGTACATACATGCGTGATTTCATCTACTCCAGTAAAAATAAAAGAGTAAAGGTGACGTCAAAAAAAGCACATTTTTGAATTATTCTGTGCAAGGGAAAAAATGATCCATCAGCAGTTTATTTTCCTAAACAATTTGTTGTTTGAAGAAAGACAATTCGGGATTATTCATTTTCCATAGTTTACAATGTACTATGCAGTCTTCTCTTCGAATTTTTGATGACTTAGTGGTTTAAATATGGGTAATCTACCTGAGTCATCTACCTGAAATCCTACTTCTCTGTTAAAAATTATATATTTGTACTATACATTGAAGTACTATGTACTACTCATTGACTGATCCGAGTAGTGGGATACAGATCACATCAGCCAGAAATGTCTGCTGATCCGCCCGTTCAGAGTTGTTGCAACACCAGATAGCCATTTCCGTCAGTTTGGAACTGAGATCATTAGTACTCAATGTAACTCAGATCAGAGAAGTGAATCATCAGGAGTTACCAGAATTCCTGTTAACTAATTGGATGAACCGGTGATACGTTGAATCAAATTTACAATTTGTAAGTCACGCGTTCCAGTGTGATATATGTTGCACAATATCGACCTACTCATATTGACCAATCAGTAGTATATAGCGTAAGTGTCAATTTGAACGAAGAATATTCTTTTCAATAATTTCTTCGCTTCATGTTCTTGCACTCATAAAAATATAATACTGGTTGTAATTACAATAATAGCCAGTTATGCATGCGGCGATACATTTTTGTAACGTAGAGTAACAGATTAGTTATGCGGTGTCAAAATAAATAGTCGTATTTGTGTGACAAATGTGCTAGGCTGAAATCGATTACGAAATATTGTGAAATAGGAGAAAATGGTGGTGATTAGTCACAATAGATTCGTCGAATGTGGGGTAGGAAAAGGTGACTAGTCAGTTCAAGGTTATAAAAGGTGCATATGTGGAGGCAAATAGGAGATAGTAAAACTGTAGTGAGAAGTTCATCATGAAATAACCAGTGTGTGAAATGAAATGGGTGGGAGCATATATTGAGAAAAGCGATAATATTACTAATAATACGTTCAGATAGTATAAATGGAAAATTCGATAGTATTGAGAGAATGTTTGAATGAAGGGTATAAATTATGACGAATAATAGTGATACTAGTAATAACAATAATAATTGTAATAACGAACAAAGAAAAAATCCAAGAGGGTTTAGGGAAGAAGCACCATTTGTGAGCAGAAGAATCGTTAATCCTACTTTAACCACGGTAGTAACAGCGGCTGGACGTGTTCTTTTTGGATACAGAGTTCCGGTTTAATCGATCTTATTGCAACAGTTTCAGCTATGTGTAGGAGACGCAAGCGAACTGTACGTGATAACGACTTCGGAATTCGGTATATAACCCTGAAAGCTGTGTTGATATCGATGCGATGTTCACTATCGACTAAGAGTGACAGAATCGAGCTTTTTATGCACTTAATTTCATCCCTGCTGAACCAAGCTAGTAAATGTCTTCGAACCTGTAGACAAACTTGTCTAATCATGAGCCCTACTTAACTTGAACCACACGATTGCCTTTTTGATTGCTAAAATGCATATTGTAGTCTGAGTAATTTCGGAGTGTGTGATTTGCAAATTAAACATCGGATCCTTTCACTCTAGTAATTAAAAAAGATAGACTTTACCCTATCCTGATAGCTATTCATTCAAATAATTTCAATCTGAATTGATCACTACTTTTCTTGTCAGATTTAATTAGTTGGAATGTCAAATATTTTAATCATTTTTGCGCAACTTCCATTTTTATTTTATCTAAGTGACAATAATGTGATTAAAACTTTAATTTTTTCTGAACAAAATCCATATTCCTTACACATGAAAATGATTGATACAGCCGCATAAATTGATTCTGCCAGGAATAAATATATCCACTGAAGTCTTCCTTCTGCTAAAATAAAGTGAAAAAAAATGCTGAGCTGAGTTAAGCCGGCTAAACCACTGACGGTCTTGGCCATAAGCGGATGGGATGGTCGTTTGGTGTATAGATCACTTTGACTTGCCTAACGAGCAAAGACTACTGGTTGGTGTGAGTGGTATCAAATTACTCATATCTGTTAATCAGTAGTATGCAGCATCAAAATCAATAACACGAATCATTTACCTCCAAAAGTTTCACTCATGTACTTTATTCACAACTCCTAAGATATCAGCACCTGTTTACCTGAGTACAGTTGTCTTACCTAATTCAATCATTAACCACACAAATAAACATGTTTGCAAGTAACATAAGTAGTAATTTGGAAAAAAATGCATATTACTAAAATCTCAGCGAAACTGAAATGATTAATTCCAACGTTTCGTTTGGTCCGAACTTCTTCAGGGAAATTATTCGAAATTAAAATAACAGAGATTTATATGTATTAAAGGGCATCTCTTGTTTTTAAAAATTCTGTCCAATCATATGAGTCATGAAACAGGTATCAACATGTATAATAAACAAACTGGATGAATTGTAATCAAAATTTGACCTCACATCAATTGTGGGAACTGTGACGCCGTATATGTAGGAGAAACTTCCAGACAGGTTAATATAAGAGTGAAAGAGCTTAAAGAATGTCTAAAGATGGTTCCAAAGACCTCTGCATACTTAAAGAAGCTAGAAAACAGAACAGCGGTTGCACTACATTCGATAGAAACGGGACACAAAATTGACTTTGATAGGAATAAGGTTCTATAGAAAGGTTTTGGTTAGTATAAAGAAAGACTGATTGCGGCAGCTCTACATATATGGGTAATTCCCAAAAGTTTGAACAGACGTGAAGGTGTGATGTTAGCTGATGGATGGCAAATCCTGATTAATAAATAAAAAATGGATATATATCACTAATTAATAATACTTGGTCAAAATTCCCGATTGTCTATATCTTCTAATGGAGAGGCTAACAAATGTTTTATGACTGTTTATCCACACACACATACACACACCATTGTATACTTCAAATACACATATACTTTCATATTCAGTTATCTACGACCATGAACTTTTAGTTTAACGTAATCTGATGAAAAGTACACTCTGTTTAAATTGTTTAACAAAAGTGGACTAATTTGAAAGTCTGAGGTCAAATTTTGATCACATTTCATACAGTTTTGTTTATTTTACAGGTTGATACCTGTTTCATGACTCATATGATTGGTCAAAGTTTTTAAATTTAATATAATTTTAGATTTTCTCGTCGATTGATTCGACCGAAGTGCTCGGTCTCAGGTTGACAAGTCTGTTGGCTTCTTGTACAGATACTTCGACGATGTCTGAGCATGTAATTAGAGGTTAATTGGTGGATGGTGACTAGCAATGGAATCCAGGATGTGTATTTCGTCCTATTTGGGACACTGCAGCTGGATTTACCTGCATTTCTCAGTGAGTGAAGTTTTTAAAAGTAAAAGATGTCCTTGTAATATATAAACCTCTGATTTGTTAATTTCGCATCCTGGATTCGACTGCTAGTCACCATCCGCCAATTAACCTCCATGTTAATTTTGATTAATTTCCCTGAAGAAGTTCGGACCAGATTGTCGAACGAAACGTTGTAATTAATCATTTCAATTTCGCTGAGATTTTACAAATATAATTTTTTACAAATGTCTACTTCTCACTCGGCGCCCAATTATTTTGGTAATATTCGGTCAAATCTTGATCACAGTTCATATGAACACTTATAAGAGGTTACATAAGTAATTCAATAGAAACTGAAGAAAATATTTTAAAAAAATTTGATAGTTATTAATGAATTCAATGGTTCCCTAACTGATATCAATCCGTGATCAACTCGTAAAACAAAACTAACCCTTACAAACCAACTATAGAAAAAAATCTATCTGTTTTCTGATACGTTTGTCGATATGCCCAAGAATTCGGAAAATTTGTTCCATAGAAAGCTTGGACCACTGCTATTCACCATCCACTAATTAACCTATAATTACATGCCCAGACATCGTCGAAACATCTGCACAAGAGGCCAACAGACATGTCAACCTGAGACCGAGCACTTCGGTCCAATCAATCGACGGGAAAATCTAAAATTCAGTTAAATGGGTAGTAATTGTTTAAGTTAGATATTTCTTTGGTGGATCATATTGGACGAAAATCCTGTATCTCTGTTGATAAGTCAGCCTCTAGCACAGACTCTTCAATGACTGCTGACGATTAACACGATATTATTTAGTGGATAGTTACTAGTAGCGGCATCCAATTGGGATTCGCATTTGGCGCTGGTTAATGAGATGTCCTCGCAGCCCCAGAGAATGATAATATTTCCTTTGAGATGTAAATCTGTTTACCTATCGGTCCCAACACCAAAGCTGTATCCATTAAGTCACTGGACTACGACAGTCACCTTTCATTTGAACTGGTATCCGTTATTAGTCCCTCCCCCCTCTATTCCCAACTCTCTCCTTGTATCTCATCAAGTAAAACAAGAAATCAGTATAAAATAATATATGCTCGTACAACCAAGTACAGGAACTCAACGATACCATACTTGGCCCGTGTTCTAAGCGACAGAGACAATGTTAAGCGTGAAACCTGTGACTTGCTTTGTTATTAACAACATAATATCATACTCTTTTATTTCTCTCTTATTTTGTATTCTCTAGTGAACTCCTTCTTCAAACATACTTAGCTACCTAAAATATTAACATTGGCTTCCTTTTTTGTACTCTACTATATTCCTTCTTTTTTGTATCCACTGGTTCCGACTCTATTAGCACTATGAGTATTACAAAATTGTCCTGTCATTAACCATCATGTAATTATTAGTTTTGTGGTTGTTTTTTTCTTATTTTCTATACTTTTCGGCAATATTAACTGACAATCATTGGTTGTGAACGCCGAAGTCACCACCTCAGAAAAAATTTTTGTATTATTCAGGATTACTCACACTACCACCACAAACACTGCATTAGACCTTGGTAGACTTTGGTACTTTTTCGCATTTATAATTATTTTGTGTTTATCCTGTTTTTTTGTTTTTTTTTGCTGTTGGTGTCTTCAGATTTATTTTTTTTTGTTTGTTTAATACTTATTTTAAATGTTGGTAAAATTAGATGCAAATATTGTAGATATGTGCTGAAAATTCCACACTGTACCACTAGTACTGTTTCTGGATTAAAGCAAATTATTATTATTATTAAAATGTAATATAAAATACGTAAAGTAATATGATACTGGTTAAAGAACTTAGTAAATATTTTGTAATTTAATAGTGTAAATATTCATTAGAATGACAAAATTAGATCAGATCGTTCGATATAACCTACAACGGCAAATTATGTTCTAATTTTGTGAAAATGCATTTTTGAAAATTTTTATTTTTCTAAAAAATTATGCTTGTGAAAGAGTAAAGAAGAGTGGATAAGATCAGAAATAAATTAAAATAGCTTCAACTAGTGTTCATGTCATCAACGTCTTATCAAGTATGGAATTCACTCGGACGTCGTGTGTACTACTACCATAATTTTTATTATATTGTTCGTTTTTATTTTGTGTTTTTATGGTAGATGGTCATGTTGTCACTTGTTATTCTGGCGCTCGTCGATGGCCTGTTTGGCTGACAATATCACTTGAAGGTATCTTTAGTGCATATCCAGTCTACATAGATTTCTTTGTGCATATTTATAGGCTGAAAGGTTGTCGTCTTTGTTTTTGGTTGATCCCTATTTTAAATGCTTTGATCTACTGTTGTGTATGTCTTTACTGCCGCTTACTCCGTTAACTCATTCCTTGATCTTGGACTATCTCCGGGAAATCTGTTATTTTCCATTTGATTCTTGATGACAGAGTTTTGATCGCAAGTTTCTGGGCGTATTCTCATTGATTCTCAGTAAGTAGTTTGTACTTGTGATACTTTTGGACTTTAGAGCTGCCGGATAGCATTTTGAGGTAGTTTAGTGTTCTTGATATAAGTTAAAACTGATAAGTTAATTTCTAAAACCATCTTTCGGTTGACTTACTGCATAACTCAGCCTTCTGTCTTACAACTTACTCATTCATTTATTCGCTCCCCGCATTCTTCATTAATGTAGCCAAAGAAGGGCGACGTAGGCCTGTGTAAGAACTAGCGTGGAATAATGCTCTTGTCCATGCCAAGTAAAATACTAAGTCGAATCATTTTGGAGAAAATAAGGGTTTCACTGAATCCAGAAATCCACCAGCACGGAACAAGCTGGATTCAGGAAAGGCGAACCATCTAAGGATCAAACTGCAACTCTACGCAACTCCTCAAATAGAGCATAGAATACCGATCAAATCTCTAACTCAGCCTCAGCGACTTCGAAAAGGCTTACACCATCGTTGACCGAGAAGTAATTTGGAAACTACTTCAACACTACAGTGTGCAATGCACAAATCTTTATCAACCTGATTCAACAGCTATATGACAGTCGCACGTGTCAGGTGATCCACAACAGAAAACTCAGCGAGGCGTTCGAAGTGCCTACAGGAGTAAGACAAGCTGGCTGCCCATTATCACTGATGATTTTCTTAACGGTGGTAAAGTGGATTATGTTTCAGACTGTGGGGAGCGAGATGTCAGGAATATGCTGGACAACCGATAAGAAAACTCTAGAAGATTTGAACTTCGCAGATGATATATGTCTGAAGTCACACAAACTCGAAGACTTAAAGGCGAAAAACAACAAACTGCCTGAAGAAGCAGGTGGCGAGACAGCACTTGAGGTTAACATAAAGAAGATGGAGGTGATGGAGATAACCAACCAGAACCAACAGCAACAACAACTAACACCAGTCACCATCAACGGGAGAGATTTAAGAGAGGTTACTTCCTTCACCTATCCAGGAAGTATCGTCTCAACCAAAGGAGGAACGGTTGGAGATGTCAAAGTCAGCCAGGATCGGAAAGGCAAGATACGCCTTCATCAACCTGAAACCTGTTTGGAAATCTTATGCACTCAGCCACCCAGCATAAAGAACAAGATTCAGATTTTCAACTCAAATGTGAAGTCAGTTAGTTCTTCCATATGGGTCAGAAACTTGGCTAGCGTGTCACGAAAAGCATTTCCAACAGTCTACTTCAGAGTTTTATCAACAGCTGCGTTCGCCGGCTCCATACTGAAGATCAAAGGGCTGGCCAGCCATAAAGAATTAGTTACAAGAAATTCTGGGAGGTGACGAACCAACCAAAAGCCGATCGCTCAACAAATATGCGGGAGAAAATGGAGATGGATCGAGCATACGTTGAGGAGACCGTCGAATGATGTCACACGCAATGCAGACCATTGCTCGAGTGGAATCCAATTGGGAAGTGACGAGTTGGTTATGAGTGCGAGGGTGACATGGATGAGATGGTACGAGGAGGAGATGGGGGATTATGAACAATCGTGGACCCAGCTTAAGAGGACAGCAGAAAATCGAAGAAAGTGAAGATGTGTTGTTGAAGCTTAATGTTCCACTCGTAACTCAAGGGAATAATAATAATAATTTATTCTTCCCTGAGCTTCTCAAAAAGGGGATATATTATATTACCTAAAACTTTTGAGGCTGTAATCAGGTTCACTGGTATACCACTGATCCAACTAACTAACTAACAATGTTGTTAGTAAAAGATTGGCTCATGGTCATCTTGTCGGATGCTGAACATCTGCTTTATTCTTCACCTTCTGTTTATATCTAATCGGGTAAAACGAGAAGAAATTTCATAACAATTTATGCTCCTACAGCTAAAAACATAAAAATTCAGCTACACCGTATTTAGCGCAGGTGTTTTATGTGGAGGGACAAATCTCAGATAAAGAACCAATAAACCTACTTTATGATCTGTAAATAAAAAGTAACTTGTTCCTTGGGAATATTATTACATATTCTTCATTTAAGTGTCAATTTTTACAGTTGTCTAAGTTAATTTTAGTTACGGAATATACACATTGGATCGTAGGAATCATTAAAAAGACGGTTGCAGCAAAGAAAATTTTCTTTTCGATGAAGTCATCAACTAGGCTGTACATTCGTGTATATATGATAAATGGGTGGGAAAGTTCCAGAATAATTTCCGGTTAAGGGTCAAATTAATAGAATTACAACTAGGAATTAAAATGCCATAATAAACACAGAGGGGACGGATAAAACTCAAACAAAGTGGCATCATAATTACTGAGAAGATCGACATATTGTGTAATTGATGGTTAGAAATGTAGAAATAACAAAAATGGACAGGATATTTGGATAAAAAATCTAATGGGATCATAACTAATGTGACGAATAATTGTTTTTTCAGTTAGGGGTTAAATATGTAGAAATAATAAAATGACAAAATAGACAGGAATTTCGAATATGAAAGTATGGTAGTGTAAAAAGAGATTAAGAAAAACTTAAAAATAGCATGAATAAACAGGAAGTTTGGATAAGAAAGGCAATGGGATAGTCACTATTAAAACAATTACCTGTTTATGATGGCCATGGCAGAGACAAAGGTTGGACGTATTTCTTTTGGATACATAGCGTGAATTTGAGATTTTGGATGACTAGTGCCTCGGCTATGCCCACATATCTTGATTTTACTCTCTTTGATAGGTTTGATCGAATCTTGTATATTACTTTGAAGGATTTTTCGAATGGCGCTGAATGTTCTGAATTGACCAGATGTTCTGTCACTGAACTATGTACGCGTTTGTTTTCTGCTTTAACTAGCCAGGCTGGATAGTGTTCACGAGTGCGTTTTTCAAGTTGGCACATGGAACGGTCGATGTACTCACCTCCGCAAGAGCAAGTAAACTGGTATATGCACGTTGAAGTGGCTCAATGCGACAGCTTGTCTTTCGCGTTCTGGCTGAACAGTTTCTTGCGGGAAAACGTAAGTTGTAGGCTCGCAGCGAAGTATGTTTTCCTCAGAGATTTAGGGAGGCGTTTAAGAAAGATTTCTGCTTCAATGTCACTTTTGAATTCTAGATTAAGCAGAAGTATTTTCTTTGGCACGGATTGGACTTGTTCGGAAGTCTTCTTTGCCTTGAGGTTCTTGTCTATCAACCTGGGCGGAAAACCATTTTCCATCAGGGTTCTTCGGAGATTAGGTAGTTCTTAGTCAATCACTTCCTCGCTACACATCTTCCGAATCCTCGAGGAAAGAGCGTATATCAGTTTCCTCTAGATTTTTTATCTAAACATCCTGTCCACTTTTATTATTTCTACATTTCTAACCCCCAGTTGCACAATATGTCAATCTTCTCAGTAATTATGAGGCTACTTTGTTTGAGTTTTATCCATCCCCTCTGTGTTTATTATGGCATTTTAATTCCTAATTGTAATTTTATTAATCTGACCCTTAACCGGAAATTATTCTGGAACTTTCCCATCCATTCATCATAAATACACGAATGTACAGCTTAGTTGATGACTTCATCGAAAAAAAAATTTCTTTGCTTCAACCGTCTTTTTATTTTTAGTTGTTAAAATAGATAGATTATTTCAATATGTTCAATAATGAAAATTCCATTCTGCGTAATAATCGTTTTCTGGAATAGTTATTATTGTCATTCTTACATGAGCAGATAAGAAAAACATTATTGATAAAAAAAGGAAAAATAAATAAATATTATTATTACGTTTGCTTAGCAAACAATTAAGCAGCTAGTTTACATACGTAGGCACCCACCTACAACACCTATACACACACTCGCACATATGAAGATGCATCTATGTTCTACCAATATAATAATATAATATATATAGTATTGTATAAACAGATTGATATAAAAACTCAAAACGAATAATGAATGAGGTTGGAATGATTTAAAAATGAAAGCCATTCTACTTTATTGTAAGTAGTATCTAATTTTTCTGCTTAATTTCCATTTTAATCATAGCGAAAGCAAAACTTCATCGTTTCATGTAAACTGCTTACTCAGTCAGGATCATATTATAAGACTATTTCCTCTGAGTTCTGAATGGAGTATTTGGGCTTCATAAGTTCATCTTCTCCACTTCATACACCTCTCGGCAATTTTTTCCTACCTGGCTTTATAATCGTTCATAAAATTTCATTTCTGCGATATACGACGTCATCTGTGTCACCCTCGAACAGATGCCGAACTCTTCACTCGCTTCCTAGTGGACTTTTGCTCTATTTGGCTGTCTATTGTGTGTAATGTGTTTGAATGGCTTTCTTGTCGCGTGTCCAGTCCATCTCTATATACTTCTGATTATTTTCTGGGTGATAGGTTAGTCTGTTGTCAGAGTTTCTTGGTGTTTATCCTTTCTGGTCAGCCATCGGATTTTCATTGTCGAAGCATCTAAAGTAGATTTTGATGAAAATCTGCAGTAGCCTGTTGGAAATGCATCCGGTGAAACATGACTTGACATTGGTGTTGAAGATCCATATATTATTCGTTATAGTGAGTACAGTGGATTTCCATACTAGTCTCAAGGTAATGAAGGCCTGTCCTGTTTGGTCAGGATAACGTTATCGTATGGCGTTTTTGTTCATTCAGATAATCCAATGGCTTCAACAAATTAAGGTCACCTTGAAATATTGAAGAACGGAACTTTCTTATATTCAGTAATTTGTAATACTGAATTCACTGACATTCAATGAATAGCGTATACATTGCTTCCCTTCATTGATGAATAAATTAAGAATTTGTGCCCCTAAAGGATGTCAAACAGGAATGGGCAGCTGTGACCAGTAGGGTACAGCAGTTTGAAGGTGAGGTAGTAACTCATCAAAGAAGACATTGCGAAATAGCCGCGCTATGTCATGAATTGGCAGAAGTTAAAATTCATGGGGTGGCCATTGGATTGGGTCCTAGTCGCTTAATGGTCAACGAGCTTGCCTAGTATCCAGAAGTTCCTGGAATCGAACCTCAGTGGGTGCGTTCTGGTGAAGAGTCCCAAACTAGTCCGAGGAAACAGCTGTCTAGTACTCCCTGCAGGTCTTCCAATGGTTCTCTAACTGACGTCAGCTTATGATGAAATCCTCCATGCAATCAAAGAAAATCCCTACAAAACCAATACTTGAAGAGAAATGCAAAAGCTGATTCACGCTGATTAAATATTCAGATCTAAACAGTTGATCTGCATAGACGATATCAACTCCATTTCATCACGTATTTCGATTCATTTTGAAGAGAATTATACAGAAGAGCTGACCATGAGAACTACAATTTTTCACGAGAGGTTAACAGGCTATTTCATTATGATATATTAACCTTGGTAGTAATAGTCCATATAACGTTAACTAATGAAGTCGTTGTGATTATTGAAATTCGTTTGACTCCTACAGTGATTTTACTGAGAACCACTATAATATGAAGGATCACTAAATAGAATAATGTTGCCTTAAATCTCAAGGCTATTCACAGAGATGTGGATTTACATTTACTTAAAAAGACTGAAGTCAAAACTATCAGATCATGTAGTAGGTTCATCACTATTCAATTAGTGAACTGCTGCAGTCTAGTCAAATATATGCCAACGAACTGCTATTGATTTCCAATATAATCCTACAACCATCAAGTATCGTTGTAGAGTGTTCATCCTCTACATTCTGACCTGATGAATCCACTCAAGATTATAAGCAAATAAGAATTTATTTAGTCACATACACCTTTTGTTTGTATTTCCCTTCAGCTGAGTCCTCAGTCTTTGCGCAGAGGCAAAAATTTTAAAAAAATTCATCAGTATTCTTAAATTAAGTTACAGTAAGTTAGATGACAACAAAACAATGTGTTCCAATTTTGATCACAAACTAACTTCAGTTAAAGAGTCATTGTAAACTAGCAGGGAGTACTGGTTAGGTGTTTTGTCCTAATTTGAGACTCCTTATCAGCACTCGCATATGTCCCTGTAAGCGATCAAACGCAGAACCTTCAGCTTTATTTGTAACCTCATTGACGATTCAGCCACTGGGATGGAATCCAGTGACTCACTTGACAATTCTAAATTCTCCCAGTTTGCTATTTATATATATGTCGTCCGCCGGATAATAACCAACTTGGTGGAACCCGCTGGTTTTGACTTCTCACTAGAATATCAAGTGACCTCATCCTATAGTCAGTCTCTAGTGAGCACTATGTTTTTAGTGGGATCTTGGATGCTTCCTGCTTAAGAGTATCAAACTATGACGGCAGGAATAGCTCTCCCGTACTGCCTGATAGTTTTCTATGGTTCTCTAACGGATATCAATTCGGGATCAAATTTGAAATCACTCAAAACCCTGCAAAATACCACTTGTAAATCAAGAAATGCTGTCCGAAGAAAAGTCAAATGATAACATTAAAATCCTCTGTTGTCTCACGTAGAATGCAGTGTACCTGCTCAGAGATAATTTCTTAAGGTTTATGTATAAAAGGTGAAAGAAACACACAAACTAACTTTTACATAAACAATTGTAAAAAATTACATTTGTAAAATCTCAGCGAGATTGAAATGAGTAATTCCAACGTTTCGTTCTGCAATCTGGTCCAAACTTCTTCAGGGAAATTAATCGAAATTAACATAACAGCGGTTTTGTATATAAAAGGAACATTTCCTGCTTTAAAAAACTTTGTCCAATGATGTCTACTTCTCACTCGGCGCCCAAATATTTTAGAACTATTCTGTCAAATCTTGATGACAGTTCATTTGAATTATTTTGCAATCGAATTAAATTAACAAAGAAACTGTGTAATTGGCACAATCATCGTGTTTTAACTCTCCGTTGTCTGCAACAGAATAATGCATATCTTAAATTCGTAGCTGTCGAGTCACCTGACAACTCCAGTAGGTCGAATAAAGCAGCTCAATCTTCAGAAAGAAGACAAAGCAAAAAGTCCGACAGGGTGCTTCTACTAAACTCCAATCCTGAACACCATAATTTTGAAAATACGTCTAATCATAAAATTCTAGATACTAACAGTTTGAACAGACATGAAGGTGTGATGTTAGCTGATGCATAGGAAATCCTTATCAATAAATAAAAAATGGATATGTATCACTAATTATTAATACTTGGTCAAAATTCTCGACTGTCCATATCTTTTTATGGAGTCGTTAAGAAATGTTTTACAACTGTTTACCCACACACACACACATACACACTCTGTTTAAAGTGTTTAACAAAGGTAGACCAATATTTGTAAGTCCGAGGTCAAATTTTGATCACAGCTCATAAAAATTTTGTTTATCATACTTGTTGATTCTTGTTGAATGACTCATGACTGGACAAAGTTTTTAAAAACTGGTGATGTTTCTTTTTATATTTAAACCTCTGTTATGCTAATTTCGATTAATTTCCCTGGGGAGGTTCGGACCAGAGTGTCGAACGAAACGTTGGAATTACTCATTTCAATCTCGCTGAGATTTTACAAATATAATTTTTTACAAATGTCTACTTCTCACTCAGCGCCCAAATATTTTGGAACTATTTTGTCAAATCTTGACGACAGTTCATTTGAATAACTTTTACATACCCATAATTTATGAGGCTTAGAAAACCTTATATGAATTAAAATTTGATATCTTTGAAATTTAAAATTAAATTTTTAAAATTTTATTATAGGTTGACTCCACACAGTATTTTGGTAGAAGTATAGAATTTTCAGCCTGTGATATTGGTAGCCCAAATATAGTAGGCCGACCAATGATATCAGATGTGCGTCGGCTGGGAATCGAACCCCTGACCATGTGCATGGTTGGAGAGTGTCCTAACCTTTGTGTCACTGACGCATCAGTACATACTTTCACTGCTATGCATTCCGTGGTGTCGATAAAGTGATTGGAAGACTACATTTTTGTAGGCGTGAACACCAACACTCCATAAATGCGCTGTCAAGATTAAAGACTCAATTTTATTTTCTCTGTAGTTAATATCCGTGTAGTTTTTGAACAAGCTTATCTCTTTTGATTGCACACTAGTCAGTAACTAGTGTAATGTGTCTATTCCTATCTTCGGTGCAGACTGAATTCTATCAGTCAAGCTTGCAATGTGTGCACCACGCTAGGTGGTAACGTCTCCGACTGCAGCACTGGGTGACGCGTGTTCGAATCTCAGAAGGGATATGAGTTCTTTCAAGGTTGCAGATATACCTTGCTGACTGGTGAGTGCCGACTAGCCCGAAACCTAGGTGGAAGGCTTCCTGTGTCCGATTACCTTCAACCGTCTAATATCATCAGACGTTACAAATCACTGGGTGACCATAAGATTCTATCCCATCGGAAGAATAATCAGCAATCCTGACGGAATAGTAAGTGCTTGCTGCTTAACAGTCCTAATCTGGAATGAAATAACTGTCCAGTTTTCAGTGATTATCTTACTGAAGTCAATCTGTGACCAAGACTGAAATCCCACAAATCTCTACAAGTCAAGGCGTGAAAATATATTTTCTAAGTTAAAAATCTTAGTAAATATTCTTATTACCTCGTTTATGTTTTTTGTTTTTTTTAACAGTTTTGACTTCAACTTTTTCCCTCCTGCTGGTCTGCACTAGATGTGAAGATGATTATGATGATAATAGTAGAAGTTTTGAAATCGATGTGGATGACGGTATCTTCCTAATGGATCGCCAACCATTTCAGTTTGTCTCTGGAAGCCTATATTATCATCGTGTACCGTATATTTATTGGTCAGAGAAGGTGACAGAAATGCTGAATTTAGGTATCAATGTTGTTTACAGGTAAAAATGTGAATTTTAAAGAAAGAAATAATATAACTGACAAAAAAAATAAAGTCCTATCCCATGGAATTATCATTGTCAAGATTTTGACAACTGTTCTTTTGAAGGCAATAGAGATATTGAACAATTTTTAACAATATTATCAGAAATGAATATGTTGGTTGTATTAAAGATTGGTCCATATACGGAGGATAAAATACAGTTAGTAAGTACATCAGTTTCTTCTTTTAAGACAGTAACGATGACATAATTCGTCGCAGTATATGTATATATATATGTATTACTGAGGGTTATCATTTGAACTGAAGACAGCCGGTGGTGTCCGTCAAGGATGCCTACCGTCCCCATTTTTTGTTTAATTTCACCACAAATATATTTAAAAAATCGATCTTAACTGACTTTAGTGACTTAGGAATTGTCTTGTCACCAGGATACAATCTTGTCAAGTTAAAGTAAGTGGATGATGTTGTCCTCCTAGGTGAAGACGCTGACAAAGTGCAGCAGAGCATTGTGAATACCTTGACCAGAAGTCTTGAAATGTTTGACATACGATTCGCTCCTGGAGAATGTAAGATGATGCTGTTGGACTGAACTACACCGACTTCTAGTTTAAAGATAAGGAAGTTGCACCACCTCCAACGGATTGATTGCCTACGAAATCTCAGTCTGAATGTAAAAGGCTTGTTTGACAATTTCTAGTTTATATCATTTTTGGCATAGATGAGATATCCCGCTATTAGCCAAAGGATATGTACACTGAGCAGCAGTTTTTGTTTGTCCTCCCTTTTGAAAGTGCGACATGGTAATTCGAAGTGAAAGATTGGAAGAGGCCTGCTGTCTTTTTCTATCTCTCATGTTATCTGGTATAATATGGTGAGCAAAATTGAGGTAAGACATATAGTGCTAGGTAAGGAAGGGAAGTTAGTCGAACACTTTGTGAAGTCATATCCATTGAGATGGCTAGAATACATGTTATGCCGACCAAACCAATGCCCTCGCCGACGAGCAATTTTATCTGACATAGAATTAGGCTGAAAAGAGTTAGGCGTAGACACGATGGAGCAGATTTGTAGCTCAGGTGGTTGATTTTGATGTGGTTGTATTCTCTGAGTTGGATAGTTAATTTGCGAAGCTTTCATCGCCCTACTAGGCGACATCTTCAGCCCATACGTCAAACAATCTTTTCTTCAAATTGAAGTATTCTCTGAAGATGTCGCCTAGTAGGGCGACGAAAGCTTGGCAAATCAACTATCCATCTCAGAGAACACAACCACGTCAAGAGTTAGGCGTGGTAAACACAAAATCTGGTACCAATCCACGAAGTCTTTGACAGATAGTTAAAGCGACTTAAAGAAGTTTGAACTACCTAGTTGAGGTCCTCTGGATTCTAAGGACCGATGTCTAGGGAATATTTGTGATAGGATCCCACACACTTGTTATTGTTCAATTATCTTAACGACTGTTAATCTCGTATAAGTTGTATATTGTCATTTCTCACGCATATTGTTATTGTTCAATTATCTTAACGACTGTTAATCTCGTATAAGTTGTATACCATCAATTCTCACACACTTTGCTATTGTCAATTATCTTAATGACTGTTAATCTCGCATATGTGTTATATTATCATTTCCCAGGCACTTTGTTATTGTTCAGTTATCTTAATGACTGTTAATCTCGCATATGTGGTATATCATCATTCCCACGCATTTTGCTATTGACTATTACGACCAATTATTTCAAATACTGTTAGCTGTCTCTATTGGTTGTAAAATTGTATAAATACCATTTCCTAAATAAGTCGTTGTTGTAGTCGTCGTCGTCGTTGTTGTTGTCGTCGTCGTTGTCGTAGTCGTCGTCGTTGTTGTCGTCGTCGTAGTCATAGTTGTTGTACTACAATACACAGTCAGAGACCAGACTTTGTCTTTTGATATTTACGTGGTTCGCTGAATCGGAAGGTACCAGAAGCAGATAGGCATATTAGTCAGGCGCAGACAGAACAAGGCAACAACGTTCCTCATTTAAATCCCCGTACCGATATAACAATTGGCGACGGGGTTTTACTTTCATTTATTGCAGTTATAACAAGCAAGCGACGACGTGTTTTATTCTGTTCAGCGCATCTATAGAACATTTTTGACTGTGTTAATTACAACCCAATTACAATGTCTATCTCTCTGGACGATCTCAAATCCATCTTGCAGCAGCAGCAACTTCAGAATGAAGCAGCTCAACTTAAATTAATCGAAGCTCTCACTCAGAAGCTGTCAATTCAGGTCCCATCAACATCTCATTCAGAAAAATACGAAAGCATCTCAAATTCCATCAGTGAATTCAACTACGACCCAATATCTGGTCTCCTATTTGATGCATGGTTCAATCGTTATGAAGACGTTTTTCGTATTGAATGCCACATGTTTGATGATGCTGCCAAAGTCCGATTGTTACTACGAAAACTTGGTACTGTTGAGCACAACAGATATGTTAACTTCATTCTGCCTAAGAACCCACGTGAATTATCATTCGATGAGACAGTCACCGTTTTATCACAAATCTTTGGTGAACAGTCATCCATGTTTAATATTCGGTATCAATGTTTTCAGTTGACAAAAATGCCTTCCGATGATTATGTTACTTACGCTGGCAAAGTGAACAAAGAATGCGAAAGGTTCAAACCACACGAAATGACATCAGATCAGTTCAAGTGTTTGATTTTTATTTGTGGGTTGAAGAACCCTGAAGATACTGACATCAGAACTCGACTTCTATCACTCGTGGAACAAGACCCAAAAATGACTTTACAAATGGTGACAGCAGAATGCCAACGCTTAATCAACTTGAAGCACGATACTGCTATGTTGGAGTGCAAACGACAGTCGTCTGAATTTGATTCAGTTAACACAGTGAAAAGTCCCCCGATCACCGTTAAGCACACAGCACGTCAGTCTCAGAATTCAGCTAAACCTCCTTCAGTGTGCTGGCACTGTGGTTCGTGGCATTTTGTCAAGTTCTGTCCTTTCAAGAAACATAAATGCCGTAATTGTCACCGTTTTGGACATAAAGAGGGTTACTGTCCGCCACAGAAAAATTCTTCGGTGAAGAACAGAAGTCGTCATTTCAAGCCGAAACAATCTCCTCGAATACAGACCGTTTTCACAACTTCCAAAGTCGATTTCGCCAGCAAACGTAAGTACATTACACTACGTATTAACGGCAAATCTATTCGTCTTCAGTTGGATACGGCATCAGATATCACTTTAATTTCCCGAACTACGTGGCGCAAACTTGGGTGCCCACAGATTCTGCCGACCGAGCATGTCGCAAAGAATGCCTCAGGAGACATACTGAAACTCGTGGGTGAGATAAATTGCCAGGTTTTATTTGGTGAGCAACAGTTCAATGGTGTATGTTATGTCACAAACTACCATGATTTGAATTTGCTTGGTCTTGACTGGTTAGACAAGCTCCATTTCTTCAATGTACCGTTAAATTCAGTATGCTCTAATGTTTCGTCCTCACCAAAGAACGTTGTTCCCGGACATGTATCTGATCAGTCTCTCTTGCAACGCCTGCGTGCTTATGCAAAACCGAAGGGGGAGGGAACAACAGAAGAAATTTTGGATAGATCCTTGCTACGTTATCATCGTACGACACCAAATCCTTCCACAGCCGAAAGCCCGGGACGCAGATCACAATCTATCCAGTACGCGAAAGTCAACTCGACAAAGAAGAGCTCCAAAACCTTTTCAAATAGGTCCAAAAAGCAAGTCCTACACTTTTAACGGGGGGAGGTGATAGGATCCCACACACTTGTTATTGTTCAATTATCTTAACGACTGTTAATCTCGTATAAGTTGTATATTGTCATTTCTCACGCATATTGTTATTGTTCAATTATCTTAACGACTGTTAATCTCGTATAAGTTGTATACCATCAATTCTCACACACTTTGCTATTGTCAATTATCTTAATGACTGTTAATCTCGCATATGTGTTATATTATCATTTCCCAGGCACTTTGTTATTGTTCAGTTATCTTAATGACTGTTAATCTCGCATATGTGGTATATCATCATTCCCACGCATTTTGCTATTGACTATTACGACCAATTATTTCAAATACTGTTAGCTGTCTCTATTGGTTGTAAAATTGTATAAATACCATTTCCTAAATAAGTCGTTGTTGTAGTCGTCGTCGTTTGTGTCGTTGTCGTAGTCGTCGTCGTTGTTGTCGTCGTCGTAGTCATAGTTGTTGTACTACAATACACAGTCAGAGACCAGACTTTGTCTTTTGATATTTACGTGGTTCGCTGAATCGGAAGGTACCAGAAGCAGATAGGCATATTAGTCAGGCGCAGACAGAACAAGGCAACAACGTTCCTCATTTAAATCCCCGTACCGATATAACAATTGGCGACGGGGTTTTACTTTCATTTATTGCAGTTATAACAAGCAAGCGACGACGTGTTTTATTCTGTTCAGCGCATCTATAGAACATTTTTGACTGTGTTAATTACAACCCAATTACAATGTCTATCTCTCTGGACGATCTCAAATCCATCTTGCAGCAGCAGCAACTTCAGAATGAAGCAGCTCAACTTAAATTAATCGAAGCTCTCACTCAGAAGCTGTCAATTCAGGTCCCATCAACATCTCATTCAGAAAAATACGAAAGCATCTCAAATTCCATCAGTGAATTCAACTACGACCCAATATCTGGTCTCCTATTTGATGCATGGTTCAATCGTTATGAAGACGTTTTTCGTATTGAATGCCACATGTTTGATGATGCTGCCAAAGTCCGATTGTTACTACGAAAACTTGGTACTGTTGAGCACAACAGATATGTTAACTTCATTCTGCCTAAGAACCCACGTGAATTATCATTCGATGAGACAGTCACCGTTTTATCACAAATCTTTGGTGAACAGTCATCCATGTTTAATATTCGGTATCAATGTTTTCAGTTGACAAAAATGCCTTCCGATGATTATGTTACTTACGCTGGCAAAGTGAACAAAGAATGCGAAAGGTTCAAACCACACGAAATGACATCAGATCAGTTCAAGTGTTTGATTTTTATTTGTGGGTTGAAGAACCCTGAAGATACTGACATCAGAACTCGACTTCTATCACTCGTGGAACAAGACCCAAAAATGACTTTACAAATGGTGACAGCAGAATGCCAACGCTTAATCAACTTGAAGCACGATACTGCTATGTTGGAGTGCAAACGACAGTCGTCTGAATTTGATTCAGTTAACACAGTGAAAAGTCCCCCGATCACCGTTAAGCACACAGCACGTCAGTCTCAGAATTCAGCTAAACCTCCTTCAGTGTGCTGGCACTGTGGTTCGTGGCATTTTGTCAAGTTCTGTCCTTTCAAGAAACATAAATGCCGTAATTGTCACCGTTTTGGACATAAAGAGGGTTACTGTCCGCCACAGAAAAATTCTTCGGTGAAGAACAGAAGTCGTCATTTCAAGCCGAAACAATCTCCTCGAATACAGACCGTTTTCACAACTTCCAAAGTCGATTTCGCCAGCAAACGTAAGTACATTACACTACGTATTAACGGCAAATCTATTCGTCTTCAGTTGGATACGGCATCAGATATCACTTTAATTTCCCGAACTACGTGGCGCAAACTTGGGTGCCCACAGATTCTGCCGACCGAGCATGTCGCAAAGAATGCCTCAGGAGACATACTGAAACTCGTGGGTGAGATAAATTGCCAGGTTTTATTTGGTGAGAATCAGTTCAATGGTGTATGTTACGTCACAAACCACCATGATCTGAATTTGCTTGGTCTTGACTGGTTAGACAAGCTCCATATCTTCAATGTACCATTAAATTCAGTATGCTCTAATGTTTCGTCCTCACCAAAGAACGTTGTTCCCGGACATGTATCTGATCAGTCTCTCTTGCAACGCCTGCGTGCTTATGCAAAACCGAAGGGGGAGGGAACAACAGAAGAAATTTTGGATAGATCCTTGCTACGTTATCATCGTACGACACCAAATCCTTCCACAGCCGAAAGCCCGGGACGCAGATCACAATCTATCCAGTACGCGAAAGTCAACTCGACAAAGAAGAGCTCCAAAACCTTTTCAAATAGGTCCAAAAAGCAAGTCCTACACTTTTAACGGGGGGAGGTGATAGGATCCCACACACTTGTTATTGTTCAATTATCTTAACGACTGTTAATCTCGTATAAGTTGTATATTGTCATTTCTCACGCATATTGTTATTGTTCAATTATCTTAACGACTGTTAATCTCGTATAAGTTGTATACCATCAATTCTCACACACTTTGCTATTGTCAATTATCTTAATGACTGTTAATCTCGCATATGTGTTATATTATCATTTCCCAGGCACTTTGTTATTGTTCAGTTATCTTAATGACTGTTAATCTCGCATATGTGGTATATCATCATTCCCACGCATTTTGCTATTGACTATTACGACCAATTATTTCAAATACTGTTAGCTGTCTCTATTGGTTGTAAAATTGTATAAATACCATTTCCTAAATAAGTCGTTGTTGTAGTCGTCGTCGTCGTTGTTGTTGTCGTCGTCGTTGTCGTAGTCGTCGTCGTTGTTGTCGTCGTCGTAGTCATAGTTGTTGTACTACAATACACAGTCAGAGACCAGACTTTGTCTTTTGATATTTACGTGGTTCGCTGAATCGGAAGGTACCAGAAGCAGATAGGCATATTAATCAGGCGCAGATAGAATAAGGCGACAACGTTCCTCAATTAATCCCGTTACCGTTACAACAAATTGGCGACGGGGTTTTACTTTAATTCACTGCAGTTATAACAATTTGTCAATAACACAGATGACCTACCTCTCTTTTTTATCTCCTATACCTATTAGACTCTCAAGTATTTCTACTCTACTAGTATTTCTCCTCTACACTTCTGATCAATGTAATTCCTTTGAAGTTTTCCTTTCTCTCAGTGTTTTGTGCTACATTGAGTGTTTTAATATTGAACTCTTAAGGGTTTCTATCTCACCACTGTTTAGCTACACTTGTAGATATTCTGGAGGACAAAAATCAAATACCTAGGGTCATTTTTTTGTTCCTTCACGTTCTCAATGGAACATAGGGTTTCAAGCTGGAGCTTTGAAGTTTCGGTAGCAGTGGTGTTTATTTTTACGGGGTGCGGTTGCTAGTCTCATGTCCAACCTTCCCTCTTTACCAGTCTTATTACTGGCTTGGCGAGGTAAAGGAGTGCGTCGGCCGGCGATCGAACTCCTGACTACATGAGGCGTGGTTGGCGAGCATTCTACCGCTGTGCCATCGACGCACACTTAGGGCCAAGGGAGATGGGTAAGTTATCGTAAAAATATTTCTTTTGGTCACCAGTCAATCATTCTCATTTCTTTGTACTTTTCTGTAATTTTAGGGAGGACTTCCGCCATGGCTGTTTTATCTAAATGAAAGTATGACTTTGCGTTCATCTGATGAAGGTATGTTTTGTTGATGAATAATTTACTGCTTAAAAAGTACTGTGATATCATACATTTCAATGTACTGATTTGTCAAAATTCAGTGAATAGACGTCGAACCGTCCAATGATTTCATTGGTTAGGAAATGGTGAGCACTCTGGTTCATGATAAAGTCTAATTGAACCTAAGGATGTACTTGATAGTTGGAGGCAATCTACAGGAAGCCTTGAACCTACGTTCCGTGCTAGTTGGCACTCACCAGTCAGAAAGGCGTATCTTCAGCCTTGAAGGAACTCATGTCCCTTCTGAGGCCTCACCCAGTGCTGCCTATAGTCAGAGACAATACCACTGAGCTATATGGTCTCGCGATTGACCTCTTGTAGGACTGTATTGGATACTTTGATTGGACACTAGTCAGTGACTAGTGTGATGTGTCTATTCCTTTCTGTTTGGTGCAGACTGAATTCTATCAGTCAGGTTTACAATGTGGCCACCATTCTATGTAGCTCGCCATCACGGTGCACATTGATTTGATGATATTAGATAGTTGGAGGCAATCGGCCACAGGAAGCCTTGGACCTAGTTTTCGTGCTAGTTGTCAATCGTCAGAATGTACTAGAAATTATATAAGATATACTCTATCGAAGAGATACATGCGACTATCAGTGATACTGAAACCTTCTGGGTTTTGTGCCTCAGATGATAAGGAAATAACTCTATTACCTGAAGCCATACCAAGTCTATTATTTTGTTCACAATTTGTTTGTTATTCCATCACATCAACACAAGCCTTCGGAATTCTACTGACAGTAATGTCTACTGTTATACAGGGAGGGGTAAACATGTATCATACAGATTGATTCACTTTCCTGACTCACTAGGCTTTAACTGATTTCAGTTTCACTTTAGAACCAGTCAACATTAGTTAAAGAATTACGGGAAATCAATGAAGCACTGATTAGCTGTTTCGCCTAGTTTTGTACTTTAGAGCAATATGAACCATTGATTTGATTCACAGTGGAGTCAGAGTTTTGTACTGCTGAACTAGAACGGAGCAGTCGTTCAGTGTTCTTTGTTAGTTTAGTTTGCCTCTTCATACCTGATGGAGAATTTTTGAGATATCCAAACAAGGAAATATTTCCATATTGAGTCACAAGAAAAAGGCACAAACAGCGAGGAAAATTTTCTTTTCGACGATTCATTTTCATGAGCTGTACAATCGCAATTACAGTTACCAAAGAAATCTTTAGACCAATCAGATACTGGTAAATTTTGTCCTTGGAAAATTGTATTACATAATGTAAGGTGTAAGAAGGGATGACTAATTGTAAGTTAGAAAAGAGACAGAAGTTGGCATGACGTAATAAGTGTGAGATAATGAATAATCAATAAGCTCGTGTAAAATGGACAGGAACTAGTGGAAAGGCTATACAGTGTTTTTGTATAAAATATGTATGAAAAGGAATGTTATTAATAAACAGTAATAGAGTGGTGATAAAATGTGGATGACGGGAACAATAATGATAATAAAAAAGTATTAATAAAATAAAATAGTAATAGTGAACTCACATAATAAAGGAAAGAAGCAGAATTGTGGTGAGAACTTTACTCTGGCCATGGTAAGGCAAGAGAATGTATGTATCGCTTTTGGATGCAGAGGTCCGGTTTCAGATGTACAGATGGCGTATCCGACGTCCCTTTGTACGATATTGAGGGACTCTGTGTAACACTGTGAAGCATTCATGTGGGGGTGCTCGATGTCCAGAGATGACAAGGCGTTCGAGGATCGAGCTGTTGCTATTCTTCTTTTCTCCTCTGGCTAACCAAGCTGGGCAATGTTCCAGAATACGTTTGTGGACTTGACGTTGCGTACGGCCAATATACTTTGCTCCACACGAGCAAATAAAACCTTGCCGTTTAACTATCCCAAGACTATATGGACTGCCCAAAGTGCACAAGGAGAATGTCCCACTTCGACCTGTCATAGACATCAAATTGCGAAGTGGCTAGCTGATATCCTCGAACCAGTTCAAAGACATATGACAAAATATAGCCTCAGAGATACATTTGACTTCATCGACTCAGTGAAGGATGTCAACGTGTCTGAAAGACAAATGATCTCACTAGATTTCGTCCCTCTATTCACAAGCATCCCCCTAACTGAAACAATATGCTTCATTTGTGATAACATCGAAACCAACAACCTAGAAGTTCCTCTCCCAATAAACTACCTGAAGGAACTTCTTCTCAGATGTACGTTCAATATCCAGTTCAAATTCAATGAAAAGTTCTATGTACAGAAAGATGGGGTGGCCATGGGGTCTCCTCTCGGTCCACTTCTAGCCGACTGCTTCATGGCGAGTCTCGAAAACAACATCCTCGATCCCTTGATAAGTCAACTGCACTTATACAAGAGATACATAGATGATACGTTTATAATCTGTGGTGAAAATTGTGATTTAGATTCTCTCCTCAAAACCTTCAACGCAGTGCATCCATCAATAAGTTTCACCTTAGAACGAGAATCGAACAACGCATTTCCATTCCTTGATGTACTACTCACCAGACGACACGACTGTACTATCCAAAGATCAATATACCGCAAGCCAACATGGACTGGACAGTTTATCAACTTGCAGAGCTTTGTCCTACTAATCCTAAAGAGAAACCTGGTACGTACATTGTGTCCAAGGATCAGAAAAATCTGCTCGGAAGACATGGTAGAGGAAGAATTAAATTTATTATGGATATCCACCAAGGTTTATTGACAAAAACATGAAGGAGAAGCCTCCGGTGTCAAACATCGCAACGGCTCCTAAGAAGACTCTCTTCACGAACCTAGAATTCAAAGGTGATGTCGCAGCGGAAATTTTCAGAAACCGCCTTTCTAAATGTCTGAAGAAGACATTTCCAACAGCCGCTCTACGTATCACATTCTCCTGCAGACAGTTAATCTAGTCTAACGCTAAGGACAAGATACCGCTTTTGGCCACCTCAATGTGTATATATCCAAAGAAGACAGTGAGGCTTTTACATTATCGGTATTTATTGATTTATTATACATGAAAGTTGAATTATCCGTCTTCACTGCATAGGTTATACCTTAGTGTGTTCTACTTATAAGTGGATATCATTAGTATATTGAGTGTCACTGGAATAAGTTTGAGGAGAAGGTTAGATTTTACAGGAAGGCGTGAAAAGAAAAAGAAGCTCGCTATTGATATCGAATGGTTGATATCATTTACAATAATGGAATCAATGCAAGAATAATCATATTGTTATTGTTTTGCTTGTAATTCTGTGTATCACCAGTTCACCTAAGTACCTGGCCAAAATTCGAATGGTTTGAACTGACTTGGCTATCTATTTTGAGTTGAACCACGTACAGTGCTGATGATCACAGTTCTAAACCAGTGAAACAGCTGTTCAATATATTCAGGTCACTTCAGATATGGCTAGTGAGCACTAGTGATTTCCAAATGCTCACATCTACCACTAGTATACACCTTCGTTATAATTTACCACTACTGTTACTATTATTCGTCCTCAGAGTTTCCAGGGAAAAATAGGCTTTGAGCAACACATCCCTCTGTGAAGTCTTCCAAAAATGGCCCCACGACCATAAGCTTTCATTTATTCAATAATTTAATAATTCCCATTGTAGCATTAAGAACACAATATTCAGCGAAGAAATTATATCCGGTAAGGGAATTAGGTCAAAGGTGGGAATACACGAAATAATAATAGTATGAAATGCAATTAAAATATTTGTGATTATAATCATAGTTTAATGTCAAGTGGCAAAACAATCAATGTCATATATAGAATAATACATAAAGTGTATAAAATTTTGAAATGGGGTACATAATTATAGGATTAGTAGGCGAATATGAAATGTTACATAACATGGTGTGAAATTTGATAAGATAGAATTCAATATTGTAAAAAGAAAAAAGAAAAAGGTTAACAATTTTGGGTTTAAAATGACAAGTGGGTCAAGTGGAAACAATTCAGAGTAAGAATAGTAATAATAATAATGATAATAGTAATAATCGTAGTAATAAGGAGAAGGTACATAGAATAACTAACTACGGCCAAGGCAGAAGTAGGGATTGTACATACTTCTTTCCTAGACAAAGGTCTGGCTTAAAGTCATGAATTGCCAAGGCCTCAGCTGTCTTTAGAAGTCTGTAACGAAGAAAACGCGGGAAGTTAGCATGGATTCTATATATGATCTTAAAATCATGGTCACGGTTGACAGAGTGACAGAAGTCGATCAGGTGTTCCAGAATAGAGCTTCGCACACACTTCCTTTCTCCCTTCCAAAACCATGTGGCTGGAATATGTTCTCGTATCCGTGTCGAAAGCGTCCTCTGACTACGGCCAATGTACCTTGCTCCACAAGAGCAGGTGAACTGATAGATGCACATGGAGGTGGCCAGACGGGGGAGCTTATCTTTTACAGAGGTAGAGAACAACTTGCGGCTAGTGAACGTTATATGTAATTTTGCTGCATAGAACGTCTTACTGACTGATTTAGAGAGACGATTTTTGAGCATATCTGAAGCTTGATCACCTTTGAATTCCAAGTTCATGAATAAGGTTTTCTTTGGGACTGTATCGGTGACCAGTTTAGACTGCTTATCTTTCATGTTGCTGTCAATAAATCGGTTAGGGTAACCGTTTTCTGCGAGCGTGGCTTTTAAGAAGTCAGGTTCCGAGTCAACAGAATCAGAACTACGAATTTTCCTTATCCTAGAGCAGAACACCCAGCTGTAAAAATTATTTAGTTGTCCGTTCCTTGTACGTTTCCTGTGGATAGATCTTTTGGGAGATCCGTCATTACGTCTGCTAAGGCACACATCAAGAAATGGAATACTTAGTTCGGATTCCTTTTCTACGGGGAATTGTAAAGAAGGATGGCAGTTGTTGAAAGCAAACAAGACATCGTCAAGAATTACATTTTTATCGCAGATAACGAAAGTATCGTCTACGTATCGTTTATAAATGTCAAAATGCCCGATGGTTTGACTAAGTTGAGAATTTTCAAGCTTAGCCATAAAACAATCAGCCAACAAGGGACCCAGTGGTGATCCCATGGCAATGCCGTCTCTCTGTCTAAAGATCTCAGTATTGAAGGTGAACTGAACGTTCAACATGCATCTCAATAAAAGCTCTTTGAGGTAGATGGTCGGCAGTCCTATTTCTAAACTATGTGTATCAATATAATCACATAAGTAGCAAACAGTTTCCATGAGGGGAACATTGGTAAATAGCGACGTCGCATCTAATGAGAACAAGATTTTGTCTGAGACGATGAAATCTTTAATGCCACCAATAAACTTAAACGTATCATCAATGGAAAACTTAGACACTTGCCTTCTGACTGGTTCCAGTATTTCAGCTAGCCATTGAGCGATTCAGTGATAAGAAGAACCCGCCATATCGGGGATAGGACGGAGGGGTAATCCTGTCTTATGAATTTTAGGTAGTCCATACAAACGTGGTATCATGGCGCCTACTGGTCGGATGTGTTCATATATTTTATTTATTTACTCATATTTTCATTTGTTCCCCAAAACGATATCCTCCATGTCACCTTCAGACACCTAGCTTGTCATTTCTCATTGGGATTTCACTCTTCACCAAAATTTATGGTATTACTTGAAAATCTCCTGAGCATATGTCCAATCCATCTCCATTTTCTTATACATATGTGTTTCAAGATGGGTTCTTGAATGGTTCTCTGTATTTCTATAGCTCTCTGTTCCTTATTCCTTCCACCAGACCATCTGATCACCAGTATGAAGACAGAGAAGCGGTAGCTGTTGATGGAAGTCTGTAGTGGTTTGTTGGAAATCTATTTCGTGACGCACCAAGTCTCTCAACCATATATAGGCACTGACTTCACATTTACCATTAATAAACCCTTAAACTACGCTCACTAGTCTATTTCTTTTGTCAAAGTACTAGGACTGTATCACCTGATTCAACAGCAAGGCATACAAAGCAAATTAAATCAACAGAAAAAAGCCCTAATAAGGACATCAATGCGTTTGATAATTCTTTAATAGAATAGCAAAACACTTTAGAAACTAAGTAAGTTTGAATAAAACAGAAATAGACAAATGAGTGAATTGCTTGTTTACTAAATCAATAGAAAAAAAACAGGTGGTCAGAAAATCTCGGCATCTGTTCTAGGTACCTGGAGGCATAATTGTAGAATCCAGTGAAGAGAAAGTTATCGGAAAGAATATTCTTTGTTCACTAAACAGTGTTTTAAAATTTTCAACGGGCATTTATGATGAATTTTTGAATAATTAGGGAATAATTAGGTTCAATAGTAGAATGCTGGCCAGCCACAAACCTGGTTTAAGTTCGACCCCCCCCCCCTCATCGACACACTTAAGACTCGCTTAACCGGTGATAAGCCAGCTAAAGGAGAACAGTTAAGGATGAGGCTAACAACCCCGTCCGCGTTAAAAAAGCAACACCAGCACTACTGAAATGTAAGCGTCTAGAGATTGAGGACGTATGTTCCTCTTGGAGAGCAAAGCAGTGACAAAAAGCAATATTCCATATTAGTTTGTTTATTTGACATATCACATAGTGAAACAGTATTATTTACTGGATGACAAGATTTCGAACAAAATTTATTGTTCATAATCATATCAATTGTAATCACACGACTTTGACACTTGAGTTTTATAGTTTTCTTTGTTCTCTCCAGTTTGTCTTCGTTGGGGTAGTAGAATTTTCCAGATATCGGGGACAGGTGATGATACATTCCTATTACATGTATTTGTAGTTGACATTAGATTCTAAAACTGTCATCGTATCCCATCCTATTGTATGGTCGTGTGTAACTGCATGTAGTGCTATAGCTGAACTATTCTCTAGATTTCTTATCTTATTCGGGTCAACCAATCTGTATTTTGCTAGGTTTTTATGTTCAGCTAGTCTGACTGCCCCTGTTCTACTAGTTTGACCTATGTCCCCGATATCTGGAAAATGCTACTACCCCAACGAAGACAAATTGGAGAGAACAAAGAAAACTATAAAACTCAAGTGTCAAAGTCGTGTGATTATAATTGATATGATTATGAACAATAAATTTTGTTCGAAACGTCATCCAGTAAATAATACTGTTTCACTGTGTGATATATCAAATAAACAAACTAATATGGAATTACTTACTACCAGAGTGCCCAAGTTTTACACATATATTAAAAAGCAATATTTTCTATAGCTTGGTTTGTAAGGGTTAGATATGTTTTTACAAGCAATATGACCTGAAGAAAGTCTGTTTATAAATACACCTCGAAACAGTACCGTTTTAAGTGTGATAACAGTAAGTTTCTTTCTGCTCGTCATTTACTGCCAGCTCGTGTCGTCTCCTAACTTGAATTTAAAAAAAATGATTTCCCAATGAACTTCGGGACAATCTGCCTTCAATGCATCTATTAATGTAACTTTTTTATAATTCAAAGACTAATTAACTAACCCTTCTAATAATTTCCACCTCTTCATAACAAAATTCATAAAAAAACCAATCTGTTATTGACTTTTACTTTTGGGAAATTAGCTCAAATCTATCTTAAAGTTTCTTCCTTGTGTATATTTAAACTGTTCACTTAAGGCATTTAGGGTAGTACATTTTTTCAAAATAAATGTGATCTCATTTCAACCACAAAACCACTTATCCAATGAGTGGAAACCGACGACCAACGGACTGCAGCTCCTGATACTTGGCAATACAGCCAACCACCATCAGGTATCATCCAGGGCAACATATCTATCTCTATTCTGATGAGAAATCTAGGACGTTCATACCTTAATTAATCATTATTCGAGCAGACAACATCAATTAGGAAATCATCAGCTAACAGAGTCAACCAACTCGAATGTGACAGCAAATATTCACCAATTATATGAGATAGCAGTTTCAGCAGATCGTGAAATGTCAAAAATCACAATTTATGCCGACTTCATGAAGTGTAATATGCTCACTTCGTAATCCGAATGTGAGAGGTTACAGTTATTGGTCAGGCTGCCAAATCTGTATAGAAGAGCTGTGCACAACTCCCTGGCTTCCAATAATACTTTTAATAATATCACTTACTGACAAAATCTATCTTGAAAGTAATCGAATGCAGATAAACACAACAGTGAAAAAAATCGATTTAGATAATTACTTTAAAATAATTTTTATATAAAACACAAAATAATTGAGCAAAGAATATCCTTTTCGATAATTTCCTCTTCTGGCTCTACAATCATATATATATGTTTATGTACATAGAATATTCTAGAATAGTAGTCAATAACAATACTAGTGTTTTCTGAATAATATAGATTTGTAAGGTAAGATCAATGGAATTACAATTCATTGAAGATGCTTAAATTATAATAATAACAAAGATGTAGTAGCAACTAGAATATCAACTAAAGTTAGGAAAATTCCACAAAGTTCAGGATCATTCAAACCTAGATGGCCAAGGTAAGGATAATGTCTCAACTAGCTACTTTTGGACACATAAATTATGTTTCTTAATGTGAATCCCAACAGCCTCAGAAATATTTAGTAAACGAACTCTTAAGGCGAAATTAAGATTTGTTGGTGTGCGGTAAATGACTTTGAAAGCTTGGTTAACATGAATCTTGTGTTCTGTATCCACAAGATGAGAAAGATTAGCGTTTCGAATAGATTTTGTTTGTCCTTTACTTAACCACCATGCAGGGTGATGTTCAGTAATCTGACGAGAAACACACCTAATTGCATGCCCTATGTAACTAACTCACTCCACAAGAGCAGTTAAATTTGTAGACACACATGGAACGTAAATTAACGTAACTTTTAAGATTTGACCTAACTTATTTATTGAAATGTCTACATATACACATATTACTACCCTTGTTATTCGTATCGCCGCCTGCGTTAACCTTATTATCAATATTTTGTTATCAATATAATCATCGTTATTAACTACGTTTAAAACATTTACCACATTATTATTATTATTTGATCCACAAAATCACCGTCATTGGTTAAAATTTTTATATATCAATCTGTGTAAATTAGAGTAAAGCCTGAAGAAGATCTAATTGGAAACAATACTGTTCGCTTATATGTGTTGTTCTAACACATGGAAGAGGCGAAATTAGGCAGTTTATGTTTTACTCCCGAACGCAAAACAGGTGGTGTATGGTTTTGAAGACACAGCGTAATTCAACAGTAGGGAATGCTTTTTCTACCGCATTTCTAAAACGTTGTGTTAGTATCTCGCTGATGTTGTCCCCAAGGAACTGCACTGGTAAAAATAAGGCATTTCAGGAACTGTTGGTACCTTGGGCTGCTTTGATTTTAGATTCATATTCTTATCAATAAACTTTTCTGGAAAACCGTTTTCACTCAGCAACCGTTTGATATTAGTAAGTTCCTCATCAAGACATTCATCGGAGCAGATTGCTCTTGCTCTGTGAACTAAGCACTTTATCAGATTGCGTTTGTATTCCAAGTGCACAAAGCAGAATCGGTTGAATCTACATACGACATCATCTATTTCTCGAAAACTGAACAAAAAGCTTTATTATGATTTCAGTAGCTCACCACAGTCCTTGTTAATGTGAATTCCCGTTTCTGAGATTACAACAAACTCCACCAGTTAACAGAGACGCCTTAATGACAAAACCTAGAAAGCTCAGAAATCTGAGCATATAGAACATAATTCATTCAGAAATATTGAAGTACAGTGAAACAAAATTAAGAGAAATATATCTTAATGTCATATATTATCTTCTTCTTACCTTACAGGATTTACCAATGAAGTCGCTCGATGGTACGATACACTATTGCCTAAATTAAAGCCGTTTCTTTATGAAAATAATGGACCAATAATAATGATACAGGTAAAAGAAAATATCTTATTTCGGATGTATTTAGCAGTTCCTCTGGAGATTATCGTCTGTATAAGTCAGTGTGTATATCACTAGACATGCCTATTCTAAGTTTATTTAGCATAACCCTGTCATAAAGTATTATTAATTGAATGATGCCTGGAACACAATTTATTGCTGCTTATAATCATATCGATTTATTCACACAATTTGATAACTTTCTTTATGTGCTTTCACTATCTGTCTGTCTGTTTTCAACATAGAACTTTACACTGATGTGCAGCAGTTCGAGTCGTCACACTTCTCTTAGCACAAAAGCAAGAGAAGAAAGTTAAAAGAGATTCAAAACAGAGAATTGAATCAAAAAGAATAGTAATATGGAAGAAAAATATGGTTTCATTGGAAATTACAAGTCACAAGGAGTGGATGCATCTGCTCCATTGAAAACGACTTTGAGCCATATCACCATTTGTCTCTAGCCACTGGTGTTTGCCATCCCGAGGACCCCAACCAGGAAGTCTACACCTTCCTACGTGGCTTAAACTAACCTGATCCTAAGTCAGCTAACATTGCCCGTCGAGGAAGCTGGTGGCTGGGCATACGTAACACATGTCCTAACCATCTCAGTCGATGTAATTTCACAGTCTCGTCGATTGATTTCCCCTCCTCACCTAGCGCTCGACGCCTAACCTCAGTAATGCTTACCCTATCATACCACTTCACACGGGAGATAGAACGCAGGAACCTATTATCAAAGACGGCTAGCCAGGTTTTTCACGTCTTCCACTCTAAATGGCCAGGTCTCACAGCCACAGAGGAGGACGGAGCAGACTGTTGAGCAGTACACACGTCCTTTGGTTGACAGCCAGTCACCTCTACAACAGAGATGATGTAAACTGGGATATGAGAAACTAGCCTTCTGTGTCCGTTCTGAGATTTCGTCAGCGATCAACCCGTTGGCTCAGAGTGACGCAACTTCCCAAATAAGTGAAGTGGTCAACGTGCTCTACCACTTCACTCCCTATTTCTAAGCTAGGAGTCAGTGTAGTCTAGTCCTGTAACATCATCTTACATTTAGCGGGAGCGAATCGCATGCCTAACATTCGTAGACTGTGCATCTAGCAGGGAGGACAATATCATCTGCATATTCTAAGTCAACGAGATTATTCCCTGGTAACAAGTCAATCCCTGAGTATATGAAGTGAGTTAGGGTTAAGTCCATTAGTACATCTATGATGAAATTGAATAGAAATGGGGACAATGGTGGGCATCCCTGATGGACACCACTAGTTTTCACCACTTCAGATGACAACTCGCCGTAAGTCCACACCTGGCTGCATGAGTACGAGTAGAGTGCCTTGATCAGTGCAATGTATTTTCTCGGCATTCCCTTTACAGCCAAGCATCGCCAGAGTACCTCTCGGTCGACAGAATCGAATGCCGCCTATAGGTCTATAAATAACGAATGTTGGACGCCGGTAAGTATGCCCATGTTTCGTTCCAGAATCTGTCGAAGGGTGAAGATATGATCAATACACCCCCTTTCCTGGTCTAAAGTCTGCCTGGTTCTCTCGTGTATGTTCCTCCCGTGGACCGCTTAGTCTAAGCATGATTATTGAGCCTAGAACTCACTTGCTTTCATTCCTTTACTATCATTACTATTATTATTATTATTATTCAGCCCTACGGTTTGAAGCAGAACATACGCCTTCAGCAACACATCGTCATTTCTTTCTATTCTCTTCAATTTTTTTAGTTGGATGCATATAAGCTTTTATTTCCTTCTCATATGACTTTCTCCATGTCACCCAAGGACGCACAACTCATGGCTTACTTCCAGTTAGGGTTCCATGAAAAGGCCTGGTGCGTAATATCAATCAGCAGTCTCCTCAGCGTATGTCATCTACACTTACTACTGCATAGTTGTTAGACGATTGGTTCTTGATTGATTCACTATACTGTCAGAGTTGCTTGTTCCTCATCCTTCTTGAATCACTATTGAATCTCTGGTATAGAATGACAGTTGGTGCTGAAGAAAGTCTAGAGCCTGTTATGAATAGCTTCCGTGACGTACACAGCAAGTCTGTGAATCGTTTAGGGGCAGTGACTTGACATTGGTGCTATAAATTCAGATCTTGTTTTTGATGTTGAGTATGGTAGATTTCCACTTTTAAACTCTTTAATCTAATGAAAACTTATAAAATGTAACTACAACTAATGTGCTTTAGCGAAAATAAAAGAACAGAATTAAAATTATAATAATCACAAGTTAATTTCCTGAACCACTGATAGTAATACTCTAGAAGATCTGGATTATGCAGATCTAATGTCACGCAAACTCAAATACCTACAGGCAGGCAGCGATGGCAGGACTCCAAGTGGACATATCGATGACAGAGGTGATAAAGATAACCAACCAACACCAACACCAACAACAACCAGCACCAATCACCATCAAAGGGAAAGATTTAACAGAGGTCACTTCCTTCTCTTATCTGCCTAGGAAGCATGGTTTCAAACATAGGCAGATGGAACGGATGAAAATGTCAAAGTTGGCGAGAATCTGAAAGTCAAGATACGCCTTCATCAAGCAGAAACCAGTTTGGAAGTCTTCTGCACTCAGTCAGCCAGAATAAAGAACAAGATTCAGATTTTCAACTCAAATGTGAAGTCAGTTAGTTCTTTCATACCGGTCAGAAACTTGGCTAGCATGTCACGTTTAGCACATCCAGCAGGCTACTTCAGAGTTTTATCAACAGCTGCCTTCGCCGGCTCCATACTGAAGATCAAAGGGCTGGCCAGCCATAAAGAATTAGTAACAAGAAATTCTGGAAGATGACGAACCAGCCAAAAGCCGACTGCTCAAAATATATGTAGAAGAAAATGTAGATGGATAGAGCATACGTTGAGGAGATCATCGAATGACATCGCACGCAATGCAGGCCATTGCTCGAATGGAATCCGAATGGGAAGTGATGAGTTGGTCGTGAGTGCGATGGTGACATGGATGAGACGGTACGAGGAGGAGATGAGAGATTATGAACAGTCGTGGAGCTAGCCAGCTGAAGAGGACAGAGAAAATCGAAGAAAGTGGAGATGTCTTGTTGAAGCCCTATGTTCCATTCAGAACCCAAGAGAACAATAATAATAATAATTTTCTGTACAATTTATTCGGATAAGGAGAATCAAGATAGATATTGTCATGAAGTAATCGACATCAGTCGTCCTAGCTTCGAATTATTCAGTCATACCCAGCCTAGGATGAAACAGATATCCAGTACTCAAGGTTTATCCATGATTCTCCGGTCAACGTTAATCCTTGGTGAAATCTGGTTTGAAACTAATAAACTTGGTAAGTGAAAAATACGTCAGTTAAAATGAAAGACAGCATCATGGCAAGTCTTAGGCAAGTGACCTCCCGAACGCTGGCACGACAGTGAACTAACTGAGCTGAAAGAGTATTCTTTGTACAAAGAGATACTTTCAGTTAGTTATGATGAGAAAAACAATCAGCTCCTTCTAGATAATAAAAAACCAACCATAACTTTATGATACTATATATTACTCATTGAGTAATTTGAGTAGTAGAATACCATCTACATCGACCAGTAGTGCCTACTGGACAGCCAGATAGAGGTGATCTAGACACCTGATGGTCGATTTTACTCGTTTTTTGAAGCCAAGCTCATCAACAGTGTACCAGGTTCGAATCAGCTCAAGGAGCCGAATTAGTTTAAACCACCAAAAATTCAGCTTAATGTGGCAGGTATTCAACGACTCATATCTATCAATCGCTAGTACATATCATGATAGATTTAGGCTGGCATTCTTGATTACCATTTATGTTAATTTGTACTTCTGTTTTAGCTTCCTTAGTTTTTGATGTGGTTGTGTTCTCTGAGCTGGATAGTTAATTTGCGAAGCTTTCATCACCCTACTAGGTGACATCTTCAGCGCATACTTCAAGTTGAATTGAAGTGAGCTTTCAGATTTCTCCACGAGTTTATTAATCATCTCTCCTGGTGACCTTGGACGTGATTGGTTGTTTTTGTGTTTTCACACCTTCTAGGCTACTTGTATTGGAACTGATTGTTTCTTTGACTTGAACTTTGACCCTTTGTGTGTGAGGTTTCTTTCTTATCGGTTGATAAATTTTGTCAATCTCGATGTGTCGATTGATTGATGATTCACTGGAATGCCAAGCTTCTAAAAATTCTCTAGTATTCTTGGTGTTTCCTCTGTCTAATATTTGAACATTGTCCCAATCGAATTGATGCCCGTGGTTGTCTGTATGTAGTGATATGAGGGAGTGGATGTCATGTCTTTTGACGGCTAGCTTATGTTCGTGGATACGAAGACGAAGGGGACGTCCTGTTTGGCCAATGTAGGGTTTTTCCTAGTTGTTACACTTTATTTTGTAGATGATGTTGGTTTTATCTTCTTTGGCTGTTGAGTCCTTTGGTTGACATAGAACTGAGTGAAGTGATTTTGTTGGTTTGTGTGCGACGTCAATTCCTAAAGGTATGACGAGTCTTACAGTGATTTCTGATATATCCTTTATATATGGTAGGGCGATTTTCTTTGTACTTTCGTTGAGGGCCTTTGATTCGGCAGGTCGGCTTCGGGGTAGATATCTTTTGATGAAGTTCTGTGGATATCAGTTCTTTTGGAAGACGTCCATAAGATATCTTTGTTCAATTTTCCTTAAGGTGGGAGTGCTGCAATGAGTCCTGGCCCTCTTGAATAGTGTTTGCATGCAATTCCTTTTGTGTGTTATTGGGTTGTTGCTGTTGTAATTCAGTATTTGATCTGTGTGAGTTGATTTTATATCAAGTTGGGTTTCTAATTCCCCTGTGGTTGTTCACTTGACTAAGACGTCCAAAAATGGGATTTTGTTCTCGGATTCCTCTTCTCTTGTGAATTTGATGTCGTTGAAGACTTTGTTTATTAAGCTGCGAGTTTTATCTAACTCGTTTCTTTTGATTATTACAAATATGTCGTCTACGTAGCGTATCTAAATCTTGGGTTTGATCTTTGGTAGGACTATGTTTTCGAGCCTTTGCATCAATGCTTCTGCAATCAAACCTGATATTTGCGATCCCACAGGTGTTCCTTTGACTTGTTCATATATTTGGCCGTTGAATTGAAAGAAAGCTTCGCAAATTAACTATCCAGCTCAGAGAACACAACCACATCAAAATCATCCACCTGAGCTATAAATCTTCTGCATCATATCTTCCTTAGTTTGCTGATTTGCCTATATGGATCAAATGTAAATAAACAAATGATTAACTCACGAATACATTTTATCTCTGAAAAATAAAACTGACATCACATCTGGACTGGAATTAAGTACTTTGCTAATTAGATTCCCTGATGTACAACCCTATCGAGCTGATTCCGTACTATTAAATTCTTGAAGTATCATTCCATCTACTTGAATACTACTCGATCTGTACTTTTTTACATGATAAAAATAAATGGTAATCATCCGTGTTATGTCCATGAGAGTAGCTATTCGATCCTAAAATCTGTCAATCAGTGGTTCAACACTGATACCAAACTAAAATAATTTACATAACATTGTACCATACTACTTTTTAATATTGAATATTAGTAGTCAAATGAAAGTGGCAGGATAGTCATCAACCAGGGATGTGGTCAAAGATTCGATTCCTGGCAGACATACTCTTAAACCTGGGTCAGCAGGCTTTCTAATTTTCAGTGTTGAATTAACAAAAGCAGATGCTGATGGAAGTTTGCAACAAGCCGTCCGAAATGCTTTAACTTATTAAAAATGCCCAATAAAATTTCCAAAAAAATGGATACTGAACAAAGAGTACCCTTTCCGACAAATTCATTATCAGGCTCTATAGTTATATATACATTATAGTGAATGAATGAATGAATTAGTGTTATGAATAACATTAATGTTGTTCAAATAATATCTAATCAATAATATTGATAGATTACAGTTCAATAGCATCAACATAAAATAAGCTGAATGTTGGAAAAATTAGAAAAAAAGATAACATCAGATATTCATGAATTTATAGTCTCTACTCTAGGCCAGGGCAGTAGTAGTGGCTGGACTTGTTTCTTTTGAACACAAAGCACTGATTGTTTGAAGCGAATTGCAATAGCCTCTGCTGTTTGGAGCATGCGGTGCTTCGATGATTTTGGTAATTTATATGGCACCCGGTAGATGATAGAGAAGGATTCTTCAATGCTGACTGGCTTTGTGGCTGGCTTGCATCAGATGGTCTAATATCGAGCTGTTGATGGTTTTCACTACACCTTTACTTAGCCATAGTGAGATATGTTCTCGAGTGAGCACAAAAAATCAAGTTCCTAGAGCAACGGCCAATATAACGCTCCTCCTCTATAATATACCAGGCGGCTAACAAATTGCCAAAATCATCGAAGCACCGCATGCTCCAAACAGCAGAGGCTATTGCAATTCGCCTCAAACAACCAGTGCTCTGTGTTCAAAAGAAGCAAGTTCAGCCCCTACTACTGCCCTGGCCGGCCTTCAGTAGAGACTATAAATTCATGAATTTGTAATATTATCCTTCCTAATTTTTCTGACATTCAGCTTATTTTATATTGTTGCTATTGAGCTGTAATCTATCAGTATTATTGATTCGATTTTATTTAAACAACTTTATTGTTGTTCATAACACTAATTCATTCATTCATTCACTATAATGTGTATATATAACTGTAGAGCCTGATAATGAATTTATCGAAAAGAGTACTATGTGTTCATTATCCCTTCTTTCGAAATACTTTAGCTAATGCGTGTACCGGATCTGTGAATCACATAGAAGCGCTGACTTTACATTTACTATTGATAAACTTTAATAATTCCCTTACTTGTCTTCTTTCCGTGCTATATCAGTTGGGTTAACAAAGCTTAAAAGCCAAATTAGCTCAACAATGTCGAGTCTTAAAGAGACAAAAAATTGAGAAACACCGATGAATTTTATGATTCTTTACCGGAGTTAGAAAATTCTTTGGAAACTAGGTAAAATTAAGTCGAAAAGAAATGGCTAAGTGGATGAATCTCTTGTTCACTGAATCGGCACTACAACATATATGATCGGAAAATCTTAGTAAATCGATACTAGATATCTACAGGCATTTTTTTTCATTGCTAAAATATTGAACATTTAGGAACTGTTGTGATCTGGTGCACTGGTGATGCGTTGGTAGAATGCTCAACAGTCACACATGTGATCTGGGTTTGGTTTCTTGGCCTACTCGCTTAGCTGGTAGTAAACGTTTCGTTTCTCGACGTCTCAACGTTTCTCGACTTCACTTCTGCTTTCGACTCTGGTTGTATTCCTACTTCTCTAACAGAATGCAGTACACCGTATACAAAGGTAAATCCTCCTCTGCTGCGCTCAATGAAGCTGGTGTCCCTCAAGGTGCTCCCCACTTCTCTTTTCTTTCTTTCCTGCTACATGACTTACCATCTTCAAATAACATTAATTTTGTCAAATATGCTGACGACCTGACAGTATCTTTGCCTGTCAAATGTCAAAGTGACTGCTCTAAACTTAATGGCTTTCTATCAGAAATCAGCCAGTGGTCCAAGGAAAGCGGTCTTACCCTAAACCCCTCCAAATGACAAACAGTCAATTTCACCTCTAGGCATAAATCCGACCTAAACAAACTGGTTAGCTCTCACAAGGTGTGCAATATAGATGGCAGTGAAATAGAAACCAAGTAGGAAAATAGATACTTAGGCGTCATTCTATCTGCTGATCTCTCCTGGTCGTCTCATATCTTAGCAATTTCTAAGAAAATATTCCGTCTTACCCTCTACATCAAGAAGTTAAAATATTCTGGTATAACCCAACCCTTACTCCTACAATTCGTTAACTCTCGCATTCTGCCTATTATTCTCTATTGTTCCCCCTTAGTTTTTCCCGGGCTACTGAAGAAAGACTATAACACATTACGCAGGATGTTAAATGTTGTCAGCAGAGTAAGCAACGTGCCACTTAACCAGCTTGTTAATATTTTGGTTGACAGGCACATGGACTCATGTGAAAAATGGGCCAAGTCCATTTTATCTAACTCACACCACCCTCTTCCCTCACAACTCTCCCCTTGCATCTCATCAGGTAAAACAAGAAGCCAATATAGAAAACTATATGCTCGCACCAGCAAGTACAAAAACTCAACCATACCCTACTTAGCTCGCGTTCTGTGTGATAAAGAAAGCATTAGGCGTGACACCTATAATTCATTAAATAGTCAGTAGAACAACTCGACCTCGTCTTTCCAACTGATATCATTTATAGGTACAACTTTGGCTCTGCTACCGACATGCCAGTATGTTGCTGTCATAATGAACTGAGATTTCCTTAATCTATGTAGAATTCTATTTATTGATAATGTACTAACTGGATGCAATACTGTAGTAAAAATGCTGAGAATTCCATTCTGTATCACAAGTACTGTTTTGGAATAAAGCAAATTATTATTATTATTAAACTCAATAACTAGAGAAGGTTGGTTTTGAGGCTAGATACTCCATTTTGTACGGTAAATATCATCGTTGCTGAAACTTCAAAGACTAAAGCTTGAACTCCCCTATTTTCTATTCCGAATGAGAGAGAATTAAAAGACTCAATACGTATAAGTATTTTTTATGTGTGAATTAATATTATGCATAATAGTAATAATATGTTATTGTTTATACAGATAGAAGAGAACTACGGTGCATATGAGGAATACGATCTACAGTATTTGTTGTTCTTAAGAGATCAAGTTCGACAGCATTTAGGCGAGTCTGTAATTATATCAACATCAGATGACTATTGGTCTGTACTTGAGAAACAAGACAATTTACCGTATGATGGAATACTTATGACATACTTTGCAGATTGGAAACTCTCATGTGAGTTATATTAAACTGGTAGTTATTCGTAGCTATTCATTATGGTTGTGACTGCCTAATCCTGAATTCCTTTTTATGAGTAATTCATTATTAGGACATTTTTTCTTTTTTCATAAACTAATATCATCCAGAGGAGCAATCGGAATCAAATGATCACAAATCCCTGGAAACCAGTACTTGAAAACCAGTCAAGCGCTCACTAGTAATTGACTACTGGATGAAGCAAGACAAGCTTTCACTACTCTCAAGTTTGTGTGGAGGTCAACAACACTCAACAGCAATAATAAAATCCGGATTTTCAACTCAAATGTGAAGTCAGTGCTACTCACTATACGGATCAGAGACTTGGCGCGTCATAAAGAGCATCTCAAACAAACTAAAGACCTTTATTAACAGTTGTCTTCGTTCAGTACTCAAGATCAGATGGCCAGAAAGGACAGCAACAGGGATCTTTGGGAACGAACCAAATAGGAACCGATTTTGAAACAAATAGGCAGGAAGAAATGGAGATGGATTGGCCATACTCTGAGGAAACCATCAAGTGACATCACTAGACAAGCCATTGCTCGAATGGAACCCGAATGGGAAGCGGCAAGTTGGTCGTCAGTGCGAGGGTGACTAGGAGGAGGTCATGTGAAGAGGAGATGAAAACATGTGGGCAGACTTGGAGCCAGGTGAAGACTCTAGCAGAGAACCGAACGCAATGGAGACGTGTGGCTGAAGCCCTATGTTCCTGCAGGAATTAAAGGATACAATAATAATAATAATACTGGATGAAGTTGCTTGAAGGTCTAGCGTAAGGAATGACTAGCGGAGTCCGCCAAGTAGGGTATGAGAACAGGTTGCGGCATAAATCGCGAATCCACAAAAGTTAGAAATGATTGGTTATTGGATTCCTTCCAAGTGACTGATTGGTCAAGGAGCTCAACTTGTAATTATAAACACCCTAGGTTCAGTCTCTAGAGTTGGAGTGATCGGTTGGTACCACCAAAGAGTCGCGAACTGTTCAGTACTTCCACATAATTTTATATGGTTGTACAACTGAAATTATAAGAGTTGGACTCATGGATAATCCAAAAGTGACTGATTAATAATGAGCTTTTAACAAAACCTCATAATTCTAAGATGGACCTCTTGTTATAGTTATTGAGTTTTTAGTCTACTGTGTTGAAGAGTCGATCACTTTTAGTCTGAGCAAGTGTTCTCAGTGTTCCATGGTTTTCACTGAAACTGCATTAAATGTAAGATTGTGTTAATATCACCTGTGACACTCGTCATTTTCTTTGAGGACATTAAAGGGAAATATTTCCTTTTCAATACAAAAATTGATATGTACAACACGAAAAGACACTTTAAACACTATACAGCTTCTTGTGTTAGATTGAGTTCAACTGCGCGTGTGTGAATGAATGAATGAAGCTTCAAGTATTGGTTCTCGGGGATTTGGTTCATCTCAAGTTTGTTTACGAACTCATTTCAGTTGCCGTACCATTAGAAACTAGAGGGAGTTGCTGAACAACTGTTTCTGTCACCCTGGTTTGGGACTTCTCATCAGTATGCACTTATAACCCCCTTCTACTAGAGCTCGGAATTTGAACCTTCAGGTTACAAGGCAAACACATTAAACATTTACCCACTGGCATAGATTATACAAACCCACCAATTTTGAATATTTATGATAGTACAGTCGACTAAGCATGAGCACGTCGAAATATATATATATATGCATATAGTTTTATTGATTACGAAAAATACACAAACCAGATGTTTCATCACGTCATATTGTGGATTTTACTTATTCTCCAATCTAAAATCTCTCCAAATACATTTCACGAATACTAAGTTCATACGAAAAGAAAGCGGGATGCAGAGTGAAGAATTCATATGAATTTAAGAGCAAAATTACTTTTACTGATATTTAAAAAGATGAAATAATTACAAGTTTCAATGTTTATTCATTATTCTCGAATATTCCCATTACAGATTTCTTAAGTATTATGTATAATTAACTTTGTTCTGACAAAGAACTCAGCATTCCATGCCATTTAAAGCCAGATGAAATTATGAAGGCATTGAAGCTAAGTATACTCTCCAAGTTATCTACATTTAGCGAGGTTCTTCACCTTCAAACAGGGATTACTATCGGACCTCCGATGTCTTCCTTAGTACCCGACCTGTTTGCGCACTCATTATAAACAAATGCAAACATGAAGCGATCTATGTGGATGATAACTTTGTTATCATCAAACGCAGTATTTTGAATGAACTTTTTCATTTGATAAACAGTGTGTCGAACGTCATTAAGTTTTGAAGAGGGATTTAATCCAACGCAGATGATTTGACTTTTTTGGACTATTTGATCAAGAGGCAACCAGATGGTAAACCAAATAACACTATCTTCAGAAGGCCTACACATTCAGGCAAACACCTGGATTACAGTTTGGCATATCTCCCTACGAATCTGACTAACAGAGCCAAATGTCTAGTTACTCAGGAAGAAGAGACCAACAACAAGGGATTGAAATTAGTTCAGCCTAGTCTTGAATCAAATAAGCCTTTATTAGAAAATATTTAAAAAGTGAAGATAAGGATGCATCAAAACCCACCGTTAAGAATTTGGTTGCTACTTTGACGAGTCTATATTGCTAAAAAAACATCAGATGAAATAAGGCGAATTCTTAACAGTCATGACATAAGAGTGTATTTCCGTGTAAATAACACCTAACGCTCATTACTAGTGAAGATTAAGGATATGTTAAAAGAAGGCAATCAATAAAATCGCGTATGCCACATAAATTTTGATCCTGTATATTTATAAGAAACAATCAGATACGTGAATGTAAGAGTTAAAGATACTAAAGGTAGTACCAAAGACCTCTTTAGACCTGAAGAAGCTAGAAAACAATTCACCGATTGCAATAGACTCTATACAAATGGGATACAAGATTGACTTTAACACAACCAAGTTTTTACGAGTTGATCACCGATTGATATCAGTTAGGTAACCATTGAAAACCAGAACTGGAGTACTGAAAAGCTGTTTCGTCCTAGTTTGGGAGGCATCGGCTGTACTCTCTCACTGTGGTTTGAACCCACGACCTTCCGGTTACAAGGAAAGCCCCATTCAATGGCCCATGAATTCTAAATTCCCCGAATTCGTGATTTAGCGTGACCACTAACCAATGTCGTCGGTGGGACATCCATCCTCATACTTGACTGGTTGAACCTCACTGGTCACAACTTCTCATTCGAACTCCAGGAAACTTCTCACTGATATCAATCTGTGGTTAACTCGTAAAAGCCAATCTAATCCTTACAAACCAGCTATAGAAAATTAATCTGATGCTTGCTAGTGACTTGTTACAGGACGGAGTTTCCTGGAGTTCGAATGAGAAGTTGTGACCAGTGAGGTTCAACCAGTCAAGTATGAGGATGGATGTCCCACCGACGACATTGGTTGGTGGTCGCGCTAAATCACGAATTCGGGGAATTTAGAATTCATGGGCCATTGAATGGGGCTTTCCTTGTAACCGGAAGGTCCTGGGTTCGAACCGCAGTGGATGAGTACAGTCGATGCGTCCAAAACTAGGACGAAACAGCTTTCCAGTACACCATTTCTGGTTTTCGGTGGTTCTCTTGCTGATATCAATCCTTGATCAACTCGTAAGAACAAAACTAACCCTTACAAACCAACTATAGAGAACCAAGTTTCCTTTGAATGGACACTAGTTAGTATATAGTCTAATGTGTAGTCTTTTGTTTGTTGCATATTGATTTCTACCAGTCTATCAAGGCTTTCAGCTGATTGCCTCCAATCATCTAATATCAATAGTTCAAAATGTACCGTGATAGCAAGTCACCTAAAATGGTGGCTACATTGCCAACTTGACTGATAGATTTCAGTCTGCACCAAACATAAGGCTAGATACAACACACTAGTTCCTAACTAGTGTTTAATCAAAGTATCCAATACAGTCCTACAAGAGGTCGATCACGAGTCCATGTAGCTCAGTGGTAACGTCCCTGACTGCAGGAAGGACTGGGTGATGAGGGTTTGAGTCTCAGAGAAGACATGAGTTCCTTCGAGGTTACAGATACGCCTTGCTTACGAGTGCCAACTAGCACGAAACATAGCTTCAAGGTTTTCTGCTGATTGCTTCTAACCCCTGAGTATCGACAGAACAGAGGTCCCAGAGAAAGATTTTGGTTCATTTAAAGACAGACTGACTGCTGGAACCCTATATATATATATATATATATATATATATATATATATATATATATATATATATGGGTTAATTCCGAAGCTTGACGTGACGTTAGCTGATAAATGGCACTTCCTAACCAATAAAGAAGATGGATATGTACTATTAATTATTCATGTCTAATCTATTTTCCCGACTGATTATATCTTCTTATTAGAGAGGCTAACAAATGATTTACAATTGTTTTTCCACGCACACAGACACACACCATTGTAAATGGAATACATATATATTTTCATATTCAATTAGCTATGACCATGAACTTCAGTCAAACGTGATCATTTAAGTCTGATGTAAAAGTACACACAGTTTACAGTGTGTAACAAAAGTAGACTAATAATAATAATAAAAAGATTGGGTTCACACTGACTGATTACAATTCATGCAATGTTGTTCTGCTACCCATTCATTACTCCCATGATTGGACAAGGATTTATATTACGACTATTATTTTAATTTGATTTATTCCCCCAAAATAAATTCGGACCAGTTTGGAATTATTTATTTCATTTTCTTCAGAAGTACACCCCTATGGAGTTTGCGCCCAGAACCTTCCGGTTACTAGGTGAGCTCGTAGACTCTCCAGCTGCTGGGACTCGACCCGACAGTCAGTGAATTATAACTTCTGTCAATTCACGAATAATATGGCATAACTGCCAGCCAGTGTCATAAGCGAGTAACTGTTCTCTAACCTGACATACTGGACCCTGCTGGTTACGACTTCTCACTTGAATCCCAGGTGACTCCCTGTATAGAGATAGTCGAATGTGAGCATCAAATTATGTATTAAGTATTCGTTTGCATAAGCTCGCCTAGTAACCCAAAGGTCCTGGGTTAGAACCCTGGCAGTGGGTGCGTACTGATGAAGAGTTTCAAATTAGGCTGATGAAACAGCTGTTTAGTACTCCTAGATTTTCCAGTGGTTCTCTAAGTGATATAAACTAATGATCAAACTTGTAGCCAATCAAATCCTTGCAAACCTATACTTGATATTTCAGTTTCTCTGAGATTTCAAAAATATAAATTTTACCTATGTCAACTTAAATTGCTCTAGAATACGGCTTCATTGATAAATCTTTCATGTAGTCAGTAAGTCAATCATAAAAGATGTTCCCATTCACTGAATCTACTACAGTCCATCAATATTTTATTGCATATTATGCAAAGTTTCTGTTCATCATGTACACGTACGTCTTCACGTGCAATACACTCTTGTGAACATTACATAACTCTGCGAATTGTTTGATATTCTCCCAGTTCTGATATCTAAGTGTGAATGTTTTACTATCAAACCTGGTAACATCTTCAACATTCATTTTATTAGGAAATGAAGTGTATTTCCAAGCTGTACGAACATTTAAGTTTCCTGTTTCTTCTCTTTGTTCAACTCTGCTGAAGTGAGGGAGCAGATTTCATTTTTACCTTGTAGCCATTATTTGATTATAGCTTGATTCCACACCGTATTATTGATACAAGTATGGAATTTTCAGCATGTGATATCGGTAGCCCATATTTTGCAGGCCATCCAATTGATATCAGGTGTGTGTCGGCTAGGGATCGAACCCTGGACCATGTACATGGCCAGCAAGACTCCTAACTGCTGTGCCACCTATTGACTTATCCACGTAATAGCTGATCCTCTTGGTCACACTTCATTATTTTATCTATTTTATTGATTTTCCTTCACTCAGTTAGCTGAAGGATGAAACTGCTTTTCTTCCTGAGTTGATTGTAGATTGGGTCTGTGATGTGTAAAACATAGACTTTTAGAAGTTTTCTTCCTGACCTAAATTTTGTACACCAAAAGATAACTATATATATATGTATATTCCCTATGAAAGTTGAAGCACCACATCTTCCTATTGTCGGTTGATGTTCATGAAGTCTTTTGCACTTTAGTGACTGCACTGGCTGACTTATTCGTGAGAATATAGCTTGCAGATGACTGAATAAATCACATTTACAGGATTTCATCATGAGCTGACATTGGCTTTGAGAACTATTGGAAAACCACCAGTGGAGTACTGAACAGCTGCTTCGTCAGCCTAGTTTGGGACTCTTCTGCGATACGCACCCACCGCCGTGGTTCGAACCGAGGACCTCCTCGTTACAAGGCCATGTCGTGAAATGGCAGAATTTAAAATTCCTGGGCTGGTCATTGGATCGGTTCCCAGTGGTTTAATGGTCTACGAGCTAGCTCGGCGGTGGGTGAGCACTGCTGAAGAGTCCCAAACTAGGCCGGCGAAACAGCTGTCCAGTACTCCAGTGGTGGTTTTTCAATAGTTCTCTAACCAATGTCAGCTCATGATGAAATCCTGTAACCAATCAATCAAATCCATACGAACCAATACTTAAATTACATTTAATTTATCTTCCTCTGTAATAAGGCTTTTAACACTTATCTGTGGCATCTTTATTTTACCATTTTGATAAATTCCATAACCACTGTCTACATAACTTACTTACACAAGAGTAGTTGAATTATTTCTCATTTAAATATTATATACATGTATATATTCCATTATAATTTAAATACTATTGTTATTTCTTGTATTCTGTTTAACAGCAGGACCAATATTTTCTAAGGAGGCTTTCGATTCACTAGACCTATTACAGCCAAACAAACCTTGGGTAAGTTCATTGTCATTTAACAGTTTATCCTTTAGTTAAATAGTCTGTCAGTAGTTCATTGGCAGAATATCCACCTAACATACCACATAATTAGAGTCCCATTCCCAGCCGATGCATTCTGGAAACCTCGCTAAAGACGGAAGTTTAAGAGTGAGGCTAACAACCCCACTGTGTAAAAGATATCAATACTACTATAAATATAAAGCTCAAGTTCGAAGTCCGGTGTTCCACTCTGAAAGCAAAGAAGTGACAGAAGACTGCATTTGAGAAAAGTTACTAGAATACTTTACAGTAAATGATATTTTTTAAAGAGCTCGTTTGTAGGGATTCGATTTGTTTCAAGTCTAATCATCAGCTGACATCAGTTGGAGATATACTAAAAACCAGGCAGTAATAGACAGTTAGTTGTTTCTGTTGTATGTTCGGAAGATCCTGGGTTAGAACTCTAGTGGATGTGTACTATTGAAGAGTGCCGTTCCAGACATTATCCCTTCAGTTTATCTTCTATGTCTGCTCAGTAGTGTGAGAGCAGTTTTCAACTGATGAACAGGTGTTTACTAGATGTCTTTTCTAGGAGTTTTCATTATAATACAAAATACTTTACTCTGAATAATTTGTGGTCATTGTTTTGTTTGAGGCACTTTGTATTATTTAGCCTTTCCTTATGATAACGTTTTAATGAATATCACTCTTGGTCAAGAATTGATTTCTAATTTGCGATAAGTTGAGCCTTGATTGCAGTAATATATATATATATATATTTGAACAAAGCAAGAACTACAGTTTTAGCGGAATAAAATGGTACCATCTTTTATTTCGTTGCCTTCTCATCAGCTGCTCACAGGGCAAAGACATTATTAAATGTATCTACAAAAACAATTTTAACATACTTGCACAGAGTTCATTTTAAACAAAAATCAGTCGATCAATGTACGCATACACTAATAATATATACATATATATGCCATATTAAACACTATTCCGAACAATAATAATCATACGCAATGAAAACTTTTTAGCATTTCGCATTCGGATGAAAAATATCCAGTTGTCAGGGTAAAGCAGGACTGATAACGGCTTCTTTCTGGACGCATAAATCATGTTTCAGGCGCTTGATGAAATGACTTCAGCAAACTTAAGAAGAACTGAGCTCATTGATAATTTCGAACGACTTTCGACGTCCAGCTCATGACGTGTGTCGAGGAGATGCCTGGCGATGGCGATGTTTAATATGGCATATATATGTATATATTATTAGTGTATGCGTACATTGATCGACTGATTTTTGTTTAAAATGAACTCTGTGCAAGTATGTTAAAATTGTTTTTGTAGATACATTTAATAATGTCTTTGCCCTGTGAGCAGCTGATGAGAAGGCAACGAAATAAAAGATGGTACCATTTTATTCCGCTAAAACTGTAGTTCTTGCTTTGTTCAAATTCATTAAGGGGAATAAGTGTATGAAATATACATATATATATATGTTAGAAACTATTGATACTAGTGAGCACAGTGGTGCAGTGGAAGCATACTAGGTCCAAAATCCACAAATCCATGAGTGAAAATCACGACTCTTGGGACTAGCAGTCCACACAAGCCGTTGTGACAGTCTGTGTGTATACTCACGCTACTCGCTTATCTCGTGTGTCACAGTGTTTCCTTGATTGCTTGCCGACACACATATGTTTCTTCTGAGGTACCACTATTTGACAAAGTGAAATGTGGTGCAGGCGGTGAGTTCTGTGCTCAGCTATTTAACTGACCTACTGCTTCGAAATATTTGTGCATCCTGTGGGCCAGTGGTTCAGTAGTAAAATGTCCCCCAATCACTCAAGGGATTCAGCGCACTACTAAACCTCACCTAGCTGGTAGGGCAGAGTTCAACATTAGCGTCCCAGGAGTGCGAACGCACGAGTGACCTTCAGCTGACCAATCATAAAAATGGGAAATGTTTGCTCAAAAATGATGTATATTGACAAGAAAATGCTTGAAAACGCATTAAACAGGTTATCTTTCTCTGACATGGCTTAAAAATACGTCCCAGTTGTAACGAGGAGTATCAGTTGCTAAGTTAGACTAGTTTCTGTACATGTATTCACCAAGATGACTGCAGATAAACTGTTTTTGTGAATCGTTTATCTGCTGACAAGTTTCCTCCCAATATGAACGCATCGACGATTTCTGGGAATTAACATCAAGTAATTTCGTGGATCTAGTGGTTTGGTGGATAATTCTTCGGTATTCGTATCCTAACAGTCACAGGCCAATCTTAGTCTAATATTTACGTGGCTCAGTGAAGCGAAAGGTACTATGGAAGAACAGGCGTATTTAGCGTGTCACTTGAATTGTCCATTGCACACAATGTTATTATACTCACGAATAAGTCGACTCAACCGTATCAGTTGGTAACGACATCATACAGCTGGGCAACAAGTACATAACAAGTCACATCCGGATGATGAGTCTCAAGAAAGATGAAATGCACTTTCTGGATTCCACTGCTAGTCACTATACACCAAAATGATATCATCTAGCAGTAACCCCCCTTTTTGAATACCCTATTTAAATGTGATTACACACTGTATGTATTCATAAGTGCCTAAAGTTATTTTACCAATTTGCCGGTAGTTCCATCTCCTTTTTACTTTCCCTTATCATCGATAGATTGTATCTTTGCAAATTGTATGTGACTATAAAGAGAATCATTTCTGTAAAACGGATCTGGCAAAAAATAAAGTAATTGAATCACTGGTACAGTTATATGATTGGTCATCACGCGTGAATATAAACGTGTAAGTCTTTAAATTAGTATCCTCTTTGCTGACAGCTTTCCATAACTCTTGATAATTAACTGTAAATGAAACGGTGTTTAAGCATTTATTTCTCCTTAGTTTGAAGCTTATTATTACGGTTATCATAGGGGTCAAATTGTGCCTTACATCCACTATCTTTATATTCCAGGGTGAAATAGATAGACAAGCAGAAAAGGTAGCAATGGCGTCACCTATATATCTTCATTCATAGTAGGTGTCTTTTTGGAAAATATGGTCCGTGGAATATTTAAACCTCTCTCAAAGGGTATGGTGGAGATATGTGGGTGACAGTTTCACAGAGAAGGTATTAGTACTAGATAACTATATCATTAAATTCATTGGGAAGGTAATGATACCACTAAATATAATCACAAGAGAGAATTTAAGGCAATTGCAGTTTTACCATATGTTTAGGGAACATCTGAAAGCCTATAAGTGATTCTAGATAAGGCAGGAATTAGGGTGGCATTTGAACCACCTACGAACTTATCCAGGGACAAGCACGGTTTAGTTGTTATTCAGTGACTGTAAGGTTTCTAATATAGAACAAAACTGACAATTGCAGCTAGTCAAATTATCAGAAACTAAGGAAATTTCAAATATTTAGGAATGATAGATAAACCGTGATAAGATTATTGGCTTAGAGTAAACTTTAACTACGGTACATTGTTACTCTGTACACAGTATGTTAGCTGAGAGCAAAGTGACCAGACGAAACCACAGTTAGACCGTGAGTGGGATTAAACACTGGACAAATCTTTTTACAAGTCTCTGTAAACTATTATCAAAACTGATACATATTTTTGGAGAGTAAATTGTTAGTTGGTTCGTTGCCTAAGAATATTCCTTGTTGCTATCCAATCTTCAGCAATCAGTGAAGGCAATTCAATCACGAAGTTTGTGGCATCAGCCTGAGATGACTATATGAAATAAGCCAGCGTTAGTGTGGAAAGAAGGCAAAGTACCTGAGGATTGGAAGAAAGGATACTTATTCAAACTACCAAAGAAAGGAGATTTGAGTCAATGCAAGAACTGGCGCGGAATTATGCTCCTGTCCATCTCAAGCAAAATACTAAGCCGCATCATCCTGGAAGGGATCAAACACGCCCTGGATGAAAAACTTCGACCGGAACAGGCTAGATTCAGGAGAAACAAGTCATGCATTGATCAGATCGCCACATTACAGATCATCATTGAACAGAGCCTGGAATGGCAGTCAGCTCTCTATCTCAACTTCATCGACTTTGAAAAGGCCTTCAACAGCGTCTATCGAGGGGTGATTTGGCTACTGCGCTACTACCAAGGGGTACCACCAACGATTATACATCTCATCCAACAGCTGTACAAAAATTCTGCATGCCAAGTAATCCACAACGGGAAACTTACGGAATCCTTCGAAGTGAGGACAGGAGTAAGACAAGGCTGCCTACTATCGCCAATGATTTTCCTGATTGCAGTAGACTGGATAATGAGACAAAGAGTGAGCAATGAGGAAACAGGCATAAAATGGACTCACACAAAAAGCTTGGAGGATCTGGACTTCGCCGACGATGTATGTCTGATTTCCCACAAACTGGAAGATATGCAAGCGAAAAGCAAAAAGTTGGCAGAAGAAGCATCCGGAGAAGATAGGACTTCAGGTGAACGTGGAGGAAACAGAGATGATGAAGATTCCCGGTTAACAGCAAGAACAACAACAATCAGAATAGATGGGAAGAACCTGAAAGAAGCAACCTCCTTCACCTGCCTACTTACCTGAGAAGCATCGTTTCAACTACAGGTGAAACTGACGAGGATATCAAAGCAAGAATCGGAAAAGCAAGACAAACTTTCACTACTCTCAAGTCTGTGTGGAGGTTAACAGCACTCAGCATCAAAAATAAGATCCGGATTTTCAACTCCAATGTGAAGTCAGTCACTGCTACTATACGGATCAGAGACTTGCACTGCGCGTCATAAAGAGCATCTCAAACAAACTACAGACCTTCATTAACAGTTGTCTTCGCTCAATACTAATCAAGATCAGATGGCCGGCCAGAAAAGATCAGCAACAGGGATCTTTGGGAGCGAACCAACCAGGAACCGATTGTGAAACAAATATGCAGGAAGAAATGGAGATGGATTAGCCATACTCTGAGAGAGCGAACCATCAAGTGACATCACTAGACAAGCCATCGCTCGAGTGGAGCCCAAAAGGGAAGCTGCGAGTTGGTCGTCCAAGGATGACATGAAGGAGATCATGTGAAGAGGAGATGAAAGCGTGTGGACAGACGTGGAGCCAGGTGAATACTCTAGCAGAGAACCAAACGCAATGAAGACGAGTGGCTGAAGCCCTATGTTCCTCTAGGAATTAAAGGAAACAATAATAATAAGTGTTAGTTATTGAATATGATTAAAAATTATAGAGTACACCAAAGTTATTCAAGTTATTCACTTGTAAAGTTTATAGAAAACTGATAATATAAAATCATACCAGCTCATATCACAGATCTACACCAGCTAGGAAACAGCTGAAGAGTACTCTGTAGTTATCACGTCCTGCTCTAGGATCTTTCAGCCATCACTGAGTAAGAATGAACAGGATATGATGCATATATAAAGAAGATTAGTAAGATTATAATTGTCAAAACACTTTTCTCCGTGAATGTAGATGATTTTCAAACGTCCCACCCGTTAGTACAACTAAAAACCAACAAATTGGCAGAAGAAGCAGCAAAAGCATCATTTCGCACTACAGGCAACAGGGATGAAGATGTCGAAGCCAGACGAATCGGAAAGGCAAGGCAAACCTACATTAACCTATAATCACTGTGTAAATCTGCTGCAGTCAGGATAAAGAACAAAGTTCGAACCTCCAACACCAGTGTTAATTCAGTCAGTACTTCTGTACGCTTCACAATTATACCGACAGCTACCCTCTCTGGCTTCATACCGAAGGTCAAATGGACAGAAACGATAAGTAATAGGAAACTCTCGCAACAAACCGACAAAGAACCTATTTCCCCACAAATATGTAGAAAAAAATGGAGATGGATCGGCCACATGCTGAGGAGAGCAATTAGTGACATCACGCGGAAGGCCTTTGAATCGAATCTGAATATGAAACGGCTGGTTGGGCATCCAAGCATGACATGAAATAAATCGTGCGGGGAAGGAGACAGTAGCTTACGGACAGTGGACTGCTGAGAACAAGATGAAGTCGAGATGCACTTTTGAAATCCTACATTCCAATCCAAATCAAAGGAGCCAGACTAGGTACACTGGTGTTGAGCTCAGTTTCAATCGATAGAAAAGTCCCTCCGGCGTTTATGCTAATTTGACCCGATTGTTCAACAATTACTGTTAGTTGATATGACAGAAATCCAACTAACCATATCGACAGATCAATCAACCTGCACCAAACGACTAGACGCATGAAATCAGTTATTACCTTGTATTCAGTCAAAGTATCCGTTATAGTTCTATAGGCGGTAAATCCCCAGCCCAAATAGCTCAGTGGTAACGTCTATGATTATAGCGTTGGGTGATCCAAGTCTTAGAAGGGATATCAATCTCATCGAGGTCACAGACACATCTCGCTGACAGTTGCCAACAAACATCAAACCTAGATGCTCGATTTCCTGCCGACTGCCTCCGGCTATCTAACAACAGTTTAGAGGCCATTTTGATGGCAAGCCGCGTAGCAGAGTGCTCAGTCAAAATAGTCAATCAGTAGTACATAACATAGTGCTGCTTCAAGCTCAGTTACTAAATACTTCCTTGATTCTGTCTTGTTAAAATAACAAGATTAAAATCGAGTAAGGACTAAATAAATTAGCTCCCAAATCGGACGTCTAAGATCTGTTTCTGAATATTATTCACTGATCAGTGAGTGACACAGTTTAAAAGACTGGCTTTAAATTTTATCATAGAAATATTCGACCTCCTACACTACTTTCTATTTTTTTGTTAGTAGTGTTTTGTGAACATCATCTTATTGTACATTTTCTAGGTGTTTAATTTTTACTGGTATCACTTATGAATTTTGGAATGATACAACAAACTATGTCAGTAATCCACTTGATAATCCGTCAGTGTCTGAAACATTAACTGGATTTTTATCTGAAGTAAGTTCATCGTTATGCAAATGATGATTCTCACTCCTTGGATGGTAAAATTCCAGGTCGATTTAGACGATTTGAAGTTCACTTTCCATTGAAAGTTTAATTAGGGAACAATGAGTGAATTGTGTTGGTGGTTTGGTGGTAGAAAATTCGTTATTCATGTAAATAATCCAGGTTCGACTCCTGGTTGAAGCAATACTGAGTCTCGACCAGCTTACTAGTTAATAATAACTCCAGAAGGAAAGGAAGATTGAGCCTGAGGCTATAGACCCCCACCCCCATAATAAAGCTCAAACCTCTCTGTTTCATTTGGAACTTAAAAGAATGAAAAAGGAACTATAGGACAGGCATGTTGGACTTTAAGTACACCACGAGATTGTTTCTTTCATATTCTCTATTTCTTGTTCACCACAAGAGACGATTTAATGTAGAAAGGAGTTACTGAATGACTGCTGATAGGCATTTGTTCGAAATTAAGTCATTCGAACATGGTTTCTTTTTCTCAACTCTTTTGTTTGAATTTCAAAAGCCCACAATGACCCTTTAAGGCAATAAAAAGCATTTGTAGTTCACATGGGTGTTTTTTTTAATGTGACTGTATCTTCTGAGCTGTGTAGCTTGTCCTTCTTGACAAGATTTTTAGTTGGCGGAGCTATATATTACTGATTGACTGACATGAGTAGTTGGAAATCACTCAGATAAATCAAAAGCGCTTGCTGACTGGCTACATCAGAGTGATCTGAAAACGCCGTATCTATCGTTTGGCGGTATACCCAGTTTGGATCAGCTTGGAGCGAGGAATCAGTTCGAATCAGTTTAATTATGGCTAGCTACTTGGGCAGATGAATCAACTTCATAATTTCCAAATAATTTTGTGATTTGTAATTTACACAGTTGACGAGGTCGGTACTAAGCAAGCGAAACGGTCGCCCGGTATTTGGATGACTTTAAACAAGCTGGCAAGTTCTACTAGTTGATATGATCTAAATATTATATATTTGCAATGACATGGCTGAAGATTGTTCATAATTACACAGGTATATTCAATGTTCTTCATCATATCGATTTTCAAAATCCTGACTAATCTTTCCCTAACACGTGTTGGTTTGCAGGGAGTTGACTGATAACAGGTTTGTTCACGAACTGACTTCAAAAAGAGAATCATTGTGAAACCTGGGATTACCGGACAGTTGTTTCGCCCTAGTTGGAGAATCTTCATCAGTACTCACTCACTAAGACAGTCAGAATCTAGGACTTTTCAGGTATAAGGCGAACTAATATACCATTAAGCCACTGGGATCCAACCCAAGGGGTCATGAAATTTCAAAGAAGGATTAAACAGACGTCCAGTACTCCCAGGTTTTCCGATGATTCTCTAAGTGGTAACCTGCGAACAAACCTGTAAATAATTTTTATCTGATTGTCCTCATTCACTGTAGTTTCATGGAAGATCGTGTATTTATAATTCCACATTTATTTCAGATTTCACATTTACAAGAGGAGCATGAGAAATATGAGAAAAGTGATAATTTATCTTGTGAAAAAGTGAAACTGCTAAAGGTCAGTAGAATTTCTACTTTTCTTCCTTCTTTATTCTGTACTCATATGATTTATAAATGTACTCAAACTTTCTAGTTAGGCAGGTATTTTGATTGTTTTCATTGTACCGATGACTAAGCTATAACACCATAACACATAATAAAAACTTTAATCTCAATAATTATAATTAACTGCTTCTTGAAGGATAAATAACACAGACACTCTTTCATGAATTCTTCTCAAGTGAATTTATATATTTTTTTATTCTTTCACGTTCACAGTGGAACACAGGGCTTCAAGCTGCAGGCTTGAAGTTTCTGTAGCAATGGTGATTATTTTTACAGGATGCGGTTGTTAGCCTCATGTCCAGTCTTTCCTGTTTACCAGCTTTATTACTGGCTTAGAGAGGTAAAGGAGTACGTCGGCCGGGAATCGAGCCCCGGACCATGTGTATGGTCGGTGAGTGTCCTAAGCGCCGTACTACTGAAGCACCAAATGAATATACATATATATGTTTCAAATTAAATCACAATCAGATCGCACCACTAGACATTTAACAAATTCCTGCTTTGATTTTAATTTACGCTGCATCACGAACTGGCAATCATTTAATGAACAAGAGTATGGACACATCTTTTGCCATGACTCCACCAAGAATAAAACTCAGGACCTTGAGATAAGAAGATATTCAGTGACTCACGTATTCTCAAAGAGGAGGTTCCTGATATAAGTATAAAACTTGGGCACTGTGGTAGAGTATAACTCCATTATATGATAAGATTTTATTTTGATAAATCACACAGTGTTCTACAGTAATATTAACTGATGACCACGTTTCGAGCACAAATTATTGCCACTCATAATCATATCAAGTTACTCACACAACTTTCTTGCTTCATTTATATACATGAGTGGAATCCATTAGATATTGGAATAAAATTCAATATGAGATAATGTACATTCAGAAATAATAGTACGAGTGTTATTAATCCATTACAATTAGATGGGAAATAAGATGAGTGTTTTTATAGTCAAAATAAGTAACTTGTTAGAATGCTATGATGTATATGAATTGAGATAGAATTTTAAGATTATTTATTATCCTCCTCTGATTTGACTGACTGGTGGTAATAATACCTTCCAAATCTCTGGTATTTGCGTTGAGTCACTTCTTCTGCATGTTTTGCGTGTAGACTCGATGAACCAGGTGGGATTCAGTAATCAATCTCTCTCTCTCCACCTACATAGATTATTTCTTAGAATCTTAACCCTCTCTCACCCTATTGTGTGGTTTTGTGTTAATGCATGTAGTGCAATTGCTGAGCTTTTTTCTAAATTACTTATCTTTTCGGGGTCAACCATTCTTACCTTAGCTAAATTCTTATGTTCCGACAATCTAATTATCCCCAATCTACTAGTTTGACTTGTTTAATTGGGTCCACCGGGTCTTTTAGCCTACATAGTTTGTCCTATCTGAGTAGTGAGTTTGTAGGTATGTGAATGCCTTTCTCAAAGTGAAGTCTCTTCGTGATAGAATCCATCTTAAAAGTTTATTCCCTGAAAGGCTCCTTTCAAATGACAGAATGCATATTTTGTCACTACTTGAAATTATTATGACAAAGATTACATACAGTAATAAGGATGAAATAAAAAATACATTTATTTTGAAATATTTGAATTATATAAACCAGAAATTTCCCCTGTCTGGAACATATCAGTCAAAAACAGACAGGTAGTTTAAATGAAAGCTTAAAAATACGAGAGAAAAAAAATAGAAGACTGACTTTCACTCTATCTCTTCATCTTCTACTTACTAATTAATTATCAGCATAATTTTTCTTTCTTTCGTTACTTGTTACGCATTCTCTTGTTCTGTTTACACAGAATCTTTTCCTTATTTGTCTAATCCAGACTGTCCATCACTCCTAAAATCACTTCTCTTCACTTCAGTTCACATAGAAAATTTCACAAAAAGTGCATGCTTATTAATGCATTATATATATATATATATATATTTATCAAAATTGTAGACAATTATGGAAGAATGTGTTTAATTTAATTTTGTATTTCCCTAGTGATTCATTATTTTAGACTGAAATGTCTGTTCCCTGTTGATATATACTGACTCTTATTACAGATGTTTCTTACGATGTCTGAGGATTAACATAATGCAGTCTTTGATTGGTTGGTAGTGACTACCAGTGGAATCTAGGATATCTATCTTGTCCTATTTTGGAGTTGTCATCAAGATTTACCTGCATTCCCAGTGAGCATCTGTTTAATCCAATATACTACCGATGGCTGCCTTGACGCAGTAGAGTTTGAAATGGCGGGTGCAGGTATTGAGTCTCATTGGGAAAACAGTCGCTCACTGGAACTGCAAGTAAATCTAACTGATGAGTACGAAAGAGGTAGGAACTGACAAGCCTAAGAGACGGTGTATTACAGTCAACGATTGGTGTTTCTTATCTGTATGCAGTGAAACTTATTAAGAAAGGAGGAAACTGGTTGTTGTGAGTCGGTAGTCCAATGGTAGAATACTCGCTTACCATGTATGTGCCCTGGGGTTCGAATCCCGGTTCATATGGTCTTAAACCTTGCTTGGTTTATTAGGTGGTAGTGAGCATGGGGCAGGGGAGAAGGTTAAGTGTAAGGCCAAAAATCTCATCTTGTAAAAAGACAAAACCGCCGAGATTGAAACTTCAAACTTGAATTCCTATATTCTACTTGAAACGCAAAGAACGAAGAGAAACTGAATTTTGACTTCCAGTTAAGTTTGCATTAGAATACTAGGTTAACTCAAAATTTCTACGTTTCATTGAGGATGTCTTATTTACGGGAAGTTAACATGGAATGGCTGGATCTTTTTAAACGAAACTGTTGTGTATTGTAATAAAAATGTTATATATATTAGAGTAGAGCCAGAGATGAGGATCTAATTGAAAAGTAAATGTTTCTTCGCTCAATCTTTCTGTTTTCTAATTTTGTATTTGTTTTCTTGTTATATTTACTATATTTTAAGTCCTTTTTACTATGTGTGATAACACAACTAAGTTAATTTATATCCAGCCAACTAGCACCATTATTCAGCTCGTGCTGTTTTAACCAGACAATGCAGAAACTTGGTTTCTGTGCGTCTTCAACACTCCCCTATCCCCTAAAAGGGTGTTCATGCGCTGCACGTGTTATGATGGAACAAAACACAAATTGAAAAGATTAATCTCGAAATTGTTCTGGAGTTAATCAACCCATTGGCTAATTATTGTTAACAAACATATGAGTGCCACTTGGTTGGTAAACTGTTGTTTATTGTAATAAAAATGCTATATATATTAGAGTAGAGCCAGAGATGAGGATCTAATTGAAAAGTAAATATTTCTTCGCCCAATCTTTCTGTTTTCCAAAAGTTCTATCCGTTTCTTATCTTGAAACATTAGTACTGGGGATGGAATAGGAAGATTTTGAAATAGTTTTCGGTTCGTGGTCTATAGGGAGAGAGAAGATGAGAATACAATGATCCGACAAAAAGATACCGAAAGACCTGGTCTTAGTGGATGATTTGTGTACCAAGCCATATAAACTGGAAGATTTACAGGCGAAAATCAGTAAGTTGACAGGACAGTCATCGAAGAATGGAAGGACTTCAGGTGATGGATATACCTCATTAACAACTAAAAGAACCAATGACCACCAATGGGAGAAACCTAAAGGAAGTCATCTCTTTCACTACACTGATTCAGGCATCACCGTTTCAATCACAGGCGGCATAGATGAGGATGTCGAAGATAAGCAAGACTGCGAAAGCAAGAAGGACCTTCATTCATCCGAAATCTGCTTCACTCAGCATTAGCAACAAGATCCGATTTATCAGCCGTTATGTCAAATTACTTCTTCTGTGTGATTCAGAGACGTGGTGTTTTACCAAAGGCATTTCCAGCAGTCTTTGGATTGATAGTGGAGATCAGATAACTGGCCAGAAGGGATTAGCAAAACCAAACTCAGGCAACAGACCAACCAGTGACGAAATGTTCAACAAATATGTAGACAGAAACGGAGTTGGATCGGACATACACTGAGGAGACGGTTGAATGACATCACACACCGAATAGGCCCTCCAACGGAACCTGAATGTGAAATGACGAGTTGGATATGGGCACGATTGTGAAATGGAGGAGATCATATTGAGAGCCAGATAAGGAGAACTGCACAGAATCGAGAGGAATAGTAATGTGCTGGTGAAACCTTATGTCCCACTAGGAATCCGAGGGAAGAATAATAGCAAATATTAACGTTCACTGTTCACTTCAGTTCACCTTATTTAAATCTGAAATATGGACATCAAACGGAGCAGTCATAATAAAATTATCCACTGGTTTGTCTTCTTCAGAAATACCTTCAAAACCTAGTTTAGCGTCAGAGTATTCAAAGGAAATATTAATTATATCATTACGTAAGTATAGGGAACAACCCAAGTTGCTACACTTAGTATCATTGTTCAGTGATGTCCAAACGATTTAACTAATAAACATAAAATTAAATTTATTCTACAAAATGTTTTCATAAGATTAAATCTTTCACCTTTTACTTTTCAGTTAGATCATTTACTCTTTTCAAATTCTGAACCTGTTGCATCAGAAACCCCTGTGCCAATGGAGTATTTTGGTCAAGTAAGTAATCCCTAAACATTGTCTAAAATTTTTATATTCCCTCGAGTTCGGAATTGAACGTGAAGTCTTCAGAGTCAATCTTTGAAGTTTCAGTGTTTGTGGTGTGTGTCGTCTTTATGAGGTAGAGTCGCTAGCCTAACGCTAAATCTTCACTGTTTTCCTGACTTACTACTGGCATGGTTTTGGAGTTCGTCGACAAGAAATTGAACACGGAATTCCCTTGTGACTGGAGAAGATTCCAACATCTAACCAATTCTAAATAATGTAGCGAAACACAAAATAATTGAGCAAAGAATATCCTTTTCGATAAATTCCTCTTCTGGCTCTACAATTATATATGCATGTTTATATACATAGAATATTCTAGATTAGTAGTCAATAACAATATTAGTGTTTTTAAATAATATCGATTTGTAAAGTTTCTCGTCGAATTTCCGAACATCACCCTGTGTGGTTAATGAAGTAAAGGAAGAACAAAATCTATTCGTAGTGCTATTCTATCTCATCTTGTGGATACAGAACAAGATTGATGTTAATCAGGCTTTCAGGGTCATTTGCCGCACACCAGCAGATCTTTATTACGCCTTAAGAGTTCGTCTACTAAATATTACTGAGGCTGTTGGGATCCAACATTTAGAAGCCTTATTTGTGCATCCAAAAGAAGTTAGTTCAGACATTGTCCTTACCTTGGCCATCTAGGTTTGAATGATCCTGAATTCTTGGGGAATTTTCCTAATTTTAGTTGACATTCTATTTGCTATTATATCTTTATTATTATTATTATTTGAGTATCTTTAATGAACTGTAATTATATTGTGGTCTTACTTACTTAACAAATCGATATTATTTAAAAAAAACTAATATTGTTATTGACTATTATTCTAGAATATTCTATGTATATAAACATATATATGTATATAATTGTAGAGCCAGAAGAGGAAATTATCGAAAAGGATATTCTTTGCTCAATTATTTTGTGTTTTATAAATTTTTATTCATTGAATTCATAATTAACTACTATTCAGAGTAAGAATGAAATAAAAATAACTCCAGTGATTCATCACTAGGAAGTAACTTATATCGTGTTTCTAGTCATTGTTGCTGATACTGATTGAGTTCTAGAAATGAAGTTTATGGTGCAATCACCAGAATAGGTGACCCATTATTGTGGTGTGTTTTAAATTGATGTTAAGTATCTAGAGGCGATCAGTAGGAAGCCGTGGATCCAGGCTTTTGTCAGTTGACACTCGTCAGCGTGGGCATATTCACAACCTCGAATAAATCAATATCCCTTTGAAGAATCGGGCCTAAACCACCCAGAGGCCTTAACACTCAGCTACTGGAGCTCGTGATTTACCTTTTTCAGGACTGCGAAGAATACACTGACTCAAGGGAATACCCAATGTTATGTAAGTAGTCCTAAGTGTCGATGGTGCACACTACGTATCAGTTAAGTTTGTAACCAAGGTATTCATTACAGTCCTGCCGGAGGACAATTGTGTCGCTTCACAGCTAGGTGGTGATGCGGGGCCGTTAGTTCCTTCCAGTTTCCAAGTATTTCTTGCTGATGAGCTTCAATAAGCATGACACCTAGATCTAATACTTCCTATCGCCTTGGTCAAACCACATAGATGAGACAGATAACTGTGAAGTCCTGATTGGAAAATAGTGGTAAGTACTTATCAATGACGTGCGACCGACGCACTCCTTTACCTCGCTAAGCCAGTAGTAAGACTAGTAAATAGGGAAGGTTGGGCATGAGGCTAGCAACCCTATCCTGTAAAAATAATCACCATTGCTACACAGAAACTTCAAGCCTCTAGCTTGAAGCCCTTTGTTCCACTGAGAACGTAAAGGAATAAAAAATACTCAGTAATGACAATAATAACTTCAGTATGTAAATGTTATCATCTGAAGAGAAGGAAAACAGCTTGTGTCCAGAGTGTGTCAGCTAAACAACATGATATTCCCGAGTGTTTTTATTCCTTGCATTCCAAGTGGAAAATAGAGCTTCAGGATTTTAAATTCTCATTAGTAATGCTGTTGTTTCTATAGTGTGGGAGGTGACTCTAAACTATAGCAGCCCAAACTGAAACTAACTAGCGAACGGATAAATGACCTTGAGCAACCAATCAGGTGACTCCGTATTATCCAGACGTACTTATGGATGCTGTACACCTTTTGCTTTGCAAATTCGCTCCAGATCTTGTTTTTGATTACTGTTTGGAGAACAGACTGATAGGAAGGTTGAAAAAGTGTGAATGTGGAGGTGTCATGAATATACAAAGATACACTAGGTGCATTGATGGATTTGTTTACAGGTGCGATGAGTGCCGAACCAGAAAGTCAGTTCGAGAAGGTATGCTGTTCTTTTTTAGTTTACAGATTCCGTAGGTACTTTTTTCGCCAAGTCTAAATTATCTCTAACGAAAATTTTAATGATGTGTCATAACTGGGTGCTTAAAAGACCAGTAACAGCAACAGCGTATGAAACAGAAAATTCAGAAGTGTCTGCAGTGCAGTGGTACTAGTACTGCAGACACATAACATCATGGAAAATGAACAGGCTGACTCAAGTACTTGGCGGGGTTGGCGTCATTGTTCATGTGGATGAGACAGTGCTTATAAAAAGAAAATATAATCGAGGTAGATTGAGTGCGAATTAGCAGTGGGTGTTGGGGATATATGACACCACCCTCCACAAAGGATACATTGAGGCGATCCCTAATCGCAGTGCAGATGTCTTATTGCCTATTATCCAACGCTTAGTGCTGACTAGAACAACTATTCATACAGATGAATGGAGTAGTTATAGTCAGCTATCAACCCTGGGCTATATTCATCACGTCGTCAACCATACAAATGATTTCATCAATCCTTTCTATGGAACTCACACTAATTCCATCGAAAATTTTTGGAGTCACCTCAAAAAACGGATCAGATCTGTGAATGGATCAAGAAATGCAATGATATACAGTTATCTCGATGAGTTTATGTACAGGGCTTGGTTTAACATAACTATGAAGACTCCTATGAGAAATTGGGAGGTTTTTTTCGGAACAGATACGAGAATGTTATCCTTTGTAACTATTTTTTAACATTACATTACTTTTATATAAACGTTTTATTCAAATTATGCGCCGTTTTTATAGAGGCTTCTGATTGGTCAAAGTTGTCGTTGTCAAGGTCATTTATCCGTTTGCTAGGTAGTTTCGGTTTGGGCTACTGTAGTTTAGAGTCACCGTGTGGGATTATTAGTCTCACGCCTAATCTTACCTCTTTCCCAAACCTTCTACTAGCTAGGCGAGATTTAGGGTTGAATCAGCCAAGAATTGAACCTCGGGACTACATGTGTGGCTGACGAACATTCTCTCACTGGACCACCGATTAAATAAATGAATAATATTGCCTTATCCACTGAAAAAATACTGATAAACCTTCATATTTATGAAGCCTATGGAAAATCAGAACGGTTGAAAGTATTTACAAAATTTGAATATTTCATTCTTGTCTTAATTACCAATGACAACGTAAACAAATAGAAGAAAATAAATGATTCAGCCTTTATATTCAAACTGATTATTTGTGTTTATAGAAGATCTCGTAGTATATTTGACCTGGCACCCACTAACCAAACTGATTGATAAACAAATTAATTACATAATAGATAATGATTAGTGGTGAAATGATTTGTTTACTCGAAAAGAATAAAGTTCGAATTTCATACATTTGGTTCCCTTGATAAATTTCGATAGAGAAAGAAAGACCAGATTTGCAGTATAAAATGATATCGTCATTCTATTTCGCAGGTTCTCATCAGCTGCAAACTACCTGAAATTACAATGGTTATAAATAATGACATTTCATACTTCAATGTTTGAAAGGTAATAGTGAAAACATTATAAGATGAACGCATCCAGAATATAAGTATTACAATTTTTAGTTTAAGTCACCATCAATTTATATGCTTTCAAACTATGAAAGAAAAAAGGTGGGTGAGAAGAAACAAAAAACAGAAAAATCTAATAAACAGTGTTAGCTTGTACGTCAACATGGCAACTCAAGAAGGTTAAAGTTCATCAAATTGAAAACTTGCTTAGTGAGCTGAGCTCACTAGTGTGTGTGACTAATCAGTGTAATGAAAGTGATATGGTTACCAAGGGAGTGAGAGATTGACTACACTCTCTTTCTGTGTGCATAAGTTTGGTCTGAGACGTTTGATTGCAATTGCTTCAGCAAATCGTAGTAGATTCGCTGTCTCTTGTATGTTTAATATTTTGAAGGATTTGGAAATCTCAACAAAATGACCCGTATCCACAAGGTGTCTGGTAATTACACTTTGTAGATATGTGCTTCCTTTTAAGCAAAGGTTTCTTAGAATATGCTCTGAAAACCGGATAGAAGCCCTTCTTTCTGTCCTTCCAATATACTTGCTGCCACAGGTGCACGTAAATTTATAAATGCAGTTGGAGGTAACATCAGGAGGGTATTTATCCAGTTTCGATTGGCTTAAAGAGCATGTAGTACTGTATAGTGTCACCAGATTGGCTGCAGGGAAGCATCTCTTTATTGTTCCTTTCATCCTCTTTTCAATCTTTTGCGATACTGTTTCTCCTTTGTGTGGGAGGCAGATGAACACTTTCTTCTTTTCAACTGTTGGATACTGCTCTTTCTCATCTCTTTCTTTGCTGTACTTTAGGATAAATCCATTCGGATACCCGTTTTCCAGATGATGAGAACCCGTGAAATAGAATGATATCATTTTATACTGCAAATCTGGTCTTTCTTTCTCTATCGAAAGTTTGAATTATTATTCTTTTGGTTAGAAGATTTCATCATGATCAGGTATTGGTTAGAGAACTATTGAAAAACCACCACTGGAGTAATGTACAGCTGTTTCGTCAGTCTAGCTTGGGACTCTTCTTCAGTATGCACCCATTGCCAGGATTCGAACCCAGACCCTCCTGGTTACAAGGCGAGCTAGCTCATAGACCATTAAACCACTGAGACCCAATCCAATGGCCGGCCCATGAAAACTAACTTCTGCCAATTCACGACATAGCGCAACCGCTAGCCAATGCCTTCGGCAAGTATTTGTCCTCACACGTGACCTACTGCACCCTACTGGTCACGACTTCCCACTAGAACCCCAGGTAACTACCTACCTGGATAGGGTCAGTCTCCAGCGAGCATCTCATTGATATTCAAGTATTGGTTTGTAGGAAATCGGAAAGGGCTAATAAATGATGAATATTAGTCCATCTAGTTGGGTTTATAATAAATTTCATATAAAAAAGGAAAACTATATACTACTGGCTGACTGAGATTATTAGTAGATATACACTTATCAGACTAACCAGCAATGCTTGTTAGCCAGATTGAAATGGCTAACCAGAAATCGGGTTGTTTCCATTGATTTGCCCACCTGAAATGAGTCGAACGGGGCACATCATTGTCCAGCCGTTTGGGATTTAGATCATTTCTGTCTAGCTAGCCAGTAAACAGTACTACTCGTCTCAATCCATCAGCAGTATATAGTCTAACACATTTATGCATACCTTCTGAATTACGACTTATGGTCTCAAGTAGATAATACATTGGGGTTTCTATAGAGGACGTTAGATAGCGTCGATCAAGAGGCGATTTGGAAACTGCTTCACTACTACGAGGTGTTGCCAACAATTATAAATATCATCCAACAGTTGTGCGATAGATAATGCTGCATACCAAGTAAACCCGCAATGGGAAACTCACGGAATCCTTCGAAGTGAAGACGTTAGTAAGACAAGGCTGGTTGCCTTCTTGTAATTCATATCAAGTTGAAAATAGTTGTCCCCTTTTATTCGACTTTAAAACTATTATTTCTCCAGTTATCAAATATTAATTTTGCATACGTCTTAACTGTTTTTCAATCCTGTGTAATCTTGTCTCTAAGCCGCTTGTAATCTATGTTCGTACCTTCAACTTTCCATATCAAGTTGAAAATTATTATCTCCTTCGTTACTATGTGCAATTAAATAAAAAATAATTGTAGCCATGTAAACTAATATATATAAATGTGACTGTACAGCTCTTGAGAATGATGTCGCTGAAAAGATATCTTTGCTGGACTTCTTGTTCTTTTCCCTTTATGATTATAATCACAAACAATTTAGTTTTAATTGCATTTCATACTATTATTATTATTATGTATTCACACCTATGATTCAATTCCCTCATCGGACATAACTTCTAACATACCGTATATGCACCATTGTAAATCTTGATAATAAATTCTTTGAAATGCGTCTCCACGCAGAATCATATGTTTTCTTTGTCATCTTTTTTTCAAGGCAACAAGGAGAAACTTTATTTGATAACTTTGTAATGACATTGTCGGTTCTCTTGTTGATAACTGTAGTGGCGCAGTTTCCGAATAGTATGCTTTCATCAGTGGATAATTCTTATAGAACTTAGGAGTTTCGTGAGGTTTTTTTTCAAGTTCATGTTATCTCGATAATAGAGCGCTGACTGCAGTGATGGGACTTACAGTGTATGTGTGTGTTGTTTCAGTGTAAGTGAGTTAAGAGATATATGGTTCCGTCTGAGCAAGATTCTTACCAAACGCCTTTGGATGTTCGTTTTTTTCCAAACAATTCATACGAAAGTCAGTTTTCACATTCGCCTTATCCATTTTGACCAGTAATCATAGAAACTCTCATTTAGTTCTTGTACTGTCACAAGTTGCTTGCTATTCTTAAATATAATGCGGAATTCAGTTTGGTATTAGATGGTTGGAGGCAATCGGCAGGAAGGAATTCAGTTTTTTGGAAAAAACACGACAAAATCTAGGTATGATGTACTGTTTAAATGAGTACCTAATTTTACATAAAAATGCATTGGATCGATAAAGTGATGCACTGCAACCTACTTTTTCCAACAAGAACCCCATCCGAATTCAAATTAGCATTCTTTGTGAACAAATATCAGTTAGAGAACCACTGATAACCAGTGAGCACTAGAAGGCTGTTTCAGCAGACCCCACGGCGAATCGGACTCAAAACCTACAGGTTAGGAAATGAATCACTTTACCACTCAGCCACTGAGCTGGAACCCACTGAAACATGGATTCCAACTCCTGCCAGTTTGCCTGATATGGTTACATAATACCATCGGCAAATATCTGTCCTCACACACGACAGGATGAACCCAGTCGTGATGAAATCAATCAAATTCCTAAAATCCTACTCTTAAAAATTAACTGATTAAAAATGCCCATTAAAAATTTTTAAAAGAATAGACAGGGAACAAAGAGTACTCTTTTCGATAACTTCATCACCAGGCTCTACAATTATGTATACATTATAATGAATGAATGAATTAGTCTTATGAACGACATTAATGTTTAAATCACATCGAATCAATAATATTGATAGATTACAGCTGAACAGAATCAACATAAAATAAACTGAATGTCAGAAGAATTAGAAAAGGTAATAGTACAAATTCATGAGTTTATAGTCTCTACTGAGGGCCAGGGCAGTAGAAGGGGCTGGACTACACGTATTATCTCTACACGACCGATAGTGCTACCTCGACTGAAAGATGAAGTACCTAGACTAGCTGGCCACTTCAAATTGTATCTACCAACTTAACTGCGCTTGTGGAGCAAGTTATATTGACCGTTGCTCTGGGAACTTGATTTTTCGTGCTCGAGACCATCTCCCACTATGGCTAAGTAAAGGTGTAGTGAAAACCATTAACAGTTCGATATTAAACCATCTGGTGCAAACCGGCCACAAAGCCAGCGTGGAAGAATCCTTCTCTATAATCTACCGTGTGCCTAATAAATTGCGAAAATCATCGAAGCACCGCATGCTACAAACAGCAGCGGCTATTGCAATTCGCCTCAAATAACCAGTGTTCTGTGCCCAAAAGAAACAAGTCCAGCGCCTACTACTGTCCTGGCCCTCAGTAGAGACTATAAACTCATGAATTTGTACTATTACCTTTTCTAATTCTTCTGACATTCAGTTTATTTTATGTTGATTCTGTTCAGCTGTAATCTATCAATATTATTGATTCGATGTGATTTAAACATTAATGTCGTTCATAAGACTAATTCATTTATTCACTATCATGTATATATATAACTGTAGAGCCTGGTGATGAAGTTATCGAAAAGAGTACTCTTTGTTCCGTGTCTATTCTTCTTAAAAATTAGACATGAATTTAAACTATTAATGGTATAATTATATATATATATATCAAGTGAATAAATTTATTTCATCCTTATAATGAGTTTATAATTTACTTCTTTTTTTCATTCTTCCCACCCCCTACCCCTTAAAAGTATCAAGGGTTTTCTGTATACTCCACAGATAGTGAAGATTTTATAAGTAGTCAAGTTGGTGAGCTGAAATTCGACGATATTGGAGGAGAAGGCTTTGTATACACATGGAGTGAAGCAGACGGCTATGTACGTTGAGTTTATATGATAATATTATGAATTGGTTGTCATTTATCCTTATCTCATACTCATGTTCACATTTCTTAACGAGAAAAATATACACTACTGAATATTTCAAGTAGTATAAAATAAAAGACGCAGAAAATATTTCTCTTCATACCTGTAGTAATAATGTTAATAATAATAACTTTATTCTCAAAAACATTCTATGCAAAATGAAATTTTAACGATTTATATATGACAATAACTTGAGTCTTTTGACAAATAAAATCAAAGTAGATGACCACAAAAACTAGAGCTTACAAAATATAAGTGTAGGTAAGGAAATTAATACATAATCGATTGGTTGGAGTATGACTGTTATCCCGTTGGTTCTCGAGTGATACATAATGTTTCAGCTGGACATTTCCACTTCAGTCTGATCCTCAATTTTTGAAGAATTCTGCTAATTCCAGTTGATATTCTATTTGCTATTATATTATTCCCTTGTGTTCCTAGTGGAACATAGGGCTCCAACTGCACGTCTCCACTTGCTTCTGTCTTCTGCTGTACTTTTCACTTGCATCCATGTTAGTCCATACTGTATCAAGTCCTCTTCACACGATCTCCTCCATGTCACCCTTGGACGTCCCACTCGCCGCTTCCCTTTCGGGTTCCACTCGAGCTATGGTCTGACGCGAGATGTCACCCAACGGCCTCCTCAGCGAGTGTTCTTGTTTTGTTTGTTCCCATAGTTTCTTGTTGGTGATTCTTTCTTGCCATCTGATCTTGAGTAAAGAACGAAGACAGCTGTTGATAAAGGTCTGCAACCTGTTGAAAATATTCTTGGTGACCCGCCAAGTTTCTGATCCGTATAGAAGAACTGACTGACTTGACGTCGTTTGTATTGAAAATCCGAATTTTGTTGTTGAGTGTTGCTGAGTGACGAAGATTTCCAGATTGGTTTCAGGTTGATGAATGTGTTTCTCGCCTTCCCGATTCTCGATTTGACATCCTCGTCGTCCGTTCCTCCTGTAGTTGAGACAATGCTCCCTAGATAAGTGAATGAAGTAACCTCTTTCAAATTCTCCCGTTGATGGTGATTAGCACTGGATGTTGCTACTGCTGTTGTTGTTGTTGGTTGGTGATTTTCATAACCTCCGTCTTGTCTATATTCACCTGCAGTCCTGTCTTTGCTGCTTCTTCGACCAGTTTGTCGGTTTTCGCTTGTAAGTCTTCGATTTTGTGTGACATCAAACATAAATCATCCACGCGCGAAATCCAGGTCTAGGTTCTAAGTTGTTCACGTCGGTCCAGGATATCCCTGTCTTCTCGTTTCCCACTGTCTGACGCATAATCCAGTCCGTCCACCACAATTAGGAATATCATTGTTGATAATAAGCACGCTTGTCTGACTCCTGTGTTTACTCCAAACGCCTCGCTGAGTTTTCCGTTGTGGATCACTTGACATGTGCCGTTGTCGTTGCTATTATATCTTGATTATTATTATAATTTGAGCGTCTTTAATGAACTGTAATCCCATTGATCATACTTTACAAATCGATATTATTTAAAAAGATCAATATTATTACTGACTACTATTCTGGAATATTGTATGTATACAAACATACACATAATTGTAGAGCCAGAAGAGGAAATTATTGCAACGGATAGTCTCTGCTCAGTTATTTTGTGTTTTATAGATGTCTGAATGAATATTTAAGCTGAATAAAAGTCGTAAAATAAGAAGACGTAATCTCATTTAGTCCTGCAGAAATGTTTCGCTTGTTTTTGCTTTGTTAAAACTTAATGTTTCTCTTGGATTCTGTAGACTTATTATTGATTTTCATAAGTTACATTTTTTACAAGAGAATATTCTCTTAGTATAATTTTGTCGGTTTACTTACAGATTTATCATGGAACTATACATAAATATACAAAGTCAGCATTGATTAACATGAAAACACATTCACCAGCAGAAGTTTTATTAATTTTAGTAGAAAATACTGGATACAATACAATATTTGATGGGAAACACAACCAGCTGAAAGTAAGTCTTCAGTGATTTCATCAGTGGGATTTGTGTTTATATGACACAGTTCCAAATCATTCTCAAAGGTGTCAGCGTGTCCAATCCTTTTCACCTCACTGACTCAGGAAATTCTCATTAATCATTATCTAATTATTCTATCTCCAGTATATTTTGGTCGCCTGTGGTTTAATAACCTTTCTCCCTGCACTTTTGTGTGTATGTCTTTCTTCAAAATGTGCCAACGTTCAAATGGTAACAGGACTTCATTATGAGCTGATATCAGTTAGATAAACATTAGAAAACCTGGAAGTACTGGACATCTGTTTCAACTGCCAGGACGAGTATTTGTCCTCACAGGTGTCCTGCTGTACCCTGTTGGTCACGACTTCTCACAAAAATCCAGGCAACTACCTACCTGAATAGGGCCAGTCGCTGGTGAGCATCCGATTGATGTTCAAATGTTGGTTTGTGGAGATTTGATTGGTTACAGGATCTCATCATGACAGGAGAAGTCATAACCAGTGGTGTACAGCAGGTTGGGTGTGTGAAGACAAATACTCGCCGATGAAATTGGTTAGTGGTCACACTATATCGTGAATTGACAGAAGTTTGAATTCATGGGCCACTGAATCATGTCGCAGTGCCTTAATGGTCTGCGAGCTCGCCATGTAACCGGAAGGTCCTGGGGTCGAAACCTAGTGGATGCGTATTGATGAGGAGTATTAAACTAGGACCACAAGGATATTCACAAGGCTACATGGGTGTCACCAGATGGGCGAACCAAAAACCAAATTGACTTCATCACAATCTCGAGGAAGTGGCGGCGCAGCCTACTGGACACAAAAGCAAGAAGAGGAGCAGACGTTGGCTCAGACCACTACCTCGTACAAGGAACAATCCAACTCAAATTAAAAGCTTTCAGAGAATCAGGAGCTGCAGATAGACCACAAGCCAAGTTCAACACTCAAAAACTAAAGGACCAGGATACAAAGGATATCTTCACTGCAAGTATAAAGGACAAAGCTGAGACACAAATCAACATTAGCGAAGAGGTCAGCGTCGAAAAACACTGGGACAACCTGAAAACAGTATGGAGCGAAACCTGCATGGAAGTTCTGGGCAGAAAGAAGAGACAGGACAAACCGTGGCTCACTACAGACACTTGGAGGCTAATACAAGAGAGAAGGATGGTGAAACAAAAGATTCTCCAGTGCACCGACGAGCAACAGAAACAGGAGTTGAATGCAAGCTACAATACACTGAACAAAGGAGTAAAGAAGAGTGCCAGAGAAGACAAAAGAAAGTATTATGAAGCCATGGCCAATGAAGCAGAACAAGCAGCAGGCAAAGGATACCTCGCAACACTCTACCAAACAACTAGGTACCTCTCAGGCAAAAACTCGTCACAAATTAAGCCAGTGAAGGATGAAAATGGAATGTCAATCACCAAAGAAGTGGAGCAAAGGAAACACTGGGCTGAACACTTCAAAAGACTACTAAACCGACCGCCACCTACAACGCGCCCAACAATACCAACAACGGAAGCAGAATTACCAGTGAACATCAACCCCCCGACGAAATCAGAAGTCCTGAAGGCAATCAAGATGCTAAAAGCTGGAAAAGCAGCAGGACCAGATGGAATCCCAGCAGAAGCATTGAAAGTGGACCCAGAGACAACAGCAGACTTGATGACGCCACTACTGGAGAAGGTGTGGAAAGAAGGTAAAGTACCCGAGGATTGGAAGAAAGGATACCTATTCAAACTACCAAAGAAAGGAGACTTAAGTCAATGCAAGAACTGGCGCGGAATTATGCTCCTGTCCATCCCAAGCAAAATACTAAGCCGCATCATCCTGGAGAGCATCAAACAAGCCCTGGATGAAAAACTTCGACCAGAACAAGCTGGATTCAGGAGAAACAAGTCATGTATTGATCAAATCGCCACACTACGGATCATCATTGAACAAAGCTTGGAATGGCAGTCACCTCTCTATCTCAACTTCATCGACTTTGAAAAGGCCTTCGACAGCGTCGATCGAGAGGTGATTTGGAAACTACTTCGCTACTACGGGGTGCCACTGACAATTATACATCTCATCCAACAGTTGTATGACAACGCTGCATGCCAAGTAATCCACAACGGGAAGCTCACGGAATCCTTCGAAGTGAAGACAGGAGTAAGACAAGGCTGCCTACTATCGCCAATGATTTTCCTGATTGCGGTAGATTGGATAATGCGACAAACAGTGGGCAATGAGGAAACAGGAATAAAATGGACTCACACAAAGAACTTGGAGGATCTGGACTTCACCGATGATATATGTCTGATTTCACACAAACTGGAAGATATGCAAGCGAAAAGCAACAAGTTGGCAGAAGAAGCATCAAAGATAGGACTCCAGGTGAACATAGAGAAAACGGAGGTGATGAAGATTCCTGGGCAACACCAACAGCAACAACAGCAGACAGCAATCAGCATAAATGGAAGGAACCTGAAAGAAACAACCTCCTTTACCTACTTGGGAAGTATTGTTTCATCTACAGGCGGAACTGACGAGGATATCAAAGCAAGGATCGGGAAAGCAAGGCAAGCTTTCACTACTCTCAAGTCTGTGTGGAGTTCAACATCATTCAGCGTCAAAAATAAAATCGGGATTTTCAACTCCAATGTGAAGTCAGTACTGCTATACGGATCAGAGACTTGGCGTGTCACAAAAAGCACCTCAAACAAGCTACAGACCTTCATTAACAGTTGTCTTCGCTCAATACTCAAGATCAGATGGCCGGAAAGGATCACCAACAAAGATCTCTGGGAGCGAACCAACCAGGAACCGATTGTGAAACAAATAGGCAGGAAGAAATGGAGATGGATTGGCCACACTCTGAGGAAACCAGCAAGTGACATCACTAGACAAGCCCTCGAGTGGAACCCGAAAGGGAAGCGACGAGTTGGTCGTCCAAGGGTGACCTGGAGGAGATCATGTGAAGAGGAGATGAAAGCATGTGGGCAGACCTGGAGCCAGGTGAAATCTCTAGCAGAGAACCGAACGCAATGGAGACGCATGGCTGAAGCCCTATGTTCCTCTAGGAACTAAAGGAAATAATAATAATAATTAAACTAGGACGGAACAGATGTACAGTACTCCCAGGTTCTCCAATGGTTCTTTAACTGATGTCAGCTCATGATGAGATCCTGTAACGAATCAAATCTCTGCAAACCGACACTTGAAGATTAAAATGACAAGCCAATTGGTCATTCAGACAGATTTTCTACACGAAGGACTTTTAACAGACATTCCAACTACTTCTGGTCGTGGTTAGTTGACCTGCTTCAAGATAGACCTCCAAGTGTGGAATTCATGAATACGAGTGTGACGACAATTACTGGAAATATATAAAATTTAATTCATAGGATCCCGACTGCTTAATTGTGAATGAATTTGGTTTTTCGAACTGGTGAAGAGTTCCAAACTAGAATTAAATAAATATCCAGTATAACTTTGTGATTTAGTGATTGACATATATTCGTGAAGACCAAGCATGGCTCAGGAACGGCAAACCTGAGAAGACATAGGCATACTTATCGACACTAAATATTTTCCATATTTCATTTAACTAAGTTGATCAAAATGTGTTATGACAATGTTCGACTGTGAAGAGTGTACTCAGAATGTTTACTGCAGTAATCAAGGAACTTTACCGGACTTCATACGGTTATGTAACAGCTGAAGTGCAACAGCTAGTGGTGTTTATCATGAATGCCTATTATCACAAACTTTATGTAATACTGTAACAACAGAAGACAAGGGCCAGGCAATAGATCGTTTATTAATGAAATCAACACTTATTTATAGATTTTCATGTACACTATTATAGATTATTGTTAGCAGACGAACACAGTCTTCTGATTGGCTGTTTCTCACTGAAAGTTAATCTTTCATCTCTTTGTGGCTGTTTCTTGAAGGTCAGATCATCTATCTGCTAATTGTATCCGCCTACGCAAAGTCTGCTGTGATTGGTTGTTGAGTCAGTCTTTGTTCTTGTTTTCACATGACCAATATTTGGGACATAAACATTGACGTAAATTACTGTCTACCAATTTGGCTAGCAGACAGCTCTCACCACAATACCATTACAGATCCATGAATGCATATGGCTCCGGTCGACAGAAGTTCATAGATGATATAGTTCCTCTACCTGAAGATAATAACAAAATGCAGTCTTCTCGATAAAGGTTCCAAGCACGGTTGACATCGGAAAAGCTTAATCGAATGCAGGATGATATCCGAGGACTGGTCTTAAATGACTCCCACTTTAAAATCAAGGAATGAAATGTTTCAATGTATTACCAGCTGTGCTTATTTGCGGAGTTACATCAGAATTCACGGACTGAATGCTGACCAAATCTGAGCATGGAAATGAAAGGCTTGTTTTGCGTCTCCCAACTTAAGTTATCTTTGACGCTAGTGGGATGTGTGTACTGTCCATCACTTTGTTCCATCCCACTATACGCTTGTTAGATATGGGTATTGAAGGTATACAGGATCAAAAAATATTAGTGTTTTTTGACCTCAGGTGTCAAACTGTGCTCAAATTGTGATTCGAATACTGAGACTAGTCTTGGAGTGTTATGTAAAGAGAAGAAATCAATTGATATTTAGTTTGAAACCTAAAAGATGTAGACAGGTATAAATTCATCAAAAGTAAATTTAAAACCGACTCATCAAGTCGGTATGTTAACCTTCAGAGTTACTCATATTTCAATATTAATACCGACGGATATTTCATAAATGCTATAAACATTACTGTGACAGCTTTTAAGAGACTATTTACTCCTTTTTTGGCAATCATATTCTGATTTACGAGTTCAGTAATCCACCAAGAGTTGATTCGCAAGGATTTTGAATGAACTCAAGTTAGATCACGACCTAACTTCATGCAGACAACCATTTAAAACCCCTAAGTACTGTAAATCTGTTTCATCCTCGTTTTGGAATCTTCATATTTCACAAATTGTCGGAAGCTAAAATTCAACGGCCATTAGATTCCATCGCAATTGCTGGATGGTCAGCCTAGAGGTCCCAAGTTCTGCTGCTGAAGAGTCCCAAACCGGGTTTAGTGCTCACTGACTTTCATTGGTTTGCTAACTGAAGTCAATTCGTGAACAAATTTGAATCATTTCATTGTAATTTTATTTGAACACCTTAACATTTGACAGTAATTGTTTTTTCCTACTTCTGTCTTGTATTTTCAGGGTCTTTCAGGTTCTGTTTACTTTAATGATAAAGAATTAATAAATTGGTCGTTTTTGCCTGTAAAACATCCATTTATTGATATGCAAAATATGAGGTAAACAGGATATAATGTTCGTGCATTTAATTATTTCTATTATTTTCAAGAAAATCCCCTTTAGAATTGTGATTTTTAATCGTGAATATTACGTCATTATTGTCCATTGGGTTTCGAGTGAAACACTGAGTTTCAGCAGTACCATTCTGTTTCATTCTGTTCTCCATAGACATTAACCATGAGCGTTGATTCCCTCCTCACATGATATCTTCCACGCCAACCTAGAACCCAAGCTGAAATCGTCTCTCATTTCCCATTTGGGTTCCATTCAAGGGTTCAACTAGCATATGATATCACTCAATGGACTCGCCAGCCTGTGTCCAATTCATCTCCATTTATTATTATTATAATTGTTGTTGTTTCCTTCAATTCCTAGAGGAACATAGGGCTTCAGCCGTGCGTCTCCATTGCGTTCGGTTCTCTCCTAGAGTCTTCACCTGGTCTAAGTCTGCCCATACGTTTTCATCTCCTCTTCACATGACCTCCTCCAAGTCACCCTTGCACTGACGACCAACTCGCCGCTTCCCTTTCGGGTTCCACTCGAGCAATGGCTTGTCTAGTGATGTCACTTGATGGTTTCCTAAGAGTATGGCCAATCCATCTCCATTTATTCCTGCTTATTTGTTTCACAATCGGTTCCTGCTGGGTTGGTTCGCTCCGAGAGATGTTGATCTTTCCTGACCGGCCATCTGATCTTGAGTATTGAGCGAAGACAACTGTTAATGAAGGTCTGTAGTTTGTTTGAGATGCTCTTTATGACGCGCAGTGCAAGTCTCTGATCCGTATAGTAGCACTGACTGACTTCACATTGGAGTTGAAAATCCGGATCTGATTTTTGATGCTGAGTGCTGTTGACCTCCGCACAGACTTGAGAGTAATGAAAGCTTGCCTTGCTTTCCCGATTCTTGCTTTGATATCCTCGTCAGTCCCGTCTGCCTGTAGTTGAAACGATGCTTCCCAGGTAGGTAAAAGAGATTGCTTCTTTCAGGTTCATCCCATTTATGCTGATCATTGTCTGTTGTTGTTGTTCTTGTCCAGGAATCTTCATCACCTCTGTTTTCTCTATGTTCACCTGAAGTCGTATCTTCTCTGGATGCTTCTTCTGCCAACTTGTTGCTTTTCGCTTGCATATCTTCCAGTTTGTGGGAAATCAAACATATATCATCGGCGAATTCCAGATCCTCCAATGTTTTTGTGTTAGTCCATTTTATGCCTGTTTCCTCATTGCTCGCTGTTTGTCACATTATCCAATCTACTGCAATCAGGAAAATCATTGGCGATAGTAGGCAACCAGCTTGTCTTTCTCCTGTCCTCACTTCGAAGGATTCCGTAAGTTTCCCGTTGTGGATTACTTGGCATGCATTACTTGGCATTCATCTCCATTGCCATCTGCATATTTTTTCGCTAATAGGGTCTCGGTTGGTTTGCTGACAGAATCAATTGACTGTGCTATCTGGCAAGCTTTCTGATAATCAATATCAAAGGGAAGGTGGATAGGCTGAAAAAAGTATACAGAAGCTTGTTGCTAAGGCTTTCGGTAACTTATGTACCAAGCCTGCAAACCATATTAGAAACAGTAGCTGATTTATTATCAGTGTTAAAATATTCGCACCTTGTACCTTGCGCTGAGTGCTGAATATTTTCACAGTAACTTCAGACTAATGAGCGTCTATCTCGCATTCCCGATCCTGGCTGGTCTTGACATTCGTATTCTGTGTCACTTGTAGTTGAAACGATGTTGCTTAGATAAGTGAAAGAGATAACTTCCTTGAGATTGCCCTATTTGATAGTTGATCGGCGCTTATTGTTGCTGGTAGGGCATCTTCATCACCTCTGTCTTCTCTGTGTTCACTTGGAGTCCTATCTATCTTCGCGCTGCTTTTTCTGCCAACTTGTTTGTTTTCTCTTTTATATATATTCTGGTTTGTGAGATATGAAATATAATTCACTCCATTATGGATAAGATTTTATTTTGACAAATAACACAGTGTTATACAGTAACATTAACTGATGATCACGTTTCGAGCACAAATTATTCCCACTCATAATCATATCACGTCACTCACACAACTTTCTGCTTCATTTATATACATGTGTGGAATCGATTAGATATTTGAATAAAAATCAATATATGATAATGTACATTCAGAAATAATAATATGAGTGTTATTGATCAAATACAGTCAGATGGGAAATAAGACGAGTGTTTTTATAGTCAAAATAAGTAACTTGTTAGAATGTTATGATGTACATGAATTGAGATAGAATTTTAAGATTATTTATTATCCTCCTCTGATTTGCCTGACTGGTGGTAATAATATCTTCCATATCTCTAGTATTTGCATTGAGTCACTTCTACTGCATGTGTTGGTTATAGACTCGATGAACCAGGTGGGATTCAGTAATCAATCTCTCTCTCCACCTACATAGATTATTTCTTAGAATATTAACCCTCTCCCACCCCATTGTATAGTTTTGTGTTAATGCATGCAGTGCAATTGCTGAGTATTTTTTCTAAATTACTGATCTTCTCGGGGCCAACCATTCACACCTTGGCTAAATTCTTATGTTCTGACAATCTGACTACCCCTGACCTACTAGTTTGACCTATATAGTTGACCTCACAGTCATTGCAAGGTAAGGTATTTTGTAAATTATATTATTTTGTTTAATTGGGTCCAGCAATAGTTTGTGCTCGAAACGTGGTCACATCAGTTAATATTACTGTATAACACTGCGTGACTTTATCAAAATAAAATCTTATCCATAATGGAGTTATACTCTACCACAGTGCCCAAGTTTTATACTTATACAAATATAAATCACTTGTGAAATCCACATCTCCGTGGGTATTTTTGTTGTTAAAACGTATATCTGTCTTCTTAATTCCCCCTGTCTATCGCATGATCCATAGCCCTACCACCTAGGAGACCACCGATGCCAGTAGGATAGTGTTGTATTACTCTTCTCTTCATTCTAATAACGAAATGTCAAATACGAAAGCTGAAAATTGATGTTAGGCAAACTATTAGATTAAATTGATTGACTACTTATATTATTATTAGTAATATATTTTGTTATACGATAAATAGTGGCTATATTTTCTTTCTTTCATAGTCAACCACTGACAGAAACAGATATGGATATTCCTGGTGTCATTTACACAACATTTATTTACATTGAAAACGAAGAAAAACTGAATGATTTATTCATTGAATATGATGGTTTCTTTGATGTAAGTTCAACAATATTGATTAGAAAAATAGTGGTGGTGAGAGCATATTGTTATTTTCTAACAGTGTAAATTTTACATGCAGTTTTACATCTAAATGAAGTGATAAATTCTTACCTCCCTCCAATCACTGCATTCAATAGTGACCACGAGGAATCACTACAGATTAAAAATAACATCGTAGGTTTTTCATAAGAAGTAGTGACTGGTAGGATCCAACAAGTAGACTATAAGAGCAGATAGTCATCGGTGATATGGCACTACTTTGTAAACTGTCAAACTTTCGAAATCTCAGCCTATTGGTTCTCAACTCTGTAGTAGCTCAGTGATAAACGTTATGGCCTGGTAAATTTGGGGATTCATCTTCGACCCCTGGTTGGGTCATGAGTATGTAACAGCAAAAGACAAGGGCCAGGAAACAGATCGTTTATTGAGGAAATCAACAAATATTTATAAATATTTTTATGTACATTATTATTCGTTATCATTAGCAGAGAAACTGTGTCTTCTGATTGGTTGTTTTCTCGCTGAACGTTATTCCGTCATCTTTTTGTGGGCGTTTCTTTGAAGGTTATATATTTGCGAATCGTATCCGCCCACGGGGAGTCTGCTGTTATTGGTTGTTGAGTTAGTCTTTGTTCTTGTGTTTTTCTCACGACCATGATTGCTGTCTACCAATTTTGGCTAGCAGACAGCTCTCACCACAATGGTAGTGATAAACCTCTTAAGAATAATTAGTCAGTGTCAACATTGCAAGTGGATGATAATTTACCAAGAAACTTAATGCAACAGGTAAAGGATAGTAATATTTGCAAAAATTAAACAATCGGTCCACAGAATTCAGAATTCTGGACAAATAGGTGACGAAATCGACTACATAATAAACAACTGAAGATGAAGTTAGTCAGCATAGCGCACTCACTGGGTTTCAGACCCAGAACCATCCTATCACAAATCAAGCTGGTAGATGATTCAACCAATGGGATCTGGCTCATTAGCATATGAATTCTAACCTCTACCAATTCGTGATCGTACCGCAGCCACCAACCACTGGTTGAATGATAACTTGTTGATAGCTTAAAAGGAGGAGAATGTTTTCAGGTTTATTAAATTCATGTAATAATGACCAAGTTAAGAAAAGTGGTTACATGAATTATTTTTTTTAAACACACAGGTTTGGCTTCTGTAAGTGGATTATGATAGCATCAGAAGTAGGTAGAAGCTGAATTCATGAAGTAAAACTAAGATTAATTTGGCTAGACAGTAGTTAGTAACAACTATTATCGTGCGTCTAGTCATTTGTCTGTCCGTTTTCGACATAGAACTTTGCACCAACGTGCGGTAGCACACAAAGCAAGAGAAGAAAGTAGGAGAAATGCATAATAGAGACAGTAAACAGATGTGCGAGACAAAGGAATAGTAATAACAAAGAACGATATAGTTTCATTTGAAATCATAAGTTACAAATAGTGGATGCATCTGCGCCAGCTATTGACAACGATTTTGAGCCATATCATCAATTGTCTCCAGCTGTCATTGGTTTCTACTGTCCTGAGGACCCTAACCAGGAAGTCTAAACCTTCCTGCGTGGCCTAGACTAACTGTTGTAGATTTCGTTGACTGGTGCCATGTTTTGATTTGACCGCCGCTACTTCTTTTCCAGCCTGACCCTATGTCAGCTAACATTGCCTGTTGTCGAGGAAGGCGATGACTAAGCATACGTAACACATGTCCTAACCATCTCAATCTAGTCATTTGCTTGATGAAGACTGAATTATATCAGTCAACTTTGGAATGTGGTCACCATACATCAAACAAAGAACTAGACGCATGGTACTAGTGGTTACTAACTAATATGCAATCAAAGTATCCAAATACAGTCCTACGGAAGGTCAATCGAAAGCCTGAATAGCTCAATGGTAATGTTTCTGATTGCAGCGATGGGTGACACGGGTTCGAACCTCACGAAAAACATAAATTCCTTCAAAACTGTACATACGTCTTGCTGACGAGTGCCAATAGGCACGAAACCTAAGTTCAAGTCTCCTTTTCGATTACCTCCAGTCATTTAAAAACAAAATTAAGATGAGATGGAGGATTTCATCATGAGCTGACATCAGTTAGAGAACCACTGGAAAACCAGCTGGGAGTACTGGAGGGCTGTTTCGTCCCACCTAGCTTGGGACTCTTCATCAGTGCGCACCCACCACAGGGTTTCGAACCCAGGACCTTCTGGTTACAAGCTGAGGTCGTAGACCATTGAGCCACTGGGACCCGATCCAGTGGCCAGCCCATGAATTCTAACTTCTGCCAATTCACGACAGAACCCCAGTGGGTACGTACTGATGAAGAGTCCCAAACTAGGACGAAACGGCTGTCCAGTACTCCCAGGTTTTCTAACTGACGTCAACTCATTATGAAATCCTCCATCCAACCGAACAAAATCCCTACAAAACCAATACTTGGAAATTAAGACTAGTCGAATTACCGTATTATATATAGATAACTTTAAATGCCTTGTTAACATCAAATTTACTTTCTATCTGAAAGTTATGTAAATAAATGTCTTCGTTCGCTTCTTTTTTGTCTTCTAAATATCAAAATGGAAAATTTTCGCTATGTTAACAAGTAACTATTTCAAGTCTACTATACAGTGAACATTATTTTTTGTTATATATGTCCATTTTAGGGGATTATTTACGTGAATGATAATTATGTGGATTTAATAAGGCCAACATTAACGCCTGAAATAAATTATGCTGCGTATATTCCAAAAACTTATTTACAAGTAGGTAATAATACTATTTCACTTGCTACAGTTGAGAATTTGCATAATGAACAATTGATGGTATGTAGAAAAAATTGAATGGAGAAAATTGAGTTTTTCATTTTAACAAATAAATTTATTTTTAATGAAATATTGATCTCTTGCCTTCCGAGTGCTTTAACAGCACATCTCCGCTTTTTCCAATTCTCTGAGGTCCTCTTTAACTCGCTACATGAGGATCCATAGACTCTCATCTCCTTCTCTCACGATCCTCGCCATGTCACCCTCAGACTCATTCCCAACTCACTGTTTGCCATTTGAGTTCCACTCAAGTGATGGCACGATGATATTTGACGGTTTCGTCAGGGTGTGCCCAATCCATCTCCATTTTCTTCGTCATAATTGTTCGGCAATCGGTTCTAGGTTGCTTTGTTCCCAGAGTTTCTTGGTACTAATTCTTTCTAACCATTTGATCCTAAATATGAAGCCAATGAAGGCAGCTCTTGATAAAAGCATGCAGCCTGTTAGAGATGCTTTTCGTGACGCGCACGCCAAGTTTCTGATCCGTGTAGAAGAACTGACTGGCTTAAAATTTGTATTATGGAAATCCTAACCTTTTAAATGACAGAGCACAAAAACTAAGTAGTACCAAAGAAAATCTAAAACAGGAACTGATACACATAAAAGAAGCCTTGAAACTTAATAATTACCCGGATAAATTAGTCAAGAAATATGTAAGGAAATGTAAAAATAAAATAAATAATGATAGTAGCGATAGTGATAATAACAATTATAATGATAATAATAATAGTGATACTAATAATATTATTAATGACGACACCAACAATAAAGAATCTAAATCATCAGTAGTAATTCCACACAAAGAAGGAACCTCGGAAGCCTTACGCAGAATTCTTAACAAGGCAGGAATAAAAGTGGCTGGCATTCAAACCCACAAACTCAATTAGAAACAAGCTTTCTCGGTTAAAGGATCCTGTAGAGCCTTTAAGACAAAACAATTTAGTTTATCTCATACCCTGCAATGATTCTTAGGTCAAATACATAGGTCAAAGTAGTAGAACAGGGGCAGTCAGACTAGCTGAACATAAAAACCTAGCAAAATCTAGATTGGTTGACCCAAATAAGATAAGAAATCTAGAGAATAGTTCAGCTATAGCACTACATGCAGTTACACACAACCATGCAATAGGAGGATGGGATAAGATGACAGTTTTCAAATCTAATGTAACAGCAGGGTAGAGGGAGAGATTGATAATGGAAGCTTTGTCTATCGAATCAGCTGCAAATACGTGTAATAGGAATGATTCATCACATGTCCCAGATATTTGAAAAATTCTACTCCCCCTACGACGACAAATAGGAGAGAACAAAGAAAACTATTAAACTTAAGTTTCAAAGTCGTGTGATTACAATTGATATGATAATGAAGAATAAATTTCCTTCGAAACGTCATCCAGTAAATAATACTGTTTCACTCAATGTGTGATACATCTAATAAACAAACTGATATGGAATTACTTACTACCACAGTGCCCAAGTTTTACACATATATTAGTCCTAATCTTATTTTTTTATGCTGAGTGCAGAAGATTTTCAAACTGGTTTCAGAATGACAGAGGTTTGTCTTGCCTTTCCGATTCTGGTTTCAATATCCTCATCCGTGTTGTCTCCTGCAGTTGAAAGGATAAGGTCAGATAAGTGAAGGAAATGACCTCTTTTGTAATTTATTCCATTCATAGTGATTGGTGCTTGTTATTTTTGTGGTTGGTTAGTTGGTTATCTTAATCACCTCCGTCTTCTCTAATGTTCACCTGAAATCCTGCGCTGTCTTCGCTGCATGCCTCTTCTGACAGCTCATTAATTTTTGCCTGTAGGTCTTCGACTTTCTGTAACACTAGACATAAATCGTCCGCGGAATCCAGATCTACTTATCAGTCCAACGTATTCCTGCCTTCTCGCCATACACAGTCTGACGCATAATCTAGTCCACCACAATTAGGAATATCATCTACGATAATCGGAAGCTTTGTCTTGCTCCTGTCTTCATTTCAAAGACTTGGCTGAGTTTTCCATTGTGGATCACTTGCCACGTGGCATTGTCATTACAGTTGTTGAATGAGGTTGATAAAAATTTGGGACACTTCATAGCGTTGAAGTAGTTTCGAAATAACTTCACGCTCAACGCTTTCAACAGCCTTTTCAGAGTCAAGGAAGTCGACATAGAAGTCTGGTCGCCATAAGAATGTTCACTTCCAGAGAGAAAGTATAAACTTCATGGAATTCTTCTCATTACAAAAAATTCAGATAAAGCAAGAACGACAACTGTACCAGGATAATATGAGCTCAACTTTCTATTATTTCGAGAATTCTTCTCAACTGGCTACAATCTGAATAATACAAAAGCATAACTTACATTAAAGATTTGGACAAAAGTTTGTCACGATGATAAGAAGTAACTGGTAAGAACTATGAGTAATATAAGTGCGGAATGATGAAGGTTATTAAATATTTATGATTATCAAGTGTTGTTTGGTAGAGATTTGATTGGTTATAAGTTTGACCACGAGATGACATCAATTAGGAAACCATTAAAAACCCTGAGAGTACTAGACAGGCACTTCGTCCTAGTCCGGGACTCTTTAACAGTACGCACCCACTGGAATTCAAACGCAGGACCTTCTTGTTTAAAATGTGAGCTCGCAGACCATTTAGCCACTGGGAAATGATCTAGTGGCTAGCACATGAATTCCAACTCTTGCCTATTCGTGATATATATAGCGCGACCGCTAGCCAATGTTATAGGCCAGTAATTATTCTATCATCTGACTTCGTAGCCCCTCTCTAATTACTACTTCTAACTAAAACTTCAGATAACCTCCTGTATCCAACCAGTGGCTAGTGAGTACCATATTCATTATCAAGTGTTAGCTAGGGGTTTAAAGCACTAGGCATTCATTTCACCAGTTTCATTCCTATCCAGTATAAACGTTCCCTTGTGAAATGTTTGTTTTCAAGGGAATGCAAAATATGCACCAGCGACGCACTGACGGATGAGCTTCGACACATACATTCAGTTTTATTAGCTAATGGCTATCCAGAAACCCTTGTCAATTGTCACAGTAAGGATAGACCACATCTAGAAAAGACAGCTTCTATACCAAAGAGAGCTATCTTTATTAACTTACCATTAAAGGGCGACCAGATTATGCAGTTGACAGCTAGCTCAAAGACTTCAGTCATCCATCAAACGCACATTCTACACTGCATCTGTTGTTCTCACATGCCGAACATTTTCGATCCCTGTACCTACGATTAAAGGACGAAATTCTGTAAACTCTACTTCAAACTGTATCTAGAAGTTCACTTGCAGTTGCGGTGACACCTATATAGGTAGAACCAACAGAATGTTCCAATGTCGTCGAAAAGAACATGTTCCAAAATGGTTATTAAAACATATAGAAAATCCCAATGCAATTCATCTAAATAGAGAGCCATCGTCATCCATTGCAAAGCACTTATTAATGTCAGGCCACAAAACCAATATTAATGACTGTTTCACAATTATTTCATCACATAACTCTAATTCAATGTCGGTTATTGAAGGTGATGGAAGCACTTTGGATTGATTAATCACATACATCCTAAACTATGTGTACAAAAAACAACAATAGACTTCAATCCTCGCCTACCCTGGACTACTTGACCTATCTAAATACGATTGGTCATTTGTATGTACTTTTTTATATAACTGAGTAATTGTCATGAACTTTATTTTATTATTGTTAACCATGTAAGTTGTAGAGCGGTTGTTAAGAAACTACGAAATGATGCAATCATCTCGCGACAATTGTCTTCTAAATGCCTTATTCAAATTTATACGATAAATGGAGAAATAACCTTGGAAACAAAAAGAGAGAGTTCAACAAACTTTTTCGGGTAGAAACTAAGTTCAACACTAGAAAGAGCATAACAGCAAAATAAGCTGAGTAATCAAAGAAGATATGTTTTCATAAAATAGCGAAAAAAGGGGGTGTAGGGTGAATAGTGTTTAGATGAAAAAAATAAAATTTTCTAAAGAGGACGGGAGATGATGCAATAAAATTGAAAACATTTTGTTATCACCAAGTCAATGCAACATTCACCACTGTATCTTTCTGCATACATAGATTTAATTTACATCGCCTATTGGAGACTGCTGTGCGTCGGTGGCATAGCGGTTAGGACGCTCGCCAACCATGCACATGGTCCGAGGTTCGATCCCCGGCCGACGCACTCCTTTACCTCGCTAAGCTAGAAATAATGCTGGTAAAGAGGAAAGGTTGGGCATGAGGCTAGCAACCCCATCCTGTAAAATAAACACTGCTACAGAAACTTCAAGCCACTAGGTTGAAGCCCTATGTTCCACTGGGGAACGTGAAAGGGAAAAAATGGAGATTGCCACAGCACAACGTAGCAAGCTAGATTTCGTTCACCTGTTTCTTATGATGAACACCTTCAGATTGTCTACAGCATGTTAGTGTCGGATTTAGACAATGTGGTAGAATGTAATTCCACATCACCAAAGTTTATTTTAAATATCACACAGTAATGCAGCATTAAAACCTTGATTCAGTTATTAATAATCCAGTTATGAATACTGCATCACTGTGATATTTTTTCAAATAAACTTATCTAGTATTGTAACAACAGAAGACAAGAGCCAGGCAACAGATCGTTTATTAAGGAAATCAAAGCATATTTATATATTTTCATGTACATTATTATAGATTAGTTAAACAAACAAACACAGTCTTCTGATTGGTTGTTTCTCACGTAAAGTTAATCTTACATCTCTTTGTGACTGTTTCTTGAATGTCAGATCATCTATATGTTAACTGTATCCGCCTACGCAAAGTCTGCTGTGTTTGGTTTTGAATCAGTCTTTGTTCATATTTTCTCACGACAAATCTTGGGAACGTAAACATTGACGTAAATTACTGTCTACCAATTTGGCTAGTAGATAGCTCTCACCACAGTATGTCTACAATATGGCTAGTATCCAATAGATGGAGCACGATAGCATTGTCTAATGCCTGTAAGGTTCTTTGGTGTGTGTTCAGAAATACGGACAATAACCCTTCTCTCTGTTCTTCCAATATATGTGCTTTGCCACGTACATCTAAACTGGTAGACACAGTTGGAGGTAATATGAGGTGGGAGTATAAATTAGCTGTCTGAAGCTTCAGACATTAATTGGGGGATGCTGATTAGCACAGTAGAATCCAGTAGGCAAATTTCGTCCTCTTTAGGACTCACAAGTCAGATGCTTTAACAATAATAATAATATATTCTCACTTTTGGACATGAGGGACGCCAGTTTACAGGCATCATCAATTCGATAAATTACACATACGATTAGTAAGTATAGTTAGTAATGATAATATAATAAGGTACATATTCATTCCTACAAATGTAGGACACACCAGTTGTATAGGCATGGATCCCCAGGGTGTGATATGTATTCCCACTGAAACTCGAAATCAAGCACCAACTATTCAAATCGCTAAAGAATTATGCACTAGGCAACTTGGGCCACTAGCGTCTGTGTTAGGAGCCTACATATAAACAGAGAGCGAGTATTTCGGTACAATTTAATCAATCAACAGGAAATAAAAAATTAACTTGATTAAAGTTCAAACATTTTTGGCTTATGTTACATGCGATAGCACATTTAAACGTGAATCGACAGCAGTTAGAATCCAAGGGACATTGTGTAACGACAGTAGACAAGGGTCAGGAAACAGATCGTTTATTGATGAAATCAACAGATATTTATGTATATTTTTATGTACATCATTATTCGTTATTATTAGCACAGAAACAGCGCCTCATGATTGGTTGTTTTCTTGCTGAACGTTATTCTGTCATCTCTTTGTGGCCGTATCTTTGAAGGTCAGACCATATATCTACGAATCGTTTCCGCCCACGCGAAGTCTGCTGTGACTGGCTGTTGAGTTAATCTTCGTTCTTGTGTTTTTTCTCATGACCATGATATGGGGCGTAAACATTAACGTCAATTGCTGTCTACCAATTTTGGCTAGCAGGCATCTCTCACCACAAATGGAAGCTAATATAATCACTGAATGTTAAATATGCTCATCCTGTAATCTGAATACCTTCAGCCGGATGCTTGGAGAAACAAGGTAGTGTATGCTCCTGAAGACTTTCAGAGTAAGATGACGCATCTGTTCATTGAAATTAATCGAACCTCTACAAACTCAATATCTGAATATATATTTTGGCTTTGAGCCCATTTGCTGAGATTTATCAAAGCAGGATTAATTTCTGTACAAAATTTAAGTATGGCTTCATGTACATTGTTTCATTTCCTTCTAGAATACATTATTTGTCGTAAGAATATTGGAAAGGATTCCTTAAGGAAACAATTCATCAGTAAAGAATTCTTGAAAGTTCTGTGGTTGGAAGGAATTTAGAGAAAGCTGTTGGCCTGTAGTTCACACGAGACTGGAAATGTTTCCAGACTACTTATATCATCGGTTTGACTTAATTCTGTATTTTGTGTTGATTCATTATATTAAACCAAAATTGCCGGCCTGTGTTGACATATCAGCTCGCAGCGGACACGTCCACGATGTCTGAGGATTAACTAAATGTTATTCAGTGGAGAGAAACTAGCAGTCGAGTCCAGTTAAGATGCAGATTTCCTCCTGTTTTGGACTCATTACTGGATGCTCCTGCATTCCCCAAATACCTATATATCACTCAGTAGTACATATTTAGTCCAAGTTACTTTCTGCCTTTGTTTACCGTGCTACTTTTAAATACTGGAAACTGAACCTATTTCGACGTTTCTTCTAGAAAAGATTCAGTTTATTTATTCGCTAATAGAACATATACGATTTTGGACATTTTTAGAAAATTATTATTACTAGTAAGTAGTATGAGTCATAATTCTACAAATTTACTGCTTTGTTGTTGTACAATGTTGAGCTAAATTATTTTATTATTTCCTGAAAGGATTATACCCTCTTCAAGTTCATCCTATTCATGTTTTCCGCCCATTTAAATTCATGTTCATCGCATTATTCTTTATCCCTGACGATACAATAAAAAAACACTTCAGCTGCTTAACGATTTTCGACTTTTTAAATCGATAGATAAGTCACACATTTCAAATAAAGAAACCTTAGTAACTGATGTCAGCTCATGATGAAATCCTCCATGCAATTAAACAAAATCCCTACCAAACCAATATTTGAAAATTAATCTGATGCTCACTAGTGACTGGCCCTATTCAGGCAGTTAACCTGGGGTTCTAGTGGGAAGCCGTGACCAGTAGGGTACAGCAGGTTAAAGATGAGGCAGTAACTCATCTAAGAAGACATTGCGAAATGGTCGCGCTATGTCGTGAATTGGCAGAAGTTAGAATTCAAGGACCATGTTCGGGTCCCAGTGGCTCAATGGTCTACGAGCTCGCCTTGTAACCAGAAGGTCTTGGGTTCGAATCCCGGTGGGCGCGTAATGATGAAGAGTCCCAAACTAGGACGAAACAGCTGTCCAATACTCCCAGGTTTTCCAGTGGTTCTCTAACTGATGTCAGCTCATGATGAAATCCTCCATACAATAAACCTTAGTATTGATGATTACACGAATTCAAATGGAACATGAGCGTTTCTGTTTGTATTCCTCGTAGGGAACGGTTAAATCGAATCAAATTTTTTGCTTATATACACTTAGAAGCGTGTTGTAGACATAACAGTTTGCACCTTTTCAAAGAGCACTACTTATAATAGCTGAGGATACGTCTTGTTGATGAACTACAGAAAGTACAAATCTCAAGTTTGAAGAGTTCCTATAAATTTTCTTCAATTAATGCATATCAAAAGTAACAGTTTAACTATGCTGTATAATTGAATCTCTAGACAAACAATCAAGTTCAGGAAACACTTCTTAAGTGCTGATCAACACACTTACATACAAGTGTTGAGAATAACACGAATGAATTGTTGAGCTCAATTAACAGCGCTTACAATGAACAGATAATGTGAGTTGTTACTGTACATTTTAGTGAATACAAACGTATACCAAATGACAATAGTAAACATTCTGAACAACGACAAGTTTCTCACAAACTGTAATAAATGAGATGTTCATCATCCTGAAATGAATTTTGACAATCCACAACATTTAACACACACAAAAAAAAAAGATTTTTAACAATAGTGTTCGTCATTGCCTCCATATAGTTCAGATAATTGGCGTGCACGTCACCAAAAGCCTTTCCAACAGGCTAGCAGAGACTTGCATCAACAGCTACCTTAACTCCATGCTGAAGATCAGATGGCCAGTAAAAAAAGGATATACGACAAGGAACTCTGGTAACGAACCAATCAAGAACGTATTGTTCAACTAACAAATATGTAGAAGTAAACGAGAATGGATTCGATATATACTGAGGAAAGAATTAAGTAACATCACACACCAGGCTCTTGAGTGAAACCTGAATGAAAAACAGCCGGTTGATTGTAAGAGTGTGAGGAGCAGTTTAACTGGCCTACAGCCACACTCAACTTACCGAACATCCAACAACCCCCTGAATGGGATATAGACACAGGTCCTCCGTCCTTAACTGAGGTTACTAAGGTTGTCACTAGTCTGAAACGATGCAAAGCTGCGGGACCTGATGGAATGACTACAGAGGTGTTTAAGGTTGGCGGAGACAGCATACTGTATGCGTTAACTAAGGTACTAGGCAGCTTCTGGGAATCAGAGGAAGTCCCATCGGGTTGGTGCAATTCACTGATTATCCCCATATACAAGAAGGGAGACAAGTCTTCCAGTGATAGTCACAGGGGGATTAACTTGACTAATATGGTATCTAAAGTTCTAGGCTCAATAATAATGACTAGACTAAGCGGAACACGGGAGGAACAAATACGAGAAAAACAAGGCAGGCTTTAGACCAGGAAGAGGGTGTATGATCATATCTTCACCCTTCGACAGATTCTGGTACGGAACATAGGCATACTTACCGGCGTCTAATAATCATTATATTTCTTGACCTAAACGCGGCATTCGATTCTGTCGACCGAGAGGTACTCTGGCGATGCTTCGCTGCAAAAGGAATGCCGAGAAAATACATTGCACTGATTAAGGCACTCACTCTACTCGAACTCATGCAGCCAGGTGAGGGCTTACGGTGAGTTGTCATCTGAATTGGTGGCAACTAGTGGTGTCCGTCAGGGATGCCTACTATCCTCATTTCTATTCAATTTCCTTATAGATGTATTGATGGACTTAAATCTACCTGACTTCATAGACTCAGGGATTGACTTGTTACCAGGGAGTAATCTCGTTGACTTAGAATATGCAGACGATGTAGTCTTTCTAAGCGAGGACGCTGACAAAATGCAGAGTCTTCTGAACACTTTGAGGTGCAATCTAGGATGATGTTACAGGACTGGACTACACTGACTCCTAGCTTACAAATAGGGAGTGAAGTGGTTGATGGAGCGTGCTGACCACTTCACTTATTTGGGAAGTACCATCAGCCCCAACGGGTTGATCGGTGACGAAATCTCAGCTCAGCAGTCCACTCCGTCCTGGCCACTGAGAGCGGAAGACATGAAAAGGCCAGCTAGCTGTCTTTGATTATAAGTTTCTGTGTTCTATCTCCCGTGTTAAGTGGTACAATAGGATGGGCAATATTGTGGTTAGGCACCGGTTGAGTGCTAGACAAGGAGGGGAAATCAATAAATGAGGCTGTGAAGCTTCATCGACTAAGATGGTTTAGACATGTGCTACGCATGTCTAGCCATCGCCTCTCTCGATCAACTGGCAATGTTAGCTGACATAGGGTCAGGTTGGAAAAGATCCAGCGATGGCTTCATCAGTCAATGAAATCCACAACAGTTAGTTTAAGTCAACCAGCCACGTAGGAAGGTGTTGACTTCCTGGTTGAGGTCCTCGCGACGGTAAAAACTAATGGCTGGAGACAATTGGTGATATGGCTCAAAATCGTTCTCAATGGCTGGAGCAGATACATCCTCTCCTTTTGATTATAATACCCAATAAAACTGCGTTGTTCTTCGATATAACTATTCTTTTTGCCTCATATCTGTTTACTTTCTCTATTTTGCATTTCTTTTTACTTTCTTCTCCTGCTTTGTGTGCTACATGGAGTGTGGGGACTTGAACTGCTGCACATCGGTGCAAAGTTCTATGCTGAAACCAGTCAGTCAGTCAGGAGTGTGATATACAGAATCTAGTTCTTAATATTCAAAGAAGTAGTTTCCTTCCTATTAATATTGTACTACTACACTAGTAACCTTCATGAATAACTGTTTGTGTTCCCAAACAAAAAGTGCCTTATGACTTAAAAAAATTTTTCTATCGCATTCCTCACCGCTTTTATGAACATATACGATCACATCCTTTCACAAAATGGATAAGCATTCAATATATTTATCACAGCCAAACAGTAGCAAAAAGTAAAGTTTGAATCTGGAGGGCTTCTTTGTCATGATTAATATAAAGATGGACTATGTACTAGAAAAGAGTCTAATAAGCTTAGTGTGCGCTGAAGATACAGTGCTTCTATGTAAAGACGTTAAAATAATGCGCTCTACTGAATATCTTGAGAAAAATGAACTTTCTAAAATACGATTTAATATTATCAAATATAAGACAGATTCAGCGAAGAAATTATATATTATAATTATATCAATTATGTCACCCCCTATTACTCAATAATAGACCACTATATATTTTTGTAAGTATAAATACGATTGTACAGCCTCTGAAGATGATTTCGTCGATAAAGAAAATTTTCTTCGCTGAATCTGTCTTTTATTTTCTTCATGACTCAATGGGTATTTTCGGTGATTATCAAATATAAGATGATGCTGCAAGAATGGTTTTTAGCGACTCTTAATTTAAAGATAAGGAATGGAATAATTTGACGTATTGACCACCACTTTACTTATTTGGAATGTTCCATCAACTCTAATGGACTGATAATTGAGGAAGTCTCAGCACAGACACAAAAGACCAAGTTAGAGAAGTATTCAAGCAAAACAAGTGGCACCGAATCCATGAAATCTTTGACTGTTCAGTCCAAGGCCTGCACGGGGTTCTTATGAAGTATGACAACTTGAACTGCTGCATTTTTGTGCACAGTTCCAGTTTGGTCTACCACCTGATGATTTGCTTCAAGTTTAAATGACTGCCCTATATTGCAGTCCAAATCCATACGTTCACTGACAATCAGGTTAGAAGAAAAAGACGTAAACAGCGAAGAAAATTTTCTCTTAACGACGATTCATTTTTATGAGCTGTACAACAATCATAATTATATTTAATAAAGAATTCATAAGACAAACAATCAGATACTGGTAAAATTTGTCCTCGAAAAAGTACTACGTTATGTAACGTGTAGTCTATAGGGGGTGACTAATTGGAAATTAGAATTAGGGGGCAGAAGCTGGCATGATGTAATAAGTGTGATAAAATAACTAATACAGTTTTGTGGAGTAGAAAAGAACTAGTGGAAAGACGATAAAGTGTTTTTTTTATTAAAATATGTATGAAAACGCAATGTTATTAATAAACAGTAGTAGAGTGATAATAAAATTAGGATGATGAGAATAATAATAATAGTAAACTTACATAATAAAAAGAAGCAAAATTATAGTGAGAACGTTACTCTGGCCACACTAGAGTGAGGGAATGTATGTGGTGCTTTTGAATGTTAGAAACAACCAGATGGATGTTTGATTTGAAAGCAGCTTAGGAATCCACAAAATCATCTACGCTTGGTTTGAACAATGTAGGTGGGTGAGTGATAACTTGGTGTTTATCCTCGAGATGCTAAGAAGCAGATTTTGGACACTTCTGAAGAAAAGTCGTTAGAAATATCCCACAATGATATCCGCTATATTCACTCATCGTTATCTCCCACATTCTAAAAAATAGCATTAATCTTAAAATAGCTATTCTCTCTGTCATCCTAATGCTTGTCTATTAGAGTTTTATAGACAATAATATACATTAAAGTCCTATGAAACGTGACTTATCATCCGCACCCAAAAAAATACTGCACATGAGCTTGGAATTCAAAGGTAACTTAGCTGCCGACATCCTTGAAAGAAGTACATCACAGTCCCTGAAAAGTGCATTCCCTGATGCATACTTGAGAATAGATTTTACCAGTAGACCATTACTGTGCAATAACCTGAAGGACAAGATCCCACTGTTGACCAACTCCTCGTGCGTCTGTCATTTCACCCGCTCTTGTGAAGCTACGTATATCGGTGGTTCGACTGGCGTTTTGTTCAAGAGGGCACAAGAACATTACCCTGAATGGTTACGAAGAGGTAGAAGTGGAGCAACAAGAAGCGCAATCATTGAACATCGGGTCAATAATGATCACCATATCTCTACAGCCTCCGCCTTTGAAGTCATCTACAAGGTGAAAAGTAATTTGCCCACATCACTACGTATCCGACTCATCTGTATTGCTGAAGCAGCTTTGGCCATAGAAACAGAAAACTCAGATCTGTGTATACAGAAAAAGTCCATCCAATCCCTCCAACTTCCATGGTCTTAATCCCTCTATGGTACAGTATGCTAATCTCTAGTCATATTCTGGCTCCACCTATTTTTCGTTTAGTTTATTCAGTTTGTATACTCTTCCTTTATTACGTCAATTGTTACTATTACAATTCCCACTCTGAATTGTCCCCAGTATTATTTCACTTGTCATTTTAAATCAATTCTGTTTTGCATCGTGAAATCCTATTGTATCAAATTTCACCCAATGTTACGTAACGTTTTTATTTTATTCGATTTGCCTACTAATCCTATAACTGCATACCCTTTCCAAGTTCTATCCATCCTATGAATTATTCTATATGACATTAATTGTTTTGCCACTTAACATATAACTATGATTATAATCACAAACATTTTAATTTTAATTGCATTTCATACTACTATTATTATTTATGCATTCACACCTATGATTCAATTCCCTCACCGGATATAATTTTTTTTAAACCATTTACATAGTATTGTACAGCTTGATAATAAATTCATTGAAAAGAGTCTCTTCGCTGAATGACTTGTTTTGATTTCCTATATCAAAGTGTCATTATAATTTTATCTACTTATTTTATGTGTGATTACCCAGAACTGATAGACTTCTGTGAAATATTCAACTTAAATTCATCAGTTAACTTCAAATTATGCTGACAACTGCTGTGTAGAAGAGTAGAATTCCACCAAACACTAAAATCCATCATATTTCACGAATTCCATCGTTTTTGCCTTCAATTACTTCACAGATTGTGAAAGAAAGTGAACGAGTGTTCATCATCTGATTTGTGAACATTATCCTGCGAGATTAAGCAGGCGAAAAACCCGGTCAATTCGTAGATCTCTTATAGTTCACCGTGTACACTATCGAACATAAAGTCGATGTTAACAAGGCACTTCAAGTTATCCATCACCGCATTCAGACTAATCTTAATTTTAACTAATGAGTTAGTCCTTTACATATAACTGAAACTGTCGGAATCCACCTGCACCCAGAAGTTCGTTCAGACTTTGCCTTACTTTAGTCATATCATCGCCTTAACTGAATTTCATTGTTGCATAAATTTCTTTCTTGATTTTATCTAATTTTCACTTTTGGTATTACTTTTTTTATGCATATTATCACTTATGCCCGCTTCGTTCGACTGTAATTCTATTGATCTCAGCAACATCAATGTTTTCTTAATAACGATTACGCATTAAATTTTATGCATGTGTATGTATAACACTGTAGCAGTCAGATGAAGAAGTTAACAAAAAGAATATTCATTACTGAATCCTTCCCTTTTTGTCTTCTACATGAGAATTTCCTCTGCACATCTCTTCATATACAAGTGTTGGTTTGCAGGAATTTGACAGCTTACAGGTTTGATTACCAGCAGATATCTGTTACTTCCAGATTTGAGACTGTTTAGCAGAACGCACCAACCGGGGTACAAACCCAAGATCTTATGGTTACCAAGTCAGCCAAGAGAGAAATAACTCACCAGTGAATTTGCCTGGCTTTTGCGCTATTTAATCCAATGGTCGAATGATCTACGAGCTCCGCTTGTAGCCTCAACACCAATGGGTGAGCACAAACACTCCCGAATGAACTCCATAATAGATAAGATTTTATTTTGGTAAATCACACAGTGTTGTTATACAGTAATATTAACTGATGACCACGCTTCGAGCACAAATTATTCCCACTCATGATCATATCAAGTTACTCTCACAAATAGCCTAGATATTTGAATAAAAATCAATATAGGATAGTCTACATTCAGAAATAATAATATGACTGTTATTGATCAAGTACAATCAGATGGGAAATAAGACGAGTGTTTTTATAGTCATAATAAGTAACTTGTTAGAATGTTGTGATGTGCTTGAATTGAAATAGAATTTTGAGATTATTTATTATCCTCCTCTGATTTGACTGGTGGTAATAATATCTTCCATATCTCTGGTATTTGCATTGAGTCATTTCTGTTGCATGTGTTGAGTGTAGACTCAATGAACCAGGATTCAGTAATCAATCTCTCCCCCACCCTATTGTGTGTTAGTGCATGCAGTGCGATTGCTGAGTTTTCCTCTAAATTACTTATCTTCGTGGGATCAATCATTCTAACCTTAGCTAAATTCTTATGTTCTGATAATCTCACTACTCCCGATCTACTAGTTTGACCTATGTAGTTGACCTCACAGTCATTACAAGGTATTTTGTAAATTATATTATTTTGTCTAATTGGGTCAACCCACCGGGTCTTTTAGCCTACACATTTTGCCCTATCTGAGTGAGTTTGTAGGTTTGAATGCCACCTTAATTCTTGCTTCATTGAGAATCCTACGTAGGGCCTCAGATGTCCCCTCCTTATATGGTAGACCTGTAGATACCTTAAAATTCTATTTCAATTCACACACATTCTAACATTCTACTAAGTTACTTATTTTGACTATAAAAAGTCGTATTATTTCCCATCTGATTGTATTTGATTGATAACACTAGTATCATTATTTCTCAATGTACATTATTTTATATTGATTTTATTCAAATGTCTAATCATCAATTTCACTCATGTATATAAATGAAGGAAAAAGTTGTGTGACTAGTGACTTGATATGATTATGAGTGGCAATAATTTGTACTCGAAAAGTGGTCATCAGTTAACATTACTGCACAATACTGTGTGATTTATCAAAGCAAAATCTTATCCATAAAATGGAGTTATACTCTACCACAGTGTCCAAGTTTAACACTTACACCGAAACTAGGACGAAACAGCTGTCCAGTACCTCTCTCCCTGGTTTTCCACTGGTTCTCTCACTGATGCCACTAAGTGATTAAACCAATTTTTTTTAATTATCTCACAAATCAGAACTGACCAGTGTACATTTTTATTTAGAAATTTTCATTTATTAAAAGACAACTACTCAAGTATGAGAATACATAATTATACAAAGCAGAAGAATTATTCTACAAAAAAGACAAACAAAGTTCTCATTTATCTACAAGGCTAATCTTTCTCTTTTTAAAGGTATGTCCGAATCATCCTTAATCACATCATCGGTGGTTACGAAATCACCATCATCACCAATGTGTGTAGATTTAGCATCATCACCACCATCATCATGTAAGGGGATTATCGATTCATTTGTCTCTAATCCTTCAGCATTACTATTATTATTATTTATAGTGGCTGTATGGTCTGATGGCTGTCTGTAAGTATATGTATGATTGTCCAATGTTAAAAGCCATTCATACATACTGAACCATAATAAAACAAAATTGAAGTATAAGTTAAAGCGATATAGCATATAATGCGCAGGAGACAATTATTTGTTGAAAATAACATATTAGAATACGAGTTGATCACGGATTGATATCAGTTAGAGAACCATTGAAAACCAGTCACAGGAAGTACTGGACATCCAGCTGTTTCATATTAGTTTGAGAATCATTGGCGGTACGCAACCACTAGGTAGAAGTTAGAATTCACGCGGTGACCATTGAATCGGGTCCCAGTGGCTGAATGGTATACGAACCAGCTTGCCTTGTAACCGGAAGGTCCTGGGTTCGAACCCCCTGTGGTGGATGCGTACTGCCAATGATTCCCAAACTAGGACGGAGAAAAAAGCTATCCAGTACTCCAGTGCTGGTTTTCAATGGTTCTTTAACTGATATCAATCCGTGATCAACTCGTAAAAAAACAAAAATTAACCCTTACAAACCAACTACAGAAAATATCAGAATACACTAAATTATCATCAATATAAATTCCTACTAAATCAAGTTCGCAATGTGTGTAATTTACACAGTTCCCCCTTTTACAAACCGATATTATTCAGATCGTCTATGATAAATGGCATTCAAGCGAGAAAGCATAATTGTATTAATTTGCTATATACTACTGACCGACTGACCTTGTATGGGTAGATGGATACTAATCACACTACTCAACTGATAGTGCGCGCTTGCTGACCAGTCAAGTTGAAGTGATATACACACACACACACACCAGACGGTTGTTTGAGGCTATCCGATAATCAGAAACTCAATTTACACAATCTGAATTATTAACATTCAATACATAATTGATTCATAATGCATCATATCACTTCGACATATTTACCAAAGAACAGTAGTTAAGTTAACTGCCTACCACCAGCGACAGATAAGTCTATTGAAATCATCAAGGGTTGGTTCGTAGAGATTGGATTGGTTACAGGTTAAATGACGAGTTGTGATCAATTAGAGAACCATAGGAAAACCTGCGAGTAGTGGACAACTGTTTCGTCCTAGTTTGAGACCCTTCACTGGGTCCGAGAACTGCATGCTGAAGAAGAATCCCAAATTAGGACGAAACAGTCGTCCAGTACTCCTAGGTATCCGGATGGTTCTCCAACTAATATCACCTCACGATCAGATGTATGAAGATCATAGTATACTTATTATACATTACTGATAGCTAGAAGCTGATAGAAAACACAACCACCGAATAACTCTCTGAGTAAATTCCTGTTACAATGTACATTTCGACACGAACTCACATTAGTTTGAGAATTATTGAAAATCAATAGTTTAAATATCAATCAGTACAGTAGATTCACAACTACTGGATGCATGTCCTATAGTTGTTAGGAGAAGTTGTATAGCTACTGGAGCTCACCATGTTAGGGTGAAGTGAATGCCTATTGACGGGGCAGTGATTGGGAGGCAGTGCTATGTCGCAGGGGTTGACAAAGTTAGAATTTACCGGTTATTGAATTTGTGCTCAGTCCACAAATGTCTGAATGCTCAATGAACTGGCTTTGTAACCTGAAATCCATGAGTTCGACCCACAGTAGTGTCATGGTAGTCATTACAATATCACTCCAGATTACATAATCAGTGCAACTTCAAAGAATTTAATTCCTTTAGGTTACAAGATCAGCCTCTTGATGGAAGAACCATCCCCAGTACTCTGTGATTTTCGATGGTTTACATAACTAATGTCATCTTAAGATCTAATCTGAGACGATTGATCAATCAATCAACCAATCAAATGCTCACAAACCATCAACACTTTTAGGCGAATTATCACCTAATCTAACAGATAGGGTTCAAAGTGTACATGAAAGCGGAAAAAGTAAAGGATACGATTTTTCTTCTGTCTCCACTCGATCAATATGTTCATAGATATATTGAAGCTTAAATTTATCCCTTTGTTCCTGTTAAAACAACAAATTGAAGACAAAGAAAGACATCATTATGTGAAATACAGCTTTAAATAAAAATTAAAATAATTAGTTCCTTTGATAAATTTGAATAAGACATTTATAAGACAAATTTGGCGAGATGATATCATTTTCGATCCCTGTACCTACGATAAAAGGACGAAATTCTGTGAAATCTACTTCAAACTACCAACAAGTTCACCTGCAGTTGTGGTGACACCTATATAGGTAGACCGAATAGAATGTTCCAATGTCATCATCGAAAAGAACATATTCCAAAATGGTTATTAAAACACATAGAAAATCCCAATGCAATTAATCTGAATATAGAGCCATCGTCATCCATTACAAAGCACTTATTAATGTCAAGTCACAAAATCAATATTAATGACTGCTTCATAATTATTTCATCACATAACTTTAATTCAAGGTTGGTTATTGAAGGTGATGGAAGCACTTTGGATTGATTAATCACATACATCCTAAACTGTGTACAAAAAACAACAATAGACTTCAACCTTCGCCTACCATGAACTGACTACTTGACCTATTTAAATGTGATTGGTCATTAGTAAGTACTTTTGGTTTTTATATAACTGAGTAACTGTCATGATCTTTATTTTATCACTGTTAACCGTGTTAGTTGTAAAACATGGTTGTAAAGAAACTACGAAATGATGTCATCATCTCGCGAAATTTGTCTTCTAAATGCCTTATTTAAACAGAAAGACAAATTGGGTTTTTTAAAAATGGAATATAAATAATTCCCGTTATTTTATAATAGCTGGTTATTTATGTGCTTGTGTGTGTGTGCGAGTGTGGAAGATGATGATACTAACTAGGTGACCAGAGATCCACTGACTAAAAGTCAAATTTGAATAAAGCACTTAGAAAACAAGTGTCGCGAGATGATGATGATATGATTTCGCAGTTTCTCTATAATCGCTTTACAACTAGCATGGTTCACAATAATAAAATAAAATGCATGACAATTACTCAGTTGCATAAAACGAAAGTACATACTAATAATCAATTTCGTCCTTTAATCGTAGGTACAGAAGTCGCATATGTTCGAGATGTAAGAGAAAGAGATACGACATAGGTGCGCTTGATAGCTGACATAAGCCTTTGAGCTGTCAGTTGCATGATTTGGTCACCCTTGAACGAAAGTATAGTAAAGATATCTTCCTTCGGTACGGAAGTTGTCTTTTCAAGGCGTAGTCTTTTCTTACTGTGACATACGGTGAATTTTTCAGGGTAACTATTAGCTAAATAAAACTGAATGTCTGTACCGTAGCTCATCCATTACTGTGTACATCGCTCGTGCAGATTTCAATGGCCCTTGAAAACAGGCATTTCACTAAGGAACGTTTTCATTGGATGGGAACAAAACTGTTAATATAAAGATATTGTCCATTTGGTGTGTGTGTGTAGTTGCGAAATATAGATCATCGCTTAATTGTTCCGTCGCTTCTTCTAGACAGTTATGCGTTCGAATTCTGAGGTCCATCGAATATTTGGGTAAATATTATTTAAATAGATTGAAGGTTTCAATCGTCTCACTGCTGTCATTAGTAATAAGGTTTATACACTTGGGATTAATCACGCGCATCCCAGACTATATGCACATTAAACTTCAACTTTCGCCTACCATGTGAACTATTTGATCTACTAAAATATGATTGGTGGTTATCAGTATGTACTTTTATGTTATGCAACTGAGTATTTGTAATACATTCTATCTTATTATTGTTAATCATGTTAGTTGTAAAGCGATTGTAGAGAAACTACGAAATGATATCATCATCTCGCGACACTTGTCTTCTAAATGCCTTATTTGAATTTATCAAAGGGACAAGCGGTCCCAATGAAAGTCGAACGTTTAGGTTAACAACCGACATCTCTTCAGATTTAAATACGATGGTAATACAATGGTAATGAGCAAAAAAAGGTAGTTTGATTGGTTAGTTTACGAGGAGAACAAGAAAGTCGGTTGAAACATGATGTTAGGCATTCTCAGAAGAAAGAAGGGATTACACTGGAAGAAGGAGGAAAATAGCTATTCTAAGACCTAAACACAAATTTATGAAATTATAAAAGCTGTTTCTTTGAGTCCTTTGGATTTGCTAACTCGGATTCTGTATGATGATGATAATTTCAAACTTATGCCCTTATCTGTAATATTACTCGATGATCTCTGACAATATTATTTATTAATTATAAGATATTAATGGTTGAGATTCACACACCTAAACAGTAATACTATAGTACCATGTTGACGTTGTCTGTCTGACCACCCTGACTGACTGAATGAGTTTCAAAGTAAATCTATCTTCAGAAGCATAGGAGTTTAACTCATCGCACTCAAAGCAGCACACAAAGATAGACAACAACAAAATTTTAACCAACTATAATAAACACAAATATAAAGGGAAAAGAATACCAAAATGAGCAAATACCAGATCTGAGGGAACTACAAAAGGAGAGTGCACTCGCGCCATTGACAACAATCTTCAGTTATTGGTTCTTAGCACCTCCAGGACTCTAAAACACACAGCCTACACCACTTCAAACGTGGCTGTCTCTCTTATGACCACAACTACAACCCATCAGAGAAAGAGCAAATAATAACCTAATGAGCTGGCTGATTTCTACAAATAATACGTAAACAACACTAATAACATAACACCACTGCCGAAAAGGCAAAAGAAGAGCCTGAACGTCGATAAGACAGCTTTGACTGTCTCAAAACAACAGTCAAAATGCTGGATAGAAATTCTCATATATATATATATATATATATATATATATATATAGTCAGAAGGACCCTGAAAATGCAGTAATTCCGTGATGCGTTAAAAGTATTAACAGCCAATGGGAATCCAGCAATCCAAACAGAGGGAAAAACAAAAGACCCACACTAAAGCGCGATAACTCCTTAAAATAGCAATTTTAAGGTTTTAGGCGAAATTAGACAAAACCGGGTGTATATAACACCTCCCTCCCCCCGCAAAAAAAAGAAAACTGTACAACAACATTTAGTACTTCGTCGCTTTTGGGTCCACTTGAAGTCGTACAGTCCGAGATGTGCTGCGACTGGATCGTCTTCTTGGTAGTAGGTCCTTCATCTTCGGTTCCGACTTCCGTGGAGTTGGTAAATTAAATGTTTCAAGTAGTAGGTGAAGGGGTATGATGGGCTCTGCGGATGTAACGTGACGACGTCGTAATTGGTTTTTATATCTCATTCAAGTTTCATGACCCACTGTAACCACGTACAAAACAGCTCCAAGTTGATCTTTTATTTGGCCTTTTGCCCATTTCCCTCTTCTTGCTCGGCAGTCTCGAGCGTATACCAATTCTACCGTGTAGAAGTATCCTGCAGCCTTCCTCCATTGAGTTGGTGGTGATGGCAGCATTATGTGACGATGTGTACGCAACATTCGTCCCATTAAGAGTTCTGCTGGACTTTTCTTCATTACTGAGGTTAGCGTTGTGCAAAGCGTTGTGTACACAGTGGTACTCTTACAAAGTTTCATTCAACCCTGTCGAGAAATCTGCACATATATGGATCGAACCATTTGCTTTCTTGATAACTACAATGGGAGCCGCCCACAATGAATGTGTTACCGGTGTTAGAACTCCTTCATCTACTAACCGTTTTAATTCTGCCCCCATCATTTGCTATGAGGCATATAGCGCGGATGTTTTTGAGCCGAAGATTGGTGCTGCATCGTGTTTCAATCGTAAGACGGCTTTCGTATTGTTGCGATGGCCTCAAACCTGGCTGGAATAACATTTGGAATTCTTGAAATTCTGTCCACGGATCAGTTGTTGCAATATTATTGCACATATTGTTTAGGAGGATTTCGGAAAGCTGTAATTCTGCGAACCAATCTAGATCAAGTAGACCTCCATCTCTATAAGAGATACATCGATGATACTTTCATTATTTGTAATGAGAAATGTGATCTAAAAAACCTATTTCATATCTTCAATAACAACGCCCGCCCAAATACCAACTGCACTCTGGAAGTTGAGTCTGAATCAATGTTTCATTTTCTCAACGTTCAACTACGAAGGAATGCTGACAATTCGCTAAAAGGGTTCACCTACAAAAAGCCCACATGGAACGGACACTTTACCAACTTTAAAAGTTGTGTGCCTCTAAGCAGAAAGAAAAACCTAATATACTCTTTTTCCTCGAGAATCCGGGAGATGTGCACTGAGGAGTCAATCGACGAAGAATCGCAAAATCTTCGAGGGACTTTAACAGAAAATGGATTCCTACCCAGATTCATAGACAAGAATCTAAAACCAAAGAAAACACCTGAAAAGGTCAAAGTCGCCCCAAAAATATGCCAATACTGAACCTCGAATTCAAAAGCGATAGTGAAGCAGAACTTCTCCAAAGACGCCTTTCGAGGTCTCTCAGTAAAACATACTTCACCGCCAGCCTATGAGTAACATTCTCCTGCAAGAAACTACTCATCCAGCACGCGAAAGACAAGCTGTCACATTGGACCACTTCAACATTCATATACATGTTCACTTGTTCGTGTGGAACCAAGTACATCGGTTGTACCATGCATCCGCTTGTAAAACGCGCTCGGGAACACTATCCAGCATGGTTAGCAAAGGGAGAACACAAAGGAGTATACAGTTCGATAACAGAACATCTGGTGAATTCTGGACATTCAGCTCCATTTGAAAAGTCCTTCAAAGCCACATACAAGATCCGATCAAACCTACCAAATGGAGTGGAATGCAGACATTTACGAATATTTGAGGCACTGGTGATCCAAAAACTCAAGCCTACTCTATGTGTCCAATAGAAATACGTCCAACCGTTGTCCCTTCTTCCGTGGCCATCATGAAAAGTCAGTCCCACCAATAATGATTATCCGATTACCTTTCTTGTCCTGTTTATTTCTGTTATATTTACGTTTTTAATTCCTATCTGTCTGCATTACTAGATTAGGTTGCTTGTTTTTTTAATTTTTATATGTCCGAACCTCCTACCTATTTTTTGTTAATACTACGTCCTTAATCCGTAATTATACAAACTGACGAGTTTTACAGTAATTATAATCTTATTATGTCTTTTCTACCCGATCTTCCTGATTATTACACATTGTAATTTTATTAATTTAACCCTTGACCAGAAACAATTCTAGAACTTTCTCAAACATTTAATACAAATACACAAATGTACAGCCTAGTTGATGACTTCGTCGAAAATAAAAAATTTTCCAACCTAATCTTATGTCAGTTAACACTGCTCAGTGAGGACGACGGCGGCTTAGTATGCATGGCACGTGTGTCTTAGACATCTAAATCGATGTAGCTTTCCAATCTGATTGACTGAACTTCCCACTATGCCTTACACTACAGTATAACTCACCATAATATGCCCTTTAACACGGGAGACAAAACGCAAACATATGCGATCAAAGACAGTTAGCCTTTTCGTATCATCTCCTTTCTACGGGCATATCTATCTCACAGCCATAAGGAAGGATAGATTAAACAACTAAGGGGTACACACGTCCTTTGACGCATAAACCCGATATCATGTCCACGCAAGAGATCACGTAAGTTGGCAAATGTGCCACATGACCTTTTTGTAACTGTTCTGTGATTTCGTTAGTAATCAGTTCATTAAGGTTAATGCAGCTTCTCAAGTAAGTCAAAGGGTCACAACAAGCCTAACCACTTTACGCTACACCTAGGATGAGGATGAACAAAGCTATATTAGTTTGTTTATTAGATGTATCACACAGTGAAACAGTATTATTATTTACTGGATGACACAGTTTCGAACAAAACTTATTGTTCATAATCATGTGATCAATTATAATCACACGACTTCGAAACTTCAGTTTTATAGTTTTCTTTGTTCTCTCCTATTTGTCGTCGTACGGGTAGTAGAATATTCCAGATGTCAGAGTGGGCAGGTGTTGAATCATTCCTATTGCAGACACGTATTTACAGTTGATTCGATAAACAAAGCTTCTGTTATCAATCTCTCCCTCCACCCTGTGACATCAGATTTTAAAACTGTCATTTTATCCTATTGTATGGTTGTGTGTGACTGCATGTAGTGCTATAGCTGAACTATTCTCTAGATTTCTTATCTTATTCGGGTCAACTAATCTAGATTTTGCTAGTTTTTTATGCTCGGCTAGTGTGACTACACCTGTTCCACTACTTTGACCCGACAATCACTGCAGGGTATTAGATAAACTAAATTGTTTTTTTAATTGGCTCCACAGGCTCCTTTAACCGACAAACCTTGTTTCTAATTGAGTTTGTGGGTTTGAATGTCAGCCACCTTTATTTCTGCCTTGTTAAGAATTCTGCCTAAGGCTTCCGAGGTTCCTTCCTTGTATGGGATTACTACTGATGATTTAGATTCCGTATTGTTAGTGTTGTCTTGCGCATGTTTGACATGCATATTGTTATTAATATTACCATTATTATTATCACTATCGCTGCTATCATTGTTTATTTTATTTTTACATTTCCCTACACGCACTACATGCAATTACACACAACCAACCATACAGTAGGATGGGATAAAATGACAGTTTTAAAATCTAATGTTACAGGATGGAGGGAGAGAGAGAAGCTTTGTTTACCGAATCAACTGCAAACACACATAATAGGAATAATTCAACACCTGTCCAGGTGGATATCTGGAAAATTCTACTACCCCAACGACGACAAATAGGAGAGAACAAAGAAAACTATAAAACTCAAGTTTTGAAGTTGTGTGATTATAATTGATCACATGATTATGAACAATAAGTTTTGTTCGAAACTGTGTCATCCAGTAAATAATAATACTGTTTCACTGTGTGATACATCTAATAACAAACTAATATGGAATTACTTACTACCACAGTGCCTACGTTTTACACATATATTAAGATGAACAAAGCTGTACACTGAAATTAAAAAACACTCACCTCATATTTACTCCAATCAATTGGATCATGTATACCATCATTTTGATATTTCTGGTTATATTGACTAAAATCAACTTGATTCAGCATAAGACCTAGTCCTGGTGCTTTAGGTATATCCAGCTGTAAAACACATAGAAAAGAATGTATATAAGCATTATAACATGTGATGAATAAAGCATGATTATTATTATTATTTTTTCCTTGGGTTCCAACTGGAGCAGAGGGAGTCAGCAGCACATTACCACTTCACTCTGCTCTCCGCAGTCTAAAAGGAGTGCGTCGACCGGGCATCGAACCCTGGACCACATGCATGGTTAGCGAGCATTGTGCCCCTGTGCCACTGCGCTAAGCCAGTAAAAAAGACTGGTAAAGAGGGAAGGTTGGACATAAGACTGGCAACCCTATCCTGTAAAAATAAACACCACTGCTACCGAAACTTAAAGCCTCTAGCTTGAAGCTCTGTCTGTCTGGATTCAACATAGAAGTGCAGCAGTTCGAGTTGCCACGTTCCAAATACCACACAAGGGTAGACAAGAAGATGAGTGAAGAGAATCAATAGAGTTTTGACAAGTATAAGAGTGAAACAGAATGAGTTATGGTAGAAAGGAATATGAAAGATTACAGAGACTGAATACATCTGCGCCATTAACAACGATTTTGAGCCATATCACCTATTGTCTCCAGCCATTGATTCTTAGAGTCCCGAGGGCCCCAACCCGTAAGTCTGTATCTCTCTACCTGACTCAGTTTACCTATCAAGCTTGAAGCTCTATGTTCCACTGGGGACGTACAAGAATAAAATAAATAGTAATAATAACTCCACAGTCTATTTTAGCTGGCTCTACGGCTGACAATAAACTTTCATCTCTCCCCTCACAATATCTCTTTCATGTCAATCTCAGACGTCCAACTCATCGTTTCCCAACCGAGTTCCATTCGAGAGGTTGACTGGCTCGTAATGTCACTCAGTGGGCTCTATAGCGTATGTTTAATCCATCTCCACTTCCCTCTGTATATCTGCTAGGCGACCGGTAATTGGTTGATTCGTAGCCATAGTTTCTTGTTGCTTATCCTACCTGACTGGCCAACTGATTTTCAATATTGAAAGAAGGTAGCTGGTGATGCAAGTCTGCGGTAGCGTACAGCAAGTCTCTGAACCATATAGAAGCACTACCTGACTCGATATTAGTGTTGAAGATCCAGACCTCATTCCTTATGCTGAAGCAGATTTCCACAATGATTTCAGATTAATGAAGTGCTGTCATGTCTTCCCGATCGTGACTTCAACATCCTCATGCGTGCCGCCACCTGAATTTGAAACGATGTTGGGTAGATAAACGAAAAGAGTGACTCTCTCTTTAGATTTCTCCAACTGATGATGATTGGTGTCCACCTGAAGTCTTCTTTTTGCCGCCTATTCTTCGAACTTGTCAATTTTCACCTGTAGATCCTCGAGTTTGTGTGACTTTGCTTAGTTTACTAGTTCACTAAATAACCCTAGGCCCGGAAAAAGAGGGCAGATTAAGCGCGGGGCTAGAGACCAAACCAGTGAAAATCAATTCAGTCACTGCATAAACGTTAAAGTATAAAAAACGAAATACATAAAATTAACTTATACTAGTAACCACTCATAAAGGTCAAGGTTAATAATAGTCAGGATACCTTTATGATCGGTACAAACTGGTAGAGTTAATGATTGAAACTGGCATTAAAAGCGTGGTTGAGCATTGAAAAGCGTAAGATTAATAATTCTAAGGTGGATGTTTAGATCCGTTAAGTCGAATATATGTAGGATATGACTGATTTTGTTAACAGTACATTATTATTGAGAATTAAGTTTATTAAAAATTCTGGAGTACTAATTGTCTGATATGAACATTTTATCACTGTACACTCGGTGACTCATTGATAAAACGAGAAATGACCGATTGTACATTTCTACAATTGCTTGTCAGTAGAAACCTCCTAGTGGGTGAATAGTAATCTGGTGATTCTGAACTCAAACAGACAAATAGTAGATGCATACTACTGAAGAGTTTCCATAGAACACGAAGCATATATCAAATACTTTTGACTGAATGAGTGTCAACGTAGAACTCCGCACAAAAGTGTGCCAATTCAAATAACCACACCTAATATGGTATACACTAAGGTAGAGAAAAAAACTCGAAAAAAACTGCAATGACCGGAAACATACAGTAGAAAGAGTAACTTAACGAAGAATAATTAAAATTTGATAGGTGTAGGATTTCAGAAAAAAGAATGACAACAATTTTGAGCCATGTCACCAACAGTTCTTACTGTCTCCAAAACCCCAACGAGACAGTCTACAACAACCAACAGTCAAAGATTTCATGGACTGACGTCATATTTCGATCTAACCACCCCCAACTCTTTTCCAACCTAATCCTATGTCAGCCAACATTACTGGAAGACGGCGGTGGCTCAGCATACGTAAGATATATCCTAGCCACCTCTTTAATCAATATATCTTCACAACCTCATCGATTGAATTTCCCTCAATACCTAACACTTTACCCTCAACTCTAATGTTACTCACTATATTATACCACTGAACAAGGGTATCCAATACTTCGAGTTATGATGATATAGCTATTACAAATGCACTTCCTTGGGGACAACATCAGCGAGATACTAACACACCGCCTTAGAAATGCAGTAAAAATAGCATTCCCTGACGCCGAATTACGCTGTGTCTTCAAAGCCACCCACTCCCTATTTTGCGTTCGGGAGTAAAAGACAAACTGCCTACTTTCGCCTGTTCCATGTGTATCTACCAATTTAACTGCTCTTGTGGAGTGAGCCAGTTACATAGGCCGTACAATTAGGCGTGTTTCTCGTCGAATTTCTGAACATCACCCTGCCTGGTTAAGCGAAGGACAAACAATATATATGTATATATATTCGCAGCGCTATTCTATCTCATCTTGTGGATACACAACACAAGATTGACGTTAACCAGGCTTTCAGGATCATTTACCGCAAACCTACGAATCTCAATTTTGCCTTAAGAGTTCGACTACTAAATATAGCTGAGGTTGTTGGGATCCATGTTAACAAGCCTAATTTGTGCATCCAAAAGAAGTTAGTTCAGACATTGTCCTTACCTTGGCCATCTAGGTTTGAATGATCCTCAATTTTTGTGGAATTTTCCTAGTTTTAGTTGATATTCTATTTGCTATTAAATCTTTATTATTATTGTAATTTAAGTATCTTTAATGAACTGTAATTCCACTGATCTTACTTTACAAATCGATATTATTTAAAAAACACTAATATTGTTATTGACTAGAAGAGGAAATTATCGCAAAGGATATTCTTTGCTTAATTATTTTGTGTTTTATAGCCGATTTTAAAACACTGAGACATCAGTTCAAACCCTATTTAATCTAAGCAACTGGTTAATGTAATTTTCAATAGTCAAGTATGCTGCACAAAGGTTGATGATACTACGAGTTTGTCCAGGTCGAAGTTAATAGAACTAAATGATTACCAGTGACTACTATCACTACCTAATATTTACCATTAAAACAAAAACTTGGTCCATTATGGGCACCAACAGATGCGCCAACCAAACTCTCATAGTTTGTGCAAGGGCAGAGATACTGCTCACACGCCCAGACCAAAGCAGGTGATTGTCTTAAGGAGTTATCCAGTCCCCGAGCCTTTAACTTGAAGTCTGATCCACAAGACAATGAAATAGATTCAGGAACTACATTCCCATGATTTCCGGTGACCAAAACAGGTTCATATACCGTTCTATCCCTAAGAATTCTGGAGACCATGTACACGATAGGTTAGGATTCAGGCTTTACCAGCTCCCTAAGGTAGATGGTTTGCATATCCACCAGTCCCAATGTAGGCGTCAGACGTCCGCACTCACCCTTTCACTTTTGTTAGAAACACCCTAGGTGCGTGAAGGCAGTGATGAATACGGCTTACCTGACAGAACCACTACCCACTGGGTGACTAATGTGATAGAATTATTTAGTAATAAAATCAAACTTTTAATAGAAATGAACTAGTTAACACACACACACACACACACACACACAACTTCCTTTGCCTATACAAACACTCATGAAGAATGATATAATTCGTTGCGACATAATGATTGAGGTAATCTACTGTAACTACCTTTCCCATATTTTTGCGTCCCAAGTGGCGCACATAGGGCTTCAAACATGTGCTTTAACGTTTCAGTAGCGGCAACATTGTTTCATTTTACGCGATGGAGTTGCCAGCCTCACAACCAACCTTCCTTCTTAACCGAGCTTATCGAACAAGGTTTGGAGTGTGGGAATCAAACTCGGACAATGTATGTGTGATTGCAGAACATTCTATCACTGAAACACCAACGCACTCTATCTATCTACTATAACAAGTGTTAAAGTTATCTAAACTGCCTGAGTGACGTAACACATTATCGACTGTATTCATGAATAGTAGAAAAATAAAAATGAAGACTACACCATATATATATATATATATATATATATATATATATATACATAAAACAGAATAAAAGACAATATATATACACAATTGACACTGTATCGCTTACTCTTTCTCGTTGAAATACCAAGTCGAATACATCCTCTTTTGTATAACCTTTTAAAATAGCCAACATTAAACCAATCATTTTACGTATTTGATGTAGCATAAACGACTGACCAGTGATACGAATAAGCGTGTATTCATGGTCACCAAGTAGAAATGCTGGCATACATTCAGCGGATATGATAAAACGATTACAACTTTTATCGGTTGCAAGTCTAGAGAAGAAAAGAAAGACGATTGAGGAAATAAATAGTCTGTTCGAAAACGCTTCTCATCTGACTGCTGAAGTTATAAATATATACGTTTATAATATTTAAAGAATAGCTGTCATTGATAACATTGGAGTTAGTTTAAATACTATCGAGGTGTTAAGATCAATAGAATTACAATTCAAAAGTATGTGTAAGTGATATTACACAAAAATTTTAAAAAAGAAGTGACTCAGAGAAGACACTTCAATGAATTTATTATCAAGCTGCACAATCGTATATGTATATATGGTTTTTACGAAATTATATCCGGTGAGACAATTGAATCATAGGTGTGAATACATAAAATAATAATAGTAGTATGAAATGCAATTAAAACTAAAATGTTTGTGATTATCATCATAGTTCAGTGTGAAGTGGTAAAACAACTGATGTCATATATAGAACAATTCATAAGATGTATATAGAAGTTGCAAGGGATGTAAAATTATATGATTAGTAGGCAAAGAGGATGAAAAATAAAAACGTCACGTAACATTGTGTCATGACGGCCGTATGTGGAAGAAGAAAATGGATTTCCGCCATGTTTTTTAGACAGAAATATACAGCCATAACCTATGAAATGTGACTTTTCATCCGTTACCAAGGAAATACTGTACATGAGCTTGGAATTCAAAGGTGAGTTAACTGTTGACATCCTTAAAAGAAGGATCTCACAACCCTGAAAACTACATTCCCTGATGCATCTCTGAGAATAGCCCTTACCAGTCGACCATTACTGTTCAATAACCTGCAGGACAAGATCCCGCAGTTGACCAACTCTTTGTGCGTTTATCATTTCACCTGCTCATGTGGAGCTAGGTATATCGGTCGTTCGACTCGAGTTTTCTTCAAGAAGGTACAAGAACACTGCTCTGCATGATTACGAAAAGGTGGAAGTGGAGCAACAAGAAGCGCGATCACTGAACATCTGCTCGATAATGATCACTCTATCTCTACAGCCACTGTCTTTAAAGTCATCTACAAGGCGAAAAGTAATTTGTCCATATCACTACGTACCCAACTCATCTGTATTGTTGAAGCAGCTTTGGCCATCTAAACAGAAAAGCCCGATCTCTGTATGCAGAAAAAGTTCGTCCAACCCCTCCAACTTTCATAGTTTTAATCCGTTTATGCTGAAGTATGGTAATCCTTAGTCATATTTTGGCTCCACCTATTTTTCGTTTTGTTTATTCAGTTTGTATACTCTTCCTTTATTACGTCAATTGTTACTATGACTATTCTCACTTTGAATTGTCCCCACTATTATTTCACTCATCCCACCTGTCATTCTAAACCAATTTCATTTTGCAACGTGAAATTCTATTGTATCAAATTTCACAGTGTTACGTAACGTTTTTATTTTTATTCTATTTGACTACTAATCCTATAACTTCACACACTTCGCAAGTTATATACATCCTATGAATTATTCTATATATGACATTAATTGTTTTGCCACTTGACATATAACTATGATTATAGCTAGCTACATAAATTGTTCTATGCAGGTCTTATCAAAACGTCGAATCAAACCGAGTACACCGCTGGTCACTTCGACTCCCAATGAGTGAAACAACCGTCCGGTGTTTAGATCACTTCGATCTGGTTGGCCAGTAAGCACTACTTGTTGATGTGAATGGTATACAACTACTAGTAGTATCAAGCAATCAGTAGTATACAGTTTCACGTTTGTTTTTTCAAATGCCATTTATGTTATCAGGCAGTTGATATACTGTGTGTGATCTAAATAATTTCGATTTCCAAAAGAAACTGTGTAGTAAAATGTCTCCTCGAACTGTGAAAACTGAACATCACGAAGTAGTTTGCTTTAAAGTTGAATAAAGAACTACTGAAATGGAATAGATACTGAACAAAGAGCACTCTTTTCGATAACTTCATCATCAGGCTCTACAGTTATATATACACATTATAGTGAATGAATGAATGAATTAGTGTTATGAACAACATTAATGTTGTTTAAATAACATCGAATCAATAATATTAATAGATTACAGCTGAATAGCATCAACATAAAATAAGCTGAATGTCAGAAACATTACGAAAGATAATATTACATATTCTTGAATTTATAGTCTCTACTGAAGACCGGCCAGGGCAGTAGTAGGGGCTGGACTTTCTTCTTTTGAACACAGAGCACTGGATGTTTCACGCGAATTGCAATAGCCTCTGCTGTTTAAAGCATGCGATGCTTCGATGATGTTGGCAATTTATTAGGCACCCGGTAAATGATAGAGAAGGATTCTTCTACGCTGGCTTTGTGGCTGGTTTGCACCAGATGGTCAAATATCGAACTGTTAATAGTTTTAACTACACCTTTACTTAGCCATAGTGGGAAAGGCTCTCGATCACGGAAAATCAAGTTCCTAAAGCAACGTCCGATATAACTCGCTCCACAAGCGCAGCTGAATTGGTAGAGACAATTTAAAATGGCTAGTCTAGGTACTTCATCTTTCAGTCGAGGTAGCACCATCGGTCGTGTAGAGAATAAGACGTGTAGTTTGCCAGCATTAAAAGTTCTTTGAACTGGTTTTCTTGATTTCTTCGTAATTATCTCACTTGGTATATCGTCCTTGAATTGTAGTCGTATAAAGTGGCTTCTTGTTTACAGATAGTGATAAATTTTTCGGGATAGCTATTTTCGATCAAAATATCATATACAATGCTTAATTCATCTTCAATTACTTCTTCTGAGCATATAGCTGTAACTCTGTGGCTGAGGATCTTTGCTAAATTTCTGTATATATAACTGTAGAGTCTGATAATGAGGTTATCGAAAAGAGTACTCTTTATTCAGTATCCATTCTTTTGAAAAAATTTAATGGGCATTTTTAATCAGTTGAAATGCAATAAACAACAGGAAGAATTATTTGTTTTGTTTTTTTTATTTTCGCAACATACAACTTACCTTCCAGAAGTGAAATTATAAAAATTATGCGTCCCTTGATATCTGCCTAACAGATGATTAGCTCGAGTTATCTGTTCAGCTGTTACACGATAATTCCAACAACTTGAATCATTCAATAAAGTACTAGACGAGGCTGGTGATAAAGCGAATGTCGGCAATAGATAGTCATAAACTCGATGACTACACGAACCTTTGGCAGAGAAACAACGGGTTGTACGAATGATATCTGTGGAAGAAAATAGAAGAAGAGTAAAGCAAATCCAACATATCGATTTATCAGAATATGTTTTTATCACACTATCGGAAAAAAGGTTAAATATTACTGCAGATGTATGAATAGTATACTGCATTCCCTTTGTAATATTGACCAGAGTATGTGATTATGCTTCCCTGTGTAGCCATAATGGCTAAAACATCCGACTTCCATCCGATGACTGGCACGCTTGAATATCCTATATCACTGCCACTGGTCGGTATTGTTTGCTGGTTTAAGTATACAGAATGAAGTGTTAGACTGTACTGACAATTTATGAAGGTGTTGACAGTCTCCTAGTGTTTTTAATCTGCTACTCAGTGAAGAAAAAAAGTTATTCATTGGTTAAACCCATGATACGTCGGTTATTTTCAAGGGAGATCTCACCTTCAATCGCTGTTAGATGGCCGGAGGTAATCAGCAGGAAGCCATGGACACAGGCTTCGTGCTTTTCGGTACTCGTCAGCAAAGCGTATCTGCGATCTTGAAGAAATGCATGTCCCTTCTAAGGTCCAAACCACAGTTCCTCAGTGCTGCCATCAAAGATCTTACTATTGAGCTATTTTGGGTTGCAACTGGCCTCCTGTAGGAGTGTAATGGACACTTTGACTGGACATTAGGTGGTGACTAGTGTTTCTTCGAGATTGCAGATAGGTGAACTATCTAATAATAATCTAGAGTGCACTGTGATGGCGAATCGTCTAGGCCGATGGCCATATTTCAAACTTGACTGGTAGAATTCAGTCTGCATCAACACTAACGACTAGACACATAACATTAGTTACTACCTAGTGTTCCATCAAAGATCTCATCCAGCACCAATACCAAGTAGATCCTCGGAGAGAGGGATGTACGTGTGCACTGATGAGAAGTTCCGTACTAGGAAGAAACAGCCACCCAGTTCTCCATAGTTTCCAGTGGTTTTCTAACTGACACTGATTAGTAACAAACGCTGATCTGAAAGACGCTAGAATGGCTTACTGATGTCTTCATTATAAGGACAACAACTATATATAGAGATGACAAAAAGAATAAACCAATGCAACCAAAACAAAAAAAACCAAACTCACCAAGTATACGAATATTTTCTGGTAGGGCATCATTTAATTTGCTTACCAAATCATTGTTGTCTCCTAGCTTGATGTGTTTTTTGTTGTGTTTTTTTCAAATTAAAAATTAATTAAGGACAACATACCAACATTGAACATACTTGTCCAAGAGCAGAAACAGATTTGTCAGTTTTAGAGGCACGTTGAAAGTGAAACTAGGTGTGAAAGAGAGAAAAATAACATATTGAATTGTAATATTGAACACCTGAAATAATCATACTACATAAAATGATAAAAATAGTTACTCTTAACCGATAGCTTGCTTCGTCTTTCATTATAGCTGTAAAACACGGCCACTGAAGGTGTCAGAGATATGAAAAGGCTAGCTACCTTTGAACTCAGATGTTCGCGTCCTGTCTCGCGTATTATGGTGGGTGATACTGAAGTTAGACTTAAAGTGTTAAGTAAGGAGGGAAAGTCAGTCAATGACGTTGTGAAGCTACATCGATTGAAATTATTAGGACATGTGTTGCGCAGGCTGAGGCACTGCCTTCTTCGGCAAGCAATGTTACTCGACATAGGATTAGGTTGGAATAGAATTAGAAGTTGTCAAATCAAAGCCTTTTAATCAATCCATGAAGTTGTTTAACTGTTCGTCTGAACCACGTAAGGAAGTGTAGACTACTTGTCAGAGTCAACCGACTCCAACATGTTAAGGTGAAGTGGATGCTCATCGAAGGCACTAGTTGACGGCTGCGCTATGTCATGGTGTAACAACAGAAGGCAAGGGTCAGGCAACAGATCATTTATTAAGGAAATCAACGCATATTTATATATTTGCATGTACATTACTATGGATATTTAAGCAAACAAACACAGTCTTCCGATTGGTTGTTTCTCACGTAAAGTTAATCTTTCATCTATTTGTGACTGTTTCTTGAATGTCAAATCCTCTATATGTTAACTGCATCCGCCTACGCAAAGTCTGCTGTGGTCGGTTTTGAATCAATCTTTGTTCACATTTTCTCACGACAAATCTTGGGAACGTAAATATTGGCGTAAATTACTGTCTACCAATTTGGCTAGTAGACGGCTCTCACCACAATGGGAGTCATTGAAATACGAATCAAGTGGCTGAATGATCAATAAGTTTGGTCTCGTAACCTGAAGGTTTCAGGTTTAATCCCTGGTGGGGTCGTGATTGTATGCTACTGAGGAGTTCTAAACCAGGATGAAACAACTGTCCAATGCTCCTAGCTATTCAATTATCGCTTTCGCTAATAATAATGGATCGTGAAGAAAAAATCTAATAAATGAAATTCGTCCGAATCCCATCATCTAAGTAATATTGATTAGCTTACTTTTTTATGTTCTTCACCAGTTAAACTTTCAAGTTGACCACATGCAAAAAAAGCCTTTGATAGTTCACCTTCAATTGTTGGAAATACAGGGCATCTAAAATTATTATTTGAATGCATAACAAAACGGAAATACATAAATATATGTGATGGAAAAGGAAAGATAACTAATGATGATATATAACGATAACTGCTTATAACTAATACCTGCATAGAGTGTAGCAACTTGAACTGTTGCACTACTGTGCAAAGCTTGATGTTGATAATCATTCAGTCAGTCAATATCTACAGAGACTAAAAGGTCAATAAAATCATTTCAAAAGTAGTACATAATCTCACAGTCATCTGATATAATTAATCCTTATATTACCAGATGAACATAAAGCCAAGGAAGTATTTACTATCTTAGGTATTTGCTGATGTGAAGCTAGTTAACCCATACAAAGCCGCATATCTCACTCGGACCGCAAGAAATGAAAAAACAATCAATTGTCACTATTATTACCATCAAGGAAGGTATTCCAATCCTGGTGGTGAGTACTGACGAAGAGTTTCAAACTAGAACGAGACGACCGTCCAGTACCCCACGCTGGATTTCCAATAGTTCTGTAACTGATATCAGCTCGTCATCAGTTCTGTAACCCATCAAATCCCTTTAAACCAACACTTGATAATTAGCTTGATGCTCACTAGCGACTGGCCCTATACATGAAGTCACCTGGAGTCCTAATAAGAAGTCGTAACCAGCGAGGTCCACCAAGTCAGTTAGGAGAACAGTCACTCGCCTGTGGCGTTGGCTGGCGGTTACGCTATATTCATATCGCGAATCGGCGGAAGTTGGAATTCATGAGCTGGCCATTAGGTCGTCTACCAGTGGTTGAAGGGTCTGAGAGCTGGCCTTGTAACCGGAAGGTCCTGGGTAGGTGCGTACAGTTGAGTACCGAACTGGCACTGGACAGCTGTCCAGTAGTTCTCCCAGGCTCTCCAATGGTTCTCTACTTGATGTCAACTCACCATCGAACATGTAACCAATCAGATCTCTGCAAACCAACGCTTGATAATTTTTATTATTCTCAAGCAAAAACACAAAACAGTCAACAGCCCAATTTCGGTCGAGTAGCATCAGCATAGATTTCATTGAGTTATATACATATATAAAATCAAGCCGGTTAAAAAGAATTCCCGCTTTTTTTATCTTCTTCATGCAACCGAAACTTCGTATTATCAGCAACATTTTATCTATGACGTTTGATTTTCTTAATTTTTTACGTAATAGATTCTGAGAAATTAGTTTTGTAACCTCCTTCCAATTCTCCCGTTCTTGTTTCCTACTAATTACATCACTCAAACATGTAAGTACCATTCAATCAGAGCTGTAGTTACTTACTAATCACTATAATGTATGGAACGAAATTAACTGAATGTTTAACGTAAAACTTTGCACAAAAGTCTATTCGTTCAACTTGTCACACTTTGAAAAAGCAAATACAAAAGTAGATGAAAGAAGTCACGTGATACTATTAGTGGATGAATAAAGATTTGTGAGAAAAGAAAAGAAATAGGTGAAGATTTTCGGAGTTTTAATGAAAACACTGAGTGAATACAATTATGTTATTGTGAGTAACTTTGCTCTATGTCATCAACAGTTTCCTGAGGAATTCAACCATGCGATCTACATCTCCCAAAGTGGCTTAGACTAGCAGTTGAAAACTCTATAGACGGATGCTACTTTTTAGTCAAACGAAAACATGGCACCAGTCAATGAAATCTACAACAGTTAGGTTAGAAACAATTGGTGACATGGCTCAAAATCGTTCTCAATGGCTGGTGCAGATGCATCCACTCCTTGTGACTCATGATTTCCAATGAAACTGTTTTGTTCTTCGTTATTACTATTCCTTTGTCTCACACCTCTGTTTACTGTCTATATTATTATGCATTTCTCCTACTTCTTCTCTTACTTTGTATGCTACATGGAATGTGGCGACTTGAACTGCCGCACATATGTGCAAAGTTCTATGTCGAAAACCGACCGACCGGCTACTTTTTAGTCTGATCAATGTGAAACATGAACATCTGATCGATGAAGTTAGTTAACTTACTCTGAGTAACACCTATCCACTACTATATCAACCGACTGAGCTTGTGAAGATTTACAACAGCATTGACTGCCTTAGATTTCTAATCTTACATCTTATGTCCAACCGAAACACTACCTACTCTGTGGTTTTAAAATAAATGAACAATTTTTCATTACAAAATTAAAAAATTCCAGTGTGTTTAAAAAAGCCAAAACAAGATTTTTCTGGACGTTTTGCTGTGTAAGCCACAGCTTCTTCAACAGAATTTTTCGGACGGACGACTAATATACCTGGCTTCACAGCAACATTTAAACTGATATATGCACATAGAAGTGGCCGGATGCGGGATCTTGTCCTTAAGGCTTCTGAAGATCAATGGACGACTGGAGAACACTAATCTTAGCATTGCTGCGAAGAATGTTCTTTCCAAAAAGGCTGAAATCCTTCTCACGAGGACATTGCAAGCTAATTACCTTTGAAATCCAGATTCACGTTAAGTATCACTTTTTGCTCCTGTGAACCTTTAATTTAACATTCTTGTCAAGGAATCTTGGTGGGTGTCCATTTTTGGATGAAAATTTCTTTCAGAAGATCCAGTTATGCTATCAGGGCGTCAGGACTGAAGATGTGTCGGATCCGAGTGGCAAGGGACTTAATCAGACTTCGTCTCCTCTCAATAAGTAACCAACTGTAGAAATGTTTAAGTTGACCGTTCTAAGTGGGTTTTCTGTGGTTCTTTCAAGTCGTCATGTTAGTTGCACATCAAGAAAGGGAATTTTGGATTCCCATTCCATTTACAGAGTGAATTTTATTGCCAGATGGCTAAAGTATTCAACAGCTACCATTTTACTGTAGGAAAAACAACGGATAGCCATTTTGTCTATGCTTTTTAACCAGCAGACATACTCGAAACATTAAGCTAATATACAACTATACTGACTTTTATCTAATTTATTTACTACAAAGAATGTTTAGACATGTAAATAAGACAGGGGAAATGCACAGGTAATCTACTACAACGATAACTAACCTCTGCATACCATAATATCCCCAACCTGAATACATCATTAGGATTGCACACTTTTTGCGTTTTAATCTTCCACCACTTCTAGCAGCAGCAGCAATTGTTGTTGTTGTTGTTGTTGTGACACACAAATCATCAGCTTTGACTTTAGGTGATGCGGCCATCTCAAGTTTGACTTCAGTCGATTCTAAGATAGACATTATAGTACGAAAAGCTTTCTTGAAAAAGTTGAAGGATTCACGCATAAAGACTCCGTTAACAACTCTTAATCTCTTAAACCAAGCTCTTTTTCTCGTTTTTCTTTGAAAATGAGGGCTTTCGCGTACTCTGCTTGCTGTCTTTTAATTTCGGGTCTTTTGTATATATAGTAACTTGACAATGAAAGGATTGTGTAGCCGGTAAGTAAAACACCAAATGCTACACTAGTAACAACAACACCGGCGTGAGCAATACTAAGTGCACGACTAAATTTGCTTCTCTGATAAGCCTTCTTTTGCATACTACGAGTACAAATATCCTCTGTGCCCGAGTATTATGATCGATATATTGTCAGTTACTACAGTTGGCAATTTCCCAACAAATTGATAAAATCTGTAAAAAGCAAAAGAGAAAACAAAATACTTGTACGATCTAAAGTTCAGTAGACACGTTAACAAGTACATATGAAAAACACCTTCAAAATCTAGACCGGCAATTTTGATGTCAATACTTCAGACAAGAAAATAATCCACAGTGTGAACGAATGGGATGAATAGTATCAAGATGGTTTAAACTTAATTTGGTTAAGTGCCATGTGAAAGATGACAAATGAAATACGTTTCTGAGCTTAACTTGTGTGCGACAATACAAAGTCATGTAGTCACCAATATGCTACAACTTTCACTGTTCTCAGGACGTCTGACTCAGTCTCTTCTTATCCTCAAAAGATGGTTAAAAATGACAAATAGAGCTCACTAGCTTCTCTAGGAATAACGGATGCATGGGCCTTATAAACTATAACCATAATAAAGCATGAAGCCAGATAACGTGCATCGGTCGGTCGGTCGGTTTTCGACGTAGAAGTTTGCACATATGTGCGGCAGCTCAAGTCGCCACACTCCCTGCATGTACCACACAAAGCAAGAGAAGAAAGTAGAAGAAATGCAAAATAGAGACAGTAAACAGAGGTGTGAGACAAAGGAACAGTAATAACGAAGAACAAAACAGTTTCATTGGAAATCATGAGTCACAAGGAGTGGATGCATCTGCGCCACTGAGAACGATTTTGAGCCATGTCACCAATTGTTTCCAACCATTGGCTTTTACCGTCCCGAGGACCCCAACCAGGAAGTCTACATCCTCCTACGTGGCTTAGACTAACTGTTGTGGATTTCATTGACTGGTGCCATGTTTTGGTTTGACCGCCACTAGCTCTTTTCCAGCCTGGCCCTACGTGATACTCACTGAAGTTCTACTCATTTACCGCAAACAATGGTGGGCGCGAAAGTTAGAGTTGTTAGCATACAGAACAGGTTGGCAATTCGCTTTTAATGAGACTATAATGGATGAGTATGAATCGGTATCATAGTAACATAAACAGTGCTCATGACGATTTTCAAAATTCTTTGACAGTAATTACTTCACTCGCAACTATTCAACTGTGCTAAGCACAAGTGGAGTAAGCCTTATGTCAACAGCGACTTCATTTTTAGTCCACAGAAGGCCAAATCCCTAAAATTCAAGTGTTAATTCACTTATCTGAAAATGAGGAACTTTTTCCAACAGCTATAATATTAGTTGTTAGTAAAATGAACCTGAACCAAGTCAAAAATTCTGGGGATAGACGAAAGCACCTTATGGTCACTATTAATTAACAAACGACCAGAACAAGGATATCTTGGGAGGGATTGAAGAGTATATTATCTGAGACCGAAGTGCCAAAGCATTCTGCACAGCACCTAAAATGTGTCTCCCTTTCGAAACTTAGTAATCAGAGCTGAAAAGAAAGTACTAACCCAGTTTACATGAGACGCATTATGACCTTTTAAAAAAGGCAGTTGTTTTATTACTCCAATGCTCGAATTCCTCTTGTACTAAGTCGTTACATTAGAAGCTTGTACTCCAACATAACACTTCAATAAAAAAGAATTCATACCTTTAAACCGGTTTACAACAGTCACATGTTCGGGGGTCTTGTGTTGTAGATTTCCAGAAACAAATATGTGGGAAGACGATGTACAGAACCACACAACCTCTCTTACATTCTCTTACACAGCCACCACCCAAACACCAAAATCCTGGCATATGAGAAGTCATGCTGCTGCTGCTGGATTCAACATAGAACTTGGCACCGAAGTGCAGCAGTTCGAGTTGCCACGTTCCAAATAGCACACAAAGGTAGACAGGAAAATGAGAAGTTATATACCTGCTTGAGGCAAAACGTAACTTATTAACCGATAATCCTGGTTGCCGAAACTTATTTCCGACACTGTATACTGATGTACATATCCTTTCTGCCTTTCGTACAACTAAATCTCCACAATTTTTGGAAGTATTGGTTTCCAAGACCTGTTTGTCCAAAACTACACAAGTTTCGTCACCTTGACGCCTAATTTCGAATAGGGAAAGTAATTTATTTTCATTATACCTCCCGAGGACCACTCAAATCTGGAAGGCTCTGTACATAAAAACTATATTCTTTAGATAATACGTAGTTTCATTAATCAGAAAGTGTTAATACTGAACCACAGAGGCTTAGTAAACTGTCAGATCATTTTCGTAACAACATCTTCTTACTAAAGATTGCTCTCAGGACATTTCACTCTTCAGCCATAAGTCTGAGATAGCCAAGATTAACCTTTGCAGTACAACGAAGAACTCTGAAAGCGTCCACCAGGGGAGTCGATATCACTATTTGACCACTCACTGACCAAAAAATGAGCCGAAATTCTTATGTCGAGCTATCTTCGTTTACGTAAATAACATCAAAAGCAGTTGGAGGAAGGTCATCAGTTCCTTTTACGTGAATAGTACGCAGTTTTCGACGTCACTTTACATTTCTGCATAATTTCGTCGAATTAGTTTCATGTGCATAACCCCATGCTGCATGACTGTCTGTAGACTAAGGACTAAAATTCTGACCCAAGGGAAATCATCCGACACAATTACCGTTAAAGGAAATGGGCCTCACTACACTTACATTTAAATATCCGTGTAAGATAAACTGTCAACCATAAAGGTGGTGAAACAACTCTGTAAATTCAGGAGAACCAGAATTATGTTTGTGGAGTCACATAAACCTATAAACAGAATTTATGGAGCTGCAGACTCGAATGTATTTGAAGAGACATACCATAACATTTGGAGGTACAGAATGCAGTTCCGAAGACCAAGATAAAGTTCCCTCTTAAATGAGAGATACAGAGGGTTTTACGTGCAACTCAGGAGCGAACCAATGAAATACAATTTGGCAGAAATGTAACACAATTTCCCCAAATACCCCTAACTAGCCCAAAGGGCGTCCAAATCACCCCGAAATTCCCCCATACACCTGAATTCTCCCCCCTGTAATTTTTCATTTGGGCTCTTACCTAATATGACAAAGAGGAAATAATAATACGACGAAGTAAAATAATGTTGGCAACCCTGAGTATGGTATCTACTGTTTAGTTACCAACGTATTGTTTCCTAAATAAATAATTTGGCGGCAGAGTAGTGTTGAAATTTTGGGGGAAATTCTTAGATTTTTCCTAAAAAGCCCGAAATTTCTTGGAATTTTCCCAGAAAATACTTAAATTTCCCCAAAATGTCCCCCAAAAAATTTCCATTTGGACTCCTCATTCACTAACATTATTTTCGTATTACCACAAGAATGCTTAAGATAACTGTTAATAGGATTAATTCACCATAATTAGAACCACATTTGTTGTAGAACAGACGAACTAAAAAATACAGTCTTATCGCACATGTATAAACACAAATTAACACCCCTAACGCCAGCACGACTTACGCAACATGAACACGCACGGGTGAAGGTTACGCACCACTATCCGACCTTTAGGCAGCTCTAGGTCACGTACGTGTTTTGTAGTTCCAATATCTAATGTAAAAGAAACAGATTTTCTTGACGTCACAGACTCATGGTAGAGAAAGTTCCTTACCTTTTGTATATTTTTCCATGATCATATCGTAAATTATGCGACAAGCGCTTAATTTACAACGACTGGAATAAGAACCATAGCGAACATCATCTTAACTACAGCAACCCTAAACGAAACTGCCTAATAAGCGGATTAATGACCTGGGGAAGTCAGTTGGATGAGCTCGTGATATAATGAGGGGAAAGCGGATGCAGCATACGAATTATGTAGCAAATTTCATCCAAATCTAGTAATTAACGAATGCTTAGACAACAGGTACACTGGAAGGGGGAAAACATGTAACCAACTGTCATCCCAGAGCTATATTCACAACATGGTTAATCAAACGGGTAGCTTCGTTAAACCTATTGATGGGGCCCACACAAATTCCACAGAAAGTTTCTAGAGTCAACTAAAAGAGGATCAGAGTGGTGAATGGGTTAAGGAACACGATGACTTACATCTGTCACAACGACGACAGTAACACTGAAGTATGCAAGCTTCAGGAGTTAACTCTTCAGTTATCTGGAGTGTGACCGAGACACTTTTCACTCTTGATTGCCAATAACGAAAATGACCCTTGTCACATGAAAACTGGATGCTTTTCCGTTTGTATCATCCCACTTTCATCTGAAGCCTTTCGGCCTTATCGAATCTCATCTGACGACATGAAGAAGATATATTCTTAAATGAACCTCAATGATAAAACTTCAGCGTGGTCTTAAACTTGACATAAGCATATTCGAAGAGGGGCAGTAAACAAATTGTCAGTGGTAGACTATCTATCTAGTGTCTTCATGCAGGAGTTGCCACAATTCCCAAACAACAAAAATCCATAGACGATTTTTCCAAAAATTAAAGCAAAGATTTCCGTGAATTATCTCACACAGTGTGATTCATGGAAGTGGAAAGTTTCGAAACCATGGAAGGGCTGTTGGACTGGAATAAGGGATCATCTCGAAGCTCTGTTTCTAGATAAAGGTTCGCAAGAGCGTACCAGAAGTCACTGTACACAACCCCCTCTTATATATCCTGTATACCAGCGAATTACCTGGGCTTTTTAAGTCTACTACAGTTCTCTACGCAAATGGCCTAAGAATAAGGGGAGAGCTTAAAGATGCCAACAGTAGGATGACGCTACGAACACATTCGACAGTCGGTAATATAGGTCTTACTAGAAAAGACTGGAGCAGACTCTGGGTTTTCTTTCATCAGCAAAAAGTCTCGACAGAAATTATCCCGCATGCTCAAGGTTACTGTACGCATATGGCATCTGCAGGTCATTCTCATCTGTATTAGTCGGGTATGTTGGCTTGCTGTTTGCTAACCGTTCGTTCACACACCAGTTTTAAGTTCATCTTGTTGTTATTCGCAAACTGTCTCGATGTGGATTGTTGCTTAATGCTACCTTTCACATCCTTTCGGTTTACGTTGAAATTATCTGTTTCCTATATTTGGAAAGTTTTCGCCATCAAGATAGTTCATTGATTTCATTGTAACCAATCCATACGTTGCTTTCATGCTCCGTTGCAGTGATCTAGTTATTTATCAGCTGTTAATTAAATAGTACTATGCAGCAGTTTTGGAAACTATGTATATGAACGTGTTTGGGCAGCAGAAGCTGTTGTTTCCAGTTCGTTTGTTGATTACCACTATCATTGCTAGTTCAGATGTTTACTTTATATCTAGAAATCTGCAAAAAAGAATATCTTTCACGTTGATGTTTATAGCAAGCAATAGTCTACGCGCCAGTCTGGTGAAAAAAGCACCAACAGCGTTGATATTAGTAAGGTTTTCGTAGAACATATTAAACCTAAAGAATTTAGAACCTGGGTTGAAGTTGAAAAACTTTGAATTTCTTCGAGAAGGTGATTATACCATAACTGCCTAATATCAGACTACAAGCACCTGGTATGTTGTGCCAGAAACCAAATTAAACAAGGTTGGACTACATTTAAAGTATGAAAATGTGGTGTTTTAATACATATTTTGGAAAAAAATAAACGGGAAACCGGTGCAAAACCTCCAAAGTGTAAGTGTTATCTGCTATTGTTAATGCTTCATTCACTAGATCCGTATATGTTAGATTTGCCTATAGTAAGGCCAATGTTAACAGCTATTCAATATCTTGCAAATGGTTTAGAAAGTGAATTACGTGCGAAGATATACTGAGTATACGAGTATATATATGTAAATTCACAAATCGTTCTTTGAGGACCTCACTTGCTTCTCCTTCTGCTGCTGTGGTTCGTCTTCTTTTTTCCTCTCACCACTTTAGCTTCTATGTGACTTTCTGAATGATAATAGAGAATGTAGATATTTGGTGACTTACAATGACAAAAGATCTGTAAACATTACTGGCTCCAAATCCTGTAACTGCCCCACGAATCACCTATTTCTTAAGAAATAATGAAAGTATCCTGATGGTTGCATTTATAATCTCAGTGACTCGCATGAAGGTAATTTCCTGCTACTAAATGCCTCAGTTCTCATTTTATATGGATTAGTTAGCCATTATTCTGGTTCCTAGTCGCGTATGGACTGAAAATTACCTGTCACCGTTCCAGTGCTTCTCTGTACGTTTAACTGAGCACATACTTCTGTGGCGACTCACTAGCAGTTAATACTGCTAGAAACATTGTTGTCAGTGAACCAACTGACGTTTTACAAAACAATTTTATCGCTTTATGAGTAACCTACTGTACCTTAGTAACAAGTAGAGCAACAGGCACACAGACAAAGAAGGCATAACACGAGCTGTGCGGAGAACGTTTATTCCACAAGAATCAAGCTTAAAAAAGGCGGGGTTCCAATCTTACATTCTAACAGTCTTCCTTGTCTTCGCTAGGGTTTAGACCTTGTAGTTGTTCTGTCTCTTGATCCAGATAGTTGACTTTCGAGTATCTTCCCTCAAGGAAAGAAAATGAAACATTGGCTAGCGTTTATTGAATATGTTTTGTTTTCATTACACCAATTCCTAGTAACACAACCCTCAAATTTGGCGCGCATTTTGGTAGAGTTTTTTGAATGGCGATGCTTTGTATTATATTGTGTACACTGCTTCCGCCTGTGTTAAGTGACCTTACAGGTATTATTACATTACCCTTTCTCATGTATATATTACTTGTGTAGGTGAATAATCGCAAATATGATTCCTCCGTGTGTATGTTATTTATCATACTGATAATGACTGAAAACTGGCGTCCCTCAAGTACGAAAACTGAGAATATGTTATTACAACTCCAGCAAGAATAACCTTTCAGACTGTGCTCTACAGTCGGTTATTTTGAGTTTCAGTAAGTCGTGAGGCTAACTATTTTTCCAGATGAAAACGCTGGCTGAATGCATATTGTTTGTTTCAGTCCAAATAATCGAATTTGTTGACACTACTAGACGAATAGATAGCAAAGTAGTGTTTTCTGTGGCTGTGAACCGTAGTCGCTTTGCTTCGGATTAATATAGCCTTTGTTTGTAGCCTTTTCCTAATGGTGTATTAAGACATCCAGAAATCAGAAGCATGCTGCCTCTGGTAGACGTTTTTCCTTTGTTAGTGACTTCGAATGGTGAATCACTGTAGGTGCTTTGGTGGTAGAATAAATACTGCTTTCGTGGAGATGCGAATATATTTGCTCTCTTTGGCGACAAAGCATTTTTTATCAAGAAAGTTCTCAGAATGTCCACTTTTACTTTGTAATTCAAAGATAACTTTAAGTTACTAAGATAGTAGCTTCAGAAGATAGCATTCTAATAATAATAATTTATATTTTCATGTAAACATAAATTTACATGAAAATGCATGCCATTTTCACAGGCACGATCAAGTATGGTATAATGACAAATAGTAGATTGTCTACAAGTTAATAATGTTTGAACAGCTAAATATTTGATATATATATAAATACACTCATTGTCTGACCCATGTCGTAACATTATTGAATTAAACAGTAGTCCTCCAGGTTGCGCGGGAAAATCGACTTCGTTTCGTTTTCAACCCGTAGTTGTAGGCATACGATAACCAACCAATATTGAGGTAAGTACAACGTTTACAAAGGATAGTAAGATTATCACTTTTTTAAAAAAATTCAAATTGTTGAATTATATAGTACAAGCAATCGGAACAGATTCTTATTATTGTTAATTTGTAAATCTTCCACGAAGGTTTCCATCGAAGTTGAGCGACAACCACGTGCTTGAACGCTCTTTCAGGAAGAGGAGAAAATCCTGCACAGCTACAAAGTGGTATAAAATGCAATCATGAATAATGCATTATTGGAAGTATATTTACAAGAAAAATACAAGAATAAGCTATACAGCACTTGATATGAAAGTGCACATTTGCAATGTATGATGCTAACCATATTGGTCTTACCGTAGAAAACTATGACGTTTTCTATGAAAATAAAGTTATTCTCAAACATGAGTGCTGTTGTTATGTTTTTTTATTTTATTTGTTTAACCATCAGAGCAACCGAACTTTATGCGAGATAAGAGTGTGAATGAGAAAAAATAAAAAAGAGTAAATTTCAGCTTTACTAAAGGCCTAGGAAGTTGAGATAAAATAGAGTATAATAGTAATTAGGTAGAAGGATTATCGTGAAGTATATATGTGATATTTTAGGGAGAAGTGGCTAGAAGGATTAGAACCTGTTGAATATGGTGACCTGTAGGATGTCTGGCGAACTTGTGTATGGCCCATGGGATAGCATCTCGACAAGAAACTGAGCAGGCTTGTAGATGTTAGGAGCGAAAGCATTATTTTTTACAAGCTGAAACTGTACAGTCATTATTGTCTTAGTTCGTTTTTTTTTAAATTTCTTTATAAAGTCATTTTTTATACTTTCAGTATCTAAACTCATGTTTAATTCTCGAGCTGCCAAAATAATGCATGTTGCTGTCCTACAGATCGGAGCGATTCACATTTGTGACCACTACCAAATCTGCTGATCAGTATGCGCCACCCTCCCTCTGCAGCATCTATCTTAAAGCAGCGTCGGTGCGTCGGTGGCACAGTGGTTAGGACTCTCACCGACCATGCACATGGTCCGGGGTTCGATCCCCTGCCGGCGCACACCCGATATCTATGGTATGCCTGAATTTGGGCAACCGATATCCATGCTGAAAATTCCATACTTGTACTGAAAATACGGTGTGGAATCAAGCTGTAAATAAAAAATAAAAAAATAAAAATATGTAGATTTACATCAGACGTCATAGAACTAGGCAGCGTATGTTGATTTTATGATGGCTATAATAATGAATATCATGTGTCCAATGCCCAAATGTTCTCAAGCTGGATGTTGATCGTGTCACGTTAAGCAGGCTGCTTAAAATTTGAGCTGCCAAAAGGCTCCACCTCTCTACTGTATATATTTTCTCTCGTTTGGTACGGTTTAATCGATTAAGATATGACCTCAATCAGTATTATATACTCTGGTGTGTATTCTAAACTTTTACAAGCTTCTGATTCTCAGTTTTCCACCAAACTTGTGTAAAGGCCTGATTGTGTGTAGCAGCGTGTTCCGACACATGAGATAACCGTTCTTCAGTTATATCCTTGGGTCTCAAAATGTACTCATGAACATCTTAAAATTGGCTTTTAACCAGACGTCGGGGATTTCTTAAAGGAGACAAAGCAGATATATCATAATGGAATGGTTTGTGCTTCAGCTCAGAGAACGTTGTGTCACAGGACATACTGTCACTTAATATTCTGCTTGAAAATATTGTACAAAGGCAAAATATCATGCAATAAACTCTTCTTAAAATTCCGTACATTTTATAAATACTGTCCAGATTAAAGATGTTATCATCATATATGAAACAATTTGTAGCTGGTTAAATCACAGTTCTCGCATGCTTTGCTTGATAGTCTTATAAGTAATGAGTGTACAGTAGAAGCACCTACTTTGATTTGCATGCATGACTCATTTTCGCTCCGCCAACTTGCAGTGTACACTTAAAACTGATATGCTGTGTGACAAGTTCTGAAAAACACGCTGCTTTTATTATTAAAGCAAGAGAAACAAGCCAAGTAGGATGAAGTGGAGCAAGTAAAGTTTGTTAGTTCTTATTTGACGCATAAAATCACAAGTAATTTATTATCCACAGAGCAGATATGCATGTACTGAAGATTTTGATCGTAAAGATGATGGATTTTAATTAATCCCAGACGATTCATCGCCATATTAGAAATAATTAAAGGCTTTTCCTTAGCTCATTACCAAATAGACATTCTGTCTGATAATTTCATTTCATATTAACAGAATTATGATTCAACTATCACTCCTAAGTTTCTACACTTACCTGTACGATATAAAGCGACAGTCTTTTGGCGTTTATCAGTATGCAGAGGTGCGGCTGGCGAAATAGGATGATTTAGGGGTATCGAACATCATAGTATTGTCCTTTTAACCTGGTGTAACCTACTTAGTTTTCACAATGTGATATCGCGAAGAAATGGACACAAAATCCAACTGATGACTAAAATAACAATCTAATAGTTCTACATTAAATCTCCACTTCATCAAATGGGCTTAAAATGCATTGGTCCAAATTTACACATTACAACAGCCCACAGTAAGGTGACGTGGTGAAGAAGTCCAGAAGAAGTGGTAATTAAGAGTACATTAAACATTTCATTAATTTACAGAAAACAGTTCCAGTGGGGGATATTAGCGTTAGTTTGATCAATTTATATTTTCTCTGACTTCTGATTCCAGCGCCTCCACATACCTAAAAGAATCAGATGTAAGGACCCGTACAATATGGTGTTATAAATGATAATTTTACGTATTGGTATGAAGATGTGTAAACGGATCTTATATGCTCCCAGTATAAGAGGATTATACACAAATTTCAGGACAACCTTCGAAGATTCTCTACTATTAAGGCATTGTTCTCTCATCAAGATTACATGCAGTCCGGGCAGGCAAAAGCCGGACTAATTCCACACCAATCAAGTTTCTTTTGAAGAAGGTGTCACCGACAAATTGAGTAATGCCTAGTGAAAAATGTCTTTGTGAATCCTTCAGAAATTATATCTGCACATTTGGAAAACTAAAGCCATTAAATAAAGGGTACATAAAATTCAACTTTATACAGTTATGCACAGCGTTAACACAGATCAATGCTTAAAATATCGTAAGATCCACAGACCTTGTGTTTATGAGGATAATACTACCGTATAGTGCAGTTTAGGCATTCAGTCGTTATACCATATCTGCACCGGTTATTTGAAAGGAAATTTTTGGAAAAATTCACTTCCATTACTAGTGACAAAGAATACTGGAACACAGACACTAGGTATACGGTGCCAGTGGAATGTCATGACAGACAGTAGATTGACAGTAATAGAGCTTACTGGATTTAGTTCTCATAACGAACACAATTCGTGTGCATGATAATGACATACACTGAATTGATGTATCACGTGATACACTAATGCAAATTAATGAGGAGTTACCTTTTTCAACGCACTTGCAACAATCATGGGAAACACCTACATCTGTTGGCCTAGAAGTCAGCTAAGCACACCACTAATAACTTTGAAGTATTTTTTATATATATATACACACACAACCCACACTAAACTGCACCAATCAATGAAAAACATATATGTAATCCACTCATAGAAAACCTTTCAACTTGCGATAATTCCTGTCCAAACACATACGGTGAAAAATGCATCTGCATCATGACTTCTGTTCTCATAAAAAGTTGTTTTGACATTCATAGATCATTTCCATGTACTACAAACATTCAACTATCAGAAATTACTGGGTTTCACAAGAAAATAGGCAGTATTGATATCCTAAGACATGCGAAGTCCTAATTGAGTGATACTGTACCAAAATGTATAGCTTCTATATAAAGTTGACCATTTACGTGGACGACATTACCCTCCCTTATTCTGCCCACTAATCAGTGTTTCAATACAATTCGCCTTATGCACAAACCATTGTAACTAATATGCTAAGAGTGTGCCGTAGTCACATGACATGACATGGACACCAACGAAACATGTTGGAAAGTGAGAGTCCCCATCAATCCAGAAAAAATATAACGCAATTCTATCGAAATTTAAGCAACTCTAAACAACAGGAACCCAAACCGAAACGACCTATGAACGCACAAATGACCTTGTCAAGCACCAATCAGAAGGCTCAAAAAAATGACAATAGTCGTCCCAGGCAGCACTAAGCGCTGGATAATAGGCAATAATACACACGCCCTGCGCTTAAGGGTCGCCTTAATATGTCCTTTCTGGAGGTTGGTGTCATATATCCCCAAAACCTATTGCTGGAAAAAAGTCATCTGATCGGTTGCTCAAGATCATTTGTGCTGTCGTAGGTCGTTTCGTTTTGGGTTCCTATTGTTTAGAGTTGCTGAAATTTATTCACTTTAGATTTCTCTAACCAAAACGTCAACCCCATTCCTATTGGGCTCCTAAACAATATGTGCGGTTTTCGAAGTGTAGCGCTACAACTCAGTAAGTGACACGTTTCCACTAAATTAGTAGCAGGTCTCATCTTAAATATGGTTTAATTTGTGTCCGTGGCGTCGTTTAGTAAAGTTAATAATTGAAAACAAGATGCAGGGCGGTCTGCATATGTATTGGTCGTGGGTTTTAAGCTATTTGAAGGTTCGTACATCTATACAAACCATATGGGGATATCACTTGATAATTCTTGCGTAATATGTTTACAGTATTAATATGAGTGTCACTTAGTTTTTAACAAGCACAGGGTGATTTTCCACCACATTGCCTTGATTCTTTAAGGGAGATATTCTCAGTGTAAGTACTTATTGATCTCGCCCAATCCTACAAATATGGGGAAAATCGTGTTAAAAAGGGGACAGAAATGGGACATTCCATTGAGAAAATAAAGGGACAAAATTCGGAAATGCGACGATTGTCCCCTTTTTCCCAGACGCCGCACATTGTCCCCATTTTTGACACGTTGTCCCCCTTTTTTACGTCATGGTTTCCCCTTAATCAACAGAATGTCCCCCTTTTATTCGCATATTATCTTCTTAATCAGCAGAATGTCTTCCCTTTACTCGCATATTTTCCCATTATTCAGCAGCATTCCCCCCTTTTACTCGCATCATTTTCCCTTATTCTCTTTACTTCAAACAACTTACAATTCAAATAAAGGTTGGTTATGAAAATAAATATATTTAATTTGTGTATCGGTTAAAGGAAAAAAAGTTAACAACAATTCGGAAAATGAATTCTTTAGGATTAATGAACATTTAGAGTTACAAATGATACACACAAGTTTGGATTTTGTAGTAGATAGTGGGTGGGTGGTGATTTACAAGCAGAACCTTTCATTCTCTGACTTTATAAAATGCAATTAACTTCCATAATAAACTTATGTTATGAAATTCCAACAGAACTATTTTAAAAGCGTAGGAGTTTCTAAAGTTCTCAATCTCGGTTGGAATATCGGGAATTAGTAGTGCGAAATCTCACTTATCAGGCCACACCCAGATATCTCTCATTAGCAGAGTGCGCATGTAGTTCTCTATTCATTTCTTTATTTTTTCACTGTGGTAAGCCTACTTCTGTCACTCGTATAGAGATGGGCTCATACTGTAAGGAATTAAGTGTTTCTGTAAAAATTTTTGAGGCATTTTGCTTTTGTCTATAAACGTAAATAGGAAAATTTAGGTGTAGATTAGGTGTAAAACTAATAAGTCATGACAGATTTCTTCATTAAATGACGGACTATATCTACAGAGTATGAAAAAGGGTGATTTGTTCTGTTGCTTATGTGGCTTAAACATTCGACTTAAAGTTACTGGGTTTAGGGTTCAAATCCCACTCCATCTACCTCAGCTTAGACGACCGGATAATATCATTAGCCCTCACACAATAAATGTAGCTCATAGCCCGGTACATGAAAAGTCTGTTCCGGGTACCTGATTTAGCATTGAGTGTTATCAAAAAAGTCTTTTCAAATTCTGAATCAAGGGTTGGCGAAGTCCTTGGAAGTTGTAGCCTTAGAGATAATGCTGCCTAAGTGTACTACTCAACAAAGGTACAGGAAGTATTCCAGAATATATGGTCAGCTCCAGACATACTTTTAGTTGATGTACTCACCCGTATGTTAATAATGATTTTCCAGTGTTTACAACAAAAAATGTGTACCTATACGTCTGGAAGTTTTCCCCGTCTCACAGACATTGTAAATGTGTTCCTACTGCTTATTCTAGTGGATGTAAATTCTGAGCTTGAAGAGCATCTTAATGAATCAGGTTAAAAATGTACTACCGGCTCCTTAAAACTGTCCTTCGAGCTGTAACTTGTGTTGTACTTAGATTTCTACAACACTGGTAAGACCTCTAGAGTTAGAGCTCATATTTACGCTTTGCTCCAGATATGGTGATAAAACACGTTGCTATTCTCCCTTATTGATTCTACTTTTTGAGGCTGCTAAACATGGGTATTTGGATATTGTCTTTCCAGTCTTAGATATCTGCACAACAAAAAGTTTTCGATCAAAAGATGTTTTCAAATTGAATTGCTTTTCTTACTTTAGCATGTGCTCTTATAACGTATGGCATAAAATATAAACCACTGCAATTCCATGCAAATTTCCGTGCTGAAAATTCAGTCATTCGATTTAGTTAGTAGAAGTATATAGTTACACTAACTGACATAGCTGTCCTCTGTCTGTCTGTTTTCGACATAGAACTTTGCACTGATGTTCAGCAGTTCAAGTCGCCGCACTACATGTAGCACATAAAGCAAGAGAAGAAAGTAGAAAAAATGCAAGGGAGAAACAGTAGTAGCTGTCCTACGTAAGATTCTATGTCACAAATCATAGGTAATACTCTGAAGGTGACAGTAGTCGACTACTCATAACTGTCATGTACTTTACTATCAATTCTCATGTCAATTTGATATCTATGAGAAATTAGAGCCAAGGAATTGTCACGAATTGTCTTGGAAAGGAAATCATTAAAGTGTCTGATGCAGTGATGAATAGGGCGTTCGTAAAAGACGGTACTTTTCCACTTTAAGAAGATTTTATTGCATCCATTTTGAGTTACTCCAGTAAAGAAAATTTATATAATGTAGTTTTCTGAGCGCTAAATCAAAGTGGGGAAAAATATCCTGGTTGCGTTTTTCACCTTTTGTTTGCATATTATTGTTTTGGAATTAGCCTGAACCTAGTGATTAGTTCACACAGAGTCTCGGTGTAACTTACCGACCAGTTACCAAGTACATATCACGTTCAAATAAATTACTGTTCCTTCCCTATATTGTTAAGACTAATTATCGTGCTTTTGACGATCACATTTAACTCACCATATCTGACGTATGAATATTGGTCATCCTGTTGTTTTACTTAATAGTATAGTCGTCACATACTTAGATTCGTCTATACCAATTCCTAATTTTGGGTATGGGAATATGTAGAACACGGAAATACTATATGGATTGCTAAAGTCTGATTGGTATACCTTTTTCCAAAACAAGAATACAGTAGTTGGCGGTTCTGCGATTATCGAACTTCAGTTTTAATAGTAAAGAATTACTGAACAAAACTTTTATCAGTCGTTTAATCCAGTCCTGCAAAGCGATCACCTTTTGTTTTTGTAGTTAGTTCATCTGATTGTTTGGAATGGAATTCGCCAAACTTTTGTGTAAGTTGTTAATCTCAATTGTTATAAATCTATAACTGACTTGTCTATGCATTCATTTTTCAACCCCCATAGGTCTCAAAAACAAGTTCTTCTGCATCTACTAAGGCGTGGATAGTCAAGTAATATCAGTAACCACCATTCAATACGTTAGAGATTCTGTATAACGTTTACATTTGCATGTAGTTGGTGAGTTTCATTCGTTTACGCATGACTTTTGTGTGCTGTGATAAAAGTTATAACACTTATTTTGTCTGATGACTGTAGCTATCAAAGCTGTGTGCTTTCAAAAGCGAAACTTAATATCTTACTTGATTTAAAGTAGACAGATGACATAGACCTGTTTCGTGAGAAGACTGACAAGGTGAATAGTTTACTGGACACTCAGTGATAATCTGCGGATGTTTGAGATAGATATCTTACTACTACATTTTAAATTATTCCCTCATGACTCGTCTGTATCAGTACCCTACCAGATCGTATGGGGTGAAATAATTGAACATACCAACCAAGTTGCGACAGCCGTGGTTGATGGAAGTAATCGCTTCTTGATTACATTTCTTATGCTGCACAGAGCTATTTATGGAAGTGCGAACAGGTTGACTGTACTTTATTTGACTTTGGAACCTCAGGTGGGAAACTGCAAATCGTTTGGTTAAAAATCAGCAACAGTGGTACTGATTCATGTTTTATTATTTGCATCCTATCGTATCAGTTGCATCTTATCTTTTTTTTACTAAATTTGTCTTCCCATTTTTCGTACTGCATGGCCTTCGAATGTATTATTCCTAATTAATTTTGCCGTCTTTCCCTACTTTCTAATTCATTTGAGTTATGGAAACTTCAGGAATGCTATGCAATTATGTCAGGTATTATGGGAATTCTGTCTGCCTACTCAATTTTAGTTTTTCTGTCCAAACACATTTTTGATTCATGAAAAAGGTAAAAGACAATTTAGCGAAGAAAATTTTCATTATCGACGAAATCATCTTCAGAGGCTGTACAATCGTATTTATATTTACCAAAAACGTATAGTAGTCCATTATTGAGTAATAGGGGTGAGTGGGGTGACAACTGATATAATTATTCAGAAGTGGCTTCAAAAATAAAACAAAAAATTACATAGTAGTCAACAACACAAAGGAAGAAAGGATTAGAAATTTGATAAGGTTAAAATTGTTATTGACTGAGAAGAAAGATAGTTGAGTGTCTATTTAACAAGTGTGAAGAAGGTGGGAAAATGTACTAAAGAAATATATTAGATTGATAATAATAAATTAATTATTAAATAATAAAAAACTACGGGAATAAGTAAAGAATAGGTTAAGATCGTGGTAGAATAAGAGACTGGACAAACGTTTTCTGTATACAGAGTTCTTCCTTTATGTCTTTGAGTATTACACAATTTTTTGATTTCTAATTTTACTTTTGAAGCCACTTCTGAGTAATTGCATCGATTATGTCACCTCTCTGTTACTCACTAATGGACTACTATACGTTTCTGGAAAACATAAATAGTGTTGTAGAGTCTCTGAAGATGATTTCGTCGATAAAATTTCCTTCGCTGAATTGCCTTATATTTTCTACATTTTTTATGATTTGAAGTTTAGAAAGGTAGTAAAAAGTATATCATAGTACCGTGGTTTAAATAAATCCATCTATTGGTGTTGCATTAAATTAAGCAGAGTGAAAATAAAACATTTCAGAATAATAACAGTGTGTGATAACAAATTAATAGAGCTGGCACTCGAATTTCAACCAATGGATCGCAGGTTCGAACCCCGCCCTCCCTATCGAGGTTTAGGCAGTTAGGTAGTATGGCTAGTCTCCACTCACACAATTGACGTAGCTCATTGTCAACTGCGTAGAATTGCAAGTTGTTGATGAGATAACATTTCATTTTGAGTGCTTCGGCAGATGATCAATGGTATAATGCTCACTCACCGCGCATATAGTTCAGAGTTCGATTCCCGGCTGACACACTCCTAAACCTGGCCTAGCCAGTAGTAAGCCCCGGTAGAGAACCTCAAGCGTGAAGCCCTATGATCCACTAGAAATGTTAAAGGAGTGAAAAAAACCCTATAAATTAAATATGGGCTTTATGTACATGATGCTTACTATATCTATATAATGTAATGTAATTTAATTTCTTAACTGCTTTTTATCCACTGTGCATTTATTATTATTATTTTTTGTTCCCGATAACTAAATTATTCAAGAAAAGTAAGAAAAGAGTCTGCAATTATGTCAGATGATAGTGATGCATTTGCTAGTGCAGATGAAAGTTTGCATACTAGCACCACTACCAATACTACTACTACTAATACTAATACTAGTAGTATAAAAGAAAGTCATCCAGCAAAAGAAGAATCTTCGTCAACTATCTCAAAGGCGGCGAATACAAGTGACCGTGATAATGACTCTGGTCAAATAGAAGAAGCAACTATATCAAGAACAACTGAGCATACATCGTCACCATTGGTTAAAGAATCGAATTCAGGGGAATTAAAAAAGAAAAAAAAGGTGAAACAGAAAAAGTTGAAATCTGCTACTCCTAAAAAACGTGAAAAAGTAAGATAATATTTTTGTTCATGTGTAACTTTTACTTCATTAACATGTGTGTAAAAGTAAAACTTGTGCACTGTCATAGTGTATGTAGTTTCATATTAATTTTCAAGTGTTAGTTCGTAAGGCTTTGATTGGTTTTAGGTTCGATCATCATGGATTGATATCAGTTAAAGAACCACTGAAAACCGAGGAGTACTGAATATTTAGTTTTTAATACTGTTTAAATATTTTATTATAGCTTGATTCCACACAGTATTTTGGCACAAGTATGAAATTTTCAGCATGTGATATCGGTAGCCCAAATTTAGCGGGCCGACCATAGATATCAGGTGTGCGTCGGCGGGGGATCGAACCTCGGACCATGTGCATGGTCGGCAAGAGTCCTAACCGCTGTGCCACCGACGCTGTTTTGTAGTCATCAGTACCCATCCATGACTCCAGCGGAGATCGAACTCAGGACTTTCATGTTACAAAGAGAGCTCTTCTACTACCAAGCCACTGGGATAGAATTCAGTGGCCTACCACTTCTAGCTTTTGCCAATTCACAGTACATAGTGCAGCGAGTATTTGTCCTCAAACTCATCTTAGTGTATCCCACTGGTCATGACTTCTGACTGGAACTCTAGACAACTCCGTCCTGTAGTCAGTCACTTGTGAGCATTGAAATAATTTTCAATTGTCGTTTTCCATGAACCATATTCCTGACCATTAGTAAAACATGGTAATGTTTTCGTTGAAAAATGAGATAGCCTTGCGTTGGATTTTTAACAGTCCTCTTTCTTGTTGTTGTTAGACAGTTGGAGGCAATCGACAGGAAGTTTGTACCTAGGTTTCGTTCAAGGTGTATCTGAAGTCTCAGAGGAACTCTTGTCCTTTGACTGATGGAATTCAAAGGACTAAATACATGACACTAGCTACTAACTAGTGTCCAATCAAAGTCCTCTTTCTGTGAAAAATGTTCACATTGACCACAAACATTTACTATTTGGTTGCGTATTTTGAAATATATATATATATATATATATATATATATAATGCATTCCACAAAGATTGAAGTAGTAGCTATTGTTCTTATATCATATCAGTCCATCACAACTTCTCAAATCACAAATATTTTGTTTCGTAAAAACTTAGGTAAAAGAAGCTTCACTAAATATCGACTCAAAGTCAACGGTTAAAGAAGATATTCTTTCTGTTTCCGAAATTGTTGGAAGTGAAGATAAAAAAATCGATTCCGAAGCTGTATTATCACCTTCCTCTGAAAAAATTGACACACCAGCTGAGATCGTTAAATCTGAGACAAAGGAATTGATAAATGCTGTGAATGATGTAATTGTTCCACAGGGTGATGAACCATGCGAGCAGATGTTTGACTCCAACAATCCCAATGAAGGAGTCAGCAGTTTACCCGAAGAAATGACACCTAAATCCGCAGATACTTCAGGGGATTCAAAACAATCCACATCCTCTATGGAAATTCATTCTGTTATAGACAAACTATCAAAAGTTGAACCTATCCCAGAATTAGATTTCATCGCATCAACTGCTACAAATATTGCCCGTGGTCTAGGTGATGGATTGAGTTCACTTGTTGGCGTATTAGGTGATGTTATCCAATTGAATCCATCAGATACCAGCAGTGTGAATGAAGAAACTCTTAAGAGAAGAGCTGAAAGACAAACTGAAGAACAAATGGAAAGAAAAGCAATCTCAGATGCATGGAATAATGTTTGGGGTACATCATGGACTAATGATGATGATGTTGATGACGATGAAAATGGTAATCAAAATGATGGTTGGGAAGTAGACAGTCCAGTGGAATCAGAAGATATATCTAAATCAAAGTTGGATAACAATATCCCTGAGAAAACTAACATTCAAGAAGGTGTAAATCAAGGAGTTGATGCCTCACATAAGGAACCAAAGTGTCATGATAATGTAGTGTCACAACAGAAATCTGAGAGTAATAATTTCTCATGGGGTTGGAGTGGTCTTTCATCATTCAGTCAACAGCTTACTTCTTCGTTACAAGCAACTGTAAGTATTACTGATTAATTTCAGATTGAATTTTACTTTTATTTAGATTACGGGTTTTTGTAGAGATTTGGATCAATTTCAATAGGGATTTCGTAATGAACCAGTATCAGTCATGGATATCATTGAAAACCAGGGAAAACTGGAAGGCTGTTTCGTCCTATTTTGGGACTGTTTATCAGTACACACTCGCGACCTCATGAGGGATCGAACCCAGGAAATTCAGGTTACGAGACCAAATGCGTTGACCATTCAGCCACTTGGATCGGAACCATTGGAAACCTGGGAGTACTGGACAGCTGTTTCGTCCTAGTTTGAGATTCTTCAGCAGTGCTCACCGGGTTCGAACCCAGAACCTTCTGGTTACAAGGCGAGCTAGCTTGTAGACCATTAAGCCACTGGGACTCGATCCAATGGCCAGTCCATGAATTCTAACTTCTGCCAATGCATGGCATAGCGCGACTACTTCGCAATGTCTTCTTCGATGAGTTACTGCCTCACCTTCAACCTGTTATTTAGTTGATAGACAGACAAGATAAATTGTGAATCATCACTGACTAACAACGATCAATAGACATATAGCAAACCATATCAGATTGGCAAACAAAACAGATATCGTGTGACTACATATCAAAACATCTCCATCCTTAATTATCCTTTTGTTTTAGAATGGTAAGTCCGATTGTGATATGGTATCCAAGAGCTAAGTATTTAGACTTACTGATACAAGGGATTGTTATATAATACTTTAGATAGTTATTCAGTATATTTGTATTGTTTTTCATTCATTCTTGTAGAGTTTAAATTTAGTCCAAGGCAGTGTTGATGTCCTCGAATTGATAGGACGTAAAACAATGTCTGTCCTAGCTGAAAATGATCCTGGTTTTGAGTATACAAAGAAATTTTTACGTCCATCAAATTCATCAGATAATCGTCCAAATCTTTCTAAGGTATGGCGTTGTTTTTCTTTTTCTGTTTGAAAAAAAAATTTATTTTACAATTTTTCATATTTCTGTTATTATAGAATATCAGAAAAAAAATATGCAAGTATTTGCTACAGTCTTACTTCTTGCTGTGTTTTGTTTTAGGCGCTGAGTTATTTTGATCGCACAGTGTTTAATGTTGATTCTCTCCATTTAACCAAATTACTTTTTAATACTTTTACTCTATCCCACCCAATCACATGTGGTTATTTGATAGTTAATAGGATCACTAAATATCCCAAATAGTTGCAGACATATTTATGGATAGTTGGGAATTTATTGCTCTAAGAACGTTTAATCCTTCTGATAGGTTATAGTGTAGACGAAAATCAATAAACTGGCTGAAGAAGTGGGCACCGAAGACAGGACTCCAGGTGAACATAGAGAAGACAGAGGTGATGCACATAACCAACCAACAGCAACAACGTGCGCCAATCACCTTCAACAGATGTTACTTCCTTCACTTATCTAGGAAGCATGGTTTCAACCGCAGGCAGTTGGAACAGATGAAAATGTCAAAGGTAGAATCGGAAGGGCAAGATACACTTTCATCAGCCTGAAACCAGTTTGGAAATCTGCACTCCACCTCAGCGTAAAGAACAAGATTCGGATTTTCAACACCAATGTGAAGTCAGTTAGTGCTTCTATACGGGTCAGAAACTTGACCAGCTTGTCGCAAAAAGGATTTTCAACAGGTTTCAGACTTTTATCAACAGCTGCCTTCGCTCCATGCTCAAGATCAAATGGCCAGAAAGAAAAAGTAACAAGAAACTGGGAACAAACCAACCAAGAGCCGACTGCTCAAAAATATGTAGGAGAAAATGGAGATGGATTGGGAACACGTTGAGGAGGCCGTCGAATGACATCGTGCCCAATGCAGGTCATAGCTTGAGTGGAATCTGAATGAGAAGCGACGCGTGGTGGGTCGGCGGTGCGAGGGTGACATGGAGGAGATCGTGCGAGGAGGAGATGAAAGATTATGGGCAATCGTAGGCCCAGCTAAGGAGGACAGTAGAAAACAGAACAAAGTGGATATGTGTTGTTGAAGCCCTATGTTCCACTAGGAACCCAAAGGAATAATAATAATAACATACTGTGGATGACACATCCACTGTGTTGAAATTTGAAGATATCCCTAAGTTCTTCACAGTTATAAACTTGGTAGTAGATGGGACCGAATTCACTTTTGAGTTAGAAAATGAACGGAATGAGTTAGCTTTGCTGAACTGTAGATAAGATTCTAGGGAACCGACAGATTCTAAAAGGTACTTAGACTTTAATTCATCCCAATCAAAATTGCTAAAGATAGGACTAGTTGAATGTATATACAATCTGACCAGCAGCCTAACTAGTTAGTAAGTCAGAATATTTAAATAATGAAATCAAACAAATAAAGAAAATATCAATAGTGAATACACCTACCCACCAGAATTTATTCGAAAATGTTTGAAGACCCATAAGAAAAGTAAAAGTAGTAATGAAAATAATTTAATTAGTAAGGAATTAAAAGTCTCGATAGTACTGTCATATAAAGAAGAACCATCAGTGATCCCATATATGATTTGTGTTAAGGTTGGTATTGAGGTGTCATTTCAACCAATCAGTTCATTCACAGACTAACTGTGTTGGTTTAAGCACCCGATAGATCCAATTAGAAAACATAATATTTTTTTATTCCTTCACGTTCCCAGTGGAACATAGGGCTTCAAGCTAGAGGCTTGAAGTTTCGGTAGCAGTGACATTTATTTTTAGGAGATGGGGTTGCTAGCCCAATGCCCAACCTTCCCTCTTTACCAGTCTTATTACTGGCTTAGCGAGGTAAAGGAGTGCGTCAGTGGCCGGGGATCGAACCCTGGACCACCTGCGTGGTCGGCTAGTATCCTAACCGCTGTGCCACCGACGCACCGATAGATCCAATTAGGAAACATAATATAATTTAGTAAATAACATGCACTAACTGTTAGGTCATTTCCATAGGTCAAACTGGTAGACTCGGATCGATTAGATTATCGGAACTGTAGCAATTCAGATAGGCCTAGAATGATTGACCCTGCTGATTTAAATAACCAATAAAACAGCTCGGTCATTGCAATGGATTCACTTGCATGTAATCACACAATACATGTTTCCAACCCTAATGTATATGTGATATAAGAATAAAACTTGTGCAGAGTGTGACAGAGTATAATTCCATTATGGTTAAATTTTATTTTGATAAAGTCTTGCAGTGTTATGCAGTAATATTTACTGATGACCACGTTTCGAGCACAAATTACTGCCACTCATAATCATATCAAGGCACTACTCACACAACTTTCTAACTTTGTTTATATAATTCCATTATTTTCCATCGCCTGATTTGATTGGTAGTAATATTTTCCATATTTCCGTTATGAGTAATGAGTCATTCCTATTGCACGTGTTGGGTGTAGACTCGATGAACAAGCATTCAGTAACCAATCTCTCTGTCCACCTACTAATATTACTTTGTAGAATTTTAACCCTCTCCCACTCTTTTGTGTGTTAATGCATGCAGTGCAATTCCTGAGCTTTTTTCTAAACCATTCTTGACCCCGAGAAAATAATTAATTTAGATAAACTGCTGAGAGTGCAGCTATGCCTGACTTCCACAGTACGTAGAGAAATGTAAACATAAAATAAATAATGATAGCAGTGATAGTAATAATAATAATAATAGTAATATTAATGACGACATGCATGTCAAACATGCTCAAGATCATGACGACAACAACAATAATCAGGAGTAGTAATTCCATACAAGGAAGGAACCTCGGAAACCTTACGCAGAATTCTTAACAAGGCAGGAATAAAAGTGGCTGTCATTCAAACCAACCACAAACTCAATTAGAAACAAGCTTTGTCAGTTAAAGGATCCTACCAGTGGAGCCAACAAAATAAAACAATTTGGTTTATCTAATACCCTGCCTGAGATGACTGTCAGGTCAAATACATAGGTCAAACTAGTAGAACAGGTGCAGTCACACTAGCCAAACATAAAAACCTAGTAAAATCTAGATTAGTTGACCCTATTAAGATAAGAAATCTAGAAAATAGTTCAGCTATTGCACTCACTACATGCAATTACACACAACCATACAGTAGGATGGATGGGGTAGGATGATAGTTTTAAAATCTAATGTCACAGGGTGGAGGGAGAGGTTGATAACAAAAGCTTTGTTTATCGAATCAACTACAAATACATGTAATAGGAATGGTTCAACACCTGTCCACCCAGTTATCTGGAAAATTCTACTACCCTTACGACGACAAATAGGAGAGAACAAAGAAAACTATAAAACTCAAGTTTCGAAGTCGTGTGACTATAATTCATATGATTATGAACAATAAATTTTGTTCGAAACGTCATCCAGTAAATAATACTGTTACACACTGTGTGTGATATATCTAATAAACAAACTAACATGGAACTCGCATTTAATTTATGGCTTATATGAAATAGAATATACAAAAAAAATCCAAAATTTGGTCATATTGTAATTATTAGCGTAATCCATACATACTGTCAATTTATAGTGAAGCCATAGCTCATTATTTTAGGCATTTGTTTTACCTTAGTAAATCATGTGTTAAAACTGTACTAAAAATATCGTAATATAGACAGCTAGGTGATATTGTAAGCCTTTAAACAAAAGGTGTGGCATACTGTTAATTTCTTTTTATCCATATACACAGCTAACTAAACTGTAGGAAATACGACCTCAAGTTACTGTCTAATAGTTTAATTTGTCACGTTTCACATATCCACTTATCAAACAGCCAGGTAAAACGGTAGACTGAAAGTAAACGGCATGTTGTTGTTCAGTTATTTAAAAGACATAAGCATGCTGTTTATCTTGAGTCGAGAGGACAGTAAATTAAACAGGAATTACGAAGACAGTGTCAGACCGACCATACTCTCTTCATTGTTCATTAAAAATTGCTTTGAAATCAATCAAATGATCAAATCAGCAAACTTCAACCACGAAATATCGAAATTGTCAGTGAACGCATGGAGTAATTTCAAGGGGATTGTGATGTATTTTTAAACTATCAGTACATTTAGTTGAAACAGTTGTTTTCAGTGTTCTCTGATATCTTTGATATTTGACCGGAAATACTTTATTTTCAGTCCAGAAGAGTTTATTAACACACTTACTTCATAACGATTTTTTTCTCTTATTCCTTTACGTTCTCAGTGGAACATAGGGCTTCAAGCTAGAGGCTTGAAGTTTCTGTAGCAGTGGTGCTTATTTTTTACGGGATGGAATTGCTAGCCTCATGCCCAACCTTCCCTCCTTGCTAGTCTTAATGCTGGCTTAGCGAGATAAGGCAGTGTGTTGGCCGGGGATGGAACCCCGGATCACATGCGTGGTCGGCAAGCATTCTACAACTGCCACCGACGCACCTTCATAACGATAATACTTTATAACAGAGGCTTTATTTGATATTATTTATTCACAGTTTTTAATTTTCATTGGTATATCTCATTGGACCATCACCAACAAGCGACAATCACTATCAACGGAATAAATTTGGAAGTGGCCACTTATCTGCACAGCAGCGTTTCAACTACAGGCGACACCACAGATCAGAATGCCAAAATCAAAATCGAAAAGGCCAAAGTTTGGAAATCTACACTCGGCCGGCGTAAACAACAAAACTCGGATTTTCAACACCGATGTTAAGTCAGTCGATTCTTCTATGTGGATCAGGAACTTGGCGTGCACATCACATAAAGGCAGTTCCAATATACCACTGAAGTCTTTTATCAACAGCTGCCTGGGCTGGTAGGTCAGGAAGAATTAGCGACAAGAAACTAGGGACGAAATAATCAAGAACCTACTGCTCAGCAAATATGCAGAAGGAAATGAAGATGAGTTGGGTATACGTTGATGAGATCGTTGAGTGAGATCGTGCAGTTGAATGGAAGCCGAATAGAAAACAATAATTCGGACATAGGTTGTCGAGGAACTTAGCCCGAAGTTCCTATTGTAACGAAGACGCTCTGAACCGATAATTACTATGTACTTGTCTCGGCTTCAACTCCAAAACACCAGTACTCGATTGAAAGTTATATTGTTTGGCAATTAAAGTAAAGATAATTACAAGTCTATAAACAAATGTTTTATACAAAATTATAGTGTACTTTTATTCGTATTCTTTCGTCTTCTTCGAACTTGTACACGATCGAACCATTCGCGCCTTCGAGTTGCCCCCCAATGGTTACCAAGGTCAATGAACCAACGTTCAATGTTCATATTCCTTGACATAGGTCCTAGAATGTCATGAATCAGATCGTGCGAGTAGGAGATGAGAGACTATGGGCAGTTGTGAGACCAGCTGAGGGCAATAATAACATACTATCTGGACCTTATTTTGAACAGATGCCTCGTTATCATCACAATTAAATAATAACTCGAAATTACTTGTTTTAACTGATGATGGATAGCAGTGGGATCCAAGAGACTGGGTAACGTTTTGCCAATTGAATCGATCGGTGCTGAGTTCACTTCTCGATGGGAAGACTATCATTCACTGGGGGTGGGGAACAGGAATACCTGCATGATGAATCCCAAGTAGGACGAAACGCACCTCTTGGATTCCACTACGAATCATCACTAAAACAAGTAATTTATTTATAATATCATTTACTTATTTTTATGTACATGTATATATCTTTTTCATTACAGATATTACGAGAAGCCTATGAATTGCATTCCTCTTCAGAATATACTAATAACAAGACTTCTAAAGATTCTAAAGGCGATTTCACCTATCAACTTGAATATCATCGAGCATTGTTACACTTGGAGTCATTAGAATTAGTCAGTGAACAAGCAAATAATCAATTAAATATTCGTTTAGACTCTTACATGTCATCGTCTTCCTCTAATCAAACTTATAATGATTTACTCGAGAAAATATGGAATTATTTAAATTTAGATGAAAATGATGACAGTGATGCTCATCATGAGGATGGTGATGATAGTGATAACGGAAGTGGCAGCCAAAATTCTGAGGATAACGATAAGTCCTATGCATCTGTTATTAAAAAATTAAATCAGAAACGCCCCTCCAAAGACAAAGTGAAGGATGATATATGTCAACAACTTTCTAAGCATTTAAACAAGTCAACTATTGAATTATGGTGTAAAATTATTAAAATATCTTATTATTTAAATAGGATTTATTCAAATGAACGATTTATTAAGGTAAGTTCAGTTCAGTTTATTTTTTAAAATTTTAACTTATTAAAAATGCCCATTAAAATTTTCAAAAGAATGAATACTGAACAAAGAATACTCTTTTCGATAACTTCATCATCAGGCTCTACAGTTATATGTATGCATTATAGTTAGTGAATGAATTAGTGTTATGAACAACATTAGTGTTGTTTAAATAACATCAAATCAATAATATTGATAGATTACAGCTGAATAGCATCAACATAAAATAAGCTGAATGTCAGAAGAATTAGGAAAGATAATATTACGAATTCATGAGTTTATAGTCTCTACTGAAGGCCGGCCCAGGGCAGTAGTAGGGGCTGGACTTGTTTCTTTTGAACACAGAGCACTGGTTGTTTGAGGCGAACTGCAATAGCCTCTGCTGTTTGGAGCATGCTGTGCTTCGACGATTTTGGTAATTTGTTAGGCACCCGGTATAATATAGAGAAGGATTCTTCAATGCTGCCTGGCTTTGTGACCGGTTTGCACCAGATGGTTTAATACCGAGCTGTTAATAGTTTTAACTACACTTTTACTTAGCCAAAGTGGGAAATGTTCTCGAGCACAGAAAATCAAGTTCCTAGAGCAACGACTGATAACACTCGCTTCAGAAACGCAGTTGAATTGGTAGATACAATTTGAAGTGGCTAGTCTAGGTACTTCATCTTTCAGTGGAGGAATCACCATCGGTTGTGTAGAGAATAAGACGTTTAGTTCGCCAGCATTAAAAATTCTTTGAACTGATTTTCTCAATTTCTTCGTAATTATCTCGCTTGGTATATCGCCCATGAATTGTAGTCGTATATAAAGTGGCTTCTTGTTTACAGATAGAGAGTAGTCCTTTTCCGCTTTCTTTGTCATGTGTTTCTTGATAAATTTGTCGGGATAGCCATTTTCGATCAAAGTATCATATACACTGCTTAATTCATCTTCAATTACTTCTTCTGAGCATATAGCTTTAACTCTGTGGCTGAAGGTCTTCACTAAATTTCTTTTGTACTTGAGAGGAACGAAGCTGTGAAAATGTGTTTATTATCCTGTCCATGTACATTTTCTATGCAAATTTCTTCTTATGCTACCATCTGGTTTTCTTGTAAGTAGGACATCCAGGAAGGCTATTTATTTATTTTCAAGAATTGTTTTGTAGGGATTCTATTTGTTTCAGATTAGACCATGGATTGATATCAGTTAGAAAAGCATTGATAACCAGTAAGGAGTACTGAACAGCTGTTTCCTCCGCACCCTCTGGGTTTTGAACCCAGGACCTTCCGGTTACAAGGAAAGCTCGTATATCATTCAGCCACTGGGACCTGATTTAATGGCAGCTAGCCCATGAATTCTGACGCCAATCAATTCGTGATTTCAGTTCGACCACCAACCAACATCATCGGTGGGAACTCCATCCTCACTCCCGACTGGATGAATCCCACTGGTCACGACTTCTCACTTGAAGGTCTTGGGTTCGAAATCCAGTGGGTGTGTACTGCCAATGAGTCCCAAACTAGGACGGAGAAAACAGCTGTCCAGTACTCCTTACTGGTTTTCAATGGTTCTCTAACGGATATTTTTTTAACAACTACAATTTTTGCAGAATAAAGTGGTACCATCTTTTATTTCGTTGCCTTCTCGTCAGCTGCTTACAGGGCAAAGACATTATTAAATATATCTACAAAACAATTTTAACATACTTGCACAGAGTTCACTTTAAACAAAAACCAATCAATATATATATATATACAGTAATAATATATACATATATATATGTAATATTAAACACTGTTCCGAACAATAATAATTATACACAATGGAAACTTTTCTTCATTACACATTCAGATGAAAGAGAGATAAAAATATCCAGTTACCAGGGCAAAGAAAGACTGGTAACTGTTTCTTTCTGAACGCACAAATCAAGTTTCAGGCGCTTGATAGAAATGTCTTCAGCAAACTTGAGGAGAATTGAACTCTTTTGCCTATTGATAATTTTGAACTACTTTTCGACGTCCACCTCATGATCCGTGTCAAGGAGATGCCTGGCGATGGATGGCACTGTTTGAAGCATTTGTTCCCTTTGGGCATAAGCTTTTTGGTACATGTTCAGAAAATCGTATGTATGTATACCCTCCTTTTTGTTCTTTCAATGTAACTGCTCCCACAGATACATGTAAATTTGTATATACAGTTGGAGTTAACATGAGAAGGATATCTATCGATTTTTGATTGTACCAAAGGAGAGCAAGTTGTTCGATAGACGGGGACGAGCTTAGCTGCAGGATTGGCTCTGGCTAGTGATGTACTCAGCCTTGTGTTACTATGCATATATTGATCGATTGATTTTTGTTTAAAAATGAACTCTGTGCAAGTATGCTAAAATTGTTTTGTAGATATATTTATTAATGTCTTTGACCTGTAAGCAGCTGACGAGAAGGCAACGAAATGAAAGATGGTACCACTTTATTCTGCAAAAACTGTAGTTCTTGCTTTGTTCAAATTCATTAAGGGGAATAAATGTATGAAAAAGGAGTTACTAACACTAGTGTAGCATAGTTCCCCTTTACATCTCAGTTTTAGATGACTTAGAACTTAGATGATAGGTAGAACAAAAAGCCATATTGAACACTGATCAATGATAGTTTTCTTTTAAATTGCTTTTTTAATATTTAGAAAGAAAAATGCCTATCACAAAATTTGCCTGCCTATAAATGGTATTTTATCTTAGGGGACTTTGTATTACGTATTTGTCTAAAGGAGGCATATAATAATTTCTAATATTACATTTAGTTGTTTCAAGGATGTTTTTCATCGATGCTTTTACACACACAGCTGGAATTATTATTGTATCGTTTGCTATACTCTGCGGGGAAACACCTTGAGATTACTTTTATCCCTATCTGTAAACGATTGCGTATAAATATATTACCTAATCTTGAAAATATCAGAATTTCTAATCGATATTCTAGCCCTACCTGTAAATGGCATGTTGTCATGTCAGCTTATTGTAGCAAGGTGAGGGTTTTTTGCCGTCGGGATAATGCGCCAAATAAAAGTAATTTCTAATAAAATTGTGTCATATATTATCAAGAGTGTTGGGGGAAACTTTGAGTAACTTAGGGTGGGATGTCTGACTGTGGTTCACTCTTTACTTGTTTGTTAGTTGCAATAGTTTATGTTTTAGCTTGACTGTGTTAAAATTTTGCGACTATGAAAAGAAAGGAATGATTGGAGAGTGGTATTTTCCACTTAAATGGTTTATTCTTTCTAAAAGCTGTTCCTTCACCTTGGCATTGATCCATTTTATGGAGACCTCATCAGTTTCACTGATCGCTAAGAATTTTCATGGTTATCTAAGGGGAAGTGCTGGTCACTTTGAGTCCAGGATGAGTGATCTTAAAACATAACCCTGCCTCCCTACAAAAATACACCAGTTTGAATGATCATCAGTAGGAAATGAGTAAAGATGAAGCATTTCTGATGTGCGTCGGTGGCACAGCGGTTAGGACTCTCGCCGACCATGCACATGGTCCTGGGTTCGATCCCCTACCGACGCACACCTGATATCTATGGTCGGCCTGCAAAATTTAGGCTACCGATATCATATGCTGAAAATTCCATACTTGTACCAAAAATACTGTGTAGAATCAAGCTATAATCAAAAATTAAGGGGCACTATCATGAAATAATGAAGATGTACTTTCAATATTGTTAAACTCTGGAACCAGCTGCTAACATATGAAACTGTCAAACAATCTTTACTGCCGCAGATTAACAAGATGAATTCATTGAAACTCGCGAATTTAGAGCTATGCTTTAACATCAGTTGTAAGGATAAAATTGATTGCAAACGATTAGGTTTATGACATACTTTTGTAACAGCAGAAGATAATAAAACTGGTAACGGACATTTTGTTGCAGGAAAACACATTATATCTATGCACTTTTAACCACATTACAGGTCGGCTAGGTTAGCGGATACTAAACTGTTCTCACTGATTGGCGATTAGTCCAAGGCTAAACAATGGAACAAAAGTTGTCCAATGAAATTATTTCGTGTCTACAACGTAAACTAGATCCAGATTTGAGGAATAAACACTTCTACCTCTGCAACCGTTATCTTAAAATGTGGATTTCAGTTTTTGACGGCTCCCTATCAGTCTGCATCTACATATATTACTTATAAATATTGTCATTAGCACACGCTAAATCTTAACAACGACGCTTATTGTAGCGTTGCTTGATAAACATAAGAAGGATCCATTTCTTAGATATTTCATGTCATATTATAAGTTTTTAAAATGTTTGTGAGGTATTTATTTGGACAGTTTCGGAGTTCCTGCTATTTTGTGACAGTAAATGTTACTTCATAGTCATATCTAGACTTCCGACTTCAGAGTTAAGCATACATGATTACATCTTCATGATTTTATACTGCTGCTATACGCAGCATGTTGCATCAGGAGTGCTTCATTATTACTTGTGTCGAAGTGGCGATCATGCGGACTGGGGGCTATTTAGTCTATGCCGTATCATCATCGCTTATTGCAAACGGCTTAACAGATATTCCAGCAGCTTAGAAAAAACTCTGCGATACACCTTTAAAATAGACATATGTAACATGTAACATAGAGTGTGTCAACCTAAACTGCTGCACTTCTGTACTAAGTTCTATTCTAGAACTGGAGCAGTCAAATGTGAATCTGTTGGTTAATTGTTTAATCCTCTATGTTTTGATATATAAATCTAGAAAGGTAGCTGTTTTGTAGCTATAAATCTCTAAAAGTTTCCAATTGCCCTATGCTATTATCGTCAAAACATCTTTCCAGTGTTTTTGAAGAGAGAAGAATTCATGATACTGATAAAGACACCAACTAACCATTAGTGTTTTCTATGAATAGATCATTGGGTAGAATGATTTGTTTTATTCCTTTACATTCCCAGTGGAACATTGGGGGCTTCAAGCTAGGGGCTTGAAGTTTCGGTAGCAGTGGTGTTTATTTTTACGGAGTGATGTTGTTAGCCTCATGCTCGACCTTCCTTCTTTACCAGTCTTATAACTGGTTTAGCGAGGTAAAGGTGTGCGTCGGTGGCCGGGGATCGAACCCCGAACCACCAGCGTGGTCGGTGAGCATTCTACCGTTGTGCCACCGACGCACAATGATGATCAGGTCGTTTTTGCATTTCGATATGAAGACAAATAACATCTCAAACTTTATTTAGCCTAGAACTAAATAAGTTGGGGTGGTCGGTTGTCGTTAGAATCCGGATGAAAGCTTGTCAGGTTCAGTTTTACTTTCGTGCAAATGAGATTGACTGATCATTGACAGAAGAATGCTACTCTTCTAAAGGTTAGCTATGAAGTTGTTACAGTTAATTTAATTTAATTTTGGATTTTCCCGTCGATTGATTCAACCTGAGACCGAGCACTTCGGTCCAATCAATCGACAGGAAAATCCAAAATTCAATTAAATAATGTATATGACCCGTTGCACAAAAGGTGGCTCTCGTGACCCAATTGGTCTAGTGGATAATGCTTTGGAGTTTGAAACTATGGGCACTGGGTTCGAGCCTCGGTGGGGACATCATCACTCACTGTGGAATGCAGGAACATCCAGGTGATGAGTCCCAAATAGGACGAAACGCGCATCCTGGATTCCACTGCTAGTCACCATCCACCAATTAAGTTGTCACAGTTATTTTAAAAAAGTACTTGATGATGATTAAAATCTAAGGTAAATAAATATGAAAATGTAGATTGCAGCATTTGAGAATGATTTGACAAATTGTCATCTCTAGTATTTGGAAATGAAATGACATTTTACGAGAAAGAGCTTTCGCTTTTCTTTCCTATATGCTAATGAAATGTGTGTAAATAATTTAAGGGATGTCTAATAAAGACATCTCGCTGGAATTAGAAGAATATTAATTAATTAATAATAACGCCTTGATATATCATGTTGTCATTGTTTCATTTAATTTCAGACTACAACTGATGTATGGAATACCTGTGATATTGACAAACTTGGCGAGAATTCAATTGAAGTAAGTTCACCCTTCCACGCACTCACACGCCTATGTATATTCTTTTATTTGTCTGGTTGTAAGCTATACATCTGTAATAATGGAATATATTATTGTATTATTATTATTATGGTTGCTCCCTTGGTTTCCGAGTGGAACATAAGGACTTCAATAGCACTTTTGTTTTATTTCCTGCTCTCTTTAGCTAGCCCCACGATTGCTCATAGTATCTCATCTCCTCCTCATACGATCTCCTCTATGTCACCTTCGGATGTCCCACTCGTTGTTTTCTATGAGGGTTCTATTCGACGGTCTACATTACGCGCGATATCATTCGATGGTCTCCTCACGGTGTGCCCACTTAATCTGCATTTTCCCCTACATATTTGATGAGCTGTAGGTTGTTGATTGGTTTGCTCCGAGTTTCTTGTTGCTATTTCTTCCTGGCTTGCCATCTGATCTTCACTATGGAGCGCAGGCAGTTGTTGACAAAAGACTTCAGTGGTCTATTGGAAACGCTTTATGTGACGTGCACGCCAAGTTTCTGATCCACATAGAAGAATCGACTGACTTAACATTGTTGTTGAAAATCCGAATTTTGTTGTTTATGCTGGCTGAGTGTGGAATATTTCCAAACTGATTTCAGATTGATAAAGGTCTGTCTCGCCTTTTCGATCCTACCTGGTTTCAACACCTTCATCCGTGCTGTCACCTGTAGTTGAAACGATTCTGTTTAGATAAGTGAAGGAAATGGCTTCTTTCAATCTTTTTCCATTGATGGTATTTGGTGCCGGTTGTTGTTGTTGGCTGGTTATCTTCATCACCTTCGTCTTCTCTATATTCATTCACCTGGAGTCTTGCCTTCGTTGCCTGTCTCTTCTGTCAGGTTTTGTTGGTTTTCGCCTGTAAGTCTGAGTTTGTCTGACATTTAACATTAATGATCTGCGAAATCCAGATCTCCTAGAGGCTTCTTATCAGTCCAACGTATTCCTATCTTCCCGCCCCTCACAATCTCCCACATAATCCAGTCCACCACAATTAAGAATACCATCGATGACAATAGTCGGCCTTATATTATTCCTGTCTTTACTTCAAAGGCTTTGCTGTGTTCTCTGTTGTGGATCACTTGACATGTGGCATTGCCATATAGCTGTTGAATGAAGTTAAAGTACTTTCCAAATTACTTCGCTGCCGGAAGGCCTTCTCAAAGTCGATGAAGTTCATTTAAGGGTTTAACTAACATTCTATGCTTAATTTGATAATGATGCATAGAGTTACAATTTGACCAGCATATAATTTACTTTTCCTGAATCCAACTCATTCTGGTTGGCGGAGTTCTGAATCCAGTGCATCCCTTATTCTCTCCAGCATGACGTGCATAGACAACAACGTGATTCCGCACCAGTTTTTGTGGAGGCCATCAGGTAATATGATCTCACTCTATTGTTCAAGGTCAAGAACGGCGGACTGAGTTCAAACCAAAAGCCTATTGGTTAAATGTTATATTAAGTAAATACACCTTGTTCTGATTGGTAAATGTGCTTACACAACTGTCTGTTGAAGGCATGTTGTCATTACACAGCCTATTGTGGTGTAGCAAAGTGAGGGTTTTTATCTCGATGAAATTTCATCTGCGAAATTTCGAGTGTGAAGGGAACTGTAGACTGCTTTAATGGCATGGTAGCCGCCTGGTCTGACTGCGGCATACTCTTTACGTGTTTTTCGGTTGCAAGTGTTTATATTTCAATTGAACAAATGTGTTGAAACATTGTTACCATAAGACGAAAGGAATGATTGAGGAGGGGTGTGTGTGTGTGAAGAAAGAAGAACTAATGTGTACAATAAATGTGTCTTTGTGAGGAGTTGAATTAAAGCCCAGTTGATTCATCTTGAATTGTAGTCTCTCCTAAGAGCACCAGTCTTTTTTTTTTTTTAAAATTTAACCGTAATCCACTAGCTCACAGAATAGTATCAGAATCTGCATCCAGAATGTTGATCATGGCTGGCAGAGAATTCACTTTCTGAGAAGTATCAAGTCCTTGTGAAGGCTGTGAATCTGAAGTTATATGAGAGATTATTTCAGTTGGAAAATATGGATACACCCTTCCCCATCTCCTCCTCTACCGTAAGAAGACATTTGACACGATCTACAAGTGTAAACATGGTGTTTTCCTCATGAGAGCACTAACATGCTAACAGAAAAGTATAGCTGAATACCTTCAGTGAAATGTATTCTACACTTTCTATGATTCTAGTTGCAATGTTTGTATCTTTCTGGGAAAAGTAGTGAAAGGTTACATTTAGTCAGTAAGACGGCTCTACGAGGGACAAGAAATAAAGGACAATGTACTAATATTTACTGATATCCAGTAAATAATACTGTTACACTGTGTGATACATCTAATAAACAAATTAATATGGAATTACTTACTACCACAGTGCCCAAGTTTTACACATATATTAATATGACTTATGGTCTTCCTGTACGAAGACTTATCAATAGACTCATTGGTAAAATGCTCGCTAACCACGCAAGTGCTCCAGCGTTCGATTCCTGGACGAAACACTTCCAAACCTTACGTAAGTTACAAGCAGAGGGAATGGTGGAGGTTACGCTGCAGGGCTAGTAATCCCACTCCGTAAAATACAACACCGATACCACTGAAACTTTGAAAGCTTGAGGCTTGAAGTCCTATGCTCCACCTGGAACGCAAAGGATTAGAAAAAATGTCGCATAAAAATGAACCTGAACTTCAAAGTTTGGTGTATTAGTTTAAATCAATATTCCATAAATCCTGACTAGTCTTTTCCTCAATATCCAGTGCATAAGCATAAATGTTAGAACTGAAAATAAGCCCGAAAAAAATATCACGTTTTTAATATACATATGACTATAACGTTGTTCAAACTCGTGACTAAGGTATTATATAATTAGTGTCACATGATCTTGTTAGCTTTTAAGTTTGTGACATTCCTCATTTATTTAATTCATCAACACTCACTGCGGAATGCACGTACTTCCGGATGACGAATCCCAAATAGGACGAAATGCGCATGCTAGATTCCACTGCCAGTCACCATCCACCAATTAATTCCTCATTTATGTCTATAACGATCCATATAGTGTGTAGTATAGTGATTTTTCTGTCAATATCAAATGATTTATGTATATATAGTTCTATTCATGAATTTCGACAAAACAATAAGAAGACGTAATGCACCTATATTGTGTGCGTCAGTGGCACAGAGGTTATGACGCTCGCTGACTATGCACATAGTCCGGCGTTCGTTCTCCGGTCGACACACTCCTTTAACTCGCTAAGCCAGAAATAAAGCTGGTAAAGAGGGAAGGTTGGGCATGAGGCTAGAAACCCCATCCTGTAAAATAATCACCACTGCTACAGAAACTTCAAGCCTCTAGCTTGAGGCCCTATGTTCCACTGGGTACATGAAGGAATAAAAAGCACGCATCTATATCGTAGGATGCATTTGCGCAACACACATTTCGAACAATCTGATCACACACACGTACCTGTCGTAGGAATTTGTATGAGAAAGTAATAATAAACAGTGTTGAGGGATGACAGAATAGACATAGGTCAAAGAAGAATGAATATATATTTGAAGGATAATACTACGAGCTCGTTTTATTTCGTGAATTCTCCTTCAACTGCGTACATCCTAAACAAGCAAAATTAAATTATAAGTTACAAAATGTTTGAACATGATTTTTCACAGTGACTTCGAGTTATAGATAGAAAAGTATAAGCAACAGAATTCCAAAAAATGATGTTTGACTAGACAAATTATTCAGTGTTAAAACACTCACTATTCATAGTATAATTAGACAAGAACGATGTAGAGGACGTAGACTTCAGATTTCACTTGGAAACGACAATGGACTAGAGACAAAATAAAAGATCGAACAACAGAGTGAATGCATACATATATTATAAATGGAGAGTTCATGAGGGTGGGAGTAAATAGTAAAGTAAAATTATGATATAGAAAAAAAAATTAGATAGATTTAGAAACTTAATAGTGAGTTCAACTCAGTAAGCGAAAATCAAATCAAATTTCCCGGCGCTGTATGCTGGTTAACTCAGTCAAAAGTGGGTAAGTATCCTGTATATGTCAACTGCAACTGCATATACGGATTTACTTGCACTTGTACCAGCAACTACATCGGAAGTACTGGGTGGAGAAAGTTTACTAGATTTTCTGAACATATCCCTGAAAATCTCTGTATGAAAGGCAGCAAAGTGTTCTCAAGTGCAACTGCTAGACACTGAACTGATACCAGACATACAATGCAAATTGATTAGGCTTCCAAAATACAGAATATACACATTTGATCATAGGGAATAAAAAGACAGTTGCAGCGAGGATAATTTTCTTTTCGATAAAGTCATCAACTAGGCTGTGTATTTATAATAAATGGGTAGGAAAGTTCCAGAATAATTTCTGATCAAGGATCAGATTAATAGAATTACAACTAGGAATTAAAATGCCATAATATACAGGGGGACGGATAAATCTCAAACAAAGTAGCGCCATAACTACTGAGAAGATTGAAATATTGTGCAATTGGGGGTTAGAAATGTAAAAATAGCAAAAATAGACAGGATGTTTGAATAAAAAAATCTAGTGGGATCATAACTAATGTGACGAATAATTGTTTATGCAATTAGGCATTAAATATGTAGAAATAATAAAATGACAAAATAGACAGGAAGTTCGGATATGAAAATGTGGTGGTGTAAATAGAGATTAAGAAAAACTTAAAAATAACATGAATAAACAGGAAGTTTGGATAAGAAAGGCAATGGGATAGTCACTATTAGAAGAATTACCTGTTAATGATGGCCATGGCAGGGACAAGGGTTGAACGTATTTCTTTTGGATACATAGCGTGGATTTGAGCATTTGGATAGCTAGTGCGTCAGCTATGCCCAGATGTCTTAATTTTACTCCCTTTGATAGGTTTGATGAAATCTCTTATATTATTTTGAAGAATTTTTCAAATGGCGCTAAATATCCTGAATTAACCAGATATTCTGTCACTGAACTATATACGCGTTTGCGTTCTCCTTTTACTAGCCAGGCTGGATAGTGTTCACCAGCGTGTTTTTCAGGTTGGTGCATGGTACGGCCAATGTACTCAGTTCCATAAGGGCAAGTATGCTGGTATATGCACGTTGAAGTGGCCCAATGCGACAGCTTGTCTTTCGCGTTCTGGCTGAACAGTTTCTTGAAGGAAAACTTTGGTCGTAGGCTTGCGTCGAAGTATGTCTTTCTCAGAGTTATGTACAACTACTCATCCCGATCAATCAGTAGTATATAGTTTTTAAAAAAGATTCTTTTTCGAGAAAGAATATTTTAGAGATGAGTATGCATTAACACACACCCACACACCCACACACACACTAATGTAAAATATTTGTATGTTATTTCGCTTTTTTTCCTGTTTTTGTTTTAGGAGATTTACTTCCAGTCAATTTCGTCATTGGCACAATTCACTTCAGCCTATTTAGAATATTTACATAAATTCTCTGAATGTATTCTAGTGAAAGTGCATAAAACTGATACAGATTTTGTGGAATTATCACAAATTTTAGCATGGTAAGTCAATTTTCACGTTTATATTTATTGATTTATTTAATTAGTTACACCTTTCTTTGTGATAAAAAATCAGACCATCCTAAAGTTTTTCGACCAAGTTAAACTTTAAGCACCACTAACTAACTGCCAATGGAGTGCGACCGCACCAGTGACCTTGAAACCCTCACTGAGCAAGTTAGTGAAATCCGGCAAATAATGTTGGCATCATCAGTAAAATGTGTTAATAGAGGTGTTATATTACTAAATTGGATATCTGGCAAGTTTCAGCTTAGGTTTGGGAAAGATTAACTTACGCTTTAAGCCAAGGACATGTTAGGGTTAGGTTAACCTAACAAAGGCGACATTAGGTTTGGTTCGAGTTAGATTACAGTTAGTTCAGGGATATTTTCACGTTAGGGTTAGGTTCAGGAAAGATTAGGGTTATTGGTAGGGTTAAAAGACCTAAATAATTACATGCATAGAATGTGGTTAAATTACTCTGTTGATATTAGAATAGTACTTGTGCACTGTGGTACGGTATAATTCCATTGTGAGTAAAATTTATTTTGATAAAGTGTCAGGGTGTTATACAGTATTATTAACTGATGACGCCGTTTCGAGCACAATTTATTGCTCAGTAAATATTACTGTGTAACACTATGAAACTTTATCAAAATAATTTCTACTCACAATGGAATTATATACTCTGTTGATACTCCAACCTAAAACTGAGCTATTTTTATCACATGTGAGAGGAAGGTATCCTCTGTAACACTTTTATACAGTTTTTATGCATTATTTCATAAATATATGTATTCCATACACAAAAATGCCTCCTTCACATGATTGGTGCGTTCGAGGTCATTCGCTGATTGGTAGTTATTGGTGCTTAAAGTTTAACTTTGCCGGTTTTTCTGAATGTCAAGTGCACTTTAATTATCAGTTTGCATCAGGGTTTCATCGGTGAAATGCTGTCGTTGACCACGCGCGTGGTGTGGGTTCGATTCCCAGCCGACACACTCCTAGACGTCTCCTAAGTTTACTAGCGGACTGTAAGCTTGGAAAAGATGGGCGGTCGGAAGTGAGGCAAGCAACTTCATCCAATAAAAAAAACCAGCATGGGAAAAATCCCCATTTAGACACTTAGAAGACAAAAGGATTGAGCTTCATTTGTGGGCAGAAGACGAACCCGTAAGGCAAGATAAATATTAATGAGGGTGCAATCAGGTGGGTTCATCATTGTGTAATGGTAGAAGACAAGGGCCAGGCAACGGGTCGTTTATTGAGAAAATCAACCCAGAGTGTCCTAGTCAAGGCACTCCTAAACCTCGTTTAGCCCAACATCAAGTCAAGGAAAGAGGGAAGCTTAAGAATGAGATTGGGAATCTTATCTCATAAAAACAACACAAGACCTACTCAGACTACAAAGATTAGAAAAACCTGAAGTTCTATGTCCCGTTCGGAACTCAAAAAGATTGAAACTCTAGTTCACACACTTATTCTCCTTTATGAATTTGAATAAAGCAAGAACAACAGTTTGTGCAAAATAAAATGGTACTATCATTTATTTCGTTGACTTCTCATCAGCTGCATACAGCCCAAAGACATTATTAAGTATATCCACAGAAATACTTCTGACATACTTGCACAGAGAGTTCATTTCTAAACAAAAAATCAATCAATTAATATATGCATACAATGCTTATAATAATAAACACTTTATCCCAAACAATAATCGGTCGGTCGGTCGGTTTTCGACATAGAACTTTGCACATATGTGCGGCAGTTCAAGTCGCCACAATCTATGTAGCACGCAAAGCAAGAGAAGGAAGTAGAAGAAATGCATAATATAGACAGTAAACAGAGGTGTGAGACAAAGGAATAGTAATAACGAAGAACAAAACAGTTTCGTTGGAAATCATAAGTCACAAGGAGTGGATGCATCTGCGCCACTGAGAACGATTTTGAGCCATGTCACCAATTGTTTCCAACCATTGGTTTTTACCATCCCGAGGGCCCCAACCAGGAAGTCTACATCTTCCTACGTGGCTTAGATTAACTGTTGTGGATTTCATTGATTGGTGCCATGTTTTGGTTTGACCGCCACTAGCTCTTTTCCAGCCTGACCCTATATCAGCTAGCATTGCCCGTCGAGGGAGGCGATGACTAGGCATACGTAGCACATGTCCTAACCATCTCAGTCGAAGTAATTTCACAGTCTCGTCGATTGATTTCCCCTCCTTACCTAGCACTCGACGCCTAACCTCAATATTGCTCACCTTATTATACCACTTTACTCGGGAGATAGAACGCAGACACCTATGATCGAAGACAGCTAATCTTTTCATGTCTTCTGCTCTCAATGGCCAGGTCTCACAGCCATAAAGGAGGACGGAGCGGACTGTTGAGCAGTACACACGCCCTTTGGTCGATAGTCGGATATCGCGTCTACGCCAGAGACGGCGAAAACTGGCGAATGCGAACCTAGCCCTCTGTATTCGTGCTGAAATTTCGTCGGAGATCAACCCGTTTGGGCTGATGGTACTTCCCCAGTAAGTGAAGCGGTCAACGTGTTCTACCACTTCACTTCCTATTTCTAATCTAGGGGTCGATGAAGTCCAATCCTGCAGCATCATCTTACATTTTATAGGGGCGAATCGCAAACAAACAATAATAATCATACACAATGAAATTTTTTGGCATTACGTAATCAAATGAAAGAAAGGATGAGAACATCCAATTACCTGGGCAAGAAAAGACTGATAACTGTTTCCTTCTGAACACATAAATAGGGTTTCAGGCGCTTGATGGAGATTGCTTCGGCAGACTAAAGGAGAATTGAACTCTTTTGCCTATTGATAATTTTGAACGATCTTGCGATGTCCACTCCATGACTCGTGTCAAGGAGATGCCTAGAGATGGAACTGTTGAAAGCATTTTTTTCTTGAGACGTAGGCTTTTGAGAACATGTTCAGAAAATCGTAGGTGTGCTCTTCTCTCTGTCTTCCCAATGTAATCGCTCCCGTAGATACATGTAAATTTGTATACACAGTTGGAGTTTACAGAAGAAGGGTATCTGTCTATTTTTGATTACACCAAAGAGCATGTTGTCCGGTAGATGGGAACCAGCTTAGCTGCAGGATGGGCTGCAATATTTTCATCTTTAAAATCAAGTTGCCCTGGTAACTAGATGTTTTCGTCCTCTCTTTCATTTGATTACGTAATGCCGAAAAATTTCATTGTGTATGATTATTATTGTTTGGAATAAAGTGATTATTATTATTATCATTAACATTTTATGCATATATTGATTTTTTGTTCAAAAATGAACTCTCTGTGTAAGTGTGTTAAAATTATTTCTGTACATAAACTTAATAGTGTCTTTGGGCTGTAAGCAGCTGATGAGAAGTCAACGAAGTAAACAATGATGATATCATTTATTTTGGTCTTACTTTATCCAGAAACTCTGGTTTGGGGAAATCGCATACTCTCCAGATCAACTTCTTCATTCATACATTATGAACTCATAATCTTCCAGACACTTTTTTCAACAAATGATTTCGCTAATTTTTTATATACCAGAGATCTTTTTTTATTTCTTTTTCATGTTTACAGTTTCTTCCGTCTTTCTGTTGAAGCTCAAGTTTGCCTTTGTCAAGAATTTATAAAAAGCATGAAAAGTGTAAGTAGTAATTATTATTATTATTATTGTATCCTTTAATTCCTACAGGAACATAGGGCTTCAGCCGTGCGTCTCCATTGCGTTCTGTTCTCTGCTAGAGTCTTCACCTGGTTCCATGTCTGCCCACACATTTTCATCTCCTCTTCACATGACCTCCTCCAAGTCACCCTTGGACGACCAGCTCGCCGTTTCCCATTCTCTCGGATTCTACTCGAGGGCTTGTCTAGTGATGTCACTTGATGGTTTCCTCAGAGTATGTCCAATCCATCTCCATTTCTTCCTGCTTATTTGTTGCACAATCGGTTTCTCGTTGGTTTGCTCCCAGAGATCCCTATTGCTGATCTTTTCTGGTCATCTGATCTTGAGTATTGAGCGAAGACAGTTGTTAATGAAGGTCTGCAGTTTGTTTGAGGTGCTCTTTATGACGCGCAGTGCAAGTCTCTGATCCGCATAGTAGCACTGACTTCACATTTGAGTTGAAAATCCGGATCTTATTTTTGATGCTGAGTGTTGTTGACCTCCACAATTTTATTCGGTTGAAAATTTTGCCTTATTATTTGTTGACACACCGTGTAGTATTCACATTATTCATTATTACTGATTAGAAGTATGAACCATTGTTAACTCCTTGAGTGTATTCTCTTCCTCTGATTTTCTTATTATTGTATGTTTACCAACGGAATCAATCAGCTCGTGACGAGAATATCTTAACTTTGATGTCCTGTAGAGTAGGTTGCATACCACTGAAGGGTCATAAACTAGGACGAAATAGCTGTTCCGTACACTCCTAAATAACTTCTTTGATTGGTTGTACAAGGTCGAACTTTCGAAAGTTATCTCTGTGTTTGTTTTTTCTTCACTGGCAACCCTCTCGAATCACTGGTCTACCTAAATTTCCATTTCAACCCAATGCAATAAGATTTCTTGTATTTCTCTTTGTTTGAACCAACCACTCAATTATGTCTGTGGTTCGCCGAATCTGCTGACGCACATTTCTCATTGACTTTCAACCTACTACTGCACATTTCTCGGTGACGAGAGAAAAATTACCATAAGGAGGTTGTTTTATTCTTTAAACCGAACAGCATTGCGTCACAAGATGGAGTTTAGATTGCAATTCTGCATGAAAATCATGAATGAAGAGAAAAGCTATTATTATTATTATTCAATAAAATTCGTCTGAAGCGGGTCGCCTCAGCAGCCGATAGTGTTGAGCCGGCTTAAACCTGCAGAATATCAGTATTTTACAGGTTCGGTCACGAGCTGACACCCATTAAGGAATTATTAGAAAACCAGAGAGTGCTGAACAACTGTTTCGTCCCAGCCCGGAACTCTTCAACAGCACGTGCCCACTGGGTTCTGAACCCCTAGACCTTCCGGTTACAAGGCGAGCTCGCAAACCACTCAACCACTTGGGACCCGAATCAGTGGTCCATGAATTCTAACTTCTTCCATTTCTCAATATTTAGCTCAACTGTGTGTGTCGGTGGCACAGCCGTTGAGACCGTCGCCAACCATCCATATGGTGCGGGGTTCGATCCCCGGCCGACGCACACCTGATATCAATGGTTGGCCTGCTAAATTTGGGCTACCGATATTCCATACTTGTATCAAAAATACTGTGTGCAGTCAAGCTATAATAAAAAAAACCACCAGCTAATGTCATTGGCGAGTAACTGTCCACTTACCTTGACTTGGTGAACCCTGTTGGTCACAACTCCTCAGTAGAACTCTAGGTAACTTCCTATATAGAACCAATCTCTAGTGAACATCAGATTTTCAGCTAATAGTGTGTTATTATTCCCTTTGATTCGGAGTGGAACGTAGAGCTTCAGCTGCACATCTCCATTTCATCCCATTTCTCTACAGTCCTCGTTAGCCGGCTTCACTTTTGCCCATAAGCTTCCATCTTCTCGTTATACGATCTCCTCCATGTCGCCTTCAGATGCCCAACTCACCTTTCCACATTCAAGTTCCACTTGAGGGCCTGGCATACGATGTCACTCGACAGTTTTCTCAGCGTGTGCCCAATTCATTTTTTTCTTCCTCCATATTTTTGGGGTGTATAGATTCTTAGTTGCTTTGTTGTCGGAGTTCTATGGTTCTAATTCTTTTTGGTCATCTCATCTTCCGTGTATAGAGGACAAAAAACTGTTATTAAAAGTCTGTAAGTAGCTTGTTCCTAAAGATTTTCGTGATGCACTATGTTTCTGAACTATATTGAAGCTCTAACTTGACATTGTGCTTCGGTGGCATAGAGGTTAGGACGCTTGCCGACCATCCACACGGTCCGGGTCTCCCGGCCGACGCTCTCCTTTACCTCGGTAAGCCAGAAATAAAGCTGTGAGACAGGAAAGGTTTGGAATGAGGCTAGCAACCCCATCCTGTAAAATTAATACTGCTACAGAAACTTCAAGCCATTAGCTTAAAGCCCTATGTTCCACTGGGAACGTGAAGGAAAAAAAACTTGACATTCGTGTTGAAAATCCGAATCTTGTTCCTTATGCTTAGTTAATTAGATTTCCACACTGATTTCAAGATAATGAAAGTATGTCCTGTTGTTCTAGTCCTTTGTGTGCCTTTGACATTCTCATCCGTAACGACTGCTTTTAGTTGACACGGTGCTGCCCAAATAAGTGAAACAAGTGACGTAACCGCGTTCAAATTTCTTCTTCCCGTGATAGTCTCACCAGGGTAATATGACTTGATATTTTGTCTACTATAATATAATTTTTACTAGTCGTTGTACACATAAACAAATCTCTTTTTCTTCTATTTCGTTTCATTGTATTTATTTTTCCTACAGATACATGAAAAGCAGCAGTCAATTGATACTGAAGAGGTGGACAATGAAAAGACGAAACCAGCACTATCAATTAGTCAGTACACATCTAATCTCTTATTAGAATGTAGTAATGCTGGCAGTTATTTGAAAAATGCATCTAATTTACTTGTGCCTGTTGTTCAGCTTGCCTGTATAAATCATGCTCAATCTTCGAAAGTTGAATAAACACATTTTTTTATTATTAGTATGTTTATTTTGGAGGAGCTTTACTGGGTCTTTTTTACTTTTCATTGCCTTTGTGTGTGTGTGGAGAGAGCGATGTGAGTACATTGTGAATAGTGCAAATGAACTAAAAAAAGATCCTCAACCAGTCTTTCATTAATAAACAGACAAACGTATTTTATTCATTGGGTTCTATTCCGTCTCATCTTGTAATTATTTATTGATTTTTTCTCTTGTTCTCGAATGATTTGCTGGTTTTGTGTGTGTGTGTGTGTTTGTTTATGTACATTCCTACTGACTTATATTGCAATATGACATAAATTTATACTGTAAATTGTGTTTGTAAATTTCTATGTACCCAGAAAGTCAGGCAACTGTAATCTTACCTATTACCAAACAAATTTGCCGGAGGAAATAGAGGTGGTTACAGGATTTCATCATGAGCTGACATTGGTTAGAGAACCATTGGAAGACCACCACTGGAGTACTGGACAGCTGTTTCGTCAGCCTAGTCTGGGACTCTTCAGCAGTACGCACCCACCGGGGTTCGAACCCAGGACCTTCTGGTTACAAGGCGAGCTAGCTCGTAGACCATTAAGCCACTGAGATCCGACCCGATCCAATGGCCCATGACTTCTAACTTTTTAAGTCGTGCCCAGTAGGGTGCAGCACGTCGGGTGTGAGGAAAAATACTCGCGCCATGTCGTGAATTGGCAGAAGTTAGAGTTCATGTGCTGGCCATTGGATCGGGTCCTAGTGGCTTAATGGTCTACGAGCTAGCTAGCCTTGTAACCAGAACGCCCTGGATTCGAACCCCGGTGAGTGCGTACTGCTGAAGAGTCCCAAACTAGTCTGACGAAACAGCTGTCCAGTACTCCAGTGGTGGTCTTCCAGTGTTCCTCTGACTGATGTCAGCTCATGATGAAATCCTGTAACCAATCAATCAAACCCCTGTAAACCAATACTTGAAATAGAGGTGGATTGAACACATGCTGATGAGACTGTTAGCTGTCATCACTCACAAGGCACTAGAGTGGAGTCTGAGTGAGAAATAACCACTTGGGCATTCGAGGATTAACATAGAGGAGTTGGTACTGGGGAGAGATAAAAGCTTATGGTCAGTCGTGGAATCAACTAAAAAGGACTCTAGGGAACTGAATGCAATCAAGATTTGCAGCTGAAACTCTATGCCTCAGTCGGAACCCAAGGGAATAATAGTAATAACAATGTTCTCTGTGAAAGCTATTCAACATCGGAAATGCCACTGAACAGTTCAAGCACAAATCAGTGAAAATCATTAAGGACAAGATTTTTTTTGTCTTCTGCATTCCTAGAGGAATACTTGGGCTTCAAGCTTTGCATTTTCTGTAACCGAGGTGTTTAGTTTACTGTGTCGGTTTGTTAGTCTCACGTCTAATCCTCACTCTTTTCTGGGCTTCCTGTTTTTCTATTAAAATGGGTGAGTCGGCTGGGATTCGAACCAGAATTTCCCGCCTGGTTGGTGAACATTCTATCACTGAGGCATGATTTTACTCGATATTCGAATTAAAATGAACCACTGGGAACAATTTATAGTCATGACATACAAATCCAACAATTATTAATAGTTGGAACAATCCAGTTTTGTAGAATGAAATCACTTATATCAACCAATAGTGCCTTCTAGCTAAGCAGAAGTAATCTGAACAGCAGACATGCGCTATGTTAATTTTCATCCAAGTTTCTCAGTGTTTTACTCGGTTATATCTAGCTAAGAGAGCCGAATCAGTTTGAAAAAAACACTAATTCCGGCTGGCTACTTTGCGTTGATTGTAGATTCTGAAGTCTAATAATGATCATTTGAATGGCTTTAAATTCAGTGACCAATGATCCCCGTATTCCGCTAATTGATAACGGGCCTACACTCAGTTTTGTAATCCTACAGGTTACTACTTTTAATCAGAACTTTAACTTGAGATTATTATTCATTGTCTATCTGTCTGTTTTCGACATAGAACTTTGCACCGATGTGCGGCAGTTCAAGTCGCCACACTCCATGTAGCACACAAAGCAAGAGAAGAAAGTAGAAATGCATAGTAGAGACAGCAGACAGGGATATGAGACAAAAGGAATAGTAATAACGAAGAACACTATAGTTTCATTGTGAATTATAAGTCACAAGGAGTGGATGAATCTGCACCAGCCATTGAGAACGATTTTGAGCCATATCACCAATTGTTTCCAACCATTGGTTTTTACCGTCCTGAGGACCCCAACCAGTCAGGAAGTCTACACCTTCCTACGTGGCTGGCTTAAACTAACTGTTGTGGATTTCATTCACTGATGAAGCCATGTTTTGGTTTGACCGCCGCTAACTCTTTTCCAGCCTGACCCTATGTCAGCTAACATTGCCTGTTGTCGAGGAAGGCGATGACTAGGCATACATAACACATGTCCTAACCATCTCAGTCGATGTAATTTCACAGCCTCGTCGATTGATTTCCCCTCCTTACCTAGCACTCGACGCCTAACCTCAATATTGCTCACTTTATTATATCATTTCACACGGGAGATAGAATACAGGCACCTATTATCAAAGACAGCTAATCTATTCATGTCTTCCATTAATGACTAATAGTGTGTTACTCAGTAACGATATTTTGTGAGAAATAGTTAAGTGTCTTTTACGACGTTTGCTGGTCCTAGGCTCGAACCTAGGTGTGTTTGTGCACTGCTAATTTGTAATAAATTAAAATCAAATAACTTCTTAGTCCTTCAATCATTTCACATTTCGACAACAAAATAAATTAATCTAATGCCTACTAATGACTTACGATAGGACATAGTGGCTTGAAGTTTTAGTGAGGAGTTATAACCAGTGGAGTTGATCAGGTTGGAGGTGAGGGCAAGTAATCTCCGGTGATTTTCAATGGCGTTAGCGCAATTTATATATATCGCGAATTGATGAGAGTTAGAATTCATGGGCTGTTGGATTCCGCTCCAATAGCTATATGGTCAACGCACTCACCTTTTTACCTGAAGGTCTTGGGTTCGATTCATAGTGGAGCCATGGGCGCTTACTACCGAAGAGTCCCAAACCGACTGAGTGCTTACAAAAAATGCACAAAGCGCACCAGTTCAAGATGCGACACTCTGTGTTGATACAAAGCCAGAGAAAAGAGATTCAAGTGAACTACAATTAGCAGAATTGTGCGAAAGAAAGAACAGCAACTTGAAAAAAACCTGAGGGCGTAGCGGATTCAGGAGATTACAAACGGTAAGCGCATTTTTACCATTAAGTACGATTTCGAGCCTCATCATCAGTAGTCTCAAGCTATTGATTCGTAGAGTGTCAAAGACGCCAACCGGTGAGTCTACACTTCACTATGATGTGGCTTAGGTCAACTGTCAACGACTTCAACTCTTCCCAAACCTAATCCTATTTCAGTTAACATTGCTCGACGAAGAATGTGAGGCCATTGACTTCAAAAATTTGTCGATTGATTTTTCCACCATAAAGAAGAGCAAAGCCAACTGCTCCGTAGTAAACTTCTCCACTGATGGATAGTCAGATATCGCGTTTACGCCAAAGATGACACAAGTTAGGAAAGCCACGTGAACCCTTTTATCCGTGCAGCAGTCAGTCAATTAGGGTTGATGCAACCTCCCAAATAAGTGAACTGACCAACACGCCCTGCCACTTCAGCTCCCATCTTTAATCTAGAAGTCAGTGTAGCATCATCTTATGTTTGTCTCATGTGTCCACAATCTATCCCATTAGTACTTAAGCCAGATAAAAACGAATTACCTGTTGTCGCATGATGGGCGTCAACCAATTAGAATCCACTAGGCTGTTAACACCTACTTTTCAAACCTTTTTATTGGATCAATATATATGCCATACATTTGCGTCACTTCTTCTCTCACTTTGTATGGAAATACATGTTTCTAACCCTACTGTATAAGTCTTCTAAAGTTTACAAGTTTCAAGTCAGGGAATAGTCGACCAGGATCAAGCGTTCATTGTCGTCAGTTAGGATTACGTATTCACACTCTGTGACATCCTAAAAGTTCGATAGGAGCGAATCGCATGCCAAACATCTGGAAATTCCTGCTTTGTGGGGCTCAGGAAACTCTTCATTTTATCGGCATCCCATCTGATAATAAGCTAATCCCTAAGTCAGTTAGGCGCAGTTCTATTAGTACATCAATGGTGAAATTAAATAAGAATGAGAACAACAGATATCTCTAACGGACACCACTGGTTGTCATCAATTCAAATGGTAATTTTCCGTAAGCACTGCATGAGTCCACGTAGTGTCTTAATTAGTGCGATCTGCTTTATCGGCACTCCCTTCACTACCGAACATTGGTCATAGTATCTCTCGGTTGATGGAGTCGAATTCCGCCTTCAGGTCAAGAAATATTGCAATTGTTGGATACTGGTAATACGCTCATATTCGAGAATCCACCGAAGGGTGAATATATGATCCATACACCCTCTACCTGGTCTTCTCGTGTTTGTTCCTCCTCAGTACCACTTAATCTACTCATGATTATTGAGCCTAAAACTTTGGATACCATATTAGTCAAGCTATCACAGGAAGACTTGTTTACCTTCATGTATACTGGATAATCAATAACTTACACCAGTCCAACGGGACTATCTCTGATTTCAAGAAACTGCCTAATATCTTAGCCCAGATAGCAGCAATATGTCACCATTGTCCTTAAACACCTCTGGAGTAATCCCATCAGGTCCTGCTGCTATGGCCTTGATTCAAATTAGAGACAGCCTTTATAACCTCAGCTACAGATGGAGACGACCGATGTCTACATCACATTCACGTAGATGTTAGATGCTGGGCAAGTTAAACATGGCTGTAGGCCAGTTTAACTGCTCCTTAAAATGTTCCAGTCTGATTGGTTAGCTCTGAAATGAAACTCGGGCGAACACTGAACTACACTCACCCCCAACCAGGCCTCCCCGACGTTCACAACCAGATGAAAGAAGTGTCATCTACACTAACAAAAACGATAATATTATTAATTACTCTTTTTCTTTTTAAAGATAAATATACACAAGAGAAAAAAATGTACAATTTTGATGAACACAACAATTAAAAATAATAAAAAAAAAGAAGAAATTATACAAAACACAAGTATTAAGCATGCGCATAATGTTAAACGAATACACACTTCCTCTTTTCTGCTTTTTTGCTTAGCATATGATGACACATATTTATGTATGCATGTATGTATGTATGTGTATATATTCATAGATGAATAAACTGGTATTTAAAAGAAAATGAAAATAAAGGCGCATATAATAATAACAAATAATAATAGTTTAATCTTTTTGACAAGAAAGAAATGAACAAAAGGAAGCCGAGAGTAACTCTGCGTCTGTGTGTATTATCGCGATATTTGTTTAGTTCAAACAAAAACAGCAACAAACGACAGAGATAATATTTTATTGATGTGAGTGTGTTAGTTTTTTTCTTAGCGCTTTTTTCGCCTTCTCTGTGATGATTTATGTGAATTTCCTGGTTGTATTGAAATTTCACAATTTTCAAGTTCATCTTTTGTTAACTATTATAAAACAAAAAGAAAATTAAAGGTTCATAAGTCAATCATAATAATAATAATGATAATAATACCTTTATTTCCTCGACGAGCAATATTAGCTGACATAGGGTGGATCAGGTTGAAAAAGACCCAGTGGTGGGTGGTGAAACCAAAACATGGCTTCATCAGTCAATGAAATCCACAAAACAGTTAGTTTAAGCCAACCAGCCAGCCACATAGGCACGTGTAGACTTCCTGACTGGTTGAGGTCCTTGGGATGGTAAAAACCAATGAGGGCTGGAGACAATTGATGATATTATTATTACCTATTATTGTTTCCTTTAATTCCTAGAGGAACATAGGGCTTCAGCCGTGCGTCTCCATTGCGTTCGGTTCTCTGCTAGAGTCTTCACCTGGCTCCAAGTCTGCTCACACGTTTTCATCTCCTCTTCACATAACCTCCTCCAAGTCACCCTTGGACGAGGTCATGTGAAGAGGTTTTTACCATCCCAATGAGGGCTGCAATTGATGATATGGCCGGCTTAAAATCGTTCTCAATGGCTGGTGCAGATGCATCTACTCTTTGTGACTTATTATATCCAATAAAACTATATGGTTCTTCGATATTACTATTCTTTTTGCCTCATATCTCTGTTTACTGTCTTTATTTTCCATTTCTTTTTACTTTTTTTCTCTTACTTTGTGTGCTAAGTGAAGTGTGGCGACTCGAACTACTGCACATCGGTCAGTCACCTTTATTTCAAACAGTACTTTTGAATCAAATGTAGAATTTTTCAGCATGTAATACTACAATATTGCACCTAATTTTCTCATTACACAATAGAGGGGTAATAATCAAACAGAGCATTTAGGTTGATAATAATGTTAGGTAAAAATATGAATGTAAAATTAGAATATTAACAATAATATAATAAATGAAACAAGGAATATAAAGGGCAGTTTATTTATTGTTTCACAGTAATTTAGTGATTTCATGCCTTACACTTTTCTCATCACATAAAATGTGTGCCGATTAAGGTATTGTAGAGGTTTTATACTTGGTCGTCCGAATATAAAATCTTCTATAGTTGTTTCTAGTATTACCTGATGAGATCTAATGAGACAGAGAGGATGCTCAGATTCCGACAAGATAATATATTCGCTAATTTTTCACAACAGTTCATGGTGTCTGTCTACAGCACAGCAGTATTAACAGGTTAGTTTAGCCACACTCCACTCGCCCTACTGACAACTTTCAGTGCTACAGGATTTCATCAGGAGCTGACATTGGTTAGAGAACCACTGAAAAACCTGGGAGTACTGGACAGCTGTTTCGTCCTAGTTTGGGACTCTTCATCAGTACGCACCCACCGCCAGGGTTCGAACCCAGGACCTTCTGGTTATAAAGCGGGCTCGTAGACTAGACCATTAAGCCACTGGGACCCGATCCAATGGCCCATGAATTCTAACTTCTGCCAATTCACGACATAGCGTGACCACTATCCAATGTCTTCAGCGAGTATTTGTCCTCAAATCCGACGTGCTGCACCCTACTGGTCACGACTTAAGAAGTTAGAAGTCATGGGCCATTGGATCGGGTCCCAGTGGCTTAATGGTCTACAAGCTCGCTAGCCTTGCAACCAGAAGGTCCTGGGTTCGAACCCTGGTGGGTGTGTACTGATGAAGAGTCCCAAACTAGGACGGAAGAAACAGCTGTCCAGTACTCCCAGGTGGTTTTTCAGTGGTTCTCTAACGGGTGTCAGCTCATGATGAAATCCTGTAACCAATCAACCAAATCCCTACAAACCAACACTGTTCGCAGTAAAACAAAGTCTTTCTTAAGTAGCCCAGGAAAGATTAAATTGGAGAGAGAGCAATAAAGAAGCATAGGTGGTCGTATACATGGATTCGGTTGTAAGACTAGAAAGCACTACTGGTTAATGTGATTAGTATACACAACTCATTTCAATCAGTTAACAGAAAGAATGATTGAAAAAAACACAAAAAAAACAAAGAGTAATTACCTCTTCATTTGTACCCAGTTCATTTAATTTATCACGTAATTCTAAATTTAATAGTAATTCACGACATTCTTCACGTGCTGTTTTTGCCTCTGTTTCTGCTTGTTCTGTTCTTTCACGCCAAGCTTTTTCATTCAAAAGTAAACTTTTATTTAACGCTCTCTCTTCTTCTAACTCTTTTTGTAAACGTTGTGCTAATGATGTTGCCTTGAATAGAAAGAAACAGAGAGTGGAAAAGGGAAAAGTGTGAATATTATTAAACAATGAGAAATCTTTAATAAGATATTTACAAATTAGGAGAATAATACATGCTGCACTCTTCATACAGAGGAGAATAGAAGACCTGACCTGGATGATAACTAGGGGGTGGGGGGGGGGGGAGATGATTTAATCTACTTCTTTGAGTTCCGAGTAAAGCATACGACTTCAAGCTGAAAGCTTCAAAGTCTCAGTGGCGATGTGATGTTGCTAACCTTATTCATCACCTTCTCACTTTTCTGAACTTAATGTCAGCCACTAATAAGAGGCAACGTTTCAGAATGGATCAGTCTGGAATCGAGTTTGGATCATGTGCGTGGTTGGTGAGCATTCTGCTATTGAACCATGAATGTACACTATTATATTATGCTTTGAATTGATGTTAACTGGTTTGAGGCGATAGATAGGAAGCTCTGGATCCAGATTTTGTGATTATTGGCAATTAACAGCAGGGTGAATCTGTACACTTGAAGGAACTGATGCCCTTTTGGAGATTTATATACACGTAAATAAATCCCGCAATCTTAAGACATTACTACTTTATTATTCGGGCTCACTAGTGAACTCCTGTAGGACTTGTAATGGATACATTGGTTTGTTACTAGAGTGTAATCCATATCTTACTGGCGTCCAACAATCATTATATTTCTTGACCTAAAGGCGGCATTCGATTCTGTCGACCGAGAGGTACTCTGGCGATGTTTGGCTGTAAAGGGAATGCCGAGAAAATACATTGCACTGATCAAGGCACTCACTCTACTCGAACTCATGCAGCCAGGTGAGGGCTTACGGCGAGTTGTCATCTGAAGTGGTGACGACTAGTGGTGTCCGTCAGGGATGCCCACTATCCCCATTTCTATTCAATTTCATCATAGACATACTAATGGACTTAACCCTAAGTGACTTCAAAGACTCATGGATTGACTTGCTACCAGGGAATAGTATTCTCGTTCACTTAGAATATGCAGATGATATAGTCCTTCTAGGTGAAGACGATGACAAATTCCAGCCGAGTCTTCTGAACACCTTGAGCTGCAATCTACGAATGTTCACCATGCGATTCGATCCAGACAAATGTAAGATGATGTTACAGGACTGGAATACACTGCCTCCTAGTTTAGAAATAGGAAACGAAGTAGTAGAGCATGTTGACCACTTCACTTATTTGGGAAGTACCATCAGCCCCAATGGGTTGATCTCTAACGAAATCTCAGTACAGACACAAAGGGCTAGTTTCGCATATGCCAGTTTTCGCCGTCTCTGGAGTAGACGTGATATCTGGCTATCGACCAAAGGGCGTGTGTACTGCTCAACAGTCCGCTCTGTCCTCCTTTATGGCTGTGAGACATGGTCATTGAGAGTGGAAGACATGAAAAGATTAGCTGTCTTCGATCATAGGTGCCTGCGTTCTATCTCCGGTGTGAAGTGGTATAATAAGGTGAGCAATATTGAGGTTAGGCACCAGTCGAGTGCTAGGTAAGGAGGGGAAATCAATTGACGAGGCTGTGAAGTTACACCGATTGAGATGGTTAGAACATGTGTCACGCATGCATGGTAAAAACCAATGGTTGGAGACAATTGGTGATATGGCTAGGGCTTCAATTAATTTAAGTATGTGGCCCAACCTTGTTATATATATAGGCTTAAAGGCATTGATATAAGTATATGAGCAATAGTTTGTGCTCGAAAAGTCATCAGTTAATATTACTGTACAACACTGTGATTTATCGAAATAAAATCTTATCCATAATGAACTTAAAGGCATTGTTGAAATCAACCTTATGACCCATCTCTATAATGTGCTTCGCTATAGATGATGTTGGATATCTATTTCCGGGGTCAATTGTGTCTGGCGATTTTATTTGTTGTTGCAGCCACTTTAGAATGTGTTCTGTAGCCCTAACCTATAGAGACCGATGGGTCCTCCCTATGTACGTGTCACCACACGTACATGTAAATTGATAAACACAATTGGGATATGATACTATTGTTCGGATACTGTGAGGGTGTACAGGACAGAATGGTTCTCGTTTTCTCTATGAAGATGAGTTTAGCTGCATATTAAGTTCTATTAATTACCTTCTTGAGTCTTTGTCTAGTAACTAGACTTTGTTGATCACCCCTGAACGGCAAGGATATATAAACATCCTTTTCGGGAGCTGATTGGATTAATAGAGCTCTATGGTTGACACTTCCGTAACGCCTAATAAATCTCAGTGGGTAATTGTTATCTAACAATATTGTCTTTCTTCTTCACTTGTATCGGCAGTACATATACGGTGAATGCGCTTGAACAAACACTTAACCAACGCCTTTTAATACTGCAGTCGACAGAAACTATGATAATTTAGGTACTTTCACGTCCATGTGGACTTTCTGTAGACAGATCGTTTTACTGACCCATCTTCTCGGCGGGTTATGAGTACATCTAAAAATGGCAGGCAACCATTATTCTCTTTAACGTATGTTAGCGATATACTGTTTTGTACTCTGTTGATCTGGTTCAGGATTTCTATGGCGTCTGTCGGTTTATCACAAATGACTATTATGTCATCTACATATCTCTTATAAAAATAAACTTTTCCAATTTCTTCCTCCACTAGGTTCTCGACATGCGACATATATACATATATCAGCTAACAATGGACCTAGGGGGCTTCCCATAGCAACACCATCGATCTGGCGATAATGCTCGCCCTCGAATGTAAACTTAACATTGTTAGTACATAGAAGCAGTAACTCTTTTAAATAAGATATGGATACTGGTAATAGGAAATCGTTGTCAGAGATGTAACCACATAAAATGTCAACAGTCTGTAAAAGAGGTACATTTGTAAATAAAGAATCAACATCTAGGGAAAACATGGTTTTGTCCTTTATATCAACGTTATCAAGACAATCAATTAACTCTACTGTAATTAAGAACAAATAAGTCAGCAAAGAGATCTCTTTTCATAAAGAGAATTTATCGTAAGATACATTGAGTAAGGCAACTAATCAAGAATGGATATCCAACCTCCTTCATTGATAAACACCTAAAGAGAAAGACCTACTCGAAACCTGGATGTACCGAAGAAACAACTAGTTGTACATTTGGAATTCAAGGGGGATCCAATTAGTGAAGTTCTCTGAAGCTGTCAGTCAAAATCAATTAGAAAAAGGTTCTTTGCTGCATCTCTACACCTCATCTTCTCCACACACACACACACGCACACACACAATCTTGTTCACTAAAAGATAAGGTAAAGCTGTTGGTAATTTGTATTTACCAATTTTCACTTGCTTCTATGGAGTTAAGCAAATAGGTCGTAGTAGCAAAACATTGTTCAGACGCGCTCATGAAAACCTGCCAGCTTGGTTGTCGAAAGGCGAAAGCAGAACAGTCAACAGCTGGTCCCTGGAGCATAGTATTATTTGTGATCGATCACTCAGCATCAGCAGAGACTTCATTCACAGTCATACATAAAGTAAGACCAAGTCGTTCAAAAAAGATTTTACTTAAATCTTTTTTTATGCAACCGAAGATCTAGCAATCTATAAGGAAAAATCGGAACTTTGTACGTAGAAGGCGTTGTATTCAGCCTCTTTTAATACAATCGTCTTAGTGTCAGTTGTTGTATGATAAACTCTATTTAGTCATTTCATTTTTTGTAACCAATCTTGAATTCTTTTTTCTCTTTTTCCCTATCAATTATTTGCAAATGACTATTCATCACTGAGCTAATTAGTTCTCAGCTCACTCGATTCCGTCAGGCTACTCACTGTTTTTCACAAACACTGACTTATTTTGCTACTAACTGTCAGTAACATCTACCCTGTGTGTATAAAAGCCTCTGATGATGGGAAGTCAGCAGTTCAATTAATGTAAAAACATTTGAACACACACACTGGTAACTGATTTAGGGGGAGAATTAACTAGTTAAGAAGCAAAAGATTATTCGACTCATTCAGATTAGAGATTAACTCTCGTAGTGGAAAAAAAAATACGATTTATGTGCACCTATCCCAATCAGTTCACTAAAAGTAAGACTCTTTCAATAGAAATCAGTTAACCAGCAACAGCTAGGAATCCCCATTCCATATGTGTGTGTGACCTGTCCAGTACAGAAGAGCTAATCAGCCATAGCGTAACAGATTTTATGAATTCGGGGACAAAGGTATCAATCAATTATATAGAAGCGACTTCATGAGTTAATCCAAACAAAAAGGCCAACTGTCTGCAACAAGACTACTTCTATTCACTTCGATTGTAAAAAAAAACAAAGTCTATAAATAGAGTAATTACACTCTCTTAATCTAAGAAGTTCTAAGGAGGAATGCTAACCAATCAGACAAGAGTTAGATGAAACACCATGCTACGAATATCCAATTTTGTAGAGTTGTACAGGCAAGACTATTATCCATCAAAACGCCGGAACTTTTGCCAACTGATATGCCAGCTCAGATAACACCACAATCTAAGGGTTAACATAATTACAGCATACTATGCGTTAAATTATTGCATGAAATGTTATCCAACAACCACTTGCAACTGGATGCAGTTCGTAATGAGCCAAGCCTCTTGTGTGGGGGCTGTCCAAACCTTGGTAGATGGACAGCGATTCGAACCTGTGATCTGGTGATTTAAAGTCCAGCACCTAGACCAATGAGCCACAACTCTACAAGTATGCGTGGTACATTGATTCAGATATCAATATTTTTAAAAATTCCTTTACGTTCCCAGTGGAACATAAAGCTTCAAGCTGGAGACTTGAAGTTTCGGTAGCAGTGGTGTTTACTTTTGCGGGATGGGGTTGCTAGCCTCATGCCTAACCTTACCTCTTTACCAGACTTACTACTGGCTTAGTGAGGTAAAGGAGTGCGTCAGCCGGGGTTCGAACCCCAGACCACATACGTGGTCGGCGAGCATTCTACCGCTGTACCACCGATGCCTAGCTATCAATATATAAGTGAAACAGATATACCTTCATTTTATGTTAACTTATTCAGCTAAATCACTAGAACCAGCCGGGACCAGAAACAAGAATCACTAGGAGTTGCTACTTACCATCAAAAAACTACTTTGTAGGGCCTTAATACACTATTGATAGAAAAAAGCAAAAGACGGTTGCAGAGAAGAAAGCTTTTTGAATGGTGTCATTAACTATACTGTACATTTGTATCTATATAGTTAAGGGATGGAAAAGTCCCAGAACTGGTTCCGGTCAAAGATCGAATTATACCGAACAACAAGATGAAAATACAAATAGGAATTAAAAATGTAATAATAAGAAAAATAAACAGGAAGTTAGGATAAAAAACATAATCGGATAACAATTATTGAGAAAATTGACTGTTTATCATGGTCATGGTAAGGAAAAAAGTTGGGAGTACTTATTTAGGATACGTAGCGTTGGCTTGGATTTCCGAATAACTAGTGCTTCAGTTATGCTGATCTTCAGTTCTGATCTCACTCCCATTGAGAAGTCTCATCAGATCTTGTATAGGAATTCGAAGGTTTCCTCAAATGGGCCTGAATGTGCTGAGTTAACCAGGTGTTCTGTTACGGAACTATAAAGACGTCTACGTTCTCCTTTTGCTAACCAGACTGGATAGTATTCCTGAGAGCGTTGTACAGGCGGACGCATGGTACGGCCAGCAGCCCGACCGAAAGCTGCTACCTTGAAGTGGTGGTCGGGCTTGAACACTGCAATAACCCAACAAGCTATACTGGCTGGAACTTATGTTCCTGCAGGTCCTACCATGCCAGAAAGGTTGTTTGGATAGCGGTTAGACTAAAAGCAGTTACCCAATCCAATCCTATGACTTCAAATAAATCACAAAATATGCCAGATCGGTCGGGGCCCGGATTAACAACGACCGCGCTTTCTGCTGCCGTGTCACAGGGCAGAAGTGATAAATACGCTACTGAGACACACCAAATAAAAAAGAACAAACAAAAACAGGCCGTGTGTGACCGGCCTTAAGCAGTTGTCCCCTGGGCTCTGCGGTCACGCAACCAACTTCCACGGTGTGGGCAGCCGGGAAGCAACAATCGCCCTCACAACCCGAAGAGCACACGAAACCTCTCTATTCCTCACTCACCTTTGTCTTCATCTTCATCTCTCTTATCTTGCCTTCCTTCTACTAATGCAACTCCTCTACTTGGTGGCTCTTCACTTCCTCTTCACTCTGTGTGCACTGATAACGATGGAAGCCAAAAAGCCACCACCGATAGTCTCTTAAAACCACGCCACCAATTTTATATAGGAGCATTTAATGTTAGGACACTTTGCCAAATAGGACAACAAGCATCACTAGCCAAGACTCTGGCATCCCGAGCCATTGATGTATGTTGTGTTTCAGAAACACGCATACAAGACCCAAGTGTGGTTATTCACCTAACCCCACCTGGCCAACAGGATGAATCTGCAAAATTCACCTTGAGGGTGTCAGGAGATGCGACGGCTAGCTCACGAGGATTAGCTGGTGTTGGGATAGCTTTAAGTACTAGAGCAGAAAAGACATTACTTGACTGGATCCCGGTAGATAGCCGAATGTGTGCTGTCCGTCTGAACGGATCAGTGAAAAGGAGAAAGGACTGCACTACCCGCCGATGCCTTTTCGTAATCTCCGCCTACGCCCCCACTGACTGCAGTTCGGATGAAACGAAGGATGAGTTCTACCAAAAGCTGTCTAGTTTGCTGCGAAAGGCTAAACGCTCAGATATAGTCGTTTTAGCTGGTGACTTTAATGCTCAAGTAGGGAAATTGTGCCAATCTGAGAAGAATGTCGGTGGCACATACGGAATTCCGTGCCAGCGAACCGACAACGGTGACCGGCTCCTACAGTTCTGTTCAGATAATCATTTGTTTCTTGTAAGCACTAACTTCAAACACAAGGAGAGACACTGTTTGACCTGGCGACCCCCATCATCAAATCAACGCTGGACACAAATAGACCATATAGCAATAAGCTATCGTTGGTGTGGGTGGGTAGGAGATTGTCGCTCCTTCTGGAACACGTGTGTAGATACCGATCACGCACTGGTCCGCGCTCGTGTGTGCTTACGACTGAACGGACGTAGGAAACAGCCTGCGGTAAACCCATCACGTCCCCAGCTCGATCAGGAAACTAAGTCCCTATTTGAGGAAGAACTAGCTAAACACATATCTGAGTTCGACAGCTGCGCTCACCCTGAAGAAGCCTGGAAGAATATTCAGTCAGCCATAGATACAGCTGTGAAAAAGGTAAATCCAAAGGTGAGTAAAAACCATTGGATTTCGACTGCCTCATCTGAACTGATAGATGCTAGAAGACTTATTCCGGCGAGCTCCGAATTCAATGAGGAGCGAAAGCTGCACAAAAAGAAACTTACGAAAAGTCTCCGCAAGGACCGTGAACAGTGGTGGTTGACAAAGGCGAAAGAGATGGAAAAAGCATCGGCGATAGGCAACACCAGACAACTATTCAGGCTTATCAGGGAAACAGGTGGTAAAAGGCAAATGATAAGCGAAACAATCTCTGAGAAAAGTGGCACCATAATTAGCTCCCAGGATAGACGTCTGGAGCGCTGGAAAGAACACTATGAGGAGCAGTTTAATTGGCCCACAGCCACACTTAACCTGCCGAACATCCAGCACCTCCCTGAATGGGATATAGACACAGGTCCTCCGTCCTTAACTGAGGTTACTAAGGCTGTCACTAATCTGAAGCAAGGCAAAGCAGCGGGACCTTATGGAATGACTCCAGAGGTATTTAAGTACGGTGGAGACAGTTTACTGTCTGCGTTAACGGAGGTTCTAGGCAGCGTCTGGGAATCAGAGGAAGTCCCATCGGGTTGGTGTAAGTCACTGATCATCCCGATATACAAGAAGGGAGACAAGTCTTCTTGTGATAATCACAGAGAGATTAGCTTGACTAATATAGTATCTAAAATCCTAGGCTCAATAATACTGCGTAGACTAAGTGGTGCTCGGGAGACACAAACACGAGAAAACCAGGCAGGTTTTAGGCCAGGAAGAGGGTGTATTGGTCATATCTTCACCCTTCGACAGATTCTAGAACATAGGCATTCCTACCGGCGTCCGACAATCATTATTTTTCTTGACCTAAAGGCGGCTTTCGATTCTGTCGACCGGGAGGTTCTCTGGCGATGCTTGGCTGTAAAGGGAATGCCAAGAAAATACATTGCACTGATTAAGGCACTCTACTCGTACTCATGCAGCCAGGTGAGGGCTTATGGCGAGTTGTCATCTGAAGTGGTGACGACTAGTGGCGTCCGTCAAGGATGCCCATTATCCCCATTCATATTCAACTTCATCATAGACGTACTAATGCACTTAACCCTAACACATTTCAGCGACTCAGGGATTGACTTGCTACCAGGGAATAATCTCGTTGACTTAGAATATGCGGATGATATAGTCCTTCTAGGCGAGGACTCTGACAAAATGCAGAGTCTACTGAACACCTTGAGCAACAATCTTCGTATGTTTGGCATGCGATTCGCCCCTGTAAAATGTAAGATGATGCTGCAGGATTGGACTTCACCGACCCCTAGATTAAAAATAGGAAGTGAAGTGGTAGAACACGTTGACCGCTTCAATTACTTGGGAAGTACCATCAGCCCCAACGGGTTGATCTCAGACGAAATTTCAGCACGAATACAGAGGGCTAGGTTCGCATACGCCAGTTTTCGCCGTCTCTGGCGTAGACGTGATATTCGACTATCGACCAAAGGGCGTGTGTACTGCTCAGCAGTCCGCTCCGTCTTCCTTTATGGCTAGCTGTGAGACCTGGTCATTGAGAGCAGAAGACATGAAAAGATTAGCTGTCTTCGATCATAGGTGTCTGCGTTCTATCTCCCTCTGTCTCTGTCTGTCTGGATTCAACATAGAACTTGGCACCGAAGTGCAGCAGTTCGAGTTGCCACGTTCCAAATAGCACACAAAGGTGGACAAGAAAATGAGTGAAGAGAATCAATACAGTTTTGACAAGTATAAGAGTGAAACAGAATGAGTAATGGTAGAAAGGAATATGAAGGTTAAAGAGACTGAATACATCTGCGCCATTGACAACGATTTTGAGCCATGTCACCTAGTGTCTCCAGCCATTGATTCTTAGAGTTCCGAGGGCGGGCCCCAACCCGGAAGTCTGCATCTCCCTACCTGACTCAGTTTAACTGTCAGGGATTTCATGGATTGATGCCATGTTTTTGTTTGGCCACCACTTACCCTTTTCCAACCTGCACCTATATCAGCTAGTAACGCCCGTCGGGGGAGACGATGGTTAGGCATGCGCAGCACGTGGCCTAGCCATCTCAATCTATGTAACTTTATAGCCTCTTCGAGTGATTTTCCCTCTTTGCCCAACACTCTACGCCTAACGTCAACATTACTTACCTTATTATACCACCTAACGTGAGAAAGAGATCGTAAACATCTGTGGTCAAAAACAGACAATCTCTTCATGTCTTCCGCTCTCAATGGCCACGTCTCACCGCCATAGAGAAGGACGGAGCGAACTGCTGAGCAGTATACACGTCCCTTGGTTGACAGCCGGATGTCACGCCTACGCCAGAGACGGCGTAAGTTAGCGAAAGCAGCCCAAGCTTTCTGGATCCGTGCTGTGATTTCGTCACCAATCAATCCGTTGGTGCTGATACAACCTCCCAAATAGGTGAAGTGGTCAACATGTTCTATCACTTCACTCCCTATCACTAAGCTTGGAGTTGACGTAGTCCAGTCCTGTAGCAGCATCTTACATTTCACAGGGGCGAATCGCATGCCAAACATACGAAGATTGCTGCTCAAGGTGTTCAGAAGACTCTGCATTTTGTCAGCGTCCTCTCCTAACAGGACTATGTCGTCTGCGTATTCTAAGTCAACGAGACTATTCCCTGGTAACAGGTCGATTCCTAAGTCGTTAATTTCAGTTAAGGATACTTCCATTAGAATATATATGATGAAGTTAAACAGATATGGGGAAAGTGGACATCCTTGACGGACACCACTGGTTGTTATCAATTCAGATGACAATTCCCCATAAGCCCTTACACAGCTACGTGAGTTTGAGTAGAGTGCCTTGATTAGTGCAATGTACTTTCTTGGCACTCCCTTCATAGTCAAACATTGTCATAGAACCTCTCGATCCACGGAGTCGTTCTATCTCCCGCGTGAAGTGGTATAATAAGGTGAGCAATACTGAGGTGAGGCGTCGAGTGCTAGGTAAGGCGGGGAAATCAATCGACGAAACTGTGAAATTACTTCGACTGAGATGGTTAGGACATATGTTAAGCATCCCTAGTCATCGCCTTCCTCGACGGGAAATGTTAGCCAGGCTGGAAAAGAGCTAGTGGCAGTCAAACGAAAACATGGCACCAGTCAATGAAATCCACGTCAGTTAGTCTAAGCCACGTAGGAAGGTGTAGACTTCCTGACTGGTTGGGGTCCTCGGGACGATAAAAATCAATGGTTGGAAACAATTGGTGACATGGCTCAAAATCGTTCTCAGTGGTGCAGATGCATCCACTCCTTGTGACTTATGATTTCCAATTAAACTGTTTTGTTCTCCGTTATTACTATTCCTTTGTCTCACACCTCTGTTTACTGTCTATATTATGCATTTCTTCTACTTTCTTCTCTTGCTTTGCGTGCTACATGGAGTGTGGTGACTTGAACTGCCGCACATATATGCAAAGTTCTATGTCGAAAACCGACCGACCGACGGCCAACGTAATCAACTCCACAGGAGCAAGTGAACTGAAATATGCATGCTGTTGTGGTCCAGTGCGACAACTTGTCTTTCACATGATGGCCGTAAAGTTCCCAGGAGGAAAATGTTACTCGTAGACTGACAGTGAAGTATGTTTTACTAAGAGGTCTTGAAAGCTGTCTTCAGAAAATTTCTGCCTTCGTATCAATTTTAAACTCCAAATTCAGCAGCAGAATCTTGCTAGAGCCAGTCTGAATTTGTTGAGCGACCTTCTTAGTTTCAGCTTTTTGTCTATGAATCTAGATGCGAAGCCATTTTCCACCAAGATTCTTCGTCAATATATTCCTTGGTGCATATTTTCCAAGCACTATTCATTGAGTAATCTATACATATTGCGTAGTAAGTCCTCACAGGAATTTCGTAAAAGGCAGCAATAAAGTTTCTATGACTAATTTAATGCTTTAAAATATTTTCCTGAATAGTGATGTTTGTGATACAAGAGAGTACACTAGATGGGACAATCTAAATAATTATTCTGAACATTGGGATAAAACGTTCACTATACCAAGTGCAACTTAATAATGTTTTGCATGCAATAAAGAACATTACCAGCTCAAGTTATAAGTGTGCAACAGAAAAAGGTGCAATCATGAAAACATTTTTAACATACTTGTTGTAATTTACGACTAAATACACCATTCTCTTTAATAACTTCTGATAGCTTCTCTTCAGCTGCACGTGCAGTTGACAAAGCTTTTTCAGCTCTAGCCTCCACTTCTTCAATACGTTCATTTGACTGAGTTGTAATCAAGTCTAATTGTGCTTCAAAATAGGCGCGTTGTGATTCTAATTGACTTGTTAGAATAGCACTAAATTCCATGCTAAGCATGTCTAATTTTTTACTACCAGTTTCACTACTTGGTCCAAGCTGAAATGGAATACACATTTAGGCGTTAAAAAAAACTAATTCACAATATGAGCTATACAACATGCTTGTAGTATTTATAAACATAAATGTTAAAAGAAAATTCGTTAAAACCACTGCTTACTATTTTATGTGTAAGGTATATAGTAGTAAAGACTAGTGAGAAAAGATGTGGCCTTTGAAAGTGGTAGACTTGAAGAGATTGGCTGCCTTTGAATACAGACGTTTAATTTTCATCTCTTGTGTTAAGCGGTACATTATGTTGAGTAATATAAAGGTTAGGGATACTTTTAAGCAAGCGGGACAAGTCAATTGTTCATATTGTGAAGCTACATCGACTGAGATGGCTAGGGCATGTGTTACGCATGCCGAACCACCATCTTCCAGGTAGATCAATGTTATTTGACATAGGATTAAGTTGAAAAACAATTGGGAATAGTCAGATCAAAATATGGCATCGATCCATGGAGTCTGACTGCCGGTAGGAAGATGTAGATTATACGGTTGGGGTACACAAGACGCTGGACCGTGATCCATTATTTCGAAATCAAGAAGTCACAACTTCACCAAAACTATTTCTGTGGGTCTGGGTGATTTTTAAATTAGATGATGCAATTTGCAGCAAACCTTGGAATATATTTTGACATTAAATGACGTGCATAGTTTAGTTATAATACACGCGCGTCAGCATCTTCAAACTTTAATGTTAATTACTTCTTAAACAAGACAAGGAAGCATGTAATCTTCGACAAAGGGTTCAGAAATATACATTTACTCAGAGAAAATAGGAATGTGATTGCTGCGGAAGTTGTATATATTAGGAAATGTACAGTCTATCAGGTGACACATCAATAACAAAAACCATTTACTTCATGCAAATGTAGATACATAGTGATTGGATATAAACCGGAAAAGATTGTTATAGATTAAAATAGTTCAGAGAAATGAAATATCCACATATCAAAATTCTGAGTATACAACTTACCTGGACTAACTTCCCATCTTCATGATTAACAGCTAACCGGTGAACGTAAGCATCATCAGCATAATCCCATACTAAAGTTTTACCAAGCTCTAGAGCAAATGTATGCCCTGTCTCTTCAAAATGCAATTGTGCATGTTTTTGACCATATCGTCCACAACCAACATGACCGCATATAAGACAAATCCATAAGTTTTCCCTGATATCACAGTCTGCACATTGACCATCAGCAAGCATTTCAGGTGACTGAACATAACGACAAACTGGACAACTAATAAAATACATTATGACAGTTTGTGTTTGTCTTACATTGTATCTTCTACCCGTGAAATGCATCCATCATGGAATGTATGATTGCACAGAATTGTAGTCAGAATACCTTGCACAGGTTCATCCTGTAGTTTTAAAGGTTACTAGTTAAAATTTACACCTAAAAAGAAGCCTACCAGACGTTCTAAGCAAACTGGGCAAGAAGGTAATTCTCTTAGATCTTTGGTAGGAAATGCAACACCCTGAAAAAAAATTTGTGAACAAGTTCTTATTAACGTGTTCGTACTGTAGAAGGATGCGTGATCTCCACGTGTGAGACATACATTAGCTGACACACTTCTGACTCCAAAGTATTGTAGCAAATGCCATTATAAGCATCATAAAAATGATCAGTATCTTCCTATAAAAGTAAAGTGGGAATAGCAAGTACGTACAGGTGTACGAAACTTGAGAAGTGCCATATACCGGTTCGGTGTACAGTCTTTTACTATTTTCAGCTCTTCTATCACATTACTGAAATACTTGATAATAAAACGCATAAACGTACCGCATAGGTGAAATGAAAACCAACAGGTCTTTTACTGTTATATGAGATGGTACTGAGAAGAAACACAACATTGTACTTGTGACGATAGCAGCACATCGAGGAACTTCTCTCCTAATAAACGCTTAAATGAATAGATAGTGCGTGAACGTACTGGTTCTTATATATGTGAATGATACCCTCAGTAGTTTCAACAGTGGGATTGCCAGAAAAGAAATTTATCTCACTGTCTTTCTCAGTATTCCACGGTTCTGGATTATCTAAAACCAAAGTGATATTATACAGAAAACTACCTACTCATCATGTATGTTTCAACGATAATGTTATTAAATTGTCTGCTACCGAGGGTATCTGAAGTGCTTGAGTTGGAGTGTCTAGTTTTTTTAAGAGGCTTTCGTATGATAAACGGGTACGGCAAAGACGGAGCTGAATAAATATTCTAAAACACACAAGATCACCTACATCGATAAGAAATAGTTTTCGATAATTTCGGCTTAGTTTCTTCGAATAAGATGACTAAGTGATACAGAGACTGGGTGTGCATTCCACGAGAGACTTAATTTACAAGCGTTTGGACACCATATGATGACTAACAAACCGGACTTGAGCTGTGTAGGAAAGTAATTTTCTAGGCGTACCGCATGGGTCAAAGAAGCCGCGTCACCCAAAAGTCAATATATTTTCGGCGAGCCTCTAATAGCAATGATCTTTTGCAAAAGCTTGTATAAATCTTATGACTCTTTGCCACTTGGTTGTTGTCATTTCTGAACGATCATGACGCCATTCAGTTCCGTATAAAAAGCATGCGAACTATGTTTCCAATGGTGTTTGGATGAATAATGCCCAACATTTATTAATACTTCGTAGCGCAGGTCAGGTCTCCCTGCAGCAGTGAATGAACTGTAGTAGTAGTAGCAGCAGAAGTAGAACTGCTGATGCGATAAACAGCAACTAATCACTACCAACAGAATAAATTCGTCTGAACCACTGGCGACAGCATGGATGGGATGTTGAAACCACAGTCGGAAGTGCAAGACAAACTTTCGTCACTCTGAAATCAGTTTGGAAGTCTGCATTTGGAATAAAGAAGACATTTTTGATTTTCAACAGTAATGTTAACTCAGTCACTTCTGTATAAATAAGGTACTTGAGATGCGCGTCTTGCGAGGCTTTCCCAACTGGCTTTAGGGGCTAAAGGTATTGACGTTCAATGATAGTACGAAGTATACTAACGCAAGATCTAACACCCACAACCTCTGTAGTATTCGTTCTGCTTAGACCAAAGGGAAAACAAAACACCAGAATCGACCTTCCAAATTACGAGTTATGTTTTGGGACCAAATCGGAATGCGAGATGATTGTTTAACTAGCTAGGGGTCGTGCACGAACGTGACACGACGGCGTAACAAATGGCGTGGATGCTTGATCTGAAGCCTTCAGCTAAACAGTTTGACTTTAATAGTGAGAGTCAACGGCCAATGTTCAGCGAATGCTGTGGCCAATAATTCTGGGGAATTACCTACCACCACAGCGCCTTTACAGACTTTGGTTGGCAGCTGCCTTCGCTCCATATTGAAGATCAAATGACCAGAAGTGATTAGCTGTAAGAAACTTTGGGAACAAACCATCTATCAACCTATCGTTCAAGAAATATGCCGAAGAAAATAGAGGTGGTTTGGAAACCACTGGGAAGGCAGCCGAGTGATATTGCGCCAGACCATCGCTTGAGTGGGACCCAAATCGGAAAAGATGAGTTTGGTGTGGGTCCTAGGCTGAGATGGAGATAGTGCGAGGTGGAGATTAGGGACTATGGGTAATCGTACGGCCAGCAAAGAGGACCACAGAAGATGAGACGAAGTGGTGATGTGACGTTGGGGCCTCATATTTCACTCGGAAACCAAGGGAACAATAGTATAATATATATTAATCTCTGAGTGACTGACATCTGACTAATGATTGTTCAAACAACAAACTTAGTGGAACTCTCAGCATACTGCTTGTCGACTTCACCACAAATATGCTCAGACATTTAAAAAGTAGAAATGTCAGACTACAGTGGGCATCGCTGAGATGTACGTATCTCGTTGGCATCCTCTTTACCAAATCTCACTGTCGAGATCATAAAACTTGCTTGGATCGTCTGTAGCTTGGACTTCACTCCGCCTGTTGGAGATTTGTAGTCTGGGTGACAACCATGTATCCGTCAGAATAATAAATGGTGGTGCATGATTTGAGTACAGAGTTCGGCCATCTTGCTCCTGACGCCACTGCAGAGGCAAATAATGCCCCGAAATTACTAGCCCACACCGTTCATCACTTACCATTGTATACTGACCTTTTCTGTTGAAGTCGGCTCGTTTAGATGAAGGCTTGTGGTCAAGCATCCTCACCATTTGGCACGCCTCCGTGTTACGTTTATTCATGCTTGATCATTATCTAGTTAAGCATTCAACATTGCACTGTCATTTTCATCCCAAAATATTTTTCCTATTTTAGATGATGATTGTGGTGTTTTGATTTGTTTTTGGTCTGCATAGAATAAATACTATAGGAGTTGTGGGTATAAGAACTTGCGTTAGCATATGTCGTACTTCATGCAAATGTCAGCACTCCATCTTCCAAACGGTTGATAGTTCCATAAAGGCATTTAGTGGATTTTCTCACTGCCAAGATGTTCTGTTAAGTCATCATGGCTGGTGTGGTATTCTCTTTGGGAATCTTTTGTAGGTTGGGCGTTCCCGCCACAACCAGGGTGTTCGTCTGTCTTCAGGACTGGCTTAAGGTTGCTCTGTAAGCGCTCAGAATGAGGTTTGTTGTAATGCTCTTAGTTTACTTTCGCAGAATCACATGCTGCTCATTCTATCTTTGACTATGTACTGTGCTTTCAGAGTATCCATGCACTTGAATTTTACTACCATAAATTGTAGTCTACTGATTGTGAATAGATGTATTGGACGAAGGGAAGTACATATGCTAGTTGATAAGACTTCTTTCAGCCACACCTGTGCAAATAGCCACCATTTTGCGCCATGATGGTACGGGCTAGCAGATTTTGGATACCGTGTATGACAGACTTGCTGTTTTGATCTGGCTGGCTACCTGCGAAATGCCTCATATGGGCAGTCTATTTGATTTCACTTTCACTTTGGATGACCAATTAACAACTGATATTTCTGGTTAAATAGGTCCTCTCCCGCCTTTGCTGGTTGGGTTTACGGTGTCACTTAGTGGTGGTTTCTCATTAGACGGTACACTCCTTTCGTAAAATCTACATTGTTTAAACCGTAGACTGTCTAATCCATGTCTGCGGCAAAAAGCTTCCCGTTGCTATTCATCAAATGGGTTCTTGTCAGCCAGTAGACTGTCACTACAAGCGAACACACTGAACCTCATCAAAAATCGTCGGGCCTATCAGCTTTGTCTCTCTTATGCAACTGGATGACAAGTTTTTCATTTACTGCCTCCGCCAATTTACCTTTACTTGAGAATTTAAGTGTTCTCAGCTAATCATCTTTATTTCACATCAGCAAAATCGTATTTGTGTATGTTTATGTTCTGTTGGAGGAATGGCCTTCCCTTTTGTAGTCTGTGTAGTACAGTATGGTCTACTCAGCACTTTAGACAAACATACAGAAACCACAGGAAGGGATTTTGCAACACATTTATGCTACTTACCACAGAAGTGGCTCTCAAGAACCGCACCTCATACGGAGACTAATCGTTAACAGGCGCCGCACTAGTTACATGGTAGCATTTCCATGTTTTATTATTTCTGAACTACTATGCCTTCTGATTTACCATAATACTTTAGAAAAGTGTTGTAACAATTTTCAAACTGGGTAGAGCGTTGATCTGCGTTTCCAGAGGGGAAACATGGTGTAGAGATGGTGTGACATACTTTTCAGATGGTGTTGTATTTCCTGAGTCATCTATTAAACCTGTTCGTGTAGAGCCTTGCTTGGTGCTCAGAGCAGCCGTCGTAATCGTCTAAGCATGTGTTAGGACAGAAAGTTAGGATTTTATTACGCTTTAGGACCAGCGTCTACTTTCGGTGGCCAACTCTTCTGATGAAATAATTAGTCAGATAACATACCGATAACACACACAATATGAGAACTCGGTTGTGGGGGTTGATGGTTTACTCGAAGGAAATTTAGTGGAAAACTTAGACAACGAAACCTAGCCCAACACGTGAAAGGGCATTTATCATTCAGTTTCACTCGCTGGGTAAAGGGGGCCTTACAAATGAATAAGATATTGTCCCTACTTGATTACCCTTTCCGTCCCTCTATATTTCCCAGTCGCCACGTCCAGATGATCCTAGCATTCTGTGTTGAGGAGGTCGTGCTTACTGCTCGCGCCTGTAATAAAATTTTCAAAATGCAAAAAGAATAAGTGGAAAATAAAGGAATAATTGGAAACGCATATATGGCTAATTAGACTTTGCTGTTGGTTGTCGTGTCATGCGTCACCACTAAATTCTAGTACCTAACCCACAAGCACTGGCTAAATATTGGCTTGGTAAAAGTCATAACTCATGTTCAGCCCCAGGAACTGAAACAGGCAGACCCCGAGTATTTATATCCATATTGAAAAATGTGGCATTTTTCAAGTGGATTATACTCGGTGTGTCGATAGCTGGCCGTAATTAGGCATATTCCACATGGGAGATGAAGATGAACAAGCACTTCAGGATTCGATTAGTATATTTCTTAGTTCCATGCTGGCTTCTAGGACGAAACATTCAAACAATTCGGGCAGTTTCATGTATAGGTCTCGATATACGATTATTATTATTATTTGATCGTGTTGCTGTATGGTTGGTGCCATCTCCTCCTGCTAAAAGCTTAGATGTATTTGTTTCGTTGGTCTGGTCAGATGTGTCTGAAATGCTACATGTCGCTAGAAATGTGAACGATCCTCTTTCGACTATAGTCTGTTGAATAATGGTAACAGTAATTTTTGTTTGAAATATTCAAACCAGAAATGACAGCTACTTGGCTTTTAATCAGCTGCTTAAGTAATGAAATTGGATGTTAATACATTAGACGTTTAACGAAAATCCTTTCACTTTTCATCAAGAGGGGAATTTCAGCTACACGAGGAGTTTAAAAGTCAGTTAACAGTCCAATTGGCGTGACGACTATACTCCACACGTTCGAGGTGAGACGAAGCACTTGTATTATATTTCTGTCCTGCCTTATTGTCACCAGGTTGGAAGAAGGATAGTCAAATAATGTAGTGCATCACTGTCTCTTGGAAAGACTAAATGCTGTAGTCAAAATTTTCTACTGGAGCCGAAACGAATATTTTTTTGGAATTTCCGTAAGTAGATGTTATTCCTTTCATGACAGAACTGAAGTCACCCACGTAAGCAGTAATGCATTGTTAATGGGAAAACAAGCTGGTCACTTAAAGTCAGGGAGGAACGCTATACCTTTGGAGTACCGGTTCTTTTTCCGAGTCATTAAATTTGGGACCGACTGCAAGAAAAAGTGGCCACAGTGCTGTTAGTCGATTCGATCAAGGAGGAATCACACATTCACGTTTACTCGAGGAAACGAGTTACTTAGGCTTGTGAACGACTTCAAGGTTGCATCCGGTTGGCTTCAAATAAAAATAACGCTAATGATAGCTGGTTGCCAATCCATCCTCCTGGATCCGAGCATTAGCCACACTAACTGATGACTCTTTTAGACTTACCCAGCTAACCTGGTGTCCAGATTGCCTTACACACTTCCCCAAATATTGAAGATGTAACCGTAGAAGGTAAGAAAAGTACAACGGACTTTTTATCAGTTGAATGGAATCATATTTTTACATTTTTAACCACATTAAAAGTCGGCTAGATAGGCGAACAATAAACTGCTCTGGTTGGTTGACGATTAGCTCAAGTTTAAACTAAGGGATGAAAAGCTGTCCAGTGGGAATATTTGCAGACAACAACGTAAACTAAATCCAGATCCTGGCTGTGGACACTTCACCGCCTGCAGCCATTGACTTAAAATGTTGATTTCAATTTTTTGCCACTTCCTACAAAAGCTGCGCATATATATAGCACACATCTCAAAGTGAGAAGTTGATACTGACGTCTGCCGAAATATCTACTTATTAACGATGCTATGACAGCTTATAGACAGTCACGTTAGAATCACAACTCAGTCGTCAGCCTCTTATCCTTTGAAAACTCCACTGCGTTTTAACTCGCACAGCTAAACTAAATGATTGTTGAGGGTGAAACGGTTTAGGTTCAGCTGATCTTACAAACTTCCTTGATCCCCCATAGTACTTGTTCACAATGGAATAATATATGCCTGAAGCTTTCTTTCCCCAGCTTTAAAATTGCACCTTAGTCCTAATTGGATTTTGTGTTAAAACCACCTCATCTGAAGCAACGACTCCGTTCGAATAATTTGTAGTACCCAGTGCACTACTATGACGGAAGAAGTTGTAGTGTACATTGTACCTTTGAACTTTTGTTTGAATGAATGCAACCTGACATGTTGAACTTCACTTCCACTTCCGCTTTGTACTCCGGTTCCTCCTGTACGGTTACTGTCTCGCTCTCTCGCTGTACTTTCACCTAGTACACTCTACGAGCCGACAGCCGTCTCACATCCAGATAAGTGTGTAATTTTTATTCCTTATCAAATTGCATATCTCGTTGTGTAAATATAATTCCGGTCCGGTTAAACTTGGCATTTCGAGTCTTCTAACTTCAATTCCGTTTCTTTAGTACTTGCACATAGGCAGAGTACTAATTAAGGTTATAAACGGTGAAGGAGTTTTGTAAGAGTGTTATTGTCAGTTAGAAGCAAACCATAAGTCCAACTCTTACAAAGTAACGACATTTTAGTGTAGTAGGAAGATACGGCACTGCCCATATAACGCTTGTGTTTTCCTCGAGGCGAATCGTACTTGCATAATACTAGGTCACTACCAGTAGGGAATACAAAGCAAGAACAAATCTTTGGTTGCCTCAAACAATATGCATATTTTAAGGTCGATATTATCAATATGGGATGCAGATAATGTACGAATGACCCAACACAAATAATACTAAGTAGCAAGGATAATTGAAAGAACGTTTGCATTTCAATGAGTCTTCTAAGACAGTCAAGATTAATGACTTGTGCCAAGTGCTAATTCGATGGTACACAACTGGATCCACATTAACAATTTCTGTGAGAGGGAGAAAATGTCTGCAATAGTTCGTTAGCTTCCAAAATCTGTGCAGAAGCCTTAAGTAGCATCGGGAAATGGAGAAATGTCATTGGCTATGCAAGACACTCTGTATATAAACATGAGTGTCCATCCTTAAGCTCCCAAAGTCCTTGTTCAACTGAGAAAAGAGACAAATCAAAACACCGAAATACGATATAAATTTCTGGACAATAAATATGTACGAACGACCTAATGTACCACGACAGCGTATCAAACGACTTGAATGCTCGACCGTGTAGCTTCAGCTTAACAAGAGGACTTAAACACCGAAGGTCAGCATCCAGTGTTTGATGAAGAATGCTGTAGATTATTAATTTCGGCGAATTATTTACAGCTACATACATAAAGGCTTTCGAGGAATTTTCCAACCTCTTTAATTTTTTAAGGTAATTTTTAAACAGTTTTATACATTGAAGGAAAATTTCAAATGAGCGTCTACTCATCAGCTATAGGCTATCTCTATGTCCTGTATCGTCGTCGAAAATACCTGTTGAATTTCCGTGAAAAGATGTATAGCACAGTTTATGTATCATTCTGATATTACATTGTAACATTATTTTTAGGCAGATTTACTATGGTTAGTTTTTCCGAATATTCACTTTGTCCCCATAGTGTGTATATAATTAACTTCACCTAATATGATGTGGGACCACAGTTCGCTCATCTAGTGAATTAGTTGCTTCAAAAGGAAATGAGTCAAATCATTTTCATGTGCGCAAAACCGTGCACCTCTTATGCATCTCCTTCAACCAACATCTACCCGTACATAATAAGAAAAGTACAGTTAAATATTAGACCTTATACGTTGTGATAATGGTTGATGACATATAAAAGTTCCCTATGATGAACCCTTTAGGATTAACAGAAAAACGATGGCAAGATACTTTTTGAAGGTAGCATTTATTGGTGCTGACCAATTTCCCACTACGTGCAGTTATATTAGATATATATTTTTTCACACGAACAAATTGATTCACATGAAAAGCATGCAAGTTTTTGTATTTATTTTCTTACTGTATTCGAGGCTTCTAGTTCACGGGTGCTAGGCAATAAATAATAAATAAAACAAATAAATAAAAAAATAAAATAAAATAACGCAAGTAAATTTGTCAGATTGTATGTTCAGTGGAATTGGAGCAAACAAAACAAAATATCTTCGAAAGAACTCATGCATAACTGATTTCATGAGTTACAGTGGCTAGTTTTGATTTTGATAACTTTGTTTAAATTAATTGCAAAAGATGAGGAAACCAACATAATCTGGGCCTATTATTATCCTCAACCTAAGTAACTGTCTCATTTAAATTTAACGTATAGAAGAACGTTGAGTTTATGAGTTAGCGAACCCCCTTTCTGTTTGGTGAGTTTCCAACTATCTGTGTTGCAACCAAAACCGACTCGTTATGCTCTAAAAGCAGGAAACCGATCCCTGCATTCTTCTGAGTGACTGAAAAAACTTCGTTGAGAAACACACAGTCCCAAAACGCTCCAAAGACAGCAATAAGACGATTAACTGTTGCTGGAATCTGTGGTTGTCTTCAACAGTAATAAAATAAAAAAAATAAAAATTACTTCAAGACTGTCGTTAGACAGCTTTACAGTCGAAAGAATATGGCAGATACAAAACAAGTAGTTAGAGTCAAGTAGAATATTGCCAACTAGGTGTGGCGGCCTAAAAACATATCAAATTATATGTTCACGGAAAAATAAGGAATTCAACCTTGAACCTTGAACCGCGCGCAAGGAAGAAATCGGTTGCTCTCTCTCCGGCTGCTCGCTCAGCACATCTGCCGACCAACTCTGTCTCACACTGGTTGACATATCCCCATCAAGAGCTTTGCTCCTATCTGCTTTACTCTACGCGGAGACCTCCGACGGTTGACAGCTCTAAGGTGTAGTGGAGGATTTGTATAATCAAGAAAAGGACAATTACATTCCCATAATTTCGTACGTCTATAATTTGTGTATTTTGTGACTATTATAGTTTTTCTTCAAATAACCTCAGTCCTTTTTGTGTATATTAACTTAAGTGAACTGAATATCTTATATATATATATATATATACGTATTTGTTAGTACCTGTTCTGTCCTTTTAATTGTGTGTATGTACTTACTTAGCTGCTAGGTCCACCACATAGGTGGGATCAGAAACTCTGTCCGCAAGAATCAGATACCAACACTTCCTGCAAACAGTCCAATGTCAGAACGACCTTCATTCTCTCAGACAAAATTTTAGCGGTTGACGGTATCGACGTTCGCGGATTGTACGGAGTACACTAACGCAAGATGAAATACCAACAACTTCTACAGTATTCGTTCCTTGTGAACCAAAGGCAAAGCAAGAGACAGTATTGGGTCGCCCAAATTACGAGATATATTTCGGGACCAAATCGTGGACTGAAGTGATTGCTTAGCTGGCTAGTGATCGTGCACGAACGTGACATGACGGAGTAGCAAATGGCATGGATTCTTGACCGGAAGCCTTCAGCTAAACAAGTCGACTTAAACAGTGAGGGTCAGCATCCGACTTTCAGTGATGATTGCAGTGGTCAATAATTTTGGGGAATTATTTATGGATACAAATTCAAATCATAAATCAACACATTTTGAAATATATTTCACAAGCATATAGAGAAACATTAAAATTAGAGATTAAACAGGGAAAAAGACAAATGATAAGGATCAAGTCAATATATGATATTCGAATGTCAGAACGATGATGTACAGTCTAGGAGAAGAAAGCATAATAATTACAAAGTTAATATTAGATAGTTGGAGGCAAACGGCAGGAAGCCTTGCTTGACCTAGGTTTCGTGCTAGTTGGCACTCACCAGTCAGCAAGGCGTATCTGCAGCCTTGAAGGAACTCATGTCCCTTCTGAGATTCAAACCAGCGTCACCCAGTGCTGCAGTCAGAGACGTTACCGCTGAGCTATTTGGACTCGCGATTGACCTCCTATAGGACAGTAGTGGGTATTTTGATTGGACACTAGTAACTAGTGCGACGTTTCTAGTCTTTTCTTTGGTGCAGACTGAATTATATAAGTCAGGTTTGCAATGTGGCCATCATTCTACGTAACTCTCCATGACGGTGCACATTGATTTGATGATATTAGATAGTTGGAGGCAATCGGCAGGAAGCCTTGGACCTAGGTGGCTACATTTTAAACCTGACTGATAGAATTCAGTCTGCACCAAACAGCAAGGACTAGACACATTAGACTAGTTACTAGTGTCCAATCAAAATTACAAAGTTAGCTGAAACATCCAAATCAGTGCAAATATTGTGATTAGATCGTTCAGGAGGGATTTTCCAAATAATTTTCCCAATATAATCTCACCTTCGAGGATGCGTACTTGAAATAATGTGAGTTTCTGTATTAGAGTAGCCGGTTGAGCAGTTAATAAATTATCAACAGTTTTTATTTCAGTTGTACTCCTTATCTGAAATGACAAAATTTTGATGCTTCCCTGTTTCATTTTAGCATCGTTACTTCTTTTTTGTGTTGGTATAAAATCTAACGATTCCGTTTGAATCCACTACTTCTTTGTAAATAATTTGGACAAGGATTTCACGGAGTTTTGAGAAGAAGTCATGAGAGTTGGGGGGGGGGTCATCAAGTTGGGTGTTAGGAAAGGTACTCTCTGATGACATCGAATGACAGTGGTGCTATACTTTGAGACCATAGAGATTAGAATTCATAATTCATTGTATGAGTATGCGTCGGTAGTTCAATGATAGAATGCTTGTCAACCATTCAAGTGGTCCACAGCTCAGATCCCGACTGACACATTCCTAAACCTCGCCTAGCCGTTAATAAGCCTTGGAAAGAGGGAAGGTTGGATGTGAGGTTAGAAATTCCACCCTGTAGCAAAAAGAAGAATACCACTGTTACCGAAACTTTAGAACTCAAAGCGTGAAGTCCTATTTTCCGCTCCGAATGCAAAGGAGGAAAAACAATTCGTTGTATGGGTGGTACGCCACCTAGTATACTAGTTCGCTAGTTCTCTAACCTGTCATAAGCCTGGGAAAAGAGGGGAGTTTGGGCATAGGGCTAGCGATCCTATCCCAAAAAATCAATCCAGTTGCAACTGAAACTTAAAAACACGACAAATGTATTGCTGAGCTATATACATGCTCTATTTTTTGGTTCTACATTTACTCCCTGATACATTCATTCATGTATACTGCGGAAGAGTCTCAAATTAGGATAAATGACCTCCTGTCCAGTATTCTTTGGTCTCCAAAGGTACTCTAAAAGTCCCACATTATTTTGAAGATAAGCAAATATTAATTCATGAATGAAGCTTAAAAGTGAATCTTTGCAAGTATACATTAAAGAAAACAACGCGCTTGATGAAGTCTGCAACATTTTACATATTATTCACACATTAATAACTTATATATTCGGTGGGGAGTGAAATGAAGAATCAAAATTCACGTATGATGTGACAAAAATCATAAAGTCGAAAGAGAAAGGTCACAATGAGTAACTTCTCAGGGCATACTGTTCGACAGTTCAAATGTCCCTTTGTTATTATTATTGTTTCCTTAAATTCCTAGAGGAACATAGGGCTTCAACCGTGCGTCTCCATTGCGTTCGGTTCTCTGCTAACGTTTCCACCAGGGGCTCCAAGTCTGCCCACACATTTTCATCTCTTCTTCACATGACCTCCTCCAAGTCACCCTTGCACTGACGACCAACTCGCCGCTTCCATTTCGGGTTCCACTAGAGCGATAGCCTAGCGTATGATGTCACTTGATGGTTTCCTCAGAGTATGGCCAATCCACTTCCATTTCTTCCTGCTTATTTGTTGCGCAATCAGTTCCTGGTTGGTCCCTTTGTTAAAATAACTAAATGAATTCTGATCAGTATAAACAATCTGATATGCCTTTTCTAGTTCATTGAATTTTTGATTATTATTATTATCGAATTTTTGGTGAATTGCTAATTAACTTTCGTGTTATAGTCAAGTAAATAAAAGAGTACATTGACATGAAGAAAAATAAAAGATAATTCAGTGAAGAAAATGCTTCTTTATCGACGAAATCATCTTCAGAGGTTGTACAATCATATTTTCATTTATCAAAAAAGTATAGTAGTCAATTATTGAGTAATAAGGTAGGGGTGATATAATTGATACAATGAATTAGTTACTAAAGCAAAGGCAGAGTAATCATTAAAAATAAAAAAATTACAGGGAACGACTAATGAAGAGGCTAAGACCATGGTGGATTAAGAGACTAAACAAACTTTTTCCGTGTACAGAGTTCGGGGTTGTATTGACGAATTGACAACGCCTCCAACATACACAAATGCTGAAATTTGATTTCCTTTGCACCATTTGGCCTCACTTTGTAGATAATCTTGAAAGACGACTCTGATGGAGCTGCGTGGCTTGAGTTCACCAAGTACTCGGAAACTCAGCTAGTAACTGTCTTGTATTGTCCTTTTGCTAACCATGCCGGATAATGTTCAGAAATGCATTTGGAAATTGTGCGCTTTGTGCTCTACAGGAGCAGGTGAATTTATAAACACACATTGAAGTGGTCCAAAGCATCAGTTTTTCCTTCACACATCTATTGATAATTTGTCGGCTGTAAAAACTGATACGTAGCTCAGCTGAAAAGAAGGCTTTTCTCAGTGATCTGCATAAGTGGTTCCTCAAAATCTCAGCTGCGGTATCACCTTCAAATCCAACGTTCATAAGTTGTAGTTTCTTCGGCACCGTTCAGGTGTTTTCGTGATTTCGCCTTACATTCATGTTTGTCTCGATGAATCTTGGGGGATATCCATTTTCCATGAGGACTCGTCTGAGTCTCTCCACTTCACCATCTAATGTATCACTGGCACATATCCTTCTTATTCTTGAAGATAAGGAGTGGGTTAGGTTCCTCTTTCTTCTTAAAGGGACCCAACTATGAAAATTCGTGCATTGACCATTCCATGTTGGTTTCATGTAGATTGATCTTCGAAGTGAACCATTGTAACAACAGAAGACAAGGGCCAGGCAACAGATTGTTTATTAAGGAAAATCAACATATATTTATAGATTTTAATGTACATTATTGTAGATTATTGTTAGTAGAAAATACAGTCTTTTGATTGGTTGTTTCTCACAGAAAGTTAACCTTGCATCTCTTTGTGGCTGTGTCAGATCATCCATATGCTAACTGTATCCGCCTACGCAAAGCCATTGTTCTCATTTTCTCACCACCAATATTGGGGACATAGACATTGACGTCAATTACTGTCTACCAACTTTGGCTAGCAACCAGCTCTCACCACACCATCAGATCTCATTTTTAGCAAAACATCTAAAAAATGAAATTTCAAGTTCATCTCTGATTTCAACGTAAAGTGGATAGCACGATGGCAGTTGGTGAACTCTCTTGTTATCATTTCGATGTTGGCATTCTTGTCACATCTCATAAAAGTATCATCCATGTATCTTTGGTACATGTGAAAACTATCGATACAGTGACACTTTTGAAGATTTGATTGATTTTCAGGTCAGAAATGAAAAACGTTAACCCACGAACCTAGTTTGGTATTTGTCGGCAGGATAGGTGTATTACACCTCAGGAGACTGAGTTCAGTATCATCAAGTCATTGTAACACCTAAGCCAACATTCACATCTGAATACTGATCAGGTGCTGATTGATGACTAACCTCGAAATAAATTCTCCTCAGTTTTAATGAGATGAATTATGATATCTTTGATTTATGGGGTAGGATGTGAAGGAAGAAGAAGACATTATATGTTAATGACATCATATCATGAATTCGCAAACGTCAGAAATTGTAATACCTCTCAACTGAACGAAGAAGTATTCGTATCACATAGTCTAATTCTCCTCATTTTAGTTCAATGTACTATACTACTTGTAAGTAGTATGAGATGAAATTGAAAACTTTCCAGCTTCAAGTATCGAAGGATGGAATTCATACACTGACCTTATGTTACTTCCATTATAACCTCTGGTTGTATTTATCAACTACACTGCAGACAGAAGAAATAAGGATATTTCCGAGTAATTTCATACTACCTACATAAAGGAGGGATAAGTGAACAAAGAACATTCTTTCGACAGCTTTCTCTTCATCAGATTCTGCAGTTTATATATCCATTAGAGTTAAAGAATAATTTTTATTGACAGCAAAAATCTCTTTTAAACCATGCCAAATCGATATAGGCGTCAGTGTGTATCAATAAGACACTAAAATAAATTGAGAGAAGTAATCGAGAACCATTGAAAACCAGCACTGGAGTACTTGAAAGCTGTTTCCTCCGTCCTAGTTTGGGACGCATCGGCAGTAAGCACCAACCACCAGGATTCGAACCCAAGACCTTCCAGTTACAAGGCAAGCTAGTAGACTATTCAACCACTGGGACCCGATTCAATGGCCAGTCCATGAATTCTAACTTCTACCAATTCGTGATTTAGCGCGACCACCAACCAATGTCATCAGTGGGAAATCCATCCTCACACTTGACTGGTTGGACCACACTGGTCACGACTTCTCACTAGAACTCCAGGAAACTCCGTTCTGTAGCAAGTCATTAGCAAGCATCAGATTAATTTTCAAGTGTTGGTTGGTGACTTGCTACAGACCAGAGTTTCCTGGAGTTCTAGGGAGAAGTCGTGACCACTGAAATCCATCCAGTCGAGTGTGAGGACGGATTCCCCACTGATGACATTGCTTGGTGGTCACGCTAAATCACGCATTGGTAGAAGTTAGAATTCATGGGACATTGAATCGGGTTCCAGTGGTTGAATAATCTACTTGCTTGCCTTGTAACCGGGAGGTCTTGGGCTCGAACACTGGTGGTTGTTGCGTACTGCGAATACGTTCCATACTAGGACAGAGGAAACAGCTGTCCAGTACTCCAGTGCTGGTTTTCAATGGTTCTCTAACTGATATCAATCCGTGTTGAAACTCATAAGAATCAAATTTAACAACTGAAAAGGAATAAATCACATGACAAGAAGAAGTCAAATCCCAAGTTAATAATAACGACCATTATTGATGCAAATTAATAATCAGTCACTGCAAAGTTTGTCAGAAGATACAGATATGTCATTCATTATTATTATTTATTATTATTGTCTCCTTTGGTTTCAAGTGCGAAATGGGGCTTTATCAGCACAATCTGCTAAAATAGTGCAAATTGAACTTCTTCAAACTGTGGAAGCAATGACAGTTCACATGTTAAATCCTGAACTCCTCACACAAAAGAAGTTTGTTTTTGATATAAGAATAAAACTTGGGCACTGTGGTAGAAAGGGAAAGTTTGTTTTTGTCATTAAAGCTACAATCGACCTGATCTATCTTAATACCAAATATGTAATTTTTTTTTGTTTGTTTCTTAATTGTGTTGTTTTCTTCCCTCACTCACTGTTAAATTTCTACCTCTAATTACTACTGATATTAACTTGACTCCTGCTAAATTTTGGTTGAATGCTACTCAACCCCGTCAATTATATTACGTCATTTGTTTTACTAGACTGATTTCATTTTAGTTTCTACCGGATCAACGCTTTTTGCATTACGTAATTTATTATCAGAGATTTACGGTTCCAATTTTCTTTTTGTTGTTAAGGAAATTCGCTACATATAAGCGATTGTACAGCTTGAGAATGATATCGCCGAAAAGAGTAACTCTTCGCTGAAAGTCATTTTCTTTATACACCTCTGTTCTGCCATATTCTGTGCAGTCCTCTTCAGCTGATGCCAGGATTACCCATAGTCTCTCATCTCTTTCTCACACGACTTCAGAAATTTCACTCCCGGAGCCACTCTGAACTTGCCTTTTACTATTCAGATTCCACTCGACAGCCTGCAGCGTGAAGTCATTCAGTGGTTTCCTCAGCATGTGTCCGATCCATTTCGATTTTCAGTGAATGACTTTGGATTGGTTCGTTCCACGAGTTCTTTGTTGGTAATTTTCTCTCGCCTCCATCTCATCTTCGGTATCGATCCACAGAAGTCAGCCATTGATAAAAGTCTGCAGTCGTCTGCTGGAAATGCCCTTTATGGCACACACGGCAGTTTCCTGACTCACATAGAAGAACTGAATGACTTAAAAGTTGTATTGAAAATCCGAATTTTATTATCCATGCTGAGTATAGGAAATTTCCAAACTGATTTCACAGTGATGGAGGTCTTTCTTTTCATTTTCATCCTCGTTGGCTGTCACCTTTAGTTGAAACGATGCTTCGCAGATAAGTGAGAGGAGTGACCTCTCTCAAACTCTTCGCATTGATAGCAACTCGGCTTGTTGTTGTTTTTGTTGGTTGGTTGATTATCTTCATCACCTTCTTCTTCTTCTCTATGTTCACTAGAAGTTGTTTCTTCGCTTCATCCCTTTCCTGCCAACTTGTTGGTATTCACCTGTTTACTTTCGAGTTTATGTGACATTAGACACAAATCGTTCACGAAGTCCGCATCTTCTAATGTCTTCTTGTTGGTCCAATGTATTCCTACTTTCTCGTGCTCTAATTAAGGGTCTACCGCACAATAGAATCTACCAAAATTAGGTATGTCATCAAAGCTAACATAAGGCAGCCTTGTGTTACACCTGTCTTCACTTCAAAGTCTTCTTTGAGTTCTCCGTTATGGATCACTTGATGTATGGCACTGACATATTCGAAATGATGACCAACGAATGTGTTTATGGCAGTTACATTGGAAGAACAGAAAGAAGGGCATATCTACGATTTACTGAACATGTACCAAAAAGCTTATGTTTAAAGTGAACAAATGTTTTAAACAGTGCCATCCATTGCCAGGCATCTTCTTGACACGGGTCATGAGGTGGACGTAGCAAAATCGTTCAAAATTATCAATAGGCAAAAGAGCTCAATTCTCCTCAAGTTCGCTGAATTCATTTCCATCAAGCGCCTGAAACTTGATTTGTGTGTTCAGAAAGAAGCGTTTATCAGTCTTTCTTCGCCCTGATAATTGGATATTTTCATCTCTCTTTCATTTGAATGCGAAATGCTGAAAATTTTCCATTGTGTATGATAATTATTGTTCGGAATAGTGCTTAATATTGCATATATATATGTATATATTATTAGTGTATGCGTATATTGATCGATTGATTTTTGATATAAGTTTAAAACTTGGGCACTGTGGTAGTGTGTAACTCCATAATGGATAAGATTTTATTTTGATAAATCACACGGTGTTGTACAGTAATATTAACTGATGACCACGTTTCGAGCACAAATTATTGCTCATAATCATATCAAGTTACTCACAACTTTTTCCTTCATTTATATATATGTATGGAATTGACTAGATATTTGAATAAAAATCAATATGAATGTTATTGATCAAATACAATTAGATGGGAAATAAGACGAATGTTCTTATAGTTATAATAAGTAATTTGTTAGAATGTTGTGATTTGCCTGAATTGAAACTGATTTTTGTTTAAAATGAACTCTGTGCAAGTATGTTAAAATTTTTTCTGTAGATATACTACTTAATAATGAATTTGGCGTGTAAGCAGCTGATGAGAAACCAACAAAATAAATGATGGTACCATTTTATTCTGCAAAAACTGTTGTTCTTGCTTTATTCAACTTCATTAAGGGGAATAAATGTATGAAATAATTTTTCTATTGATTACTTCACGTTATTATAAAATCAGAGCAATATGGCATCAGTTTTGTTTTGGAATTGTAAAATCTAACTCCTGACAATTCTTACCTGCTGATATCCATTATTTACATTCATTATATGATTAAACATGCATAATGAATATAAATATTTTAGTTTGAATAATGAAATATGTCACATAGGAAGGAAAAGCATCCTACAATATGGAGCCAGATTTAATGACTTATTCCTGAATAAAACAGAGACAGTATCACATTGACAAAGTCTACATTCACAGCTGAATACTGTCTATCTGTAAAGAAAACGGTGAAAGTTCTCTTATTTCTCTTATTTATTTCGGAAAGTTGTAGATTTATGATTCAATGCAGTATCCTAGATTAATCAAGCATTATTTAATATTCCTAACCGTAAAACTATGTAGAAACTGGCGTGCTAGCATAGAACCAAAGTGAAATAAAGAATTTAAACTATATCTGGAGTCTAATTTTCATTGGATCTAAGCAGTAGCAACAGTTAAAATGCCAGGGAATTCCTAGAACCCTGGTAGACTGATGAATCAGGGATTAAAGGATGCGTTACTATGGGTCAAATTTATAAAATAATATAGAATAACTTTCAAGAGTTGTTTTGTAAGGATTAAATTTGTTTTTACGAGTTTGACCACGGATTGATATCAGTTAGAGAACTATTGAAAACTCACCAGGGAGTAATGGACAGCTGTTTCATCCTGGTTTGGGAATCACTGACAGTGGTTCTCTGACTAATATCAATCCTAGAGAATGAAAAAATACAAGATTCGATCAAACCCATCAGAGGGAGTAATATTAAGACATCTGGGCATAACCAAGGCACTAGTCATCCAAAAGCTCAAATCCACACTATGTATCCAAAAGAAATACGTCCAACCCTTGTCCCTGCCATGGCCATCAAAAACAAGTGATTCTTCTAATAGTGACTATCACATTGCCTTTCTTATCCAAACTTGCTGTTTATTCATGCTATTTTTAAGTTTTTCTAAATCCCTATTTACACCAACACATTTTCATATCCTAACTTCGTGTCTATTTTGTCATTTTATTATTTCTACATTTCTAACTCCTAATTGCACAATATGTCAATCCTCTCAGTAAATATGATGCTACTTTATCTGAACTCTATCCGTCCCCCTTCTGTTTATATTGGCATTTTAATTCCTAATCTGACCCTTGGCCAGAAATTGTTCTGGAACTTACCTACCCATTTATTATAAATACACGAATGTACAGCCTACTTGATGATTTCATCGAAAAGAAAATTTTCTTCACCGCAACTGTCTTTTTATTATTCTCTATGATCAAATGTGTATATTCCGTGATATGATATCAATCCTTAGTCAAACTTGCAATAGTAAAGAATAAGTCAAATGGTCCAAAAAGTCAAATTTCAAGCCTGTAGAAATGATAAATTCTAATGCAAATTAACAAACAATCACGACACATAATTATATAATTCACGCAGAATTCAGATAAGTTCGCTATCTGTTGTGGTGTGCAGTGAAGATGTTTTCTAGAAGAAAGAACAATGGAAGCTTTGCAACCAATACCAGCCAGCTTATAGAACGCAACCACATCAAAATCACCTCCGTGAGCTGTAAGTCTCCATATTTTATTCAAGAAATTTTGTATGTAGAGATCGAGTCATAAAAGACAGGAAATACCTACTGAGTCATAATGAAATCCTGTAGCCAATCAACCAATTCCCTACAAACCAATACTTGAATATCAAAAAGATGCTCAATGGCGACTGGCCCTATTCAGGTAGGTAGTTACCTGGGGTTCTAGTGGAAAGTCGTGACCAGTAGGGTGTAGCACATCGGGTGTGAGGACAAATACTCGCCGAAGATATTGGCTAGCGGTTTCTCTATATCGTGAATTGGCAAAGTTAGAATTCATGGGCCACTGTATCGTGTCCTAGTGGCTCAGTGGTCTACGAGCTCGCCTTGTAACCAGAAGGTCCTGGGTTCGAACCCCGGTAGGTGCGTACTGATGAAGAGTGCCAAACTAGTCTGATGAAACAGCTGTCCAATACTCCCAGGTTTTCCAATGGTCCTCCAACCAATGTCAGCTAATGATGAAATCCTGTAACCGATCAACCAAATCCCTACAAACCAATACTTGAAAGAAAAAACAGTTCGACAATGAAAATTTTCTTTATGAATGAAATCATCTTCAGAGGCTGTACAGTCGTTAATATATTTACCACAAACTTATAGTAGTCTCTTGTTGAATAACAGACGGGAGTAGCGTAATAGTCAGTGACACAGTGCAAGTAAACTGTTTGAAATTTAATTGGATGAAAATTGTTACTCAATGAGGATTAATGTAGTCGAGTATCTGGTTGAAAAATGTGAAGAGAGAGAGAGATAAGAAAACTAGGAAAATTACAAAGCACACCTTTTCTGCATTCAGAACTAGCGGTTGTATTGATGAATCGTTAGCTCCCCAGCATACATAGTATTCACCTTATCCAATTTCAAACCCTTAATTCCAATGTGTTGTTGACTATTACGTGATTTCTTTCTTCAGAAACCACTTTTGAGGAACCATATAAACTGTGTCACCCACTGTTACTCAATAATAGACTACTATAAATATAAATAGCAGGGACTCTTCAGTAGTACGCACCAACCAGGATTCTAATCCAGGGCGTTCCGCTGATTACATCTAAAACCAATCAAGTGCCTCCAAACCAACCCTTGAAAAATATTCTGATGCTCACTGACAACTGGCTGTATGCAGGAAGTTACCTGGAGTTCTAGCGAGGAGTCGTGACCAGTGGGATCCACCAAGTCAGGTGAGACAACGGTTACTCGCCGGTGACATTGGCTGGTGGTTGCGCGATGTATATCGGAAACTGACAGAAGTTGGAATTCACTCGTTATTTGATCATCTTTCACTGACTGGATGTTTTACCAGTTCACCTTGTAACTGGAAGATACTGGGTTCGAACGCCGGTGGGCGTGTACTCTTGAAGAGTACCAATCTCAGAAGGAATAGCTCTCTGGTACTCTCTGCTTTTCCAGTCGTTTTACAGTTGAGGTCAACTCGTGGTCGAACTGGTAACCAATTGAATCTCAGTAAGCCAAAATTTGATGAAATATTAATACAATTGTGCAGTCTCTGGAAGTTATTTCATCGATCAAGAAAATTCTGTTCAATCGACTCTTTTTGTTGTTTTCTTCATATAAAAAGTAAACAAATACTAACCAAAATAGAAAGTGACTCATATATTTTTATTTTTCTAAAAATAGACCAACAGTCTAAAATATAAGCGGAATTGAAAAATCTTTAGGATTAAAACTCTAATTTATAATGATGTAATAATCCTTACAAATGCCTTAATGAACAGTGAATTATATTCAGTGTGACATGAAACCGCTGAGCTGAAATGGGATACTAAACAAACTTGAGGCAAGAGAAGGTACTTGAAATCCCAACAACAGAGATGTAAAATTAGAATTTGTTTCACCGTTCAAATTAATTCTAAAAGAAAAATTAAGTTGTTCAGTCTCCCATGAAAATAACGAAAAGATGAGGAAAACACTTCGCCTTAATTAGTTTTTTCAGTAATGATTAAGTTATTCATCTGTTTACCTGTTGATTGCTTGATTGATTGAATATATCAAAATGTCCGCCAACTTATATATATATATTCTTGCCATTGGTTAATTTAAACAAATATCCAGTGTAAAAGTAAGTAAGTGATTGAAATATCTAGTTTTAAGGATTTTTTAATTTTTGGAATCATAGAGAAGATTTTCAAGTATTGGTTTTGTAGGGATTAGTTTGATTGCTTGGAGGATTTCATCATGAGCTGACATTGGTTAGAGAACCACTGGAAAGCCTGGGAGTACTGGACAGCTGTTTCGTCCTAGTTTGGCACTCTTCATCAGTACGCACCCACCGGGGTTCGAACCCAGGACCTTCTGGTTACAAGGCGAGCTAGCTCGTAGACCACTGAGCCACTAGGATCCGATCCAATGGTCCTTGAATTCTAACTTCTGCCAATTCATGAAATAGCGCGATCATTTCGCAATGTCTTCTTCGAGGAGTTACTGCCTCATCTTCAACCTGCTGGTCACGGCTTCCCACTAGAACCCCAGGTTAACTGCCTGAATAGGGCCAGTTACTAGTGAGCATCAGATTAATTTTCAAGTATTGGTTTTTGTAGGGATTTTGTTTGATTGCATGGAGGATTTCATCATAGAGAAGAATTCTAGCTTAGGTGGATGTTTTTGATGTGATTGTGTTCTCTGAGCTAGACAGTCATTCTTTATTTAGACAACAATTTCAATGCTTACTTTAGTGTCAAGTGAAACTTTTTTGAAACTCTCCACTAGTAGTATAACTGTCTTCCCTAATGGGCTTTACAGTGATTGAACACTACTCAGGGACTAGTGTATAGAAAAAACAAGGCAAATGACAATATGGGGAATAGAGGGAGTGGTTGGAGCCAGAGATTACATAACCAAGGAAAAAGGAGGAGAGTAAGTGATCCAGTTACCAGGACATGCAAAGACTGATAACTGCTTCTTTTTGTACACATAAATCGTACCTTACGCGTTTGATAGCAATCGCTAAGACAATTCTGAGGATGGCTGAACTACATTATCCATTGATAACCCTATCGCCAATCGCATTTCTTATATTTAATCTAAATGCATGAAGATTCAATATATGTAACGGATACATAAGTTTCAGGGGGATCAGAACCACCAAGTTCATGAGACGTGCGTCGGTGGCATAGTGGTTAGGACGCTCGCCGACCATGCACATGGCCCGGGGTTCGATCCCCGGCCAACGCACTCCTTTACCTCGCTAAACCAGAAATAATGCTGGTGAAGAGAAAAGGTTGGGCATGAGGCTAGCAACCCCATCCTGTAAAACAAACACTGCTACAGAACTTCAGCTGATAGCTTGAAGCCCTATGTTCCACTGGGGAACGTGAAGGAAATAAAAAAAAGTTCATGATACCACCTTCATTTTCAAACTTTAATGAACAAACTGTTGACAATGTTCATGGCTTTAGTGTCATTTAACACTTGTACATCTATCAGTGAGAGGTAAACTAAAATTTAAAAAATGGTTACTAACACTGAGATGATTTATTTCTTGGAAACGTCCTCAAATAACCCATGGAGCTTTATAAAAGCTGAATCATGACCAAATAATCACTAACTTGACTGATAGAAATCTATAATCACTAAGAAGCTGGCAGTATAACATTAGGTACACCTCAGAGACAAATCGATGTATTCATTACAGACCTACAGGAGGTCAGTTTCAGTAGCAAAGTATGCGTCTTCAGTACTGGCTGATTTGGATTCTAATTTTCTAGTAAATATCACTTTTTCAGGGTTGTATGTATGCTGTGTTGACGAATGCTGATAAGTGTACAACTTACTTTCAGGGTCTGCTCTCGGTCACCTCCTTCTGTCTGACATTAGTCACTTGCTATTTGTCAATTCCAAGTGCCAGTTAGTTGTGCCAGTGGTTTATTCATCCGTGTGTCATGAGGAAGGTCCAAGTTCGATTCCCCAGCGACGCACTCCTAAACCTCGACTAACCGGTGGTAAGCCTGGAAAAAGGAAAAGCTTGGAAATGAGGTTAGCTACCCTACCAATTGGAACATAAGGAAAAAAAGATTTCTCTATTGTGTTAACTAAACTTTGATTTGATTCACCTCTTTTGTGGAATCTTTGAAAATACCTGTCAGAGGGAAAAGAACTGGAAGTTCTGCGAAGATATATTTTTAGTGATTTCGTACTCAAAAGCTGTACAAGTGCACTAATATACACAGGTTTCTATCAATACAGTTAATTATCTAATTGCAAATATTAATGAAGGACATTAAAGGTGATTATAATCTTCAGCTTGACATGAAAGTTCAAATATGTGAATATAGATTACAAGGGGTTAAGAAACAAACCTACACAGGATTAGAAAGTAGTTTTTTTTAACGAATACAGGTGCGAATGGGGTGAGCATGGAAACAAATTGAAACAATAGCTTTTTATAACTGAAATGAAAAATGAAGACAGACAACAAAAACCGAAAACTAAAGAGTGAAACCTAAATAGATCCATGGTAAATGTAGGAATGTTGGAACTAACTTCTGATCCCGAACTTAGTCATAGGACAAAGCTGCCCACTGAGAAAATTATTTTAGGAATTCAATTATGCCTCACATCTACTGTCTTTAAATTCCAGGACAAATATATATCTATATATCTATATATATATATATATATATATATATATATATATAGCGATGGGATCACCAATATCACCTATAGTAACAGATATCTTTATGGACAGCTGGGAAAAAGAAATATTGCTGTAAATACATTTAATCCTACTCCAAAAATATGGTGGTGATATGTGGATGACACTTTCACACTGTTAAAAACAGAACATATCTCTAGCATCTTGACACATATAAACTCGCTAGTGAAGGGACTAAAATTCACATTTAAATCAGAAAATGAACAAGGAGAATTAGCTATGTTAGATTGTAAAATAAAACGAACAGAAGAAGGTAAACTGCACACTAGCGTTTATGAAAGGCAAAGCCAATGCATTCTGGTAGAATTTAGACTTTAATTCATTTCATCCGTTCGTTGTATGTAAAGGCTGCCTTAGTTAAGTGTCTAACAAACCAAGCAGTTGCACTAAGTAGTACAAAAAAGACCTAAACGATGAAATGAAACAGATAGAAGAGGCGTTGGCGTTGAATAACCATTTATCCACTAAAATTCATTAGGAATATCATAAAAGGTCAAAAGCAAAATAAAAATAGTGGTGAAACTAATAATGATAACATAAAGAAGAAAGAATATAAGGCATCTACAGTAGTTTTACCATATAAGGATGGGAAATCTGAGACACTACGTAGGATTCACAATAAAGCACTCAGAGACAAGCTCTGTAGATTAAAAGACCTAGTGGACCCAATTAAACAAAATAATATAATTTACAAAATACCTTGCAATGACTATGAGTAAGGTCAACTACATAGTTCAGAATATATAGTGGACTGTATATTTTGATGATTGATTAAAAACCCGAATAAATCTGCTGAAGAAGCTGTGGCTTACACAGCGAAACGTGCAGAAAAATCTTGTTTTGATTTTCTTAACACGCTGGGATTAATTTAAATAATTTATAATAAATCTTCTCGAAATGGGTCTTCGTATCCGCGAAACGAGGAATCAAATATTGCGTTCACATCTGGGTCGTAAGCAGATTCTGAGATGCTGCTACCAGTGTTACCGTTGGCAGCAAATATTCTCAAAGTGCAATTACTAGACATATTGTTGATAGCGGTCATCTCGTGGAGATTCCTAAGTCCTTCAAAATATTAAATAGAGAAAAGACAGCAAATTTACTACGATTTGCCGAAGCGATCGCAATCAAACGATTTAGACCAGAATAATGCATACAGAAAGAGAATGTGATTAACCTCTCACTCCCTTGGTAACTGAATTTTGATTTTGATTACAATAATTAGTCATCTAATTCAGTGATCTCAACTCACTGAACAAATCTTGCTATGTGAACCTGCAAGCTAACACTGTTCTGTTAATTAATTTTCCCCCTCCCGCCTCTTTTCAACTTTGAAATCGTATAAATTGATGATGAAAACTTAAACTAAAAATTGTGATGCTTACATTTTGGATGCGTATCTCATCTCTACTACCACTCAAACATTAAAGTATGTTATTATCATCTATAAAGCCATTGTAATTTCAGGTAGTGTGCAGCTGATGAGAACCTGTGAAATAGAATGATATCATTTTATACTGCGAATTTCGTCTTCCTTTCTTTATCGAAAAGCTCTGTAGGCTAAAAGACCCGGTGGATCCAATTAAAAAAAATAATATAATTTACAAAGTACTTTGCAATGACTGTGAGTTAAGTCAGCTACATAGGTCAAGCTAGTAGATCAGGAGTAGTCAGATTGTCGGAACGTAAGAATTCAGCTTAGGTAAGAATGGTTGACTCCGAGAAGATAAGTAATTTAGAAAACAGCTCAGCAATTGCACTGCATGCATTAACACACAACCACACAATAGGGTGGCAGAGAGAGTTACAATTCTACGAAGTAATCTAGGTAGGTGGAGAGAGATTGATTACTGAATCCTTGTTTATCGAGTCTACACACAACACAACACATCCAACAGAAATGACCCAATGCAAATACCAGAAATATGGAAGATATTATTGCTACCAGTTAAATCAGAGGAGGATAATAAATAATATTAAAATGTATTCAATTCACATCGTAACATTCTAACAAGTTACTTATTTTTTACTGTAGAAAACATCTTATTTCCCATGTTATTGTATTTGATTGATAACACTAATATTATTTCTGAATTTACTGTATCTTTATTCAAATGTCTAATGAATTCCACTCATTTACATAAATGAAACAAAAATGTTGTGTGAGTGACTTTATATGATTATGAGTGGAAATAGTTTGTGCTCGAAACGTGGTCGCATCAGTTAATACTACTGTGTAACACTGTGAGATTTATCAAAATAAAATCTTATCCATAATGGAGTTACACTCTACCACAGTGCCCAAGTTTTATACTTATATGAATAGTTACTTTTAAATACTGGAAGTTCTAGGTCAGAATAAGGTTGTGTTACAGGTTAGAGGAGAAGATACGTTTAGTAATTTATTCGTTAAATAATTCATTTATGGGAGATTATATGAAGACAATAAATACGCAAAACTATTTTTGCATAGTATAGCAAAAGTATTCATTCAGACATCTATAAAACACAAAACAACTGAGCAAAGAATATCCTTTTCGATTAATTCCTCTTCTAGCTCTACAATTATATATGCATGTTTATATACACAGAATAGTCTAAAATAGTAGTCAATAACAATATTAGTGTTTTTTAAATAATATCGATTTGTAAAGTAAGATCACTGGATTCGCAGTTCATTGAAAATGCATAAATTATAATAATAATAAAGATATAGTAGCAAATAGAATATCAACTAAAACTATGAAAATTCTACAAAAATTGAGGATCATTCAAACCTAGATGGCCAAGGTAAGGATAATGTCTGGACTAACTTCTTTTGGACGCACATATTAGGCTTCCTAATGTAAATCCCAACAGTCTCAGCAATATTTAGTAGTCAAACTCTTAAGACGAAATTGAGATTTGTTCGTATGCGATAAATGACCCTGAAAGCCTGGTTAACATCAGTCTTGTAATCTGTATCCACAAGATGAGGTAGGACAGCGCTAAGAATAGATTTTGTTTGTCCTTTACTTAACCACCATGCAGGGTGATGTTCGGAAATTGGACGAGAAACACGCCTAGTTGTACGGCCTTTGTAACTGGCTCCACTCCTCTCTTGTGTTCGGGAGTAAAAGACAAACTGCCTAATTTCTCCTCTTCCATGTGTATCTATCAATTTAACTGCTCCTGTGAAGTGAGCCAGTTACATAGGCCGTGTTTCTCATCGAATTTCCGAACATCACCCTGCATGGTGGTTAAGTAAAGGACAAGCAAAATCTATTCTTAGCGCTATTCTATCTCATCTTGTGGATATAGAACACAAGATTAACGTTAACCAGGCGTACTGGTGCAGATTTTCAAACTAGGACAAAGCAGATGTCCAGTTTTGGTCTTCCATTGATTCTCTAACCGAGGTCACCTTGTGATCAAAGTTTTTAATTATAGTTAGGATAACTTTCTGCGTACTGCACAGCTTGTCCAAGGAAGATTTAATTTTCGAATAACTTTTTTTAATCGATACAAAATTCAGGTATCGGGAACGCTATGGTGTCTGCAGTTTAGGTTTTTAGTGTGCTTCCTTTTATATGTGTGCTCACAGTCGTTCGTGGATCTTGTTCCAGACGATCTAATAGGCATGTGCTTATGTCGGTGAATTTGGGGTACTACAAACCACAAATGAAAATCACCACTCTGAACTGGTTTTCTGTCAGCGATTTCAATTTAAAACATTCACACATGCGATTGATTATGCCCAACTGAGTATGGATATCATCACTTTCGTTCAGAACCAGTTTCATGCAATGATGTCGAATAGTGAATAGGGATCTGTGGTCACCAAACTGATTACGAAGGGTCTGGACAGTTTCATCGGGTGATCGATCACTGGGCTTCTGTGGGAGAATTAAGTTGCACTATTTATCTAGTTCACCTGCTCCCAATTTACGAAGTAGAAGCCGTACTTTCCAGGCATCGTCTTTGTCCATAAAGTCTTCTCGAAATAGGTCTTCGTATCCGCGAAACCAGGAATCAAATGTTGCGTTCACATCTGGGTCATAAGCAGATTCTGAGATGCTGCTACCAGTGTTATCGTTGGCTGCAGATGAATCGGCAGGTCGTGATATGTGTAGACCAGCAAGCATTTCCGTCAGTTTTAGCTGCTATTACATTAATTTCTCCAAGTGCAGTGGGTACATCTTGAGCAAACCCGTCGCCAAAATTGTTATGACCGGAACTACGACCTATTAGACTCTTAGCGAATACTACCAAAATCCGCTGGCTAATCTCTCCTAATCCCAAGTAAACAACAGCTACAACAACAATAACACTGCCGGCACGCAAAGACAAAAGAAGAGCCTGGACGTCTATAAGAGAGCTTTCACTGTCTCAAAACAACAGTCAAAATGCTGGACAGAAACTCTGTATATATACAGCTAGAAGGACCTTGAAAATGCAGTAATTCAGTGATGCATTAAAAGCATTAACAGCCAATGGGAATCCAGCAATCCAAACAGAAGGAAAAACAAAGGGCTCACACCAGTGGGCAATAACTCCTTAAAATAGTAATTTCAAGGTTTAGGCAAAATTAGGCTAAACTAGGCTCTGGCTTTTAAATGTATATTCCGGCGGCTTCTGCAGTTCAAATGAGTCGGAAACTGAGATGGTGTGACAGGTATTGACAAGGTGTTCAATTATGGCTCCTATGATTGAGCCATTGCCTGCTCTTTGCAAATATGCTGGGTAATGTTCTCTAACACATTTTGATAGTACCTGAGTAGAACGAGCTGTGTACCTAGGTCCACACGAGCAGGTGAACTTACATGTGCACATTGGATTGGAAGACATATTCACTCTCACAACTTTGCCTCTGTCATTCTCTGTATGTATAAATATACACCTATAAATTCAAATAAACCACATTGATTACTGAATTATAAATTATAAATTAAAGTGTTCAATAGTAGTGTGTAAATGAAATGTGAACTCATGCAGAAGTTCACCTTATTCCGTTGAAGTTTATTACTGATATTATACCATGAAATTTTAGTATTATTATTATTATTTTTATTTTATATTTTTTCGGAAGAAAATTCAGTCTGTTTTTATGAATTAGGAGGAAAATTAAATTAGTAAAACCAAGGAGAAATGGCGCAAATAATAATCATAAGAATGATAATGGTGATAAAAGTCTTCAGATTTTTCAAAAAAGACAAAATTCTTTGTTGTTTTTCATTATTATAAGAGATTTTGTATTTCCCAATGAATGAAAAACAAAACAATATTGTGTATATCCTGGATGTCCTCCTTACAAGAAAGCCAGATGGTAGAATGAAAAGAAATTTGCATAGAAAATGTACGTGGACAGGACAATATACACAATTTCACTGCTTCGTTCCTATCAATTACAAAAGAAATTTAGTAAAGACCCTCAGCTACAGAGTTAGAGCTATATGCTCAGAAGAAGTAACTGAAGATGAATTAAGCATTGTATATGATACCTTGATTGAAAATGGCTATCCCGACAAATTTATCAAGAAACACATGACAAAGAAAGCGGAAAAGGACTACTCACTATCTGTAAACAAGAAGCCTCTTCATGATACGACTGCAATTCAAGGCCTGCGATATACCAAGTGAAATAATTACGAGGAAATTAAGAAAATCAGTTCAAAGAACTTTTAATGCTGCCGAACTTCATGTCTTATTCTCCCCACGACCGATGGTGATTCCTCGACTAGACTATCTAGCCACTTCCAATTGTATCTACCAATTCAATTGCGCCTGTGGAGCGAGTTATATTGGCCGTTGCTCTAGCAACTTGATTTTTAGTGCTCGCTGGAGAACATCTCCCACTATGGCTAAGTAAAGGTGTAGTTAAAACTATTAACAGCTTGGTATTAGACCATCTGGTGCAAACCGGTCACAAAGCCAGCGTTGAAGAATCCTTCTCTATAATCTACCAGGTGCCTAATAAATTGCCAAAATCATCGAAGCACCTCATGCTCCAAATAGCAGAGTCTATCGCGATTCGCGTGAAACAACCAGTGCTCTGTGTGCAGAAGAAGCAAGTCCAGCTAGTACTACTGCCCTGACCAGCCTTCAGTAGAGACTATAAATTCATGAATTCGTAATATTATCTTTCCTAATTTTTCTGACATTCATTTTACTGTTATGTTGATGCTATTGAAGTGTAATCTACTGATATTATTGATTTGATGTTATTTAAACAACATTAATGTTGCTCATAACACTAATTCATTCATTCACTATAATGTGTATATATAACTGTAGAGCCTGATGATGAAGTTATCGAAAAGAGTATTCTTTGTTCAGTAACCATTCTTTTGAATATTGTGTTTACTAACGTTTCGCTATTTAGTGATGCTAATAGCTTTATCAAAGCAGTAATATTAAACCAGAATTTACAGACAATTTGGATTCCATTTAATATGAAGTGCTTCTGATATTAGACATTCTTTGTGATTTATGAAACTATTTTCGGATGATGATTTCAGTATTGTCGAAATCAATTTTATGACCTGATTCTACAGAGTGCAGACCTGTGGCTGATGATTTTTCAAGCTTCTCTAGTTCAGCAGGATTTCTCGGTGGTCGATTTCTCGTGATGTTTGTCCGATGTATATCACATCACATTCCAAGCATTTTGTTTTATAGACACAAATAGAGAATCTTTAGAGATTCGGTCTTTTATATGGACAAGGTTGTTTCGTAGTGTGTCTGATGTTTTGAAAACTCTGATGTCCAGCTTATTGAGTACTCTTCTGATATCGTCTGAAGTTTCTGATCTATATGGAATGACGACTGTTGAGGTCCATGTCTTTGGAATACATTCTCGACCATATTTAATATCGGTGTCCATTTTATTGATGAAATTTTGTAGGTAGTTATTTTTCTTGAGAGTCTCAGTAATGTTTGATATTTCTTCTTCTTTTTCCTTCTCATCCGTTATCAAGTAGTGTAGTTGTCTAAGGGGACTTGAAATAAATGAAACCTTTGCTCTTATGGAATGTGATGACACAAAGTCTAAATATTTGTTGGGGCTGGTTTTCTTCCTGAATATAGATATATTAAAATATCCGTTTTCACTCCGTCTTAACTAGGCAATCTAGAAATAGTATTTCGCCAACATCTGACTCTGCTTCTGAAGTAAACTGGATGCTGGGAGATAGATTGTTCAATTTCTCCAAGAATGAATTGTGTAGATCTTGTGTTAGTACAACAAAAGTATCATCAACGTATCTTAACCATATTTCAGGGGTGAGTATGTTTTACTGTTTTTGTTATCCCATCCTTTTTCATTACCTTAATTGTATTAGGCATGTAATATTGTTGCTTTTACTTTCATAAGGTGAAATAATCAATATAGTCTTGTTAATTCTATTAAAATTTAAAGAATTCTATGAAATTCGTATATATTCCATTGTTATTTACTGTGTGGACATTATTATCTCATTAGGTTCCAAGTGGAATGTACAGCTAAAACAGCACATCTCAATTGTGCCATACTCTTTAAAGTCCTCTTTACCTGGCCCTGTGGCTGTTCATATACTGCCATCTCTTCTTCAAACGATCTGTTTCATGTCACCCTCCGACAAATACCTAACTCGTTGTTTCCTATTCTGGCGCCAGTCGACGGTCTGTTTGGTACATGATATCACTCAGTGTATCTACAGCATGTGTCCAATCCACCTCCATTGTCTGTATGTAGTGATATGAGGGAGTGGATATCATGTCTTTTGATATCCACTCCCTCATATCACTACATACAGACAACCACGGACATCAATTCGACTGGGACAACGTTCAAATATTAGGCAGAGGAAACAACAAGAATGCTAGAAAATTTTTAGAAGGCTGCTTGGTATTCCAGTGAATCATCAATGAATAGACACGTCGAGATAGACAAAATTTATCAACCGATAAGAAAGAAACCTCACACACAAAGGGTCAAAGTTCAAGTCAAAGAAACAATGACTGGCAATACAAGTAACCTAGAAGGTGTGAAAACACACAAAAACAATCAATCACGTCCAAGGTCACCAGGAGAGATGATTAATAAACTCGTGGAGAAATCTGAAAGCTCACTTCAAATTGAAGTATGTGCTGAAGATATCGCCTAGTAGGGCGATGAAAGCTTCACAAATTAACTATCCAGCTCAAAGAACACAACCACATCAAAATCATCCACCTGAGCTACAAATCTTCTCTATCATATCTGATGCTAATTCTTTCTGGCCATTTGATCTTCAGTGTGGAGCCGACGAAGACAGCTGTTTATAAAGGTCTGCAGGAGGTTGTTGGAAATGCTTTCTGTGGGGTGGGTGCCAAGTTTCTGACCCATACAGAATCATTGACTCAACATTAGAGTTGAAAATCCAAATCTTATTCGTAAATTTCTGACGGTATATACTACTGACTGGCTGAAATGAGTAGCTGAATAACACTTACATCGACCAGTAGTACTTACTAACTAGATCGAGGCGATCTAAACACCGGACAGCTGTTTAGCTAGTTTGGAGGCGCCGAACTCATCACCTATGTACCCGGAGGGACTGTGCTCAGAGAGCCGAATCAGTTCAACACGACTCATCTTAGTCAACCAGCAGTATATAATGTTATGTTTTATGCTCAGTTTCTTGATTATCGTTCATAGTACTGAGCAGGTCATCTGAATAATCTGGGTTCTCAAAGGAAACGGTGTAAATTGTGAACTTGTTTGGAAATGGAGATTTCGGTTCGCCTTAGATCACCTTGAATGACAGTGTTATCTTGGAGAGCATTTGCTTAAACCCAACGATTTGAATCCATGGTCTATGAGTGACCAATAATTCAGTTCACTAAAGACCAACTAAATGCCACACTCCAGTATTATGTGAATCAGTTCACCAGGGACGAATAGTGAGTGAAATCAGTTAATAACTTGGTTTTGTATGTGGTGCAAAATAGTCAGTTCCGTCTATGTATCTGATATGCTTAGTAAGGTAATGAAGCATTCAGTAACCATGTTTGAGTTTTAGGCTTGGCTGTCATTTGTTTGTCTTTTTCAACTTTGTAGAAAATATCAAAAGAATTAAGCTTAAATTATGTTGAAATCCATATTTTCTGAAAAAAGCTAGTTCATAAATTTTACCTAAGCATAAGATTGAGTTTATATCTCGAAGAAAAGAATATGGGATATACGACTTCAAGTGCATATCTCAATTGTAATTGGTTCTCTGGCATAATTTTTGAGCCAACAGAGGATCAACACTGTCCACAAGCTTTCATTTTCCTCTGACACGATGTTCTTCAAATCACCCACAGCCCCGTACGTGGCTAGTGACTCCCATTCCGGTTTCACTAGACGGCCTTATAAGTAGTGTTGCTTGAATATCTGCTCACCAAATATACAGCATAAATAGGAGGAACCTGAAAGAAACAACCTCCTCTACCTACCTATCTACCTGGGAAGCATCGTTTCAACTACAGGCGGACAGAACTGATAGGGATATCAAAGCAAGAATCAGGAAAGCAAGACAAGCTTTCATTACTCTCAAGTGTGTGTAGAGGTCAACAGCACTCATCATGAAAATGAAAATAAGATCCGGATTTTCAACTCCAATGTGAAGTCAGTGCTACTATACGGATCAGAGACTTGGTACGTAATGAAAATCACCTCAAACAAACTACACACCTTCATTAACAGCTGTCTTCGCTCAATACCACTCAAGATCAGATTGTTGGCCAGAAAATATCAGCAACAGAGATCTCTGGCAATGAGCGAACCAACCAAGAACCGATTGTGAAATAAATAGGCAGGAAGAAATGGAGATGGATTGGGCATACTCTGAGGAAACAAATCATGAAGCGACATCACTAGACAAGCCACTGCTCGAGTGGAACCCGAAAGGGAAGTAGCGAGTTGGTCGTCATTGCGAGAGTGGGGTGACATGGAGGAGGTGAAAACTCTAGCAGAGAACCGAACTCAATGGAGACACACGGCTAAAGCCCAATGTTCCTCTAGAAATTAAAGGAAATAATAATAATAAATATGCAGTCCATCTCCATTTTCTTCAGCACTTTTGTTAGACAGGAGTGTGTTGACTGATTCGTTACCACGGTTTCTTGTTGCTTTTGCATTTAGCCCGCTATCTGATATTCATTGTCAAGACAGTAAATGAAGGCACTGATGAAAGTCCACAGTAGCCTGTTGCAAATGATCTTCATGACTCTCAGGCCAACCTTTCCAGCTGTGTAGAAGCACAGACTGACATGATGTTAGTGTTAAAATTTCGGATTTTGTCTTTTGTGTTGAGTGATTACTGTGTATCTCGACACCAGTTTCAGAGTAATCAATGCCTGCTTTGCTTTTCCATTCCTAGCTGTCTGAGTTTAACATTCTCATGTGTGTGTCGCCTGTACACAGAATGATGTTGACTATCCTGGCAACCAAAAGAGAAGACTTCCTTTTCGATTCCTCACAGTGATAGTGACTGGTGTTTGCTGTTGTTGTTGGTGGTGGTGGTGGGATATCTTCATCACTTTCTTCGTGGTTACGGTCATCTGAAGTCTTGTCTGAGTTGTCTTTTCTGATCACTTGAATCTTTCCATATAATCCAATTATTCTAGGGTTTCAAGTGCTGGTTTGTAGGGATTTGATTGGTTACAAGATTTTCATCATGAGCTGACATTAGTTAGAGAACCATTGGAAAACCTGGAAGTACTGGACAGCTGTTTCCCCCGTCCTAGTTTGGGACTTTTCATCAGTACGCACACATCGGGATTTGAACCCAATACCTTCTGGTTACAAGGCGAGCTCGTTGACCATTAAGCCAGTGGGATCCGACCCAATCCAATGGCCCATGAATTCTAACTTCTGCCAATTCACGACATAGTCAATGTCTTCGGCGAGTATTTGTCCTGACAGCCGACCTGCTGCACCCCATGACTTCTCACTAGAACCCCAGGTAACTACATACCTGGGGTATTCTAGCTGGTGTTATCTTCACCTAGTTTACTCCCGATTATAAGCACAGAAAAGGTTAGTTAAGAATGAAGATGTCACCCGTGTCCATACAGAACCTTCAAAGAACAGGAATAATAAACTAACACAGAATGATTTATATTATTTTCGTATAATCAAATTCATTCAAGTTGGCATCATTCATCATTAAATACTATTATTATTATCATTGTTTCCTTTAATTCCTAGAGGAACATAGGGCTTCAGCCACACGTCTCCATTGCGTTCGGTTCTCCGCTAAAGTTCTCACCTGGCTCCACATCTGCCCACATGCTTTCATCTCCTCTTCACATGACCTCCTCCAGTTCACCCTCGCACTGACCACCAACTCGCCGCTTCCCTTTTCGGGTTCCACTCGAGCAATGGCTTGTCTAGTGATGTCACTTGATGCATTGTTTTCTCAGAGTATGGCCAATCCAATCCATCTCCATTTCTTCCTCCCTATATGTTTCACAATCGGTTCCTGTTTGGTTCGCTCCCACAGATCTCTGTTGCTGATCTTTCCTGGCCGGCCATCTGATCTTGAGTATTGAGCGAAGACAGTTGGCTGTTGATGAAGGTCTGTAGTTTGTTTGAGATGCTCTTTATGACGCGCAGTGCAAGTCTCTGATCTGTGTAGTGAGTAGCACTGACTTCACATTGGAGTTGGAAATCCGGATCTTATTTTCATTTTCATGCTGAGTGCTGTTGATCTCCACACAGACTTGAGGGTGGTGAAAGCTTGTCTTGCTTTCCCAATCCTCGCTTTGAAATCCTCATCAGTTCCGTCCGCCTGTAGTTGAAACGATTCTTCTCAGGTAGGTGAAGGAGGTTGTTTCTTTCAGGTTCCTTCCATGCATGCTGATTATTGTCTGTTGTTGTTGTTGTTGCTGTTGGTGGTGTTGCCCAGGAATCTTCATCACCTCTGTTTTCTCAATGTTCACCTGTAGTCCTTTCTTTGCTGCTTCTTCTGCCAACTTGTTGCTTTTCCCTTGCATATCTTCCAGTTTGTGGGAAATCAGACATATATGTGTTATCGGCGAAGTCCAGATCCTCCAAGTTTTTGTGTGTGTTCATTTTATGCCTGTTTCCACATTCTCCGCCGTCTGTCGCATTATCCAATCTACTGCAATCAAGAAAATCATTGGCGATAGTAGGCAGCCAGCTTGTCTTACTCCTGTCCTCACTTCGAGGGATTCTGTGAGTTTCCCGTTGTGGATTACTTGGCATGCAGCATTGTCGTACAGCTGTTGGATGAGATGTATAATTGTCGGTGGCACTCCGTAGTAGAGAAGTAGTTGCCAAAGCACCTCTCGGTCGACTCTGTGGAACGCATTTTCAAAGTCGATAAAGTTGAGATAGAGAGGTGACTGCCATTCCAAGCTTTGTTCACTAACTACTAAACTAAACTTTTTTCCTCAGATATATACTACTTAATTTACTAGTCAGTATGCTTCGTAGAAAATAAAGTCAAATAATGATGATCAGAAATCAAGTTTAAATGGGTTACTTAAAAAAAAAACGAAGAGTGAAAATAAAATCTGTTTAAAAAACACGAAATTTAACAATTAATTATGTTTTTTGATTACCTCTTCGTCAGGTTCTAGAGTTATATCGAAGTTAGTTGAGTGCAGATAGGCATATACACGCATACATACACATAAATGTACGTACATGTACTTAATCGTTGCGTTGAAAGACAACAGAAGATGACAACCTCCCGTTCACTGATCATTTCCTTTCTCTCTCTCCCTTCATCTTTAATATGTGTTCTTTATCTTCGTTGATAGTTGGTTAGTCGCCTTGAGGCCTAGTTTTGTATTAATCAGCTTGAATGTGATCAATTATGGACAACGGGGCCGGAGATTTGTTCTATGTTGATGACTCCTGATATATTTCGTGTTTGTAGCATGTCTTGACAATCTGAAAAAGACATACATACGATGAAGAACTACTGTATAGACAGAAAGTGAGAGAGATAGAGAGGGAGGTGGTGATGTCTCTGAAAGTAACGGTAGCTTGAATCCAGTAGGCGGGTGGGGAAGGCTGAGATTTCTTCTGGGGTTATGAAGATATAAACAAAATCAAGACGTCTACAACCTTTGACTTGTTTACTTCTGTCGTCTAAACTTCAGCGCGATTGTTCCTTTGGCAGGTGAATAGGAAGCGGAAATAATTCTCGTTTTATTTTGTTATTTTTAATCTTCATTTTTGTTTTATCTTTTGTAGATAAATGAATATTAATGACAGTGTGTTCTCTTGTCAAATTTTTCCACATCCTATTAGTGTCTAACAAGTATTTTTTAGGCTGTAAAGTGAATTCGTTAACATCAACATTGGTGAGTTTATTTCACACAGTGATTGTTGGACAGAATAACTTCAGCTGAAGGCGCCCTTCTCTATTCTTATAAGTTATTGTAGTCTAGTGGAGAAGATCTGATGCTTAGGGTGGCATATATCTATATATTGATTAAACCTGTAGCCAATCAAATCCCTTGAAACCAATACTTGATAATTAATCTGATGCTCACTGACAACTGGCAGTATGCAGGATGTTACCTGGAGTTCTAGTGACGAGTCGTGACCGGCGGAGTCCACCAAATCAGGTGAGAGAACGATTACTCATTAATGACACTGGCTTGTGGTTGCGCGATATTTACCGGAAATTGGCAGAAGTTGAAATTCATGAGGCATTTTGTTGGGTGCCAGCGGCTGAATAGTCAACGAGTTCTCCTTGTAACGAGAAGGCCCTGGGTTGAAACCCCCCGTATGGGTACTGCTGAAGAATCCCAAATTAAGACGAAACAACTGTTCAGTACTCCCTGGTTTCCAATGGTTTTGTAGTCGATGTCAACTCGTTATCAAACTTGTGAATATTTATTTTCTTGAATAGATAAACAAAATAAATCGATATTTGAATAATTAATTCATTATGATTAGTATATTCTAGTTTTTGTAGAAAAAATTGATTTGTTGAGACACACTAACAGCTTGGGTGTAGTAGGCAGTCCTGTGGTACATCTCATCTGCAGACGTCTCAGTGATCAAGGCACCGGTCTATTAATAGTCTTATATTAGTTGATATTAGACTGTGCAGTGGTCGGTTACCTTACCATATTGATAATAGCGGTTCTTGTTCGACAATCCAAGTAAATCAACACTGAATGCTGTTAGTAACCATGTGGGTGATCGTCTGGGGACATCAGGTTTTGCCGAGATTTTCGCGTCTTCAGTCCAGTGGGGGAACGCTAGTCAACCACAAGGACTGCATCTTCGACTATCCAATGGCAAACCGTGAAGAGAGGGCATTTCGGAGATGAGGCTGCTAATCCTACCCAGTATAAACAACACCGTCACTACTGAAACTTCAAAGCTTCAATGCCTACGTTCTCTTGGGAAGTCAAGGAATGAAAAAATGCTCCACAGATATGATATAATTTTAATGGACGATATATTATAAGCTATTCAAATCGGACCTATTCAATTACTAATCAGTGCAATCAGAGTGCGAAATACTTTAGATGGCTAAAACAAGTTAGTGTATACATTCACTCTTTTAGGATCTGTGTAAGAATGTGATGAAAGCTTCATGTATCTGTATAGCAGTATGATAGTTAAACTATGAAGGAGGTTTGTGCAATGTTAGCTAACATCTAGGGATGCTTCACGACTCCTTCAAATTTCTCGACTAAGTTATGTGATTCAAAATTGACATAAACAGACTAAAGTCCACGTGAATGCTAACGACTGTGAGCGAATCGGTCTAGTGGTTGATATCCAATTTAAAACTTGTATTGTGGATAATTCTGTATCTTCCTGTTTCTAAGTGTCAATGAAGAGATGGAAATCTTTTTGTGTGGAAGAATATGTTTAGTACGCCAGGTAATACAACTTAGTCGACTTCAAGTAATCAGAACTAATGTCCTGACAAAAACTACTCTGATCGCTTTTAACGACGTTAACCGCAAAAACAGCAATAGTGCTACGGGTGCCAGAAAACAAGAAGAGGAAACTCACTGTTAGCGAGAGAATTTTTTCTGTTTTCTTGAAAAACAGTCCAAACACTTTAGAATAATGTTAGGTACATAAGTTTCAAATGACCTTGACAGCCACTAAATTCGAAGAATCCCGAATACGCACTTCATCCTGTTTGGAACTTGCCAGCTGGATGTACCTGCATTCTTCACTGAGACTCCAACCCAGTACCCATCGTTTCAAACGCCAAGGTATCAACTACTCAGCCACCTGGGCCTCGATAACCATCTCCCATGCGACAGGTGTCGGTTATTATTTATTTTTAATTCAATTTTTAATTTTTCCGTTGATTCACTGGACTGAAATATCCGACGTCTGTTGGCATTTCGGCTCCTTGTGCGGTTGCTACGACACTGTCTGAGGATTAACTTTAAGTAGTTTTCTGGAGTCGACTTGTCTAGAGGTGCTGAATATTTCAGTCCAGTGAATCAGCAGGAGAGTTATCAACGAATGAGAGTACGGATTTCACAAAGAGTGAGAATTACAGAAAGCTCCATAAGTAAGTGATAATTGCGAAATACAGTTATTTTAACGTTATAAACTAACGTCTGGGAAGAATTGGAAGTACATAACAAGCAGCCATAAGAAGAACCAGGGGTTGACACTCAAAAATCAATTAATTATATTAGATTTTGTTATAATTATTTTTCGAATAATAAAGTATAAAGTGATCCTTAAGGAGTGGCCTGCACTGATGCATCGACCACAGATAAAGAGTGAAACAACTGAATATGCGGACAACTTCATTTATTTGAGAAGTTACTTTAGACTTACAATGCTCTGGATGCTGAGTTTTTGTCTGTCCTTTACCAAACCACGATAGGAGATGTTCACTAACACGTTGGTTAAGCTGTCAAGTAGTACGCCAAACATAACTGTCACCGAAGATGCAGTTGAATTGATAAATGCATATAGATGTGGTAAAACTATCTAGCTTATCCTTTGTTTGGATCCCAATCATTCGTCGGCTAGAGAATGACAAACATAGGTATGCTGCGTAAAACGTTCTTCGTATACGTTTTATATTACAAAACGTAGGTCTCAGAAAACACAGCATAACTTCTTCTATTCTATTATTAGCTTAACAAAGCTTTTTCGTTTTAAACAGACAATTGTTTAGTAATGAATGATATATCTGGTATTTATAGTACTCATAAAACTTTCTGATATCCCATGGGTAATATTAAACTAGTTTAGTTAAATACAATTTATGTTTGTTATTACCATTTTTGATTATTCAAATATTTTACTCACATGATGTAAAGATAATCGTAAATTGTGGCGTAGGGTATTTTATCTTGCTGATCTTGTAGAAGGCAACCACCTTTTACTAGTCTATATATGAATGAATACGCTGTCGCCTGAAATTTGTAAAACTTACTGTGTGATGTAGATTAGCTCTAGGCTATGGTTTATATTATTCATTAACCAGTATTCAACTTAAACATAAGAATAGAATTTAAGCGACAGGAGACGAAAGACTTGGTCAGAAATGTTTATTTGGGAAATTGGTATCTCTATATATAGCCAAATTATGTATAACTTATCTTCAACGCACCCTTTGCATAGATAATAATAATAATTTACTTTATTCCAAAAACAGTACTTATAATACAGAATGGAATTCTCAGTATTTGTCACAATATTGCATCTGATTTACTCAAAATATAAATAAAATTAAAAATTAAAACAAAATTAATCGGAGGAATTTGTCCACATTTACAACATGAAGTCAAAAATATTCGAATTAAGATTATTAAATATAATAATAATAATAATAACAGTGAGTTTGTTTCAAACGGTATTGTCGATTCAGTTTGGAAATTTTAGCATGTTATAGATTATTGGATCTAATGTTCTGTTGATATAGTATATTGAGGGGAAATACAAAAATAACAGTTTTAATACAGCTTAAATTATGTCCACACTTATGAAAAATAAAATAAACAAGACGAAAAAATTGAGAGGATTATAAATATAAGAAATACAATAACAATAAAGTTTGATGCTTTAACGGTGAAGGAAATGGTTTATTTAGTGGTGCTAAGAAGGTTAGTTAGTTCATGTCTGACACTGTTTTCATCACATAAAGTACGTGCTAAATATGGTATAGTGGAATTTTTATGCTTAGACGTACGTGCATAAAGTCTTCTGAAATGGCTTCTTGTTTTACCTGAGGAGACACAAGGTTGGAGCTGCGGGTTAAGTGGGTGCTCACAGTCTGACAAAATTCCTTTAGCGAATTTGTTGCATGACATCAAGTGCCTATCAGTGACAATGTCAACGATATGGCCCAATGGGATACCACTCGCCCCACTGACTGACAGTCTTCAGAGTTCTACGAAGTATGACATAGTCCTTTTTAAGCAATCCAGGAAAGAATAAGGGTGAACAGTAAAGAAGAATAGGTAAGATGCACGAGTTGACAAACTGTAAGAGGAAGTGTTGGTTGAGTTATGCCTGAGTGCCTTAACTTTTTAATGTAAAAGGCGGACGAAATATTCTTTTAGAAATCGCTGAGACATGGGAAGACCAGGATATGTCAGAAGAAAGAATCAATTCAAGATACTTAACTTCAGGCTTGATTTCTATATCACTATCATCAATTTTCAACGATTGTAGGAATTCACTGCTTCGTTTAACTTTCTTTTACACCGGAAACTAAACTTAACAGTCTGATATTTGGAAGGATTAAGTTTAAGGCCGTTGGACGAAGACCATTTGCTAATTCCTGATAGAAAGTTGTTTATCTTAATGCAGTCAAGCTGGGAGTTAACAGACACTGAAATAGTTAGATCATCGGCATACTTAACAAAGTTCATTTCATCAGAGTGAGGCAAGTCATGCAAGAAGAAAGAAAACAGAAAAGGAGAAAGGACAGCACCTTGAGGGACACCAGCCTCAGTAAGCAATGAAGTGGACGACTTTCCCTGACATACAGTGTACTGCTTTCTTCCTGAGAAATAAGATCTTCGTGTTGCGGTACTTTTGGACTTCATGTTGTGTTTCTTTGTGTTCCTTTCATGTCTCCTATGTATCTCCACAACGCTGTATTATTTGCCTTCTCTGAAATCAAATGTATCTCACTGCTGTTTGGTGTTTTTATGCCGATGAACGTCTCTTTATACACTACTGATAAGTCATATCAGTGGCATACGCCACACTGTGGTAGAGTATAACGCCATGGTAGAATAATTTTATTTTTGGTGACATCACACAGTGATAACTTTTTGAGCATATCAAGGTGATATGAAATGATTATGAGTTATAAATAGTTTGACTGATTTCTTTCTAAGTAAGCTAGAAAAGGGACCTTTGAACAACCTTATCAGAAAGTTCTCATTTTATTGCCGGTATATGGATGACACCTTGATTCTTTGTGATAATGATTCGGACAGGAGTACAATAATTACTGAATTCAATGAAGTACATCCAGCTATAAAATTCATGTGCGAAGAGGAATCGCAAAACAGAATTGCCTTCCTGGATGTCCTCCTTACAAGAAAGCCAGATAGTCGAATAAAATTAAATTTGCATAGAAAAAGTACATGGACAGGAAAATATGCACATTTTCACAGCTTCGTTCCTCTCAAGTACAAAAGAAATTTAGTAAAGACCCTCAGCTACAGAGTTAGAGCTATATGCTCAGAAGAAGTAATTGAAGATGAATTAAGCATTGTATATGATACTTTGATTGAAAATGGCTATCCGGACAAATTTATCAAGAAACACATGACAAAGAAAGCGGAAAAGGACTACTCACTATCCGTAAACAAGAAGCCTCTTTATATACGACTGCAATTCAAGGGCGATATACCAAGTGAAATAATTACGAAGAAATTAAGAAAATCAGTTCAAAGAACTTTTAATGCTGGCGAACTACACGTATTATTCTCTACACGACCGATGGTGATTCCTTGACTGAAAGATGAAGTACCTAGACTAGCCACTTCAAATTGTATCTACCAGTTCAACTGCGCTTGTGGAGCGAGTTATATCGGCCGTTGCTCTATGAACTTGATTTTTCGTGTTCACTCGAGAACATCTCCCACTATGGCTAAGTAAAGGTGTAGCTAAAATCATCAACAGTTGCATATTGGACCATCTGTTGCAAACCAGCCACAAAGCCAGCGTTGAAGAATCCTTCTCTATCATCTACCGGGTGCCAAATAAATTGCCAAAATCATCGAAGCATCACATGCTCCAAACAGCAGAGGCTATTGCAATTCGCGTGAAACATCCAGTGCTCTGTGTACAAAAGAAGCAAGTTCAGCCCCTACTACTGGCCTGGCCGGTCTTCAGTAGAGACTATAAATTCATGAATTTGTATTACTATTATCTTTCCTAATTTTTCGAACATTCAGCTTATTTTATGTTGATGCTATTCAGCTGTAATCTACTGCTATTATTGATTTGATGTTATTTTAAAATAAATGTTTTTCATAACACTAATTCATTAATTCACTATAATGTATATATAACTGTAAAGCGTAATGATGAAGTTATCGAAAAGAGTATTCTTTGTTGAGTATACATTCTTTCGGAAATTATAAGTAGTTCTCGAAATGTCATCAATAAATGAATGCTACTGTAAAGTTACTCAGGGTACGTGTCATGGAAACCATTTCTAGATTTTCATCAACAGATGCCTTCGTTGTCTCTATACAGATGGCCGACTACAAGGATAAGCAAGCACCAAAAGACTCTTGCAACAAACCAACCAAGTACCTGTCGCTCCACAGTTATGTGGAATGAAGTGGAGATGGATTAGACAAATGCTGAGGAGACATTTAAATGACATCCCACTCTAGGTAGATCATCAAGTAGAACCTGAATGGGAAGAGATCGTGAGAAGAATAAATGGAAGCTCGAGAATTCTTCTCGCAACTGGCTACAACCTGAACAATATAAAAATATAAAGATTTGAACAAACTTTCTCCATGGTGACAAGGAGTAATTGGTAGGAAATGAGAATAACATAAGTCGGGAATGGTGCAAGTCATTAAATAGTTAGGAGTGAAAACGATAGACTATTTATGGGATAATTAGACGAATAAGCTTGGAAACAAAAGGACAGAGTTCAACATATCGTTTTTGGGTAGAAATAAAGTTTAACTAGAAAAAGTAAAACAACGTAATAAGTTATGAAATATGAATAAAGGCGGTGGGGGTGAGGTGAGTCATGGTTAGAATAAAGAGACGCAATAAAATTTGTACACTTTGTTATCAGCAAGACAGTGTATCTCTCTGAATACGTAAATTTGGTTTCAATCGTTTGATGGCGATTGCCTCAGCAAAACTCAGCAAGCTACCTTTATTTTTATTTAATTGAATTTTAGATTTTCCCGTCGATTGATTAGACCGAAGTGCTCGGTCTCAGTTCAATTAAATAATTAATATGACCCGTTGCACAAGAAGTGGCTCTCGTGGCCCAAGTGGTGTAGTGGATAACGCTTTGGCGTTTGAAACTATGGGCACTGGGTTCGAGTCTCGGTGGAAACATCATCACTCTCTAGGGAATGCAGGTACATCCAGATGACGAGTCCGAAATAGGACGAAATATGTCTTATCCTGGATTCCACTGCTAGTCACCATCCACCAGTTAACTACCTTTATTTTGTCTGTTAATTATTTTGAACGCCTTCAGATTGTTCACAGTGTAACCAGTGTTCAAAAGATGGTGTGCAACTGCACTGTTTAATGCCTGTGAGCCGTTTAGTCTCAATTTCTTTGGTATGTGTTGAGAAATGCGGAGAATAGCCCTTTTCTCTGCTTTAACCAAGTAAAGTTATTTTATTTTGGAGGTTTTCGACTTTGCATATCCAATCGAAGAAGCCACAACAAATTGAAGCCATAGTGATGAGATTTTTTTCCAAACCAAAGCAGACCCTGTATTTTTCAAAGACTAGGGTGGCATTCTTATATCGGGTTTGTATTCATTTTGACCCACAGATGTTTCTCAGCTAGAGAACAATGTAAAACCCGGGGTAATTGTATCATTTTCGTCTTAATTATCTGGTTCATCAACAGTGTGGCAGTCACTCTCTATCTCAACTTCATCGACTTTGAAAAGGCCTTCGACAGCGTCGATCGAGAAGTGCTTTGGCAACTACTCCGCTACTACGGGGTGCCACCGACCATTATACATCTCATCCAACAGCTGTACGACAATGCTGCATGCCAAGTAATCCAAAAGGGGAAACTCACGGAATCCTTTGAATTGAAGACGAGAGTAAGACAAGCTGGCTGCCTAATATCACCAATGATTTTCCTGATTGCGGTAGATTGGATAATGCGATAGACGGTGGGCAGTGAGGCAACAGGCATAAAATGAACACACACAAAATACTTGGAGGATCTGGACTTCGCCGATGATATATGTCTGATTTCTTACAAACTGGAAGATATGCAAGTGAAAAGCAACAAGTTGGCAGAAGAAGCATCCAGAGAAGATTGGACTTCAGGTGAACATAGAGAAAACAGAGGTGATGAAGATTCTTAACCAACAGCAACAGCAACAGCAACAATAACAGACAACAATCAGCATAAATGGAAGGAACCTGAAAGAAACAACCTCCTTTACCTACCCACCTACTTGGGAAGCATTGTTTCAACTACAGGCAGAGAGACCTGACGAGGATATCAAAGCAAGAGTCGGAAAAGCAAGACAAGCTTTCACTACTCTCAAGTCTGTGTGGAGATCAACAGCACTCAGCATCAAAAATAAGATCCGGATTTTCAACTCCAATGTGAAGTCAGTCAGTGCTACTATACGGATCAGAGACTTGCATTGCGCGTCATAAAGAGCATCTCAAACAAACTACAGACCTTCATCAACAGCTGTCTTCGCTCAATACCAATCAAGAACAGATTGTCGGCCAGACAAGATCAGCAACAGAGAGGGATCTCTGGGAGCGAACCAACCAGGAACCGATTGTGCAACAAATAAGCAGGAAGAAATGGAGATGGATTGGCCAAACTCTGAGGAAGCCATCAAGTGACATCACTAGACAAGCCATTGCTCGAGTGGAACCTGAAAGGGAAGTGGCGAGTTGGTCGTCAGTGCGAGGGTGACATTGAGGAAGTCATGTGGAGAGGAGATGAAAACGTGTGGGCAGACTTGGAGCCAGGTGGAGACTCTAGCAGGGGAGCGAACGCAATGGAGACGCGCGGTTGAAGCCCTATGTTCCTGTAGGAATTAAAGGAAACAGTAATAATAATAATCAACAATGTGGATTAGATGAACGTCACAATACTGCACCAAGGCCTATCAAGCTATGAAGTAAGTTCTTCCATGCTTTAGACAATAAGATGATAGATACTGGTCAATGATTTTTAAATGTCTAATTCATGATGAAGTGTTATCAAGGCTTGAGCTCGGTAATAATCCCACAGTCATCAGAATTTACCAAAGATGCAAAGTGTTTATCCCTCTAAATAAAGAATAAACTGAGGGTAAACATCAATTGTTGGGTTATACTTAAGCATCCTTTTCTATAAGATCTGATGTTTCGTGCATCACACTGGTTAATGAGTTGTCTAAAATAATGAATCATTTGATCACCTTCTACTTTTCACCTTCATCATTTTCTGAATATCCAGAAATTTAAGCCAAACTGAGTAGATTATTATTATTATTGTTTCCTTTAATTCCCACAGGAACATAGGGCTTCAGCCACACATCTCCATTGGGTTCGGTTCCCCGTTAGAGTTTTCATCTGGCTCCAAGTCTGCCCACACGTTTTCATCTCCTCTCCACATGACTTCCTCAATGTCACCCTCGCACTGACGACCAACTCGCCACTTCCCTTTCAGGTTCCACTCGAGCAATGGCTTGTCTAGTGATGTCACTTGGTGGCTTCCTCAGAGTTTGGCCAACCAATCCACCTCCATTTCTTCCTGCTTATTTGTTGCACAATCGGTTCCTGGTTGGTTCGCTCCCAGAGATCCCTCTCTGTTGCTGATCTTGTCTGGCCGGCCATCTGATCTTGATTGGTATTGAGCGAAGACAGCTGTTGATGAAGGTCTGTAGTTTGTTTGAGATGCTCTTTATGATGCGCAGTGCAAGTCTCTGATCAGTATAGTAGCGCTGACTGACTTCACATTGATTGAAGTCAGTGCTACTATACGGATCACATTGAACAAGTGAAAGTGAATTAAGATCTGCCTGTTAATTAAGTCTGTTAGCAAAGTGAAAGACTTAATTAGCAACTTTCAAATTAGTCCCCCACTTTGTGATTTTCACAGTTCGAGGTGAACTTCCACCACATAATGTCCTCATTTTTATTATTCCCTTGGATTCCAAGTGGAACGTAGGGATTCAACAGTACATCTCGACTTTTTCCTACTCTCAGGAGTCCTTTTCAGCTGCCCTCCACACGATTGCCTGTAAGCTTTCATCTCTTCCTCACACCATCTCCTCCATTTCATCCTCGGACACACGCCCAGCTAGTCAGTTTCTATTCGGGTTCCACTCAGTGGTTTCCATGACTCACTGTGTCAATCGATGGGCTCCTCAATGTGCGTCTAACCAATCCCCATTTCTCGGTAAATTTGTTGAGCAATAAATGGGATTTTGATTGGCTTGTTCCCACGGTTTCTTGTTACCAATTCTTTCTGACAGACTATTTGATTTTCAGTATTGAGCTAGAGAAGGCATCTGCTGATAAGAATCTGCAGCAGCCTGTTTGAATTGCTTTCCGTGACGCGGGTGCCAAGTTTCTGACCCATATAGAAGAGGTGACTGAATAATGGTGTTGAGAATCCGAGTTTTGGTCCTTCCACTGAGTGGAGAAGGTCGGCAAAACTGACTTCAGAGTGACGAAGGTCTACTTTGCCTTTCCTTAGGAAACCACGTAATACCATAGACACCAATCAAGAAGAGAAGCATAAATGCATGATGATATACACCACTGATTGATTGATATGAATGAGCGATTGTATACCAGTCACATCAACCAGTATTGCTTGCTAGTCGATTAGTTTGAAATGAAACAGCTGCCTGGGCTGAGTCGTACCGGGTAAATCAGTGATGAGCTGGGTCCCGAAAGAAGGAAACATCCGTCAGGTGTTTAAATCACTTCAATCTGGCTGGCTGACCAGAAAACACTACGGGATGGTATGAGCATTGTTCAGCTACTTGTTCGTATCAACCAATCAACCAATCAATCAAACCTCGTGTGACCGATATCTTCGTTTCATTTCATTCGCCAGTCAGTTATACTGAACTTTTCTCCATCAAAGTGAAACTAAGATACTCTTGTCACTAGAATCGAAAGTTCCAATATGGTAGAATGCCTAATGGTTTTGGATCCCTTCGTTCATTTATTCGGATATGAGTAAGTAATGATGGAATGTGCCCAACTAAAACAAGACATCTAGACAGTGGTTTAGAATTTTCAGTAAATTTTGTTGCAGTCTGCATTATTTGAAAAACAGCTTAAAGTTAGAAGCTTCACCAACAACAAATAAAGTTATTAATGAAACAAGTGGAAATCTAGGTGATGGTAATGTCCTGCGAAATGATCACTCTGTTAATTTTTGGGCTTTATTATTATTTTCCTTTAATTCCTACAGGAACATAGGGCTTCAGCCATGCGTCTCCATTGCCTTCGATACTCTGCTAGAGTCTCCACCTGGCTCCAAGTCTGCCCACACGTTTTCATCTCCTCCTCACGTGACCTCCTCCAAGTCACCCTCGCACTGACGACCAACTCACCGCTTCCCTTTCGGATTCCACTCGAGCGATGGCTTGTCTAGTGATGTCACTTGATGGTTTCCTCAGAGTATGGCCAACCAATCCACCTCCATTTCTTCCTGCTTATTTGTTGCACAATCGGTTCCTGGTTGGTTCGCTCCCAGAGATCCCTCTCTGTTGCTGATCTTGTCTGGCCGACAATCTGTTCTTGATTGGTATTGAGCGAAGACAGCTGTTGATGAAGGTCTGTAGTTTGTTTGAGATGCTCTTTATGACGCGCAATGCAAGTCTCTGATCCGTATAGTAGCACTGACTGACTTCACATTGGAGTTGAAAATCCGGATCTTATTTTTGATGCTGAGTGCTGTTGATCTCCACACAGACTTGAGAGTAGTGAAAGCTTGTCTTGCTTTTCCGACTCTTGCTTTGATATCCTCGTCAGGTCTCTCTGCCTGTAGTTGAAACAATGCTTCCCATTTAGGTAAAGGAGGTTGTTTCTTTCAGGTTCCTCCCATTTATGCTGATTGTTGTCTGTTGTGGTTGCTGTGGGTGTTGGCCAGGAATCCTCATTACCTCTGTTTTCTCTATGTTCACCTGAAGTCCAATCTACTCTGGATGCTTCTTTTTCCAATTTGTTTCTTTTCGCTTGCATATCTTCCAGTTTGTGGGAAATCAGACATATATATGTTATCGGCGAAGTCCAGATCCTCCAAGGTTTTGTGTGAGTCCATTTTATGCCTGTTTCCTCATTGCCCGTCTCGCTGTTTGTCGCATTATCCAGCCAACTGCAATCAGGAAAATCATTGGCGATAGTAGGCAGCCACTTCACTTCGAAGGATTTCGTAAGTTTCCCATTGTTGATTACTTGGTGTGCAGCATTATCGTACAGCTGTTGGATGAGATATATAATTGTCGGCGGCATCCCATAGTAGCGAAGAGTTTCCAAATTACCTCTCGATTGAAGCTGTCGAAGGCCTTTTCAAAGTCGATGAAATTGAGATAGAGAGGTGACTGCCATTCCAAGCTTTGTTCAATGATGATCCGTAATGTGGGGATCTGATCAATACATGAATTGTTTCTCTAGAATCCAGCCTGTTCCGGTTGAAGTTTTTCATCTAGGACATGTTTGATTCTCACCAGGATGATGCGGCTTAGTACTTTGCTTAGAATTGACAGGAGTATCCCAACTTTTAGATTACTGAACAAGTAATCTAAGATCTGTCGGTTCGAATCAATCCATGACCCACAATTTAATTTCCCCCTAAATCATGATTTAATCTTAGGCTATTCAAAATGGTCTTCTTACAAACAATGAAGTTGTTAGGTTAGGTTACGAGTTCATATGGATAAGAGAAACATTGGAAAACAGGGAGCACTAGAAGTTTGTTTCATCCGACTTTGAGACTGATCTGTAGTACTGTGAAGAAGACAAGACTGAGGAGACTGAAAGGATTGTTTATTTGGTGAAACGTATGGTACATAGCTAAATTTGGAATACCATATTCTAAACCGGCCATTTGCACATCTTTACCACATCCTTGACGAATTGGTCGAATATCGTCTCATTCGATAGCTTCTTGGATTCTGCATCATATGGTAACATTCTTCTCATGGTTCTCTTCTTTGATTGCTCTTTCCAGTGTGCCAAACATGTTGTTACTTCGTTCCTGATATACTACTTATATCGGATTATAAGTAGCACTCACCACACTCGCCCCCTCATTATAAAGTCTCTCCTGTAACCGCCTTGATCGCCGCACAGACGTTTCTTCCTGCTGCTCTTCTGGTACCTCATCTTGACATTCTTCTCTCCATCTTTGTAGCAGACTGGCGTTTACTCTTTTCTCTTTATCTCCTCTCTTTATTGTGTACACTGGACCGCGTCTCGATGTGACCACATATGGTCCCTCCCACTTCGGCAGAAGCTTTCCTGATCCTGGTCCACTTCCGGTAGTATACTTTCGTTCTCTACATTTCACCTGGTCACCTACTTCAAACAGCTTCCAAGCTTTGATTTGTTTCTTGCCATAATTTTCGATGTCTTTCTTGCGCTTCTCTTGTATATTCTGAATAGCTTGTTTCCGCTCATTTGTCCATCTCTTACTGTTCCATTTTTGTTGTGTTGGCCAAGTCTTATGGTGCACCGGTAAGCGTGGTTTCCTCCCATACATCAGCTGGAAAGGCGACTTTTTTGTTGTCCCTTGTACTGTGGCACGATGTGCTAGTAATACCAACGGTAAGTCAGTTTCCCAGTTGCCTCTTTTCGCAGCTAGCCACTCCTTGAGTGTACGATTGTTCCTTTCAGTTAAGCCGTTTGTCTGCGGATGATACGGAGTCGCTCTAATCCTCTTAATACCCAGTGCCTCCAGACGAGTCTTGAACTCCTCACTTTCAAAACAGGGGCCTTGATCTGTCAATATCATTTTCGGTACACCATGATCCGCCACAATATGTCGAATGACCGCCTCGGTTACGGTCTTGGCGCGCTGATCTGGAATCGCTACAGCATTTACCCACCGCGTGGCGTGTTCCGTCATCATTAAAATGTATTGATTTCCACTTGCTGTCTGAGGGAAAGGACCCATTATGTCCACGGACCATAAGTCACCAACCGCCGTTACGGGTATCGTTTGTAGCTGCGGTCGAATGCACCGATCACCCTTCATCAATTGACACTGTGGGCAAGCGAGTACGTAGTTTGCAATATCGCTTCTCATGTTTGGCCAGTATGCACTTTGGCTCACTAGGTCGTATGTTCGTGTAACTCCTGTATGGGCTAGTTGGTGGCATTCTTGAATGACCCCACGACGAAGGCTTTTTGGTATCACTGTAACCCAGCTACCATCACTGTCTTTCCAAGTTAGGACGCCGGCAGCGTTTAGTTTGAGTCTATGTTTTTGCTGCAGTAGCATCTTTAACTCTCTATTCTCTGCTGCCATTTCAATTTCTTTCCCTTCACGTATCATCTGAATGACTGTCTTAAGAGTAGGATCCGACTTCTGGTGGCGAACAAGTTGTAAGGGATCTTGCTCCAAAGCGTTTACTGGATACGCTACTTCTGGTAGTTCAGTCTCATTATCTGATCTCGACAAATAGTCAGCTATTACATTTTCTTTTCCTGGAATATGTCCAATCGTGAAGTCATACTCTTGTAGGCGTAACATCCATCGTGATAACTTCCCTCGTGGATCCCGTGCTGTTTTCAACCACTGAAGAGGTTTGTGGTCGGTCTCAATGTGGAATCGGCGGCCGATCAGATATGGTCTCCATTTTTCTAGTGCCCATACGATAGCTAAACACTCCTTTTCCACCGTAGAATACTTCTGTTCTGCAAGTGTCAACACACGGCTAGCGTATTCAACAACCCCATCTGTTTGTCTTAAAACAGCACCTATACCATAATCACTGGCGTCTGTCGAAACTGTGAACTGCTTCCCCGGCGCTGGCAGTTTCAACGTCATCTGTTGACCATCTAACAGCTCTTTAATTCGCTCAAACGTTTGCTGTGCCTCTTCCGTCCACATGAATTTTGCGTCACTCAGCAACGTATATAGCGGTTTTGCTATCTCATTGAAATTTTTGACAAATCGGCTGTAGAATGCCGCTCTTCCCAAAAACTGTCTCAGCTTTCGCTTTGAATTTGGCACTTCGCTGGTTTTGACCGTCAGGATTTTCTCCGGCAATGGCCGTATTTCGCCATTTCCCACTTTGTAACCCAGGAGGACAACCGTGTTTTTAGCTATTTGGGACTTGTTCTTATTAATACGCAGTCCAAAGTCATCAATTCTCTTTAAGATAGCTTCGATGTGGTCTATATGGTCGCTTTCTGTCTCACTATACACCACCAAGTCATCTCCATATACTTCTACGTTCTTCAGACCCTTCAGTAATAAGGTCATTAATCTTCTGAATGTAAATGGGGCACCTACCAATCCAAATGGCATTCGTTTAAACTGGTATTGTTTCTGCCCGACTGTGAAAGCTGTTTTACTTCGATCACTTTCTGCTATTGGGATTTGCCAGTAACCCGATCGTAGGTCGAACACGGTGAATAACTTGGCTTTATGAAGGCGATCAAGAGTTTCTGTTACGGTAGGCATTACACACTGTTTTACTTCGGTGAGGCTATTCAGCTGTCTGAAGTCGACACAAAATCTATATTTCCCGTTAGCTTTCTTCACCAAAAGGATTGGCGAACTGTACGGACTGTCGGCTTCTTCGATTATTCCGTCGTTTAACATTTCTCTGACTTGTCGGTTAACTTCTTCTTCAAGGTGAACCGGAACTCGTCGCGATGAAAAGACTGTCTTCCCCGTATCCTTCAGTGGGATGTTATGCTTTACCTTATCACAATAACCGTATGGGTCTCCATCACTAGTGAATAAACCGGCATATTTACTCATCAACGTGGTTAGACGTGGTGCCTCTTGCTGAACAATGGTTGTGGTTTCCACCTCAGCGACTTCACTATTCTCATGTATCGCGAATTGCCCGTGTTTTGTGACCACTTTTCTATTCTTCATATCGATTACAGCTCCTACTTCTCTGAGAAAGTCTGCTCCCAAAATCGTTCGTCTTATATCAGAAGTTACAATAAACGGATATCGTATTTTTCCTGCTCCAATCTCTACAACGCAGTCTGAAACGCCAAGAATGTGCAACGGATGTCCTCCTACCGTCTGAACTGCTAATGTGCACGGCCTTATTTCCTTACACTGTTCTCTACCTATCAACGAAACTGCCGCCCCTGTGTCGATCAAACAAACTATTTCTTTTTCGTTCACTCGTAATCTCCCGTACACTGAACCTCTTTCGACTAACCCGACCACCTCTAAACGCGAGCGAGAAAAAGAAGGAAGACTGTATCGTTTAAGGTTTTTCTGCCTTCTTTTCGGGCAGTTTCTCTGCCAGTGACCGGTTCCTCCGCAAGCAAAGCACCTGTTGTTTGTTTTTTTCTGCATAGCTGCCACCTGTTGTTTCAACTCTTCAATCTGGTCTTCAATCTTCTTGGAATCTTGGCCCTCCGACATCACTGGAGCAACATGCGAGGTCATTATCTGCCTTGTCACCTTGGCCATTTCATAGACATCCATTGGCTGAGCTGCGTTAACTAGCTGCAACTGATGAGCGATATCTGTCGGGACGCATTCGAGGAACTGAGATGCAAGCAACTGCTCCCGTGAATCTTCGTCTAGGGTGGGTAACGCGCGTCGCAGGTGATTCGTCAGCGTTACTGCGAGAACCAACGGATCCCCATCCTGGCCAAGTCTCAGCGTCCGAAACTTCTGCAGCGCCTCTTGTCTGTCCGCAGGGCTGTCGAACTCGCACACGAGCCTCTCGACGACCTTGTCCCACGCCGCCTCACCTTCCAGCTCCCGAGCGTTGTCGTACGCAGCCTTCGCGCGGCCCCTCAGCAGCGTTCCCAAGACCACCAGCTTCGCCTTCTGCTCCTGCACTCCAACCAGCTCCGCGACAGCTTCGAAGTCCCTGAGGAACGTCCGCACATCTCCATCCTCGAACACCTGCGGCCACGGCACCTTCATCTCCGGCAGAGGCAGCGACACCAAATGTGAAGAAGACAAGACTGAGGAGACTGAAAGGATTGTTTATTTGGTGAAACGTATGGTACATAGCTAAATTTGGAATACCATATTCTAAACCGGCCATTTGCACATCTTTACCACATCCTTGACGAATTGGTCGAATATCGTCTCATTCGATAGCTTCTTGGATTCTGCATCATATGGCAACATTCTTCTCATGGTTCTCTTCTTTGATTGCTCTTTCCAGTGTGCCAAACATGTTGTTACTTCGTTCCTGATATACTACTTATATCGGATTATAAGTAGCACTCACCACACTCGCCCCCTCATTATAAAGTCTCTCCTGTAACCGCCTTGATCGCCGCACAGACGTTTCTTCCTGCTGCTCTTCTGGTACCTCATCTTGACATTCTTCTCTCCATCTTTGTAGCAGACTGGCGTTTACTCTTTTCTCTTTATCTCCTCTCTTTATTGTGTACACTGGACCGCGTCTCGATGTGACCACATATGGTCCCTCCCACTTCGGCAGAAGCTTTCCTGATCCTGGTCCACTTCCGGTAGTATACTTTCGTTCTCTACATTTCACCTGGTCACCTACTTCAAACAGCTTCCAAGCTTTGATTTGTTTCTTGCCATAATTTTCGATGTCTTTCTTGCGCTTCTCTTGTATATTCTGAATAGCTTGTTTCCGCTCATTTGTCCATCTCTTACTGTTCCATTTTTGTTGTGTTGGCCAAGTCTTATGGTGCACCGGTAAGCGTGGTTTCCTCCCATACATCAGCTGGAAAGGCGACTTTTTTGTTGTCCCTTGTACTGTGGCACGATGTGCTAGTAATACCAACGGTAAGTCAGTTTCCCAGTTGCCTCTTTTCGCAGCTAGCCACTCCTTGAGTGTACGATTGTTCCTTTCAGTTAAGCCGTTTGTCTGCGGATGATACGGAGTCGCTCTAATCCTCTTAATACCCAGTGCCTCCAGACGAGTCTTGAACTCCTCACTTTCAAAACAGGGGCCTTGATCTGTCAATATCATTTTCGGTACACCATGATCCGCCACAATATGTCGAATGACCGCCTCGGTTACGGTCTTGGCGCGCTGATCTGGAATCGCTACAGCATTTACCCACCGCGTGGCGTGTTCCGTCATCATTAAAATGTATTGATTTCCACTTGCTGTCTGAGGGAAAGGACCCATTATGTCCACGGACCATAAGTCACCAACCGCCGTTACGGGTATCGTTTGTAGCTGCGGTCGAATGCACCGATCACCCTTCATCAATTGACACTGTGGGCAAGCGAGTACGTAGTTTGCAATATCGCTTCTCATGTTTGGCCAGTATGCACTTTGGCTCACCAGGTCGTATGTTCGTGTAACTCCTGTATGGGCTAGTTGGTGGCATTCTTGAATGACCCCACGACGAAGGCTTTTTGGTATCACTGTAACCCAGCTACCATCACTGTCTTTCCAAGTTAGGACGCCGGCAGCGTTTAGTTTGAGTTTATGTTTTTGCTGCAGTAGCATCTTTAACTCTCTATTCTCTGCTGCCATTTCAATTTCTTTCCCTTCACGTATCATCTGAATGACTGTCTTAAGAGTAGGATCCGACTTCTGGTGGCGAACAAGTTGTAAGGGATCTTGCTCCAAAGCGTTTACTGGATACGCTACTTCTGGTAGTTCAGTCTCATTATCTGATCTCGACAAATAGTCAGCTATTACATTTTCTTTTCCTGGAATATGTCCAATCGTGAAGTCATACTCTTGTAGGCGTAACATCCATCGTGATAACTTCCCTCGTGGATCCCGTGCTGTTTTCAACCACTGAAGAGGTTTGTGGTCGGTCTCAATGTGGAATCGGCGGCCGATCAGATATGGTCTCCATTTTTCTAGTGCCCATACGATAGCTAAACACTCCTTTTCCACCGTAGAATACTTCTGTTCTGCAAGTGTCAACACACGGCTAGCGTATTCAACAACCCCATCTGTTTGTCTTAAAACAGCACCTATACCATAATCACTGGCGTCTGTCGAAACTGTGAACTGCTTCCCCGGCGCTGGCAGTTTCAACGTAATCTGTTGACCATCTAACAGCTCTTTAATTCGCTCAAACGTTTGCTGTGCCTCTTCCGTCCACATGAATTTTGCGTCACTCAGCAACGTATATAGCGGTTTTGCTATCTCATTGAAATTTTTGACAAATCGGCTGTAGAATGCCGCTCTTCCCAAAAACTGTCTCAGCTTTCGCTTTGAATTTGGCACTTCGCTGGTTTTGACCGTCAGGATTTTCTCCGGCAATGGCCGTATTTCGCCATTTCCCACTTTGTAACCCAGGAGGACCACCGTGTTTTTAGCTATTTGGGACTTGTTCTTATTAATACGCAGTCCAAAGTCATCAATTCTCTTTAAGATAGCTTCGATGTGGTCTATATGGTCGCTTTCTGTCTCACTATACACCACCAAGTCATCTCCATATACTTCTACGTTCTTCAGACCCTTCAGTAATAAGGTCATTAATCTTCTGAATGTAAATGGGGCACCTACCAATCCAAATGGCATTCGTTTAAACTGGTATTGTTTCTGCCCGACTGTGAAAGCTGTCTTACTTCGATCACTTTCTGCTATTGGGATTTGCCAGTAACCCGATCGTAGGTCGAACACGGTGAATAACTTGGCTTTATGAAGGCGATCAAGAGTTTCTGTTACGGTAGGCATTACACACTGTTTTACTTCGGTGAGGCTATTCAGCTGTCTGAAGTCGACACAAAATCTATATTTCCCGTTAGCTTTCTTCACCAAAAGGATTGGCGAACTGTACGGACTGTCGGCTTCTTCGATTATTCCGTCGTTTAACATTTCTCTGACTTGTCGGTTAACTTCTTCTTCAAGGTGAACGGGAACTCGTCGCGATGAAAAGACTGTCTTCCCCGTATCCTTCAGTGGGATGTTATGCTTTACCTTATCACAATAACCGTATGGGTCTCCATCACTAGTGAATAAACCGGCATATTTACTCATCAACGTGGTTAGACGTGGTGCCTCTTGCTGAACAATGGTTGTGGTTTCCACCTCAGCGACTTCACTATTCTCATGTATCGCGAATTGCCCGTGTTTTGTGACCACTTTTCTATTCTTCATATCGATTACAGCTCCTGCTTCTCTGAGAAAGTCTGCTCCCAAAATCGTTCGTCTTATATCAGAAGTTACAATAAACGGATATCGTATTTTTCCTGCTCCAATCTCTACAACGCAGTCTGAAACGCCAAGAATGTGCAACGGATGTCCTCCTACCGTCTGAACTGCTAATGTGCACGGCCTTATTTCCTTACACTGTTCTCTACCTATCAACGAAACTGCCGCCCCTGTGTCGATCAAACAAACTATTTCTTTTTCGTTCACTCGTAATCTCCCGTACACTGAACCTCTTTCGACTAACCCGACCACCTCTAAACGCGAGCGAGAAAAAGAAGGAAGACTGTATCGTTTAACGTTTTTCTGCCTTCTTTTCGGGCAGTTTCTCTGCCAGTGACCGGTTCCTCCGCAAGCAAAGCACCTGTTGTTTGTTTTTTTCTGCATAGCTGCCACCTGTTGTTTCAACTCTTCAATCTGGTCTTCAATCTTCTTGGAATCTTGGCCCTCCGACATCACTGGAGCAACATGCGAGGTCATTATCTGCCTTGTCACCTTGGCCATTTCATAGACATCCATTGGCTGAGCTGCGTTAACTAGCTGCAACTGATGAGCGATATCTGTCGGGACGCATTCGAGGAACTGAGATGCAAGCAACTGCTCCCGTGAATCTTCGTCTAGGGTGGGTAACGCGCGTCGCAGGTGATTCGTCAGCGTTACTGCGAGAACCAACGGATCCCCATCCTGGCCAAGTCTCAGCGTCCGAAACTTCTGCAGCGCCTCTTGTCGGTCCGCAGGGCTGTCGAACTCGCACACGAGCCTCTCGACGACCTTGTCCCACGCCGCCTCACCTTCCAGCTCCCGAGCGTTGTCGTACGCAGCCTTCGCGCGGCCCCTCAGCAGCGTTCCCAAGACCACCAGCTTCGCCTTCTGCTCCTGCACTCCAACCAGCTCCGCGACAGCTTCGAAGTCCCTGAGGAACGTCCGCACATCTCCATCCTCGAACACCTGCGGCCACGGCACCTTCATCTCCGGCAGAGGCAGCGACACCAAATGTGAAGAAGACAAGACTGAGGAGACTGAAAGGATTGTTTATTTGGTGAAACGTATGGTACATAGCTAAATTTGGAATACCATATTCTAAACCGGCCATTTGCACATCTTTACCACATCCTTGACGAATTGGTCGAATATCGTCTCATTCGATAGCTTCTTGGATTCTGCATCATATGGTAACATTCTTCTCATGGTTCTCTTCTTTGATTGCTCTTTCCAGTGTGCCAAACATGTTGTTACTTCGTTCCTGATATACTACTTATATCGGATTATAAGTAGCACTCACCACAGTACGTGCTTATGACCTCTCTGAGGAGCAAACGTAGGACCTTCAGGTTACAAGGAAAGCCCCACTGAACATTCACCCACTGCGATGGAATGCAGTTACCCGTGAGTTTTGACTACTACCAATTAGCGATGCATAACTTCACCGGTAGCCTATGTCATTGACGAGTGATTGTCTTCAAACGCGACATGATTGGCTACAATAGCCATGACTTCTAAGTGGAACTTCGCACAACTTTACTCTGTTGAGTATCAGAAAACTTTTCAAGTGTTGGTTTGCAGGGATCTGATTGGTTTCAAATTAGATCATTAGATTTATATCAGTTAGAGAACCATTGAAAACCAGGGAGTACTGGACAGCTGTTTCATCCTAGTTTGGGAATCATCGGCAGTACGCACCGTGATCAACTCGTAAAAAAAAACAAAAGTAACCCTTACAAACCAAACTATAGAAAATTAATCTGATGCTCGCTAGTGACTTGCTACAGGATGGAGTTTCCTGGAGTTCTAGTGAGAAGTCGTGACCAGTGAGGTCCATCCAGATGTCACGTATGAGGATGGATGTCCCACCGATGACACTGGTTTGGGGTCGTGCTAAATCACGAATTGGTAGAAGTTAGAATTCATGGGCTGGCCAATGAATCGGGTCCCAGTGGCTGAATGGCATACGAGCTTGCCTTGTAACTGGAAGGTCCTGGGTTCAAATCCCAGTGGGTGCGTTCTGCCGATGATTCCCAAACTAGGATGAAACAGCTGTCCAGTACTCCCTGGTTTTCAATGGTTCTCTAACTGATATCAATTCGTGATCAACTCGTAAAAACATAACTAACCCTTACAAACCAAACTATAGAAAATAGATCATTAGATGACATGAATTCTAGAACCACTAGAAAGCTGGGATAATTTAAATTTAAAAGCTGGGAGTACTGGACAACTGTTCCCTCGTATTTTCGGACTTACTATGGCCCTAGAAATCATGCATTGACGGAGGTTAGAATTTATGGGCCACTGGATTCCAACCGATGACTGAGTGGTCACCAGACCCGCCTCCTAACCTGAAGGCTCTAGGTTTCATTCTCGGTGAAGGTCTCGGGTACATACTGATGAAGATTCTCAAGCAAGGACGAAAATGGCGATCCAGTACTGGTTGGTTTTAAATTGCCCTCTAAATGATATGTGTCTGTAATCTTACTTCATATCAATCAAACCCCTGTCACCAAATACTGAGAAAATTAAGTTGTTAGTTCAGCACAGACGAATTTCAGATATCACATTCCGTATTTTTCTTCCATATGAATTTCTACGATAAAACAAATAATGAATTAATGTGTTTTAAAAGGCATCACAGTCTTTTTTCAGCTGCTACCAACATTCTATTCCGCAGTGTCAACAATTAGGACAATCCTCCGACTTGTAAGCCATTTGTTTTGTATGTATGTATGTATGACATAATGATTAATCGTTTCATTTCAAGTAGAGACAAAAAGGATGTTCTGCATGGTACTCGATGTTTTTTGAACGTAACTTAGTTTTTGTTAGATGATTTATCATTTTCTGTTATTTTCAAGAATGTAGTACTTTTGTAACTTATAAATAATGGTCTATTGAAACAAGTAATAGATGAAATGGACTCTAATTTTCGTTATTTTTGATAATATATTTTCAAAAGAATGCATACTGAACAAAGAGTACTCTTTTCGATAAATTCATCATCAGGCTCTACAGTCATATATACATTATAGTGAATGAATGAATTAGTGTTATGAACAACATTAATGTTGTTTAAATAACATCGAATCAATAATATTGATAGATTACAGCTGAATAGCATCAACATAAAATAAGCTGAATGTCAGAAGAATTAGGAAAGATAATAGAAATTCATGAATTTATAGTCTCTACTGAAGACTATGGCAGTAGTAACAGCTGGAATTGCTTCTTTTGAACACGGAGCACTGGTTGTTTGAGGCGAATTGCAATAGCCTCTGCTGTTTGGAGCATGTAGTGCTTCGATGATTTTAGTAATTTGTTAGGCACCGGATAGTGCTACCGGGTGCCTAACAAATTGCCAAAAACATTGAAGCACCGCATACTCATAACAATGGAGGCTGTTGCAATTCGCTTCAAACAACCAGTGCTTTGTGTTCAAAAGAAGCAAGTCTAGCCCGCACTACTGCCTTGGCCTTCAGTAGAGACTATAAGTTCATGAATTGGTAATATTATCTTTCCTAATTCTACTGACATTCAGCTTATTTTATGTTGATGCTATTGAGCTGTAATCTATCAATATTATTGATTCGATGTTATTTAAACAACATTAATGTTGTTCATAACACTAATTCATTCATTCATTATAATGTATATATAATTGTAGAGCCTGATGATGAAGGGGTTATCGAAAAGAGTACTCTTTGTTCAGTATACATTCTTTTGAAAATTTTAATGGGCATTTTTAATCAGATAATATATTTATTATTCTTGAATGAAGGCTTGAAAGCTTGCCTTGTGAAGAAGGTTATGGCGACAGATTCTCCTTTCTTGGACAGAAGAGAAGGTGGTTTACTCAAGAGAGGTATTTATAGAAAAGCTAGGTCTATATTTTTTTAGTTTTGTACCAATCCGATACAAAATGGATTTGGTCATATGCCTCAGAAATAGAGCAAGAAGGATTTGTACCGATGATTCCTTACAAAATTGAATTAGGATACGTTCAAAATTCCCTGGTCCGAATGGATTATCCTAGTAGATTTGTAAGAAGACATATGAGTACTGTGTACAATAAACAGAAATTTACAATAGCTAAGAAGAAAAAGCTGTTCTTGAAGCTGAGATTCAGTGGAGATGTGTATAGTGAAGTCCTACATCTAGGATTATCTACAGCCATGAAATGAACTTATATTGTTCAAATAAAAGATAAGTTACCTATTGTGACATATTGATGTGCACTTACAAATTTAGATGCTCCTATGAAGAAAGCTATATAGAGCGAACAACTAGAAGGCTTAACAAACACATTACTGAGCATTTTCCTTCATGGTTCGGAAAGGGCCAAACAAAATCCATAAGAAGCTGTATTTTGTCTTATTTGACTGATAGCAATCACCAAGTTTACAGAAAAAACGCTTTAAAGGTTTAAAGCAATTAGTTCCCTTTATGAATTTCAACAACACAATAAAAAGACGTAGTTTATCTGAAACGTGTAATGTATTGGCGCAACACATTTCGGACATTCTGATCACACACGTACTTGTCATACACAGTTTTTATATAGGTTTTAAAGGTTATCTGTGGCATTCCATCGAACTTTTCGAATAGCCAAGTTATAGGATTCGATATGCAAGCACAACCACCAAATCAAGGTAGTAGGTGCTGGTTGAATCGATTCAAGGTAGAAATGGCATGACATTAAAATTTGATCACATACGACCGAAGAGTACCAAACGGGATCAAATAAGCCATCTGGATTCAACTTCTAGAAAGTATCAACTTAATTTATATAGTGAAAATTGTCAGAGTAATGAATTACTAAAAATAAAATTATTCTATGAGACATTCTGAACTAACCAATATTCGTCAAACCATATATGTTGGTAATTTCAGAGGCCTCTTTAATGCCAACTTGCCATTTTCTCTATCCATTTTAAGAATTATTTTACCTTACTGATATGATAGTCATATCAATCTTGATCGAATGTAGACCCATTCGGTCTGTCATCTTGTCGACCATTGCTTAGTCACTAGTCTGTTATTCAATGATTTGGGTTTATAGAGCACTGTTAATAAATAATGTCACCGGCTAACTGTCTAAAGACTCCTATGAGTATCTATCAACATTCCTGACCGACGGAACCTTGCCGGTCAGGAATTCTAATTAAAACCACTGAAATAGATATTTTGTGCATCCAGTTTGTGGATTAAAATTAGTGTATCTGTTCTGATCTTGGTGTCAGTTTACATTCTAGTTAGTTGGTGGGAAACTTGATTTCATTTGTCTTTCTCACTTGCTGGTGTCCCCCAGTAAGACATACAGTTGCAAAGAAATAATACTGTTACACCAGGCAATATATCTTATTAACAGATTAATTTGGAGTTCAGGAGTAATTTCAGAGGTGTTCCTGATATATGGTAGGACGATTTTCCATTTGCTTTCATTGGATGTGGGTAGAATGGGGATCTTTTGACGAAGCTTTGTGGATATCCATTTTTCTGAAAGACAGTCATGAGATATTTCACCTCCATTCTCCTCAAAGTAGAGATGTTGCAATATGTCCCAGTTTTTTTAACATTATCTATATACAACGCCTTCTGCGTACTGTTGGGTATTTGATATATATCAGCTAAATTTTTGTATATACCTGAGTTCTTAATCTTCCTGTTCTTTTCTGCTTGACTAAGACATCTGAAAGTGGAATCTTGTTCTTCACTACCTCTTCTCGTGTAGTTCTGATGTCTCAGAAGATTTTTTTTGGTTAGGATGTAAAGGTTTTTCTAAAATATTACTTGCAGTTATCACGCATATATCATCCATCTAAGGTATCCAAATTTAGAGTTTGATTTTTGGTAGAATTATCGTTTCGAGTCTTTGTATAATAACAACTTCAGCAATAAACCCTCATATGGGTGATCCTAAATATTTAACAACTGAATTAGAAATATGCTGTTAGGCATAAATTTATGTATTTCATTTAAATAATCATGTTTAAGTTTAATAGGAAATTTAGCTGATAAATTCGTGAAGAGTTCCAAAAGTCCAATTCATATTGGAGCCTGCGTTGAAAAAGTTATCTTGAAAAACAATGAGAGCTTCCTAAATAAATCATCTACCTTAGGAGAAATCACTGTGTGGTGAGAGGTGTTTGTTAGCGGAAATTGATAGACAGTCATTTACGTCAATGTTAATGTCCCAAATCGGGGTCAGGAGAAAAAACAAGGACAAAGACTAACTGAACAACCAATGATAGAAGACTTTGCGTGGGCGGATACGATTAGCAGATATATGGTCTGACCATCAAAGAAACAGCCACAAAGACATGACAGAATAACTTTCAGTGAGAAAACAACCAATCAGAAGACGCTGTTTCTCCGCCAACAATAACACTAATAATAATTTACATCAAAATCTATAAATATCTCTTCATTTCGTCAATAAACGATCTGTTGTCTGACCCTTGTCTTATGTCGTTAAAACTGAATCAATAGCGAATAGCTGTTGAGCTGACTATTCAGTGAGAAAATCAGGAGCTGAAGCGAAACTGAGGATATTTGGGATTTCACCATGAACTGACATCGGTTAGAGAACCATTGAAAAGCCAGCTGAGAGCACTTGATAGCTATTTCGTCCTAGTTTGAGACTCTTGAGCAGTACGCACCCAATGGGGCTCGCAGACCGTTAAGCTACTAGGATCCCATCTAATAAACCATGAATTTCCGAGGACATTCGTTAGTGGTCGCCCGATATCTTGAATTAGCAGAAATCGGAACTCATGGACAGTTGGATGGTGTCCCAGTGACTCAGTCATCTAAGAGTTGGTCTTGTAACCGGAAGGCCCTGGGTTCGAGCCCCACTGGGTATGTACTGTGAGGAGTCTCAAACTAGGAAGAAACGGCTGTCCAACAGTCCCAGGTTTTCCAGTGGTTTTGTAACGGATGTCAATTCATAATGAATTCCTGAAACCAATCAAATGTCTGCAAACCAACATTTGAAAATGGCCTATTTAATTCGCTCTAGATAATTTATCCTTTTGAATGTCGTTTTTCATTCGAGTCTGTTCTAGTGGAAGCATCTATGCTTAACTGAATAACAATAATATTCTTACTGAGGCTCAATTCTCTGAAATTATCTAGGTAAAATGTATGTTAAAACTATGTGTTATTATTATTATGAAGTTGGATTATTGGAGTAGTTAGCCAATGAATGACCGCGCAAATGACCTTAAGATAGCCAATCAGGATAAAGCATGCTAATTTGGGTAATACACGAGTTCTAGTGGAAAAGATGTCACAAGAAGAGCAAAAGTATGAAAAAGGGAATATCTTTAAAAAGTTAGACGGATAATTAACTGCCAGTTTCCTGTAGGAGTTTCGATATTCATCTGAATGACCATCTATTATAGTCAGCAGCTAGAGCTAGCTGGCAACTCAAATTAAGGGTTAAGCTTTAAGTTAGATGGTACAGTGACAGTTACGTTTTAGACGCTTTTCTCAGATTAAATCCATTCTGTTAATTTTGAACAGAATTCTTTATTAATGGTGAACTCCATTTCTCCCTTATAACAGTATTATAGACTTGAAGTGAAATGATGGATGGTGACTAGCAGTGGAGTCCAGGATGTGCATTTCGTCCCATTTGGGACTAGTTAATTGGATGTACCTACATTTTGTTGTTAGATGGTCGCAGCCAGGATTCCTTGGACCTAGGATTCGGGCTTGTTCATGATAGTCAGCAAGGTCTATCAGCAATCTTGAAGGAACTCGTGTCTCTTCTGAGGTTCAAACCGGGGTCACTTACTGCTGAAGTTGGAGACGTTACTAGTACGATTCGGGCTTTTGATCGACTTCCTGTAGGACTTTAATGCATACTTTCAGTGAGCATTAATTACAACTCAGTGTCAAATCAGTCTATTATATATTTCACTAACACTTAAGGGTCGCCCCAAAATGTTTTGTTTGCTCGTTCTCTGGGGAGATTTTTCGATGATGTCAAGCACTTCTGACATAAATTCAAGTGACATATGAACGAATGTTCAGATGTAACGACAGAAGACAAGGGTCAAGCAACAGATCGTTTTTTGAGAAAATCAACAGATATCTATAGATTTTTAGGTACATTATTATTAGCGTTATTGTCAGCAGTGAAGCAACGTCTTCTGATTGGTTGTTTTCCTGCTGAAGGTTATTCTGTTATCTCTTTGTTACCGTTTCTTAGACAGTCCAGTGATATGTCTGCGAATTGTATCCGCCCATGCAAAGTCTTCTGTGATTGGTTGTTGAGTTCCTCTCCTGACTCCGATTTGGGACGTAAAGATTGACGTAAATTCCTGTCTACCAATTTTGGCTAACAGACAGCTCTCACCACATAGATAGTTGTGACTGTGGTTTTGACCAAAAAGTACACTTTTTTGATTATATCTTGAAACCACACAGTATTTTCGGTACAAGTATGGAATTTTCAGCTTGTGATATCGGTAGCCCAAATTTCGCAGTCCGACCATTGAAATCAGATGTGCGCCGGAAGGGGATTGAACCTCAGACCATGTGCATGGTCGGCGAGAGTCCTAACCGCTGTGCCACCGACGTAGGAGGTCTGACACTAAGATACGACTATTCTTCTTCAGTTTGATAACCAAAGAGTCACTGCACAACGGTAAACGATTTAGGAAGCGAATAGAATTATATCTCAATAAGTTCATCCAAGAAGGAGTGAGAAGATAGGTATACGCTGGACTGAAAAATGCAGCCTAGGAGATTTGAACTTCGCGAATGATTTATGTCACCTGCTGTTCGCTTCCGAAGATTAATAAGTGAAAAGCGGCGGATTTACAGGAGATGCAGTGGAGGTAGAATTTCAGGTGAATATAAATGAAGATAGAGGTAATGACGATTCCTAATTAACAAGAAGGTGCGTCGGTGGCAGAGCGGTTAGGACGCTCGTCGACCATGCACATGGTCAGGGGTTCAATCTTCGGCTGACGCACTCCTTTAACTCGCTAAGCCAGTAATAAATCTGGTAATGAGGTAAGGTTGGGCATGAGGCTAGCAACCTCTTCCTGTAAAAATAAACACTGCTTCAGAAACTTCAAGCTTCTAGCTTGAAGCCCTTCCACTGGGAACGTAAAGGAATAGAAAAAAATGACCAGCAACGCGTCATTGTCCCCATTAGTGGGAGAAAAAAATGAAATTGTCTCTCACCACAATTACTTGTAGCACAGGTGATTTCAAAGTCCGTCAGGATGGGGGAACAAGGCAGACGACTACTACTGTATATTCATTGTTAAGATCTACCCCACATACCACAACGAATAAGACTTGAGTTTTCAACACCAGTTTTTCTCTATGTTGTCAGACACTTGGTGAGCACTCTACAGAAAGCGTTTACAACAGGCTGCTGCAGACTCTCAGTAACAGATGACTTCACTGGTTTGATACTGAAAATTCCATGAGCAACAACCTATAGCCTAAAAAATATACAGAACGGAAGGAGGATGGATTGCCTATATGCTGTGGAGACTGTTCAATGACATCACACCCTGGGCTGGCTGTTGAATGGAGCCCAAATGTATTATTATTTCCTTTAATTCCTAGAGGAACATAGGGCTTCAGCCACGCGTCTCCATTGCGTTCGGTTCTCTGCTAGAGTTTTCACCTGGCTCCAAGTCTGCCCACACGTTTTCACCTCCTCTTCACATGACCTCCTCCAAGTCACCCTTGCACTGACGACCAACTCGCCGCTTCCCTTCTGGGTTCCACTCCAGCAATGGTTTGGCGTGTGATGTCAGTCACTTAATGGTTTCCTCAGAGTGTGTCCAATCCATCTCCATTTCTTTCTGCCTATTTATTTCACAATTGGTTCCTGGTTGGTTCGCTCATTGCCACAGATCTCTGTTGCTGATCTTTTCTAGCCGACCATCTGATCTTGAGTATTGAGCGAAGAAACTGTTGATGAAGGTCTGTAGTTTGTTTGACGTGCTCTTCATGACGCGCCAAGTCTCTGATCCACATAGTATGACTGACTTCACATTGGAGTTGAAAATCCGGGTCCTATTTTGCATGCTGAGTGCTGTTGACCTCCACACAGACTTGAGAGTAGTGAAAGCTTCTCTTGCTTTCCCGATCCTCACTTTGATATCCTCGTCAGTTCGGCCTGTAGTTGAAACGATGCTTCCCAGGTAGGTAAAAGAGGTTGTTTCTTTCAGGTTCCTCCCATTTATGCTGATTGTTGTCTGTTGTTGTTATTGCTGTTGCCGTTGGTTAGGAATCTTCATCACCTCTATTTTCTCTATGTTCACCTGAAGTCCTATCTTTGATGCTTCTTCTGCCAACTTGTTGCTTTTCACTTGCATATATTCAAGTTTGTGGGAAATCAGACATATATCATCGGCGAAGTCCAAATCCTCCAAGTTCTTTTTTTGCATGGAATAATTTTATTCCTGTTTCCTCATTGCCCGCCATCTGTCATATTATCCAGTCTACTACAATCAGGAAAATCATTGGCGATAGTAGGCAGCCTTATCTTACTCCTGTCCTCACTTCGAAGGATTCCGTGATTTTCCCGTTGTGGATTACTTGGCATGCAGCATTGTCGTACAGCTGTTGGATGAGATGTATAATTGTCGGCGGCACTCCGGAGCCCAAATGAGAAGCGACGAATTTCCAGAGGGTTTCCAGGGTAACATAGGGAAGATCGTGTGAACAGGAAATGAGAGCTTGTGAATAGTCGTAGAGTCGGCTAATAAAACCCCAAAGGGAATGGCTGCAACTGACATTCGCTACTGAAGTCGCATGTTCCATACTGAACCCATTGTATGAATAAATAAAATAAAAATAATAAATTCATTCAAAATAATATTGTCGACGAAATTTACACACTTCGCATATTTTCTTCATTACTTTTCAAAAACACATTAGATCTTCGATAAAAAAATATTTTAAAAACTTGTGTCTATATTTAATTCATAGATATGTTAGAGATTATAAAGCATTATAATTATTATTATTATTATTGTGTATTAATTCAATCCTTTTTCGTTAATGTCGTGTAAATTGAATGACATAAATTTAATTTTTCAAAAGAAAAAAAACAACTAAATATTTATGACAGTACATAGATAAATCTGAAAAAAAACAAAAGAAACGAATAACAATGTTCAATGTTGAACATTGAACGAAACCTAACTTTCTAATTCAATTTAAAATTATCAACATTGTTGTTATTATAGTTGTGGTCAAAAATCTTTTTCGCAACTACCTTATTTCAACAAGTTGTTGATTTTATAACAAAAATTAAAAAGAAAAATTTTGCGCATTTTAACATGATGGACAGTTGAACAAAAAATGTTGTTCAATGTTTTGCTTTTTAAAAAAAATCTTGTTTTAAAAACTTATTTACTTACTTACTTATCTATGTGTGGGAGATTTGAAAAAATGTCAGTCAGTTAGTTACACGCTGTTCAGTGTGTTACAATCTCAGTGATTTTTAGATTTCAACAGATCTCTCCTTTTTTATAAATAAATTAAAGTAAAAAAATTTGTTGTTTACTAGAAATATTTATATTTTACTTTCATTTATGTTGGAAGGTTAAATATGTATTGACAGAAAAAAAGAGTGTGTAAAACACTTCTAGGTATTGTACAAAATACCCAACAGGACGTTAGAAAGAAAAGAACAATAAGTTGAACAAAGATATTTTCTCAATGATTTCATCCCCTTAAAATACCTGCATAATCGCATTTATATACATAAATTCACATAGATATAATGATGATTTATTATTGATATAAGTATAAAACTTGGGCAATGTGGTGGAGTATAACTCCATTATGGATAAGATTTTATTTGATAAATCACACAGGGTTTTACAGTAATATTTACTGATATGACCACGTTTCGAGCACAAATTATTGCCACTCATAATCATATCAAGTCACTCACACATTTTTTCATTTATATACATGAGTGGAATTGATTAGACATTTGAATAAATAATAATATGAGTGTTATTGATCAAATACAATCAGATGGGAAATAAGATGTTTTATAAGAGTAAGTAACTTGCTAGAGTGTTATAAAGTGAACTGAATACATTTTAACAGCATTTATAATCCTCTGATTTGACTGGTGGTAATAATATCATCCATATCTCTGGTACTTACATTGAGTCACTTCTTTGCATGTGTTGGATGTAGACTGGATGAACCAGGATTTCGTAATCAACCAACTCTCTCTCCACCTACTTAGATTACTTCTTAGAATTTTAACCCTGTCCCACCTTATCGTGTGGTTGTGTGTTAATACATGCATTGCGATTGCTGAACATCTTTCTAAATTAGTCATCTGTCTTCGTGGGATCAATTATTGTGACGTTAGCTAAATTCTTATCTTCTGATGATCTCACACACAATCATTGGAAGGTATTTTGTAAATCAGCCTACAGAGATTGTCCCTGTGTGAGTTTGAATGCCACCCTGATTCCTGCTTTATCGAGAATACTACGTAGGGCCTCAGATGTCCCCTTCTTATAAGGTAAATTTGTAGATGCCTTATATTCTCTGTTATTTATGCTATCACTATTAGTTTCACCATTATTTTTATTTTGCTTTTGGCCTTTCTTGATATTTCTAATGAATCTTTTTGGATAGTTATTCAACGTCAACGCCTCTTTTATCTGTTTCATCTCATCGTTCAGGTATCTTTTTTTACTACTTGATCCTACTGCTTGGTTTGTTAGATACTTAACTAGGCCAGCCTTTATATACAACGAACGGATGAGATGAATTAAAGTTTAAATATCTATTAGAATGCGTTGGATTTTATAAACGACAATGTGCAGTTTACTTTCTTCTATTTGTTTTATTTTACAATCTGACATAGCTAATTCTCCTTGTTCATTTTCTGATTTAAATGTGAATTTTAGTCCCTTCACTAGCGAGTTTATGTGTCAAGATGCTAGAGATATATGCTGTTTTTAACATTGTGAGTGAAAGTGTCATCCACATGTCTCCACTATATTTTTGAAGTAGGATTAAATGTATTAAGAGCGATATTTTTCCAGCTCTCCATAAATATATCTGTTACGATAGGTGATATTGGTGATTCAATCGCTACACCATCTGTTTGTTTATATATTTTGTCCTGGAATTTAAAGACAGTAGATGTGAGGCATAATTGAATTCCTAAAATAATTTCCTTAGTGGGTAGCTTCGTCCTATAAGTGAGTTCAGGATCTACAGTTAGTTCTTTTTTAACTGCTTCTAAGGCTTCCATATTGATTGGTATGTAAGTTACCTGAATTTCTAGTATGAAGTCTTAATCAGTTGGGTCTACCAAGTCAGGTAGGGGATTAGCAATCCACATTGTGACATTGGCTGTCAGTTGAGCTAAATATGCATCATGAACTGGCAGAAGTTATAATTTATGGGTTATCAGATCAGGTCTCAGTGGCTGAATGGTCTATGGGCTCGCTCTGTAACAGGAACGTCCTGGGTTTGAATTTCGCTTTCCTGGATGCGTACTTCTGAAGAGTCTCAGGCTGGAATGAAACAGTTATTCAGTACTCCCTGATCTTCCAATGTAGTTCTCTAACTGATGTCAACTTGTAATCGAACCTGTAACCAATCAAATTCCTGCAAACTAACAAACACTTAAGAAATCAATATCAAGTTGATAAAACTGAAAGTTGAGTTTTAAAGATTTCATGGAGGATTTCATCATCAGCTGACATCAGTTAGACAACCATTGGAAAACCTAGGAGTACTGCACGGCTGTTTCGTCCTAGTTTTGGACTCTTCATCAGTACACACCCACCACAGGGGTTCGAACCCAGGACCTTCTGGTTACAAGGCGAGATAACTCGTAGTCCATTGAGCCACTGGGACCCGATCCAATGGTCCTTGAATTCTAACTTCTGCCAATTCACGACGTAGCACGACCATTTCGCAATGTCTCCTTCGATGAGTTACTGCCTCATCTTCAACTTGCTGTACCCTACTGGTCACGGCTTCCCACTAGAACTCCAGGTTAACTGCCTGAATAGGGCCAGTCACTAGTGAGCATCTCATTGATATTCAAGTATTGGTTTGGTAGGGATTTTGTTTGATTGCATGGAGGATTTCATCAAGAGCTGACATCAGTTAGAGAACCACTGGAAAACCAACTGGGAGTACTGGACAGATTTAAAAATTGTGCGCTTTATTTGTCTTTTATTTAGACAGAAAATTTTGTAATCACATGGTTTTCTACAAATTTTTACGCACACTTATCTACACATGCATACACACCTATGAATATATACAAAAAATTAGGTATTTATTAATGTTATTATTATTATTATTATCACCATTTTAACAACTGTTTCAAATTTTTCAAATATCTATGTTGTGTACATATTTTTGACTTAGTGTCATAAACATATTGATTTGTTTATTAAAAACAAAAACAACAACGTATGTATGCGGCACGTACTGTGTCTGTGCATGCATGCGTGTGTGCTATAGGTTTGCTTGTCTACACCTGTGTGTGTGTGTGCGTGCGTACGCATGAGGTTACCTCTGTTTTATTTCTCTTCCAACTTCTGTAATTCAATTAAAATCTCATTTGAAACAAACAATGACAAATTACCACAAATTGGAAATAAATAAAAAAGTAGTTTGGTGAATGGTGACTAGCAGTGGAATCTAGGCTGTGTATTTCGTCTTATTTGGGACTCGTCAACTAGATGTATCTGCATTTCCCGTTGAGCGTTGGTGTTCCCTTGTGAGGCTTGAACCCATTACCTTTCGTTTCAAGCGCGAAAGTGTTATGCATAAGACCATTTGGGCCACGAGAGTCACCTTTTTTGCGATGGATGATTTTAGATTTTCTCGTTGATTGATAGGACGGAAATGTTCGACATCTGTTGATATATCGACTCCTGGTGAGGACGCTACGAAGATGTCTGAGGATTAATTTGAAGTTGGATGGTGACGCGCAGTGGAACCAGGATCCGCATTCTGCCGGATTTAGATAGGTGGATGGATGTACCAGCTGACAAGTCCAAAATAGGACGTCAGGTACTAGGTTCGAGCCTCATTGAGAACACCATCACTTACTGGCGAATGCAGGCACCTCCAGTTGATGAGTCCTAAATAGGACGAAATGCACGTCGTGGATACCACTGCTAGTTACCATCTACCAAATTACTTCAAATTTATCCTCAGACATCGTTGTAGCATCCACACAAGGAGCTGACATGTCAACAGCGGCCGAACACTTCGATCCAGTCAACCAACGGGAAAGTCGAAAATTTGGATTAAAATGAAAAATAGACCTTTTGTTTATTTTTCTAGTAATTATAAGAATTTGGAATATACACATTAGATTATAGGAGAAGGCCGTGACAAGTAGGGTACAGCTGGTTGAAGGTGAGGCAGTAACTCATCGAAGAAGACATTGCGAGGTGGTCGCGCTATGTCATGAATAGGCAGAAGTTAGAATTCATGAGCCATTGGATCCGGTCCTAGTGGCTTAATGGGCCTTGTAACCAGAAGCTCCTGGGTTCGAACCCCTGTGGTGGGTGCGTACTGATGAATAGTACCAAACGAGGAAGAAACAGATGTCTAGAACTTCTTGCAGGTTTTCCAATGGTTGTCTAACTGATTTCGGCTCATGATGAAATCGCCTAACCGAAAAACAATAAGACAATTGAAGAAATCAAAAACTCCCTTTTCAACAAAGTTATCATCTAGGAAGTTGTACATTCATAAATATTAAACAGAAGGGGGTGATGAATTCTCGAACCTATTTCCGGTCGAAAGTCGAATTATAACGAAGATCAAAACTATGTCTTACGAATGGGAATTAAAAACATAATTTTAGGGAAAATTAACAGGAAGTTCAGATAACAAACATTATTATTATTATATTATTATTATTGTTTCCTTTAATTCCTATAGGAACATAGGGCTTCAGCCACGCGTCTCCATTGCGTTCGGCTCTCTGCTAGAGTTTTCACCTGGCTCCAAGTCTGCTCACACGTTTTCACCTCCTCTTCACATCACCTCCTCCAAGTCACCCTCGCACTGACGACCAACTCGCCGCTTCCCTTTCGGGTTCCACTCGAGCAATGGCTTGTCCAGTGATATCACTTGATGGTTTCCTCAGAGTATGGCCAGCCAATCCATCTTCATTTCTTCCTGCCTATTTGTTGCACAGTCGGTTCCTCCTGGGTTGGTTCGCTCCCAGAGATCCCTACTGTTGCTGATATTTCCTGGCCAGCCATATGATCTTGAGTATTGAGCGAAGACAACTGTTAATGAAGGTCTGTAGTTTGTTTGAGATGCTCTTCATGACGCACCAAGTTTCTGATCCGTATAGTAGCACTGACTTCCAATTGCAGTTGAAAATCCGGATCTTATTTTTGATGCTGAGTACTGTTGACCTCCACACAGACTTGAGAGTAATGAAAGCTTGTCTTGCTTTTCCGATCCTCATTTTGATATCCTCGTCAGTTCCGTCCGCCTGTAGTTGAAACGATGCTTCCCAGGTTGGTAGGTAGGTAAAGGAGGTTGTTTCTTTCAGGTTCCTCCCATCTATGCTGATTGTTGTCTGTTGTTGCTGTTGCCCAGGAATAACAAACATGTTCTGATAATAATAATTATTGAGCAAATTGAATGTTTACGGTTGTCAGTGGTAAGGACTAAGGTTGGACGTAATCTTTTTTCGATACCTAGTGTTAGCTTAATTTTTAGATTGCTAATACTTCAACTAAGCACAGATATCTTGATGTTACTCCCTTTGAGAAGTTTGATCGGATTTTGTATAGACATTTGACGGATTTTTTAAAATGGAGCTGGGTGTCCTCAGTTCAGTTCTGTTACCTACATACAAACACACATACGTTCTCCTTTTATTTGTCAGGCTGGATAGTGTTCTTGAGTGCATTTTACAAGAGGTTCCACGGTACGACCTACTTGCTCAGCTCCACAGGTGCCAGTGTACTGCTCAAAACCACAGCTTATCTTTCATGTACTGACAGAATGGTTTCTTGCGCTAGCGGCAAGGTATTTTTTACTGAAAGAGCTTGAGATCTGGAGCTTCTTCACGAATATACAGCCTAGTTGATGACTTCGTCGAGAAAAGAATCTTCTTCGCTGCAAACACCTTTAAATATATGAGTATATATCAATATATATATATATATATATATATATATATATACACATAAGTGCTAGTAACACACACACCCCTACGCATTTACAACCTTCTTTTCTTCTCAAAGAACAAATGCACGAATATATATAGTTCTAACTTCTTTTCAAGTTTGATCACAAACTGCCTTCATTTAGAGAATCATTGAAAACCATTAGATAGTACTCAACAGAGCCATTTCGTCCCTGGTTTTGAGACTCTTCAGTAGCAAGTACCCATTACGCCACGGTTAAGGATCTAACCCAGGTGCTTCAGATTGCAGGTCAAGCTTATTAACCATTCAGTCACAGGGTTGATATTCAATGGCTGGCCAATTAGCGATATATAGCGAAACTGCCAGATGTCATGATCGAATGTTTATATTCACATCCTACTTGATGGGCCTCACTGCTTTAGAGCCATGATGCCCTCGTCGGAAAGTACTGCTGAGGAGTTCCAAAGTAGGACGAAAGAGCGATTGTCCAGTACTTCCTTCTTTGCAATAGTTTTTAAATTGATATCATTTCGTCATGTAATCAGATCCTAAGATATCAACACTTGAGAACTCATTTATTTTTATTTATAGAAAAAAGGCTTAATAGCTAACTACCTATTAGTCGGTTTTCTTATCTCTAATTTTGGATTTTTTTCTGAGTTTGATGAGTTTGTTTGCTGTAACTGCTGATATAGTATTTCTGACATATAGATTCAATACTGAAGTAGAACAAAAAAATTCGACAGTCCTTCCTTATTACCTTCCGCTGCCCACAGAACCCAGTGAAATAAGAAAATTAGGCTGGTCTGAACCGAGAAGAATAAAAAAACTTCAATAGACGAAAATACATTACATGCAATACAGGTACTCAGATAATTAAGCCAGTCTCAGTGGTTGGATAACTCATTTGATTGGTTGACGAATTCATATCGTCTCAAGGGTTGTCCAATCAGATTTGGATAAAGAAAACAACTACTTTAGCAGCCATTGGTTTAAGCTGGTTTAAGCCGGTTTTAACCACACCTAATAACAGGCCAATATACGGAATTCCCAATAACAATGAGTGTTTTCAATTTAAGTAACTGTTTGACAAATTCGACTATCATCGAATAAGCGATAGCTACTTCTGATATTAGAGAGAAAGAGAACAAGAAGTTCAGCAAAGATATCTTTTCGGCGATATTTCCAAACTTTTACTGACAACTTTATACTACTCACGAGTAGGTAAACTATCTGCCTAAAAGTAGAATTGATTGAACAGTATCATTATTGAGTTTAGGTTAGTTTTATCTTGAAGTTAGAAAATAATATAAAGAGTCAGATATTGTCTTTCAATAATTGGTGGATGGTGACTAGTAGTGGAATCCAGGATGCGAATTTCGTCCTATTTGGGACTCGTCACTGGATGTACCTGCATTTCTCAGTGAGTGATGATGTTCCCACCGAGGCTCGAACCCAGTGCCCATAGTTTCCAACGCCAAAGCGTTATCCACTAGACCACGAGAGCCACCTCTTGTGCAACGGGTCATATTGATTTAATTGAATTTTAGATTTTTCCCGTCGATTGATTGGACCGAAGTGCTCGGTCTCAGGTTGACATGTCGGCTTCTTGAGCAGATGCTTCGACGATGTCTTTCTTTGATATAAGTATACAACTTGGGCACTGTGGTAGAGTACAACCCCACTAATGATTAGATTTTATTTTGGTAAGTCACACAGTGTTATGCAGTAATATTAACTTAATATAACGTCATCAGTTAATATTACTGTGTAACACTGTGTGACTCATCAAAATAAAATCTCATCAATACTCCACCACTATGCACAAGTTTTATACTTATATCAGTAATACATATGGTCTTCCTACTAGGAAGCTTATCAACAAACTCACACATACAGAAGCAAGATTCACAAACCATCGGATTTTTAACTGTCGATGTTTTAAAAAATCATATAATTCCAAAATATTTACGCATACGTACTCCAATTACATCAAGAAAAGTAACATCAGCAGCCGAAAATGTCAGTAGATTATGTCTAAGACAAGAACTACATCGAATTACTGTGAAACTAAATAATATACGGAATGAAATTGAAAAACTCAAACACAAACTCAAAGGTATGGTCAATGACAAAGATCACGTAATTGTTGTTGAAACACCCAAAAAAGCTAGAGAATCAGCATTAAGAAAATCAAAAACCACACAAATCAAAACATTCAACACACAAAAGAAATTGACGTCAACGTTTCATCCTCTATTGACAGAACAAAATGGGTGATCAACCTCTCATCAAGGGAACTAAGCTCTAGTGAGATAAAAGTACTTGAGAAAGGACTAAATTTCAATGTAACAGTTAGTAAATTAAAACCAGAGGATGTCATTCCTAACATAGAAGTAGCACTAGGTTCAATAGATAAGACAATAGCAGAAGAGGTTCGAGCACAATGTGCATTAACCCTGAAAAATCAAAAGAAGGAAAATCAAACTAACAAAATCGGAAAGAGAAGCTCTAATTAGTCTAAAACAGGATAAAAACATTGTCATTGCAAAAGCTGACAAAGAAAACTCTACCGTAGTTTTGGATAAATCTGACTATATCAAAATGTCACTGAACATATTGAGACAGGTCCATATGAGGAAATTAAGAAACCTGTAGATAAAATAATGAATAAGGTTAAGAAATCTACAGCGGAATTAATACGCAGAATGAAGCCGTCACTGATCAATTCCACACATGTAAATCAATGAAGGAAAAAGTTGTTAGAGTAACTTGATCTGATTATGAGCAGTAATAATTTGTGCTCGAAATATGGTCATCAGTTAATATTACTGTGTAACAACACTGTGTGACTTATCAAAATAAAATCTTATCCATAATGGAGTTATTGTCTTTCTTTCCTTTAGCTAATGAATTAAAATCATTTAAACTGCAAATGTTTTCATCTAAGTTAATTTTGTATTTCCCGTTGATGGAAAATAGTACCTGAGGATTAACATAGTGTTATCTGATGGGTAATGACTAGTAATGGGACACTAGTGTATATGGCTTTAGCATTTATAAGAACTGGTGCTAGTTTTGAGTTTCAATGGGAGTACTCTTACTGAAAGAGGGATGAAGGAACATCCAGTTGACGAGTCCCATATAGGAAGAAATTTGCATCCTAGATTTCTTTGATTGGACACTAACAACTAGTGTGATGTGTTTAGTGCAGACTGAATTCTGTCAGTCAGGTTTGCAATGTGGCCAACATTCTAGGTAGCTCACCATTACGGTGCACACTGATTTGATGATATTAGATGGTTGAAGGCAATCGGCAGGAAGACTTGGCCACATCACACTGGTTACTATTGTCTAATCAAATTCATCCACCTGAAACCAATCTGGAAATCTTCGTCACTCAGCATCAACAACAAAATTCGGATTTTCAACACAAACGTCAAGTCACTTCTTCTATACGGATCAGATCAGAAACTTGGAGGGTCACAAAGAATATTTCCAACAGCCTGTTGCAGACCTTCATCAACAACTGTCTTCGCTCTATACTCAAGATCAGATGGCCGGAAAGAATCACCAACAAGAAACTATGGGAACAAACAAAACAAGAACCAATCGCTGAACAAATATGCAGGAGAAAGTGGAGATGGATTGGACACTCACTGAGGAGGCCGCTGGGTGAGATCGCGCGTCAGGCCAGTGCTCGATTGGAACCCGAAAGGGAAGCGGCGAGTGGGACGTGCAAGGGTGACATGGAGGAGATCGTGTGAAGAGGAGTTGAAACCGTAAGAACTAACATGGATGCAGATGAAAAGTACAGCAGAAGACAGAAGCAAGTGGAGGCGTGCAGTTGAAGCCCTATGTTCCACTAGGAACCCTAGGGAACAATAAATAAACAAATAATAAGAATTTTTAAAAAGCAATAAGGAACTGTGATTTTCCCGCACCATTTAATGCCTTCTTCAAATGGCGATAAAGAGTTTATAATTGAGGCATATATTATTTTATCTGCTGTTTTTTAATGGCGTCAAACAAATCACGTATTTTGATCTAAATATCTTTTTTTTTTTAGTTTCCGAAATGAAACTGTAACGAATCTTCACTTTCTGTAATTCTGTAATTTACAGACAACAAATTGATGGTGACAAAAATATCTTTTTATATAAATGGAAAATTTCAGCCATCATATTCCAACTTGTGGGAAACAGATATTATAGATAATTTTCCCAGAAATAAACTAGACTATACTTTTTGTAAATAGGGAAAACGCTATGAAGTATGAGGAAGTAAAACAGTTCCAACTAGCTACACCAAAATACCTTGCGTTAACGTAACTGGAGTCATATGTATGTATATATGTGTATCTTCGCAATTTACTAATGTACCTCTCACGGAAACAGTCTACTACATATGTGATTACATTGATGAATATAGTTTAAACACAGGGTTGCCAACATCCTACCTCAAAGAACCCCCTTATTTGAGATGCACTCTGAATATTCAATTCACTGTCAATAATAAGGTTTTTAGACAGATAAATGGCATTGTGATGGGATCACCAATGGGTCATTTCTGTGATTCTTTATAGAAAACGGAAACCCTAACTTAGTCAAATCATAAATTGCTTTCATAATTGTAGAAAATTTGTAGACGAGACTTTGGTTATCTGCGATAAGGATGTACTTCTTGATGATATCTTGTTTGAATTCAGTAACAGTTATCCTTCTTTTCAACTTACCATAGAGAAGGAATCTGAATTAAGTATTCCTTCTTTGATGTATGCCTCAGTAGACGTATTGACGGATCTCTCAAAAGATCCATCCAGAGGAAACGTATATGGAATGGACAACTAACTGATTTTTATAGTTGGCTGCGTATTTCCAGGAAAAGGAACTTAATTCACTCACTCTGCCTCGGGATAAGAAACATTTGTAGTTCTGGCTGAGTTCATTCAGAAGTTTCCTTTCTAAAGACTATACTTGCAAAAAGTAGTCAGCCGAACGGATTCATTGAATAAAACATGAAAGATAAGCAATCCAAACTTGTCACCGACTGAATTCCAAGGGAAATCATATTCCCGAGTTTCAAATTCAAAGGAGATCAAGCTTCACTGATATTTTCAGAAATCGTCTCTCTAAATCAGTCAGTAAGGCGTGCTTTGCTACAAAATTACAAATGAAGTTCACCAGCCGTAAGTTGTTCTCCATCTCTTTAAAAGATAATCTTGGTCATCTGGCCGCTTCCATGTACACCACTCAGTTCACTTGCTCTTATGGAATAAAGTACATTAGCCATAGTCAGAGAATGCTTTCCACACGGGAACATATTCCAGTATGATTTTACAAGGGAGAAAGGAAGGGTGCGAGAAGCTGAATTCTAGAATACTTAACTGACTTCTGTCACTTTGTAAATCCTGGTCGTGATTTTAAGATCATCTATCGAATTCATGCTAACTTGCCACGTTTTCTTCCTTATAAATTTCTGAAGACAGCGGAGGACTTGGCCATTCATGAATTTAAGCCAGATCTTTGTGTACAAAAGAATTATGAACAATGCATATTTTTGCCTTGGCCGTAGAAGGATAAACACTTATTTATTTATTTATTTAGTTAATCTATGTACCTCTCCCTCATTACTACGATTATGATTAATGCTATTGTTACTATTGTTATTATTCTCATTTTGAACTGTCTCCAGTATTATATCACTTGTCCCACTTGTCAATCTTAATCAAAAGTGCTTTTGCAAGGTTAAATTTTATCTTAATTCATGTGTAAAACTTGGGCACTGTGGTAGTAAGTAATTCCATATTATTCAATGAGAAAAACAGTCATAAGTCTCTGGAGTGGTAGATTTAGTTGTGAAGTTTTCGTTGTCCTTCTAAACGACAGCTTCAGCGCAATTTTTTATATTTAATCAACCAGCTCATGTAAATCAACTGAATTAAAATCATCCCTCTAAGCTACAAATATCCTCTAGAGGTCATAATTCCTCTTATTCATAAATTATACATTACACTGTCTGTGTGCTAGTTTTGGTGGTGAATCACCCGGAATTCAGAATTTATCTATTCCATATAGTGAAGTAATAGTTGGAGGATAGTTTGAGAAGAAAATAAGCAGACATTTTTAGAAAGACACGCTTTACTCCGTCATCTTAATCATCTCCATAACGTTAAAATTAAGCACCGACATTAATATATGTGTAAGACTTGGGCACTGCAAGTAACTCCATATTAGTTTGTTTATTAGATGTATCACACAGTGAAACAGTATTACTTACTGAATGACACAGTTTCGAACACAATTTATTGTTCATAATCATATCATCAATTACAATCACACGAATTCGAAACTTGAGTCTTACAGTTTTCTTTGTTCTCTCCTATTTGTCGTAGGAGTAGTAGAATTTTTCAGATATCTGGGACAGATGTTGAATCATTCCTATTACACGTGTTTGTAGTTGGTTCGATAAACAAAGCTTCTGTTATCAATCTCTCCTTTCACCTTGTGACATTAGATTTTAAAACTGTCATCCTATCCCATCCTATTGTGTGGTTGTGCTATAGCTGAACTATTCTCTAGATTTCTTATATTATTTGGGTCAACCAGTCTACATTTTGCTAGGTTTTTATTTTCGGCTAGTCTGACTCACTGACCCTGTTCTACTACTCTGACCTATGTATCCAACCTGACAAACGTTGCAATAGGATATTAGATAAACCAAATTGTTTTGTTTTAAATACTCCACATGATCCTTTAACTGACAGACTTTGTTTCTAATTGAGTTTGTGTGTTTGAATGCCAGCCATTTTTATTCCTGCCTTGTTGAGAATTCTGCTTAAGGTTTCCGAGGTTCCTTTCTTGTATGGAATTGCTACTGATGATTTAGATTCCTTATTGTTGGTGTCGTCATTAATATTATTATTATTATTATCATTATTGTTATTATTACTATCGCTACTTTCATCATTTATTTTATTTTTACATTTCCTCACATATTTCCTGACTAATTTATCCGGGTAGTTATTAAGTTTCAGGGCTTTTTTAATGTGCATCACATAGGATGGGATCTTATGTCAGTAAAAATAGGATTGGCAAAATGTTTAAGTGGCAGAGCACAAAAACTAAGTAGCACCAAGGAAAATCTAAGACAGGAAGTGGGGCATATAAGAGAAGCTTTGAAACTTAATAATTACCCTGATAAATTAGTCAGAAAGTATGTAGGGAAACCTAGCAAAATGTAGACTGGTTGACCCAAATAATATAAGAAATCTAGAGAATAGTTCAGCTATAGCACAACCACACAATAGGATGGGATAGGATGACAGTTTTAAAATCTAATGTCACAAGGTGAAAGGAGAGATTGATAACAGAAGCTTTGTTTATCGAACCAACTACAAACACGTGTAATAGGAATGATTCAACATCTGTCCCAGATATCTGAAAAATTCTACTACTCCTACGACAAATAGGAGAGAACAAAGAAAACTGTAAGACTCAAGTTTCGAATTCGTGTGATTGTAATTGATGATATGATTATGAACAATAAATTGTGTTCGAAACTGTGTCATTCAGTAAGTAATACTGTTTCACTGTGTGATACATCTAATAAACAAACTAATATGGAATTAAATTGTATCTTATCAAATTTCACATCGTGTAATGTAGCTGGTTTTTATCTGCCCAAGAATTTGCCTCTAATTTTATACCCCCTTCCAACATTTAGACATCTTATGAACTATTCTGTATATGACATTATTTGTTTTGCCACTTGATGTTTAACTATGATCATAATCAAAAAATTTTAATTGCATTTCATACTACTACTGTTATTATTTTATATATTCACACTTATGATTCAATTCCCTCACTGGATATAATTTCTTAAAAACCATAAATACATATGATTGTACAGCTTGATAATCAATTCATTGAAAAGAGTCTCTTCTCTGAATATTGTGTTCTTAATGTTAAAATAGGAATTATTAAATTATACATGATAAACTTATTTAATATCAAAAATTGTACTTGCTTTTGAAGCATTGATGTACGAATCTAATATAGGTAGATTTCTAATCTCTAGACCTAAGGGAATGGGATCTTCCATTATGGGTAAAATTTATTTCGATAAAGTCTCACACAATGTTATGCAGTAATATTGTAACAACAGAAGACAAGGGCCAGGCAACAGATCATTTATTAAGGAAATCAAAGCATGTTTATATATTTTCATGTACATTATTATAGATTATTGTAAGCAAACAAACACAGTCTTCTGATTGGTTGTTTCTCACTTAAAGTTAATCTTTCATCTCTTTGTGACTGTTTCTTGAGTGTCAGATCATCTATATGTTAACTGTATCTGCCTACGCAAAGTCTGCTGTGGTCGGTTTTGAATCAGTCTTGTTCATATTTTCTCACGACAAATCTTGAGAACGTAAACATTGACGTAAATTACTGTCTACCAATTTGGCTAGTAGACAGCTCTCACCACAATATTTACTGATGACCACGTTTCGAGCATAATTTATTACTGCTCATAATCATATCAAGGCACTACTCACACAACTTTCTAACTTCGTTTATATAATTCCATTATTTTTCATAGCTTGACTTCACTGGTAGTAGTGTGGGTGTAGATTCGAAGAACAAGGATTCAGTAATCAATCCTATCTCTCTTTCCACCTACCTATATTGCTTTTTAGAATTGTAACTCTCTCCCACCATACTGTGTGGTCATGTGTTAATGCATGCAGTGCGATTGCTGAGCATTTTTCTAAATTACTCATCTGTCTTCGTGGGGTCAGTCATTCTAAGCTTAGCTAAATTCTTATGTTCTGACAATCTGACTACCCCCGACCTACTAGTTTGACCTATGTAGTTCACCTAACTCACGGTCATTGCAAGGTATTTTGTAAATTATATTATTTCGTCTGGTTGGGTCCACCGGTTCTTTTAGCCTACAGAGCTTGTTCTATATGACTAGTGAGTTTGTAGGTTTGTATGTCACACTTACTCCTGCTTTACTGAGAACTCCACGTATGGTCTCAGATTTCCCCTGCTTATATAGTATAACTGCAGATGCCTCACATTCTTTCTTATTTATGTTATCATTATTAGTTTCACCATTATTTTTTTATTTTTTTGCTGTTGATCTTTTTTTATATTCCTAATGAATGTTATAGGATAGTTATTTGATACCAACGTCTCTTCTGTCTGTTTCATTTCTTTATTTAGGTCTTTTCTTGTGCCACTTAGTGCTATTGCTCGGTTTGTTAGACATTCAACTAAGCCTGTACATCTGGCAAAATATTGCTCAAAATAAATTTAGTCCTACTCCTGTGTAGGTGGCATAGCGGTTAGGACGCTCGCCGACCATGTACATGGTGCGAGGTTGGATCCCCGGCCGATGCACTCCTTTACCTCAATAAGCCAGAAATAATGCTGGTGAAGAGGAAAGGTTGGGCATGAGGCTAGCAACCCCATCCTGTAAAATAAACACTGCTACAGAAACTTCAAGTCACTAGCTTGAAGCCCTATGTTCCACTGAGGAACGTGAAGGAAAAAAAACTTCAAAAATATGGTGGAGATATATGGATGACACTTTCACAATGTTAAAAACAGAACATATCTCCAGCTTCTTGAGACATATAAACTCACTAGTAGAGGGAAAAAAATTCACATTTAAATCAGAAAATGAACAAGGAGAATTAGTCATGTTAGGTTGTAAAATCAAACGAACAGCAGAAGGTAAACTGCACACTAGCGTTTATGAAAGCAAAGTCAACGCACTCTAATAGATATTTAGCCTTTGATTTATCTCGTCCGTCCCTTGTATGTAAAGGCACGCTTAGTTAAATGTCTAACAAACCGTAAACAAATCGTAAACTGTTGACAAGATCATAGATTCTATGGTATCCAATAGTCTAACTGATAATAAAGTAAAGGTTTGTTTAGTGTCAAGGTGATTTGAATTACGAACCAAAACTGTGTAAACATAGAGGGTAATGATGAGCTATCTGATTGTTATTTATGAATTCTCAGCAATGTGAACCCTTCGATTCCCGGCCGATGCACTACTAAACATCATTTATCCCTTATTAACCTCGATAGAGAGGAAAGTTGGCCGTGGGGCTAGCGACTCCACCCAGCAAAAACAGACCCCCGCTACCGGGAGTTCAAAGTTCAAGCTTGAAGCCGTACATTCCACTTGAATCCACTACTTTCTGAAGAACTGAACTCAAGATAAATAAGCATATTAAAATTAGGTCACTGGATCGGAATCAAACTGGTGATGATTTACAGTTTTGGCGAATTCGTGATATAACACTGTTATCATTTAATGTCACTGAAGCTTATCTAGATTACAAGTGGCTCGATTCAACCTTTTTTAAATTTCTTCATGGGATATAACTTCTTAAAAACCATATAGAGTTATGATTGTACAGCTTGGTAACAAATTCGCTGAAAAGAGTCACTCCACTGAGTATTGCGTTCTTAATAATAGGAATTATCAATCATAGGGCTTCAAGCTACAGGCTTGAAGTTTCTGTAGCAGTGTTTATTTTACAGGATGGGGTTACTAGCCTCATGCCCAAACTTTCCTCTTCACCAGCATTATTAATGGCTTAGCGAGGTGGATGAGTACGTCGCCCTGGGATCGAACCCCAGACCACGAGCATGGTCGGCGAGCTTCCTAACTGCTGTGGTACCAACACACTAATCATACATATATATTTATATATATAATATGATAAATCCAGATCTTTTGAATTTAGGTTCACATAAGTGGAGGAGTTTTCCTTTACTAGAGGAAAGTGTAGGATTGTGGCAGGATAACTGACGTTGGCACTGATTCTTTTGAAGGAACAGGTTGTCTTGTTTTTGGGGAAAGATAACACACTTCACTGTTGTACTTTGTATCAATTGACTGTTAGGGAAAAACATAAAATCATCTAAATTAGCGGTAATAGTTATAACTTTTGAATTGTATAGATGAGACTTTTATTATTAGGCATTACTTCTGGAGATCATAGACTCATCTTACTGTGGGCTACCTCAGTTCAAGGTTAAATATGAATCTATCATATTGTAAGAAAACACTTCAGAGTTATTATTTAATATTTTTATATTTTGATGAAGTTGAGTTCTCTGAGCTGTGTTGTATATTACTAAGCTCTTATCTTCCTTCTAAGCAATATCTTAAGTGCAGACTTCAGTAAGAAGTGAATTTATTATTTGAATTCTTCATAAGTAATATACTTGTATCTCCTGATAACCTCAGTCGTGACTGGCTGTTAATTCACATCAGTAATGGTTGTTTTCATTGACTTGGAATTTGACTTTTTGCTGTCATTTGACTTATTCACGAATTGGTGGAAGTTAGAATTCATGAGATGGCCATTGAATCGGGTCCCAGTGGCTGAATGGTATACGAGCTTGCCATGTAACTGGAAGGTCCTGGATTAGAACCTCGTGGTCAAACTCGAAAAACAGATCTAATCCTTACAAATCAATTCTTGAAAAATATTCTTTATTAGTTGATAAATGTGATGTATAATAACGTATCTAGAAAAAAATTGAGCAAAGAATATCCTTTTCGATAATTTCCTCTTCTGACTCTACAATTATATATTTATGTTTATATACATAGAATATTCTAGAATAGTCTTCCGCAACAATATTGGTGTTTTTAAATAATATCGATTTGTTATGTAGGATCAATGGAATTACAGTTCAAGAAAGACGCTGAAGTTATAATACAATTTTTGGCGAAGAGACTCTTTCCAACGAATTTATTATCAAGCTGTACAATCGTATATATATGGTTTATTTTTAAGAAATTATATCCTGTGAGGGAATTAGGTCAAAGGTGTGAATACATGAAATAATAATAGTAGTATGAAATGCAATTAAAATATTTGTGATTATAATCATAGTTTAATGTCAAGTGGCACAATAATTAATGTCGTATATAGAATAATACATAAGGTGCATAGATTTTGGAAAGGGGTACATAATTATAAGATTAGTAGAAGAATATAAAATGTTACACAACATGGTGTGAAATTTGATAAGACAGAATTCAATATTGTAAAAATAAAAATATAAAAATAGTAATTTGGGGCTTAAAATGTCAAGTGAAAAAGATTCAGAGTGAGAATAAGAATAATAATAACGATAATAATAATCGTAGTAATAAGGGAAAAGTACATAGAATAACTAAATAAACAAAATAAATAAATGTCTATCCCTCTTCGGCCAAGGCAGAAGTAGGGATTGTACATACTTCTTTTGTACACAAAGCTTTGTCTGGCTTAAAGTCAGGAATTGCCAAGGCCTCAGCTGTCTTTCGAAGTCTTTAAAGAAAACAACACCGGAAGTAAGCATGGATTCTATATATGATCTTGAAATCATGGTCAGGGTTGACAGAGTGATAGAAGTAGATCAGGTGTTCCAGAATAGAGCTTCGCACACACTTCCTTTCTCCCTTCCAAAACCATGTGGCTGGAATACGTTGTCGTATCCATGTGGAAAGCGTCCTCTGACTACGACCAATGTACCTTGCTTCACAAGAGCAGGTGAACTGATAGGTGCACATGGAGGCGGCCAGACGGAGGAGCTTATCTTTTACAGAGGTAGAGAACAACTTACGGCTAGTAAAGGTCATATGTAATCCTAGAGCAAAGCGAGTGAATTAAGTCCATTTTCCTGGAGAAGGCACCCAACTGTAAAAATTAGTTAGTTGTCTGTTCCATGTACGTTTCTGGTGAATAGAACTTTTGAGAGATCCGTCATGACGTCTGCTAAGGCACACATCGAGAAAGGGAATACTTAGTTCGGATTCCTTTTCTACGGTGAATTGTAAAGAAGGATGGCAGTTGTTGAAAGTAAACAAGACATCATCAAGAATCACATTTTTATCGCAGTTAACGAAAGTGTCGTCTACGTATCGTTTATAAATGTCAAAATGACCAATGGTTTGACTAAGTTGAGAATTTTCAAGCTTACCTATAAAACAACCAGCCAACAAGGGACCCATTGGTGATCCCATGGCAATGCCGTCTCTCTGTCTAAAGATCTCAGTATTGAAGGTGAACTGAACATTCAACGTGCATCTCAATGAAAGCTCTTTGAGGTAGATGGTCGGCAGTCCTATTTCTAAACTATGTGTATCAATATAATCACATAAATAACAAAGGGTTTCCATGATAGGAACATTGGTAAATAGCGACGTCACATCTAATGAGAACAAGATTTTGTCTGAGACATTGAAATCTTTAATTCTATGAATAAATTTAAACGTATCATCAATGGAAAGCTTAGATACTTGCCTTCTGACTGGTTCCAGTATTTCAGCTAGCCATTGAGCGATTCCGTGATAAGGAAAACCCATGTTATGTAACATTTTATATTCGTCTACTAATCTTATAATTATGTACCCCTTTCCAAAATCTATACACCTTATGTATTATTCTATATATTTGTGCGTCGGTGGCACAGTAGTTAGGACTCTCGCCGACCATGCACATGGTCCGGGGTTCGATCCCCTGCCGGCGCACACCCGATATCTATGGTCGGCCTGCGAAATTTGGGCTACCGATATCCATGCTGAAAATTCCATACTTCTACCAAAAGTACTGTGTGGCATCAAGCTGTAATCAAAAATAAATAAAAAATATATATATATACGACATTAATTATTGTGCCACTTGACATTAAACTATGATTATAATCACAAATATTTTAATTGCATTTCATACTACTATTATTATTTCATGTATTCACACCTTTGACCTAATTCCCTCACAGGATATAATTTCTTAAAAATAAACCATATATATACGATTGTACAGCTTGATAATAAATTCGTTGGAAAGAGTCTCTTCGCTGAATATTGTGTTCTTAATGCTACAATGGGAATTATTAAATTATTGAAGTTATAATAAGCATACAAATGTGATAGTAAACAGAATATCAAATAAAAATTAAGGAAATTTCCACAACAAATTGAGGATCATTAGAACCTTGATGGCCAAGGCAAGAAAAGTGTCTGAACTAACTTCTTTTGGATACATAAGTTAGGTTTCTTAGTGTGGATCTCAAAGGCCTCAGCAATATGTAATAGACGAACTCTTAAGGTAAACTTAAGATTATTTGATTTGTGGTAGATGACTTTGAAAGCCATGTTTACATCAATTTTGTGTTCTGTATCCACAAGGTAAGATAGAATAGCGCTACGAATAGATTTTGTTTGTCCTTTACTTAACCACGCAGGTTGGTGTTTGGAAATTTGACGATAAACACGCCTAATTTTACGGCCTATGTAACTGGCTGCACAGGAGCAGTTACATCTAACTTTACAGATTGTTAGTCAGCCTGTAAAAGCTTTATCAAACTCTCAGATTCATCACTGGTAAATACACATAGAAGAGGTGAAATAAGGCAGTTTATCTTTAACTCCCGAACGCGAAATAGGGATGGTTTTGAAGACAGCATAATTTAGCAGTACTGAATGCTCTTTTTATCGCATGTATCTATTGATCACCGATTCATCTGAGCACCAGACTTCGAGGTGATCCCTGACATTTTTAATATATATTCACTATTTAAAATTTCTACATTTTCCCGGTCAGACTGGTATCCTTACTTCTGTATAGACTTATCACGGTTCATGCAATTTAGTTTGTAGATGGTTTTGGTCTTGTCTTCTTTTGCTGTTGATTCTTTTAATTTCCATAGTATTGAATGAAGTGATTGTGTTGGTTTGTCAGCCATATCTATTAGGAACCGCCTTATTACTCTGGCAGTTATTTCAGAAACATTATATATACATATACCTACATTTCTTATGGTTACTGAGTTAGGTTTCTTGCCGGTAGTTTAATTGGAGTTTTGACACTAAAGAGGTTCTCAGCAGATACAATTGTACCATTCATGTATAGAATTCAGATAAGTCAACCGCATTTAGAAGTTCTCATTAAAGCTGTTGTCTTGAAGGACGGACAATGTAAGCTTCGTAATTAAGCCATCCTGCTCACCAAATACAACCATATTAAATTCATCCACCCTGAGTTCCACAAATCTTCTCTATTATTTTTATATTTAAAACTTAAGTAAACAAAAGCAGATGATGAGTGCCAAATTGGATGAAACGCCTATCTAATTATCTTACGCTGAAATATAATTATCGAAAGTGGTATGAAGTGTTTACATTCAGTTCAATAATTAATAACACTATTATTATTATTCATTATTCCCTCTCACTTTTGTTCAAAAGAAAATGAGTAATATGCGTAGGGAGAAGACAATCTCTTTTTACAAGATCAAAGGCAATCTTGCCAATACAATAAAGCGTTTTATCGGCATATGGGCAAAAGCGCTAATACACGCACACACACACACATACATTAATACACACGGACACCAGATACAAACATACTCAAGCATGCATGCATACGCTAGGCGAAGAATAAACATCACCACAATCACTACTGCCTTTCCCCCTAATTACTGGCTCAATTGCTGGTACCATCCAATCTACTTAGATGATTACTGAATGCATAGTAAATTAATTCAAAATTTATTAGCATTGGCGTTTATTTAATATATGTATTATTACTATCATTATTATTAATATGTTATGGGTAATTTCTTTGAGTACTATTCTTACCGCTAAATAGGAAATCGGTTAAAAGCACAAAAAAAGCCACAAACTAAGACGATATTGTAAGTTAATTTGGAATCAGTGAATGAGTGAATTAACGTTCTTTACCTAAGTAACTTAGTTCATGTCTCTATACATATATATGTGTGTTTTTAAGGGAAAAGAAAAATAAATGAGGCCAAAGTGGCAATTTGGAAAGGTCTCTTGAGGCATGTATATTCCCTAAAAATGTTAAAATTAAAAGCTGTCATTATTAGTAGTATATGTGGTGTTTGTTTCCATTTCGAGAGGAAGATACGGCTTTAGGCTTTCAGCTTCGGAGTTTAAGTAGAGCTGATGTTTCTACAGAGTGGATCTGTTGGTCTACCAGCCATCCTTACTTTTTTCCCGGCTAACTAGGCGAAATTTTCTTTAGTGAATCGGCCTGTCGCGTGACTAGAATTGGTGATTCGATGTTAGAATGTTTGTAAACTAGGCTCCTAAATACTAACTAACCATCCCTCTTTTTCAGGATCACTACTGACATTAACTTTTTCTTTTTGACTACAGAAGACACTACTCCTTTGAAAAATATTAATTATGATGGACATTTAAGAGATTTAAATGCCTCAATAGATTAAAGTCACTCAAATCATTCCTAATTACCAGGTGGAATCAATATTTAGTTGAGCAGAGGCGTCGGTGGTTTGTGGGTAGAATGTTCGTCAACTACGCACGTGGCCCGGAATCCAATTCCCAGCCTACGCATTCCTTAACCTCGGCTGGCTCGTGACAAGCCCAGTAAAGAGAAATTTTTACGTGAAACTGGCAACTTCACCCCGTAAAAAAGAATAGTACAACTGCTACTGAAGCTATAAAGCTCAAAGCCTGAAACCCTATGTTCCACTCGGAACTCAAATTTATAAAATAATCAAGAAAGAGTTCTTTTTATCTAGCAGATGGTGACTCATCATCTCGATGTACCGTCAATCTTCAGTAAATGATGGTGTCCTAAACGCGAAAACGTTATCCACTACAATTCTACTATTAGTCATCGTCTATCAGGCAACACCTCCTTAAACCGCAGATATCATTAAAGCTTGAATGATATTTCTACTGTAGCCTGTCAGTCTAATGGATAATACTTTACCGTTTGGAGTGGAGAGTTTCAGTCTCACTGCGAACCCTATTGATCAGTGAGGCATCCGGATGATGAATATCAAATAGGCTGAAGTTTACACCTAGGATTCTGTTGTTGGCCACCACCAAAACAAAGTAACCTAGAGTTATTAATCCTGATTATATCGAGACATCGATTCAAAGAATCCATAGGACAAAATGAATGTGATCATAAATGTGAATAAACAGTTTTCTATAGAGAAAGAAAGACCAGATTTGCAGTATAAAATGATATCATCATTCGATTTCACAGGTTCTCATCGGCTGCAAACTACCTGAAATTACAATGGTTATAAATAATAACATTTCATACTTCATTGTTTGAAAGGTAATAGAGAAAACATTATAAGATGAACGCATCCGGAATATAAGGATTAAAATTTTCAGTTTAAGTTACCATCAATTTATATACTATCAAACTATGAAAAAAAGAAAAAAAGGGGGAGTGAGAGAAGACAGAAAACAGAAAAATCTAATAAAGTGCCAACATGGCAACTCAACAAGGTCAAAGTTCATCAATTTGAAAACTTGCTTAGTGAGTTGAGCTCACTAGTGTGTATGAGTAATCAGTATAATGAAAGTGATATGGTTACCAAGGGAGTGAGAGATTGACTACACTCTCTTTCTGTGTGCATAAGTTTATTCTGAGACGTTTGATTGCAATTGCTTCAGTAAATCGTAGTAGATTTGCTGTCCTTTGTTTGTTTGATATTTTGAAGGTTTTCGAAATCTCAGCAAAATGACCTGTATGCACAAGGTGTCTGGTAATTGCATTTTGTAAATATCTGCTTCCTTTTAAGCATAGGTTTCTTAGAATATGCTCTGAAAACCGGATAGAAGCCCTTCTTTCTGTCATTCCAATATACTTGCTGCCGCAGGTGCACGTAAATTTATAAATGCAGTTGGAGATAACATCAGGAGAGTATTTATCCAGTTTCGATTGGCTTATAGAGCATGTAGTACTGTATAATGTCACTAGATTGGCTGCAGGGAAGCATCTCTTTATTGTTCCTTTTCAATCTTTTTCGATACTGTTTCTCCTTTGTATGGGAGGCAAATGAACACTTTCTTCTTTTCAACTGCTGGATACTTCTCTTTCTCATCTCTTTCTTTGTTGTACTTTAGGATAAATCCCTTTGGATATCTGTTTTCCTTAAGGCATTTTTCAACAAAGCTTAATTCTTCTTCTACCTTGTTGGGCGAATATAACTTCCTGGCACTGTCGTACAGTGTTCTTACTAATCTTCCCTTATAGCTCATAGGGCAGAAGCTGTTGTAGTGAAGGTATTGTCCGGTCCAAGTTTTTTTTCTGTAGATGGACTTTTCAACCGTTCCATCGTTTCTTCTTTTTACATTTAGGTCCAAGAAATTGAACTCATCGTTATGTTCGTATTCCATGGTGAATTTTATGTTTGGGTGGATCTCATTAAGGCGGCTGAATAATACGGATGCCTGACTCATGTCGTTACAAACAACAAAAGTATCATCGACGTATCGACGATAGTATGTTGTTTCACTGATAGCGTCACTCAGCCGCGTCTGTTCGAGATAGCCCATGAAGATATCTGCTAGAATGGGTCCTAGAGGTGAACCCATGGCGACCCCATCAATTTGTCGGTAGAATTGGTTATTGAATCTAAATTGGATGTCTTTTGTGAAAAGAATTAGTAATCTTTTCATCTCTGACTCCGGTAATGACAATAGATCTGTTTGTTTACAAATGATATCTATTATTACCGTCACTGGTACATTTGTAAATAAGAAAGTCACGTCGTATGGCATCATTGGTTTATTGGATATGTCAACGTTATCAACTTCTTTAGAAAATTGGAAAGTGTCATCCAAGCTATGATTTGAAATTTTTTGTCGAATTGGCTTCAATGAATCAGCTAGCCATCGAGGTAGTTTGTGGCCAAGTGAGTTTATCATTGATAGTATGGGTCTTAAGGGCACATTGGCCTTATGAATTTTCGGTAGATCATACATAAGTGGGTGTTGTCCACCCTTTGAATTGAGTTCATTGTAAGTTTTGTTGTCAATCAGTTTCTTGATGAGGAGTTCTTTGAGGCATTTATTCACTTTATTTTCGAATGACGTTGTTGCATCCTTCTTAGTTTTGTCCACCTGAAATTTTCCGGAGTCGTTAAGAACTGTCAACATTTTATGTACATAATCAGTTTTATTCATTATAAAAACTCCAGAGCCTTTGTCGGGTCAAAACATGACGATGTCATCATTTTCACATAGTCTCCTTAGTGCCGCTCTATGCTCATCAGTAAGCAAATTTTGTTTTTCGGATGGTGATGTGTGGTATTGGTTGGCTATATCAACCAGTTTGAACTTTAGCCATCCTCGTTTGTCTTCATCCACAGGTTGCACGTCAGCAAGCTGATAGTATAAGTATTAAAACTGCGTTTCTGTATATATACGGTTTATATGATTTTTAGGGACGTGAAACTTGAATCTCAAAGATAAAGCTTCTAATTCAATTTTGCTTAATTGTAAATTTGACAGATTACAAACGTAACGTTCAGGTGCTTCTGGGGAGTCTTCAGTCAACTTTTCCTTGACTAATGCTTTTGTCAGTTGATTTTCATATTCTTCTGCAGTTCTGGACTGTAATTCTTTGACGAAGTTCATGAATTTGATCCAGCAAGTAATATTTAGGTCATTTATTAAGGTATCATAAGTAGCCAGATGACACTTCAGATTGGAAAGATATTTGTACGAGGATCCAATATCAGACTTTGTTATCTGACGGAGGTTCTTTTGGGTAGGAGGGAGTTTAGATGTTCGGAGTTGTTTCAAGAATTGTCGTGGGAAACAACCTGTTCGCAGACACTGTTCGTAGAACTTGATCTTTGTCGACTCTCTCGATATTCTGCATTGCAAAGTCACTACTTGATTCAGTGACTTGATAGTTTTGGCAGGGAGGCGTCTTTTCAAAAATTTCATTTACTCTTCGTTCCCTTGATAAATTTTGATAGAGAAAGAAAGACCAGATTCGCAGTATAAAATGATATCATTCTATTTCACAGGTTCTCATCAGCCGCAAACTACCTGAAATTAGAATGGTAACCGTATCACTTCCATTACACTGATTACTCATACACACTAGTGAGCTCAACTCACTAAGCAAGTTTTCAAATTGATGAACTTTGACCTTGTTGAGTTGTCATTTTGACACTATTAGATTTTTCTGTCTTCTGTCTTCTCTCACCCCTTTTTTCCCTTTTTTCATAGCTTGATAGTATATAAATTGATGGTAACTTAAACTGAAAATTTTAATCCTTATATTCCGGATGCGTTCATCTTATAATGTTTTCTCTATTACCTTTCAAACAATGAAGTATGAAATGTTATTATTTATAACCATTGTAATTTCAGGTAGTTTGCAGCCGATGAGAACCTGTGAAATCGAATGATGATATCATTTTATACTGCAAATCTGGTCTTTCTTTCTCTATCGAAATTTATCAAGGGAACCAAATGTATGAAACATTTTTCTCTTTGTATTGTTCCTTTTTAATGAGTCCAGTTTTGAATCACAATAAATATCCTTATTTCAGAATGATTTGTTTTGTTATATTTCAACTATCTGGTAGTTTCGACTGTAATTAACACTTAAATTTGAATTCTATAACATTAAATACGAAGATAATAAGCTTCGAAGCAATAAACATGAAGGGCATCATGTGAAGTGAAAATTGGAGCCTTAAGCAACCATAATCTCAACCTAGAAAGACCCTAGATAACAGAGTAAATGTGCCGCCGAAGCCTTATGTTCGACTAAGAATCCCTACGGGATGAATAATAGTAACATTGATAATAATGTTATAACCAAGTTACTAAGAAGTATATTCTTTGTCTTGCTTATTTGATTTCTTAATGTTTAAATAGGAATTAGCTGTTTTAAATAACATATTTGTTGTGTATATTTCATCACGAAGCAACATAAATTAGAGAGACATTTGGAAAACAGGAAGTACTGGACGTTATCAGAGTTATAATTCATGGGTTAATGAATTCTGGTCCAAGTGATCGAATGGCCAGCGAGTTTGATTTCGTAACCAGAAGGTGCCGCGTTCAACCGTTGGTGGGGTCATAGGCGTACACTGCTGAAAAGTTCCAAACCAGGACGAAACAGCTATCCACTGCTCCCTGCCTTTCAACAATCTCTAGTTGACGTTGATTCGTGACGGAATCATTAAGGGAATCATGGCAAATTTAAACTTTAAGCACCGCTAACTACCAATCAGCAAATGACCTCGAACGCACCAGTTACGTAGAGGAGGTATGGAATACATACATTTATGAAAGAAACGCAGAAAAACTGTATAAAAGTGTTACAGAGGGTACCTTCATCTCATATGTGATAAAAATAGTTCTCAGTTTTAGGTTGGAGTATCAACAGAGTATAATTCCATTGTGAGTAAAATATATTTTGATAAAGTTTCATAGTGTTACACAGTAATATTTACTGAGCAATAAATTGTGCTCGAAACGTCATTAGTAAATATTACTGTATAACACTGTGAGACTTTATCAAAATAAATGTTGTCCATAATGGAATTATACTCTACCACATTGCACAAGTTCTATTCTTATATCAACAGAGTAATTTAACCACATTCTATTTAGGTCTTTTAATCCTAACAATAACCTTAATTTTTGCTGAACACAACCCTACTGTGAAAATATCGCTAAACTAACTGTAATCTAGCGCGAACCAACCCTAATGTCGCCTTTATTAGGTTAACTCAACCCTAACTTGTCCTTGGCTTAAAGAGTAACTTAATCTTTCCCAAACCTAAGCTGAAACTTGCCAGATATCCTATTTAATAACATAACACTTCGATGAGCATATTTTATTGGTAATGATAACATTATTTGACGAGTTTCACTAACTCACTTCAGTGAACGTTTCAAGGTCATTGGTGCCATTGGCAGTGGTGCTTAAAGTTTAACTTGGCCGGAATCAGTCTAAATCCCTACGAAATAAATGATGGTGACGAGTCTTAAATGGGACGAAATGCGCATCTTAGATTTTGCAATTAGTAATCATCCACAAAATCACTTCATGTTAATCCAAAAGCATGGTTGAAGCATTCAGACTAGAAGCCAATACATCAACAGATGTCGAACATTTCGGCTCAATCAGTCGACAGGAAAATCAAAAATCGACGGTTTCGCCTTCTTTGTGTCGTTGAAGCTCTCGCCATACACACACATAGAAAAACCGGAGCTGTGCATACAAAAGAGGATTACTCAACCACTTCTACTGTCTTGATAACAATTTTTTTGATTTGATTTTTTTGATTTTGATGACTTAATTTTGTTTCTTCGCCTGTTCTTTAATTGCTTATAATTCTTGTATTCATTTAGAACTCTTACGTAATTTCGTATTATCTGCTTTGTCCCTATGTGCATCCTGAGTAAAACTCACACATCAAACTATTCATATTATTACATAACTTCTTTTAACAACTATTTGTGACAACCCATCACCTTTGTTACTACTCTAATTTCATTAACACCTAATTTTCCTGACTGATTTTGGATTACGTAACTCCAACTACCAATATTCACCTGTTTAGTTAGAATAACTGTAACCAATTGAATTTTTGTTTGACAAACACAATGAAATTCAATGATGTGCTGGAATCATTCAAAATAATTAACAGACAAAGTACCTCAAGTCTTCTCAGGTTTTCTGAAGCTATAGCAATTAAACGATTGAAGCCTGACTTATGTGTCCAAACAGAATTCTTTGTTGGACTTCAATTACCCTGGTCACTCACGTTTTATTAACTCTTTGTTTTCTAATTTTTTAAATTTTGTTAACTTATCTTTTCACTCCCCCCTTCATGTTTTGCTTGACTCTCTTAAGAGATAATTTTTCTTGATCTTCTGAGTTCTGCTCACTCTATTGCATCATCAACTTCTCATCTGACCTCATGTGCACCGAAATTTTAAAATTTTGATCTTCTCTTATCTAATTACGTAACTACTACTAATTTTCTTTTGTTACCACCTTAACAACACAACTGTTAACTAATTTTTTCAAGAAACTTCTCGCTACCAAGATGTATATATATGTCGTACCACTTTAGACACCCTGTAAATCTCAATGCCTTGTTTTACTACGACGCTCTGACAATATGCTTGCTAATGGACAAAGCTTTGTTAAAATTGTACACTTTTTATTTTATTAAGAAATTCAGGTTATACGCAGCTGATAAGAACCAACGAAATAAGATGGATCCAGATTATTCTGCGCCAATCTTTCTTCTCTCTTTGTTCAAACTCAATGTACACATACATACAAAATAACACATATGTATATTTGCGATTGTACAGCTAAGAAAATGAATTCGCCGGAAAGAGACTCTCCGCTGATCTACGTGTTTTGTTTTCATTAATGCCTGGATGGGGATTACAAATGAATTTTAAAAAAATAGTCATTCGGTATGTAATCCATATTTATTCGACTTTTTTCCTTCTAATTCTTTTTTTCAATCTACAGACTTTAAAATATACTTTATAAATATTTGTATCTATTACTCTTTTGAACAATGTTTTTATTTTAATAATAATCACCTGTGAACGATACTCACCACTTATTGTTATTTTTAGATCATGTCATTTGTTATCTTTCTTGACATATGTTCCTTTGTCAAAAGGAGATTTGTGAGGATTAGATTTATTTTTCGAGTTTGACCTTAGATTGATATCAGCCAAGGAACCACTGAAAACCGCCGGGAAGTACTGGACAGCTGTTTCCTCCCTCCTAGTTTCAGAATCATCGGCACCACGCATCCATCTCCTGGGCTCGAATCAAAACTATACGAACAGTTGATCTATATAGTCTTCAAGTGAAGTTACGAAAAGAATATTAGTGGCTTAGTGATGACGTTTCGAGCACAATTTATTGCTCATAATCATATCAAGGTAATCACACGACTTCCTAAATTCATTTATATAGATCCATTGATTTTCACTTGATTTTCACTTGATTTGATTGATAGTAATATTTTCCATATTTCGGGTATGAGTGATGAATCATTCCTATAGCATGTGTTGGGTGTAGATTCGATGAACACGGATTCAGTGAGTTGACCTCTCTCTCCACCTATCTAGATTCTACATTCTAATTCTACATTCTAATAGATATTTAGACTTTAATTCATCTCATCCTTTAACTGTTAAGGCAGGCTTAGTTAAGTGTTTAACAAACCGAGCAATGGCACTAAGTAGCACAAAAAAAGACCTAAATGATGAAATAAAACAGATAGAAGAGGCGTTGGTGTTTAATAGCTATCCTTTAAAATTCATTAGGAAGATTGAAAAAGGCCAAAAGAAAAATAAATGTGAAACTAGTAATAATAACATAAATAAGAGAGAATATAAGTCATCTACAGTTATACCATATAAAGAGGGGAATTAGGGTGGCATTTAAACCTACAAACTCACTCAGGGACAAGCTCTGTAGGTTAAAGGACCCAGTTGACCCAATTAGACGAAATAATATAACTTACAAAATACCTTGCAATGACTGTGAGGTCAGCTCCAAAGTTCATACTAGTAGGTCAGGGGTAGTCAGATTGTCAGAACATAAGAATTTAGCTAAGGTAAGAATGGTTGACCCCGGGAACATAAGTAATTTAGAAGAAAAGCTCAGCAATTGCAATGCATGCATTAACACACGACCACACAATAGGGTGGGAGAGGGTTAAAATTCTAAGAAGTAATCTAGGTAGGTGGAGAGACTGGTCGATTACTGAATCCTTGTTCATCGAATCTACACCTAACACGAACAATAGGAATGATTCATCACTCATACCTGAAATATGGAAAATAATACTACCAGTCAAATCAAGTGAAAAACAATGGATCTATATAAATGAATTTAGGAAGTCGTGTAATTACCTAGATATGATTATGAGCAATAAATTGTGCTCGAAACTTCATCAGTAAACATTAGTGTATAACACTGTGAGACTCTATCAAAATAAAATTTACCCATAATGGAATTACACTCTACCACAGTGCACAAGTTTTATTCTTATATCAATATCAGTTGCTGACCAATGGTGTTTTTATGTGTTAGAGAATCACTGAAAACCAGTGAGTACTAAATGGCTTTTTTGTTCTAGTTTGAGGTTGGTATGTATTTTACACCCAAGATAAGGATGAAAAAATGTCTTGTGTCATTTTGGCTTTGATAATTAATCGCGGACGCTTCTTCACCAAACTAGAAAGTCTCCTCAGGAATGATTTTATTTCGAAGGATAGAAAAAACGAAGCAATTTCCGGTTTCATCTTCTTGCGGTCGACGAAATATTATTTATTGCTGTATTCCCTTGAGAACCATCTGGTACTGAGGAGTTCAGCAACACATCTCCATTTTACCTTGTTCTCTCTAGCTTTCATATCCTCCTTACACGATCTCCTCTATGTCACTCTCAGTTGCTCAACTCATCTTTTACAATTCAGGTTCCACTCAAGCTATGACCTGCAGCAAGATGTCTATCAGCCATCTCCTCAGCGTGTTTCTAATCCATCCTTATTTTCTTCGGAATATTTGTTGAGCGGCAGACTCTTGATTGGTTTGTTTCCAGCGTTTCTTGTTTCTAATTATTTCTGACTGGCCATCTGATCTTCATTATGGAGCCAGCGAAGTCAGCTGTTGATAAAAGTCTGCAGTAGTCTGTTAGAAATGCTCTTCGTGTTGCGCATACCAGGTTTCTGGTCCATTTAGAAGAACTGACTGACTTGACATTGCTGTTGAAAATCCAAAATTCGCTTTTTGTGCTGAGAGCATCAGATTTCTACGCTGATTTCAGAGTGATGAAATTCTGCCTTGCCTTTCTGATTCTGGTTTTGACGTTGCCATCCATGCTGTTGCCTGTAGTTAAAGCGATGCTTCCTAGATAAGTGAGAAAATTAACCTCTCTCAAATTTCTTCCGTTGATAGTGAACGGTGCTTGCTGTTTTCGGGTCTTTATTTTCATCCCCTCTGTCTATCCTATGTTCATTCAAAGTCCTGTGTTGTCTGCCTGCTTCTTTTAACAGTTTGATGGTTTTCTCCTTTAAGTCTTCGGGTTTATGTGACACTAGACACGAACCGTCCACGAAGTACTGATAATTCAGAGTCTTCTCATCAGTTCAAAGTATTCCTGTAATCCGCCGCATAGGGTCTACCGCATAATTCACTCACTTGTGAATCACTTGATATGTGGCATCGTCTTATAGGTTGATAAGGATTCGGAGCACTGAACGCCATAATGTTGAATGAGTTTCCAAATTACTTCTCGGTCAATGCTGTCTGTCGAAAGTCTTTTCGAAGTCGATGAAATTAAGGCAGAGGTTTGACTGTCACTCTATGCTCTGTTCAATTATGAGGAGTGGATTTGCAATTGGATCCGCAAATGTTTTGCTCTTCCTGAATCCAGCTTATTCCAGATGGAGGTTTGCATCCAGTGCATCCTAAATTCTTTTCAGAATGATGTCACTCAATCTCTTGCTTGACGTGGACAAGAGCATAGTTCTGTGCCAGTTCTTGCAGAGGCCTATGTCGCCTTTCTTTGTTGACTTGAAAAGGTAATCTTTCTTCCAATCAGTAGGTACCTTTATTCCCTTTCAAAGTTTCTGCAATATTGGTGTAAGCATATCCACATGCATGTAATGAAGAGGAATGAATTTATATCACGAAAAAAGTTACAATATAACATGCATTTTCAAGTATTGGTTTTGAAGGGATTTTGTTTGATTCGATGGAGGATTTCATCATGAGCTGACATCAGTTAGAGAACCACTGGAAAACCAAATGGGAGTACTGGACAGCTCTTTCCTCCGTCCTAGTTAGGGACTCTTCAGCAGTACGCACCCACCACGGGGATTCAAACCCAGGGGCTTCTGGTTACAAGGCCATTGGATCGGGTCCCAGTGGCTCAGTGGTCTACGAGCTCGCTTGATCCAATATTGCTTTGTTGATGGATTTCGCCACATTTTTATTAAGTTGCTCTTTCATCACATTAGCTGTATCAGGGCAAAATTCAGTGGAAGATCCGACCGTTTTATATACATTCTGTGCAATATGATTCAAACTGAAGATCAGATGGCCGGTCAGAAACGGTTAGCAACCAGGAACTTTGACAGTTAACTAACCAAAAACCTTTTGGCCAACAAATACTGAGAAAAAAACGGAGGTAGATTAAACAAACACATACTGTAGAGACCGTTGAGTGAAATCAGGCACAAGGCCCTCAAGCAAAACTGGTGTGAGAAACGACGAACCGGGAATTGGTCTGAAAGTAATGATGAGGGAGGTGAGAGACTATGGGCAATAATGGAGCCAGCCAAAATGAAATACTGAGAATTAGTTGAAATGGAGGCGTACTATGTGAATCCCTACGTTCCACTTGGAACTAAAAGGACTCATAATAATACTGACACATTCTGGTTAGTAGTCATAACTGTTCGACATGATCGGTTTCCAGCTACTTACATCAATCGATCAGTAGTGTACATATACCATCATGCTGAACTTGTAAATAAGCTTTATTAATAATTAATTAATTTGATTAAATGTCTACTTAACTTATCGCTTTAACACTTTTTCGCTTTTTGCTTGATCATTTATCAAAAGCAAAACGTTCTATTATTGCCTATTCGACTTGAGTGTTGTTCACTGATACTAAATCATATTTTCTACCTTCTTCTTCTGCATTGAATCCCTTAACTTTTACCCACCAAAATCATAAGCATATTTATACCTACACACGAACAATTATGTCATCAGAATTGTTACATAAAAGAGGGCTATTTATTAATTAATTTATTTTTCTTTATGATTTATTAATATACATAGATTAATCAATAATTTAATAATTTATAACAGTTTATCAACTATAAATTAATATTTTGAAGTATGAGGTTGTAGGGATTTGATTGATGATTTCAAGTTTGGTCACGAATTGACTTTATTGGAGGAGGACTGAAGACGATGGAGTAATGGATACGTGTCTCGCCCTTTTTTGAGATTTTCAGCAGTAAGCACCCATGATTACAATGCCAGAGATCAAACTCAAGACCTTAGGTTACCCTAGGTGACCTTGTTGATCATATAGGTACTAGGACAGAATTCAGTGGTGGGTGAATGCTAACTTCTACAATTTTGCAACATATAGCCCTTCCACCAGCCAATGTTAACGGTGAGTATTTGTCGTCAAACAACACAGTTAGTGGACCCTGTCGGTCACGACTTGATCAAATTTGAAGCAAATTAATACACATGTAATAGAGGAGATAGGCCTTATTTTTGTCTTACGGTTAAAAAACATCTTATACTTTTCCTGCATCGTTTCGAAATATATTAGGTAGAATTCATTATAATAAAGGCTCTTTTTGTATTTCCCAATGAATGAAAAACAAAACGATATTGTTTTTACTGACTTTTCGCTATTTAATGCTAATAGCTTTATCAAAGTATTATTAAACCGGAATTTACAAAATCTCAGCACATATATATTTATATATCAAACATTAATGAAACTCTCGAGCAAAACAACTACCCATGGAACTTCATCAACAAAATCAACACAGACATCAAGTATGGCCGAAAACGCATTCCGAAAACATGGACATCAACAGTCGTCATTCCATGTAGAGCAGAGACGTCAGACGATATCAGAAGAGTACTCAATCAGCTCGACATTAGAGTTTTCTTCAAAACATCAGACACACTGCGAAACAACCTTGTCCGTATAAAAGACCAAATCCCTAAAGATTCTTTATCTAATTGTGTCTATAAAATAAACTGCTTGCAGTATGATATGCGATATACATCGGACAAACATCTCGAGAAATCAAAATCAGAAGAAATGATCATCGTAAAGCCGTTCTGTTCGACCACCGAGAAATCCTGTTGAACTACAAAAACTTGAAAAATCATCAGCCATAGGTCTACATGCTATAGAATCAGGCCACAAATTTGATTTTGACAATGTTGAAATAATCCAGAAGGGTTTCAGAAATCACTAAGAAAGTCTCACATCATCAGAAGCATTTCATATCAAGTGGAACCCAAATTGTCCGAATACGAATGATGAACTAAAACAGAATCTGACCTGGTTACAACACCTCCCTACTCTCCCCCCTGAAGTGACAAAATCAACACGAATGTGATAAGCAAGTTCACTATGTTAACACGCACTACTTTTACAACTTTACACACTTATCAAATCCAACAATCCACACTTGATTTTGTTATCTTTAGCAATCGACCAGCTTGACAACTAAAAATGCCCCCAGACAGACGAACGATGATCAAGTTAGTAAACTTTATTTTGATATCATAACAGACGAACTATTACCTTTGTTGTTTGGTTTAGTGATCTTCATTGTTATTTTGACGTTCAGTATGTCCCTTTAACTTGATCTAAGTCTATTTGTTCTCACAACCTAACTCTTTGTTATATATGTGCTGAGATTTTGTAAATTCCGGTTTAATGATACTTTGATAAAGCTATTAGCAGCAGCATTAAATAGCGAAACGTCAGTAAAAACAACAATATCGTTTTGTTTTTCATCTATTGGGAAATACAAAAATCCTTTATTATAATGAATATCATATACCCAACGCCCAAATTTTTTCAAACTGTTAAAAGTGAACTTGGTTTAGACATATATTAGGTAAAATTATTTATCAAACTGATGACCCTTGTCAACAGACTAAGGGTAGTTGAGTCAGTGACGATTTAGTAATACTGTTGATTTGTGAGTTCGAAAAATGTTTGGCGATCTACCTGAATTTCTGTCCGAGACAATATATATTATTTATATATATATATTATATCCCCTATCGTTGAGTATTTTTGTGAGACTGAAGAAAAATACCGAGGCGGATGGTTTTATTCTTCATATCTAGCATTACTGCGTTACATGATGTACTGGAGATGGTTGTTTTACCTGAAACTCCTTGATGAAGAGTAAATTTTATGCAATAAACTACGCTAGAAACTGTGCTCATTATGTAAACTTACCGCTTATAATAAAGCTACTGTTAATATTATTATTATTCATAAAGTAGTGCTGGGAATCGAATACTTTTGATCCACAAGACCCTACCAAAAGGAAGTCAGAAAGAAGACAAACTGGTTAGTGCTAGTGAGAACAATTCGAATTTATTATGCAAAAGTGCATTATACATTCAAATATTACTTTCAAAAATTACGCCAGTGAATAGCCAATTAAATTGGTTGCTTAAGGTCAAACTTCTAGCTTATCCAATCGGATTGTAATAAATATGCCATCTCGGCCGAATGGTTTAATTTGTTTATTTTGTTTTAATTCTGTCTAAGCCTGTTTAAGTTGATTTTCACCGCTTCCTATCAAACATTATCCCATTTCTAAATGCATTTTTCTATCTATCGTCTTGCTTTATTGCATTTCCGTGGAGGAAGTATTGAGAGACTTTTGTAGTGTGATTCATTGTGTTCAGAATTAACGTTTATTCGTCCTGTGGATAAGGAAACTGTGAAGACAGTTAGTGCAGATTGCTTCCGTGTTTGATTTCTCTAACTGTGAAAACTTTTATACTTCATATTGTTTTCCATTATAGATAAGATTTTATTTTGATAAATCACACAGTTTTCGAGTATTGGTTTTGAAGGGATTTTTTGTTTGATTGGATGGAGGATTTCATCATGAGCTGACATCAGTTAGAGAACCACTGGAAAACCGACTGGGAGTACTGGACAGCTGTTTCCTCCGTCCTAGTTTGTGACTCTTCAGCAGTACGCACCCACTACAGGGATTCGAACCCATTACCTTCTGGTTACAAGGCGGGTTCGTAGAGCATTGACCACTGAGACCCAATCCAATGGTCCTCGAATTCTAACTTCTGCCAATTGACGACATAGAGCGACCATTTCTCAATGTCTTCTTCGATGAGTTACTGCCTCATCTTCAACCTGCTGTGCCCTACTGGTCATGGCTTCTCCCTAGAACTCCAGGTTAACTAACTGAATAGGGCCAGTCACTAGTGAGCATCAGACTTATTTTCGAGTATTGGTTTTGTAGGGATTTTGTTTGATTGCATGATGAAGAGTCCCAAACTAGGACGAAACAGTTGTCTAGTACTCCCAGTTGGTTTTCCAGTGGTTCTCTAACTGATGTCAGCTCATGATGAAATCCTCCATGAAATGACACAGTGTTATGCAGTAATATTTACTGATGACCACGTTACGAGAACAGATTATTGCCACTCATAATCAAACCAAGTCACTCACACAACTTTTCACTTCATTTATATACATAAGTGAATTTGATTAGACATTCAAATAAAAATCAACATAGGATAATGTTCATTCACAAATAATAATATAAGTGCTAGTGATCAAATACAATCAGATGGGAAATAAGACGAGCGTTTTTACAGTCAAGACAAGCAACTTGTTAGAATGTAATAATGTGAATTGAATACATTTTAAGATTATTTATTATCCTCCTCTGATTTCACTGACTGGTGGTAATAATATCTTCCATATCTCTGGTATTTGCGTTGAATCATTTCTGTTGCATGTTTTGTGTTGTGTGTAGACTCAATGAACCAGGCAGAATTCAGTAATCAGTCTCTCTCTCTCTTTCCCCCTACCTATATTACTACATAGAATTTTGACTCTGTCACACCCACCCCATTTTGTGCGGTTGTGTATTATTGCATGCAGTTCTATTGCTGAGTTATTTTTTTCTAAATTACTTATCTTCTCGAGGTCAACGATTCTTACCTTAGCTAAATTCTTATGTTCCGACAATCTGATTACTCCCGATCTACTAGTTTGAAGTTTGGAGCTGACCTCACAGTCATTGCAGGGTATTTTATAAGTTATATTATTTTGTTTAATTGGGTCAACTGGGTCCTTTAACCTACAGAGCTTGTCCGTGAGTGAGTTTGTATGTTTGAGTGTCACCCTGATTCCTGCTTTAGGGCCTCAGATGTCCCCTCCTTATGTGGTAAAACTACTGTAGATGCCTTATATTCTCTCTTATTTATTTATTTATTTATTATCTATAATGGAGTTATACTCTACCACAGTGCACAACTTTTATACTCATATCAATAATTCATATTGTTTTGCCTGTTAAGTAATGAATTCAATCGATAGTTATTTTCACATGTAGCGTAGTGTTTAATCCTCCTTCTTTTATAAGTATTGTGTTTTAAGCCTGCTGCCCTTCATAACTGTGTATGTGATATATTTAATATTTTTTAACTAAAACTAATACTAGGCGACAGAATATTCTTTAGAAATGTGGAAAGTTCGGGTAAAATTCCCGTTCTTGCTTATTTTATACGTATATAGCAGGTCCGGGGAAAGAGGGAAGGTCAGTCATTGCGCTGCCAACTCTGTCCTGTAAAACTAACACCTCTGCTACTGAAACTTCAGAATTCAAGCTTGAAATCCTGTGTTCCACTTAAAAATCAAAAGGAGTGAGAATACCGAAGAATTTTAGAAGAATTTCAGCAAAACGGAAAAAAGTATTCCCTTTCGAGATTCATATGCTGTATGTGCCAGTGACGTCATGTAAGTTCGAGTCATGGGTATCATGTCTAGTCATTGAACTGTGATCCAGAGATGAATGCCCATCAAATTCTATCGATTCGTGGTGTATCGAAATCATCATTGGATGTCACTAGTGACTAAATGCACTCATATACCACTTCGATGGCTTTATCGACTATATTTACACGTTAGAACTTTAGGAATATAGGAAGATGAGTAATCCTTATGTGATTTCCTGTGTAGACGTTTGTGAAATCCTTTCCTTTTCAAGTATTGGTTTGTAGGGATTCGGTTGATTGGTTACAGGATTTCATCATGAGCTGACATTGGTTACAGAACCATTGGAAAACCTGCAAAGAGTACTTGACAGCTGTTTCGTCCTAGTTTGGGACTCTTCATCATTACGCTGAAGAGTCCCAAACTAGGACGAAGGAAACAGCTGTCAAGTACTCCAAGGTTTTCCAATGGTTCTCCAGCCAATGTCAGCTCATGATGAAATCCTTTCCTTTTGTTTGAGGCAGTGCTATATCGCAGATTGTCAAAGGTAACAATTCATCTCAGTTCACTAGTCAGTCAATAGCTACTTCCTTCAAGGTAAACCGGCTAGAGTTATAATGCGCATTTGTGAGAGATGGGCTCCTGCAAACATTTACAGATGTCGTTGTTTAGTGGTATTCAGCTGTCACCAGTTGAAAATCATAGGTTTAATGGATTCTAACAAATAAATAGTTATCAGCTGGTTCACTTCTCAGTCTAATGGTCGTTGACCACGTGCGTCTAATAATCATAAAATATCAACATCTGAAATCTTCAAAATTGAAAGAAAACGACTGTTAACTTGACCTTAGTCATTGCCTGATTTCATTTTGAGGCTAAATATACATTCATTCCTTAAAAATCCCTGATGATACAAGTAGATCTAGATGAAACGCCAAAATGGGACGAAATGAGCATCTTGCTGGATCGGACTGCTAGTCAGCATCCATTCGCGAAAATAACATCACCTTCATCCTTAGACGCCTTGAAAACATTCGCAATAGGAACTGACATGTCAACAGACGCCGAAATATTTCGGTCCAGTATAATCAGTCAACAGGAAATGCAAATTAATCCATAACAGAAATAATGACTGACACCGTTGTATAAGAGGTGGCTCTCATGGCCTAATGACCTAGTGGTTGATGCTTTGGCATTTGAAACGATGCAGAGTTTAGCTGTTAGTGGAAATACCATCAATTACTGACAATATATATATATATATTCAGCTGTCGAGTTCCAAATGGGACGAAATACTCGCTTTAGATTCCACTACTAATCACCCTCAAGCAAAATAACATTCGAACATTTTCTGAAAATAAGCAAATGTTTAGAACACTAATATTTACTGCATTGAATTCAGAAGACAACATGGTTAGTGCTAAGATAGTGTAAGAGGCAGTTAGATTGTCGCCCTACCATATATAAAGGATATATCAGAAATCACTGCAAGACTTGTCAAACCTTTAGGAATTGACGTCGCACACAAACCAACAAAATCACTTCACTCAGTTCTATGTCAACCAAAAGATTCAAAAGAGAGAAAGAAGATAAAACCAACATCATCTACAAAATAAATTGTAACAACTGCGAAAAACACTACATTGGCCAAAGTGGACGTCCCCTTCGTCTTCGTATCCACGAACATAAGCTAGCCATCAAAAGACATGACATCCACTCCCTCATATCACTACATACAGACAACCATGAACATCAATTCGACTGGGACAACCAACGTTCAAATATTAGACAGAGGAAACAACAAGAATGCTAGAGAATTTTAAGAAGTCTGCCTGGTTTTCCAGTGAATTATCAATCAATAGACACATCGAGATAGACAAAATTTACCAACCAATAAGAAAGAAACCTCACACACAAAAGGTCAAAGTTCAAATGAAATAAAAAATCAATCCTAATACAAGTAGCCTAGAGGGTGTGAAAACACACAAAAACAACCAATCATATTCAAGGTCACCAGGAGAGATAATTAATAAACTCGTGGAGAAATCTAAAAGCTCATTCCAACAAATTGAAGTATTCGGTGAAGATGTCACCTAGTAGAGAGATGAGATTTACTATTAAAATTAACAGTTCAGCTCAGAGAAGACTACCAGATCAGAATAATCCACCTGAGCTTCGAATCTTCTTCATCAGATCTTTCGTGTTCTTTTGTTTTCTGTTTTTCGTTCTTTCTGTGTGTGATTTTTACTCCTTCTGTCTTCATCCAATTCACCCCATATTTTCACTTATAAAAACAGTTATGTTAAGTTTGTTTCCACACTTTTCTCGTTTTCTCGCTCACATTTATAATTCGTTTAAAATAACTATTTTACAATCATATCATAATCTTGTGCAATTTTGTTTCTAAGCCTGAAATGAAATCGCCAAAAATATATATTCGCTGAACTTCGTGTTCTCTTCTTTTCAATATATAGAATAATTCATAGGATGGATAGAACTTGGGAAAAGGTGTGCAATTATAGGATTAGTAGACAAATCGAATAAAAGAAAAACGGTACGTAATATTGCGTGAAATTTGACAACATAGAATTTAACGTAGCAAAACAGAATAGATTTAGAATGACAAAAAGGAACAAGTGAAATAAAACCGGTGACAGTTCAAAGTGAGAATAGTAATAGTAAGAATTGACGTAATAAAGGAAGAGTATACAAATTGAATAGACAAAATGAAAATTAGATAGAGCCAAAATATGACTGGGGATTAGCATATTTTATCACAGAGGGATTAAGACCATGAAAGTTGGATGGGTTGAGTGAACTTTTTTTGTACACAGAGATCTGGCTTTCCTGATTTGGTAGCCAAAGCTTCACACCATATCTAATATGTGTACTGATTGTTGGTCATTGTACTATCTTACTTATCTTCACTACCTTATCATTTCCATCAAGGATAATATAGTTGACATTACGTTGGCTTGCAGGTTAGTTATGGGGTGACAAAATAAATGGTATTCGTGTGACAGACCTTCTGGATTCATTGTAATCAAACAAAAATATTGTGAAATGAGAGAAACTGATGATGATGATGGTGATTAGTCATCATGGATTCATACACTGCGGGGGTGGGGAGAGGAAACTGACAAGTCATTTCATCAGGGGTGTAAAGCGTATTTCGTGAATGACTTGAACAAATTTAGTATACATTAAAAAGGCGATAGTTAATCTGTCATAAAATAATCACGACGTATGTGAATGAAGTAGAGTCATCTATTTATTGACAAATGCGACAATATCACCTATATGAAATCACAAAAGTATATAAGTGAAAAATTTCATAGTGTTAGGCGAAACAATAGAATGAAGGGTTCAAATGAAAACAAGACACTATGATATAAACTGTTGCTGATCTTTTCTGGCCATCTCGAGTATTGAGCGAAGACGACTGTTAATGAAGGTCTGTAGTTTGTTTGAGATGCTCTTTATGACGCGCAGTGCAAGTCTCTGATCCGTACAGTAAGTAGCACTGACTGACTTCACACGGGAGTTGAAAATCCACATCTTATTTTTGATACTGAGTGCTGTTGACCTCCACACAGACTTGAGAGTAGTAAAAGCTTGTCTTGCAAATTCAGATTCTTGCTTTGATATCCTCGTCAGTTCCGCCTGTAGTTGAAACGATGCTTCCAAGGCAGGTAGATAAAGGAGGTTGTTTCTTTCAGGTTTCTCCCATTTATGCTGATCGTTGTCTGTTGTTGTTGCTGTTGGTGGAGTTGCCCAGGAATCTTCATCACCTCTGTTTTCTCTATGTTCACCTGAAGTCCTATCTTCTCCGGATGCTTCTTCTGCTAACTTGTTGCTTTTCGCTTGCATATCTTCCAGTTTGTGGGAAATCAGACATATGTACGTTATCAGCGAAGTCCAGATCCTCCAAGTTTTTTGTGTGGGTCCATTTTATGCCTGTTTCCTCATTGCCCGCTGTTTGTCGCATTATCCAATCTACTGCAATCAGGAAAATCATTGGCGATAGTAGGCAGCCTTGTCTTACTCCTGTCCTCACTTCGAAGGGTTCCGTAAGTTTCACATTGTGGATTACTTGGCATGCAGCATTGTCGTAGAGCTGTTGGATGAGATGTATAATTGTCGGTGGCACCCCGTAGTAGCGAAGTAGTGTATGCATTAGGAGGACCTTATATTGGTTGAAAAGTTGATGTTTTCTCAATGACAGGAATAGGTAGCCAGTGTGGATAAAACTATTTATCGCTCATGTTAGACATTAACGTGGAATCTCCGTTCGAGTATCTCCCTTGAATTGTGGATGCAAACCTGATACCTGTCCACCTTTACCAGTTCATTTTTGTGACTGTTATAAGCTCTGTCAAATATTTTGAATAAAGAAAGAACAGACTTATTTGTAGGATAATATGGGCTGGTTTTACTCCGTGGATTCTCTTCAACTACCTACATCCTAAATAAGCCAGTTAATATATATATTACAAAATTTCTCAACATACTTTCTACAATGATTTTAAGTTATGGATAGAAAGTTAGATAAGCAACATAATTTCAAAGATGAACTGAGTAGACAATTATTTAGTGTTAAAAGAGTAACTATTTAAATACTGTAGAGAAAGAAAGACCAGATTTGCAGTATAAAATGACATCAATAATTTCAAGACTGTACGGCTTACCAAAGATACATAAGGCCAACCTCTCACTTCGTCCAATTTTCGATATGTCAGGTTCCCCGTACCATCCAATAGCGAAATGGCTAGCTGAAATTTTAGAACCTGTACGAAAACGAATGTGCCACTATTCACTTCGTGACACTTTCCAGTTAGTCGATCACATCAAGAATATCAGTGTGAAGAACAAAAATATGCTCTCCGTCGACATTGAGTCACTATTTACTGACGTTCCACTGACAGAAACTGTCTGTCGCATTTGTCAATATATAGAGGAAAATCAGCTAAACATCGGATTACCGACGACTTGTCTAAAAGAACTACTGCTGAGATGTACACTCAATGTACAATTCACATTCAACGAGGTTATTTACAGACAACAAGATGGGATCGCAATGGGATCTCCACTGGGCTTATTACTAGCAGACTGCTTCATGGAAAGCCTCCAGAACGGCCCACTCAAATCAACTATTGACAATTTCCAACTGTGTGTTAGATATGTGGACGACATCTTCATTATCTGTGATGACGGCCACGATCTCAATCAACTACTGCAAATATTCAACAAATGCCATCCAGCCACAAGGTTCCCTCTTGAAATTGAAAATGAATCTAAAATCTCTTTCCTTGATGTTGAACTTGCAAGGAGAGCTGACGGAACTTTAAGAAGGTCCATCCATAGGAAACCCACATGGAGCGGCTCACTGACAAGCTTCTACAGCTGGGTACCAATCGGTCGGAAAGAAACTTAATTAGATCTCTTGCCACTCGCGTCCGACGCATCTGCAGCTCAGATACCATTGAAGAAGAACTAAACTTCCTTAAAGAAACCTTCATTCAAAAAGGTTGCTAATCAAGACTCGTGAACAAAAACATCAAACAAACAAGAATCTAAAAGCAAGAAACAGCATCTGTGCCAAGACAGATACTTTATATGAACCTTGACTTCAAAGGAGACCTACTCAGTGACGTCCATAGAAGGAGAACCTCCACCTCTGTAAGAAGAACTTTCTTTGCGGAGACATTGAGAGTAGTCTTCTCTCATCGCCCGCTGATCTACAGAAGCCCAAAAGAGAAGATCCCGCACCTGATCACTTCTATGTGTATATATCAGTTCACCTGTCACTGTGGAGCCAGGTACATTGGTCGTTCAACGAGTATCCTGTCAAAAAGGATCAAAGAACACTATCCAGCGGGACTGCAGAAAGGAAGTAGTGGCCGTATAAGCAGTGCAACAATCGAACATCTCCTCACCACTGGTCATTCCATCTCAACAAACGCCTCCTGCTTCAAAGTAATCTACAAATTGAAGAACAACCTGCCAAAGACAGTACGTTTCCGTCTTCTTTGCATTGCAAAAGCCCTATTCGTTCAGTTAGGAGAACCAGAACTGTGCATACAAAAGAAAATTATTCAACCACTTCTACTATCGTGGTAATAACTCTATTGATTTGACTTAACTTTTGCTTGTGTGCTTATTTTTCTAACTAATTAAAACTCTTGCATAATTCCGTATGTTATTTTTCTTCCATGTACACCCTGAGCACAACTCTTTCATTAAGCTATTCACATTAGTACGTGACTATTCTTTAACAATCGTTTGTGACAACTCATCACTTTTGTTACTACCCTCTTACATCAACACTTAATCCACCTGAACTTAATAATTGTAATTTCGTTTTATTACGTAACTCTGTCTTCAAAAACAATGCATACCCATAAAATTTCATCAAAAAATGTTTGAATTCAAATCGAAATACCAACAAGAAACCATCCTCAGAGACCACGAGAAAATTTATCTCGATAAAGAAAGGAAAACGACATTTGCAGTGTAAAATGACATCATTCTATTTCACAGGTTCTCATCAGCTGCACACTACCTGAAATTACAATGGTTATATAGATGATAATAAAGTACTTTAATGTTTAAGTGTTAGTAGAGAAGAAATGCTATACAATTGACGCATCCAAAATGTAAGTATTACAATTTTTAGTTTAAGTTTTCATCATCAATTTATACGCATTTAAAGTAGAAAAGAGGGAGGAGGGGTAAAACAGAAAACAGAAAAATTAATTAACGGAAGAGTGTTAGCTTGTAGGTTCACACAACAACTCAAAAAACAAAGGCGGTTACAGTTTATGAGATTAAGATTTGTTCAATGAGTTGAGATCACTGAATTAAATGACTAATTATTGTAATCAGTGATCTCAACTCACTGAACAAATCTTAATCTCATCAACTGTAACCGCCTTTGATTTTTGGAGTTGTTGTGTGAACCTACAAGCTAACACTCTTCTGTTAATTAATTTTTCTGTTTTCTGTTTTACCCCTCCTCCCTCTTTTCTACTTTGAAAGCGTATAAATTGATGATGAAAACTTAAAGTAAAAATTGTAATGCTTTCATTCTTTTCTGGATGCGTCAATTCTATCTCTTCTCTACAACTACTCAAACATTAAAGTATTTTATTATCATCTTTATAACCATTGTAATTTCAGGTAGTGTGCAGCTGATGAGAACCAGGGAAATAGAATGATGATATCATTTTACACTGCAAATTTCGTCTTCCTTTCTTTATCGAAATTTATCAAGGGAACCAATTGTATGAAGAAAAATTATCCTACCATATTTAAAGAACATCTCTGAAATAAGTTCTAGAATATTAAGACAATTTGTTATAGACATGGCACACAAGTTGACACAATCACTTCATTCAGTATTGTGCAGACTGAAGGATAAAGCAACATAAGAAAATAAGATCAAAATCATCTAAACAAAAATAAGTTGCAGAAACTGCGATAAGCACTACATTGATCAAAGTGGGTGTCCACTTCGAATCAGAATCCAGGAACATAAATTAGCGGTGAGAAGACACAACATATATCCTTTCGTGTTGATTCATGTAGACAGTTACGGACACAGATTTAAATGGGAGGTGTTTGTCCGATGTATATCGCACCACACTGCAAGCATTTTATTTTATAGACACAATTAGATAGAGAATCTTTAGGGATTTGGTCCTTTATATGGACAAGGTTGCCTTGAAGTGTGTCTGATGTTTTGAAGAAAACTCTAATGTCGAGCTGATTGAGTACTCTTCTGATATCGTCTGACGTCTCTGCTTTACATGGAATGACGAGTGTTGATGTCCGTGTTTTCGGAATACGTTTTCGGCCATACTTGATGTCTGTGTTGATTTTGTTGATGAAGTTCCATGGGTAGTTGTTTTGCACGAGAATTTCATTAATGTTTGATATATATATATATGCTGAGATTTTGTAAATTCCGGTTTAATAATACTTTGATAAAGCTATTAGCAGCATTAAATAGCGAAACGTCAGTAAAAACAATATCGTTTTGTTTTTCATTCATTGGGAAATACAAAAAGAAACCTTTATTATAATGAATATCATATACCCAATGCCCAAATTTTTTCAAACTGTTAAAAGTGAACTTGGTTTAGACATAAATTAGGTAGAATTATTTATTAAACTGATGACCCTTGTCAACAGACTAAGGGTAGTTGAGTCAGTGACGATTTAGTAATACTGTTGATTTGTGAGTTCGAAAAATGTTTAGTGATCTACCTGAATTTCTGTCTGAGACAATGCGTCTTATTTTCGTTAGTTCTTGTTATTATTATAATTTATTTATATCCCCTATCGTTGAGTATTTTTGTGAGACTGAAGAAAAATACCGTAGTGGATGATTTCATTCTTCACAGCTAACCTTACTGAGTTACATGATGTACTGGGGATAGTTGTTTTACCTGAAACTCCTGGATGAAGAGTAAATATTATGCAATAAACTACGTCGGAAACTGTGCTAATTCTGTAAACTTATTGCTTATAATAAAGCTACTGTTATTATTATTATTCATAAAATAGTTCTGGGAATCGAATACTTTTGACCCACAAGAGCCTACCAAAAGGAAGTCAGAAAGAACACAAACTGGTTCGTGCTAGTGAGAACAATTCGAATTTATTATGCAAAAGTGCATTATACATTCAAATATTACTTTCAAAAATTACGCCAGTGAACAGCCAATTAAATTGGTTGCTTAAGGTCAAACTTCTAGGTTATCTAATCGGATTGTAATAAATATGTGACGTCTCGGCCGAATGGTTTAATTTGTTCATTGTGTTTTAATTCTGTCTAAGCCTGTTTAAGTTGAATTTCACCGCTTCCTACCAAACATTATCCCATTTCCAAATGCATTTTTCTATTTGTAGTCATCATTTAATGCATTTTAGAGAAGAAAGTAATGAGAGATTTTTCTAATGTAATTCATTATGTTCAGAATTTATGTTTATTCGTCTTGTGGATAAGGAAACTGTGAAGACAGTTAGTGCAGATTGCTTCCGTGTTTGATTTCTCTAACTGTGAAAACTTTTATACTTCATATTCTTTTCCACTATTTTGAAAAATCACACAGTTTTCGAGTATTTGTTTTGTAGGGATTTTGTTTGATTGCACGATGAAGAGTTCCAGACCACGACGAAACAGTTGTCCAGTACTCCCAGTTGGTTTTCCAGTGGTTCTCTAACTGATGTCAGCTCATGATGAAATCCTCCATGAAATGACACAGTGTTATGCAGTAATATTCACTGATGACCACGTTACGAGAACAGATTATTGCCACTCATAATCAAACCAAGTCACTCACACAACTTTTCACTTCATTTATATACATAAGTGAATTTGATTAGACATTCAAATATAAATCAATATAGGATAATGTTCATTCAGAAATAATAATATGAATGTTATTGATCAAATACAATCAGATGGGAAATAAGACGAGCGTTTTTACAGTCAAGACAAGTAACTTGTTAGAATGTGATAATGTGAATTGAATACATTTTAAGATTATTTATTATCCTCCTCTGATTTGACTGACTGGCGTTATTAATATCTTCCATATGTCTGGTATTTGCGTTGAATCATTTCTGTTGCATGTGTTGCGTGCAGTCTCGATGAACTCTTCATTAGTACACCGAAGAGTCCCAAACTAGGACGAAGGAAACAGCTGTCAAGTACTCCAAGGTTTTCCAATGGTTCTCCAGCCAATGTCAGCTCATGATGAAATCCTTTCCTTTTGTTTGAGGCAGTGCTATATCGCAGATTGTCAGAAGTAACAATTCATCTCAGTTCACTAGTCAGTCAATAGCTACTTCCTTCAAGGTAAACCGGCTAGAGTTATAATGAGGATTTGTGAGAGATGGGCTCCTGCAAGCATTAACATATGTCGTTGTATAGTGGTATTCAGATGTCACAAGTTGAAAATCATAGGTTTAATGGATTCTAACAAATAAATAGTTATCATCTGGTTCATCTCTCATCCTAATGGTCGTTGACCACGTGCGTCTAATAATCCCTAAATATCAAATTCTGAAGTCTTCAGAGTTGGAAGAAAACGACTGTTGACTTGACCTTAGACATTTCCTGATTTCATTTTGAGGCTAAATATACATTCATTCCTTAAAAACCCCTGATGATACAAGTAGATCCAACTGACGACGCCAAAATAGGACGAAATGAGTATCTTGCTGGATCCGACTGCTAGTCAGCATCCATTCGCGAAAATAACATCACCTTCATCCTTAGACGCCTTGGAAACATCCGTAATAGGAACTGACATGTCAACAGACGCAGAACATTTCGGTCCAGTATAATCAGTCAACGGGAAATGCAAATTAATCCAGAAAAGAAATAATGACTGATACCGTTGTATAAGAGATGGATCTCATGGCCTAATGACCTAGTGGTTGATGCTTTGGCATTTGAAACGATGGCTGCAGAGTTTAGGTCTTAGTGGAAATACCATCAATTACTGATAATATAGGTACATTGAGCTGTCGAGTTCCAAATGGGACGAAAAACTCGCTTTAGATTCCACTACTAATCACCCTCAAGCAAAATGCCATTCGAACATTTTCCGAAAATAAGCAAATGTTTAGAACACTAATATTTACTGCAGTAAATTCAGAAGACAACATGGTTAGTGCTAAGATACTGTAAGAGGCAGTTAGATTGTCGCCCTACCATATATAAAGGATATATCAGAAATCACTGCAAGACTCGTCAAACCTTTAGGAATTGACGTCTCACGCAAACCAACAAAATCACTTCACTCACTTCTATGTCAACCAAAAGACTGAACAGCGAAAGAAGATAAAACCAACATCATCTACAAAATAAATTGTAACAACTGCGAAAAACACTACATTGGCCAAAGTGGACGTCCCCTTCGTCTTCGTATCTACGAACATAAGCTAGCCATCAAAAGACATGACATCCACTCCCTACCTCATATCACTACATACAGACAACCATGGACATCAATTTGACTGGGACAACCAACGTTCAAATATTAGACAGAGGAAACAACAAAAATGCTAGAGAATTTTTAGAAGTCTGCCTGGTTTTCCAGTGAATTATCAATCAATAGACACATCGAGATAGACAAAATTTACCAATCGATAAGAAAGAAATCTCACACACAAAAGGTCAAAGTTCAAATCAAAAAAACAATCAGTTCCAATACAAGTAGCCTAGAGCGTGTGAAAACACACAAAAACAACCAATCATATTCAAGGTCACCGGGAGAGATGATCAATAAACTCGTGGAGAAATCTAAAAGCTCATTCCAACAAATTGAAGTATTCGGTGAAGATGTCACCTAGTAGAGAGATGAGATTTGCTATTAAAATTAACAGTTCAGCTCAGAGAAGACTACCGGATCAGAATCATCCACCTGATCTTCGAATCTTCTTCATCAAATCTTTCGTGTTCTTTTGTTTTCTTTTTTTCGTTCTTTGTGTGTGTGATTTTTACTCCTTCTGTCTTCATCCAATTCACCCCATATTTTCAGTTATAAAAACAGTTATGTTAAGTTTGTTTCCATACTTTTCTCGTTTTCTCGCTCACATTTATAATTCGTTTAAAATAACTATTTTACAATCATATCATAATCTTGTGCAATTTTGTTTCTAAGCCTGAAATGAAATCGCCAAAAATATATATTCGCTGAACTTCGTGTTCTCTTCTTTCTAATATGTAGAATAATTCATAGGATGGATAGAACTTGGGAAAGGTGTGCAATTATAGGATTAGTAGACAAATCGAATAAAAGAAAAACGTTACGTAATATTGCGTGAAATTTGACAACATAGAATTCAACGTTGCAAAACAGAATAGATTTAGAATGACAAAAAGGAACAAGTGAAATAATACCGGTGACAGTTCAAAGTGAGAATAGTAATAGTAACAACTGACGAAATAAAGGAAGAGTATACAAATTGAATAGACAAAATGAAAATTAGATAGAGCCAAATTATGACTGGGGATTAGCATACTTTAGCATAGATGGATTAAGACCATGAAAGTTCGATGGGTTGAGTTAACTTATTTTGTACACAGAGATCTGGCTTTCCTGATTTGGTAGCCAAAGCTTCACACCATATCTAATATGTGTACTGATTATTGGTCATTGTACTATCCTACTTATCTTCACTCCCTTATCATTTCCATCAAGGATAATATAGTTGACATTACGTTCGTTGGCTTACAGATTAGTTATGAGGTGACAAAATAAATAGTATTCGTGTGACAGACCTTCTGGATTCATTGTAATCAAACAAAAATATTGTGAAATGAGAGGCACTGATCATGATGCTGATGGTGATTAGTCATAATAGAAGACTCATACAATGCGAGGGTGGGGAGAGGAAACTGACAAGTCATTTCATCAGGGGTGTAAAGCGTATTTCGTGAATGACTTGTACAAATTTAGTATACCTTAAAAAGGAGTTAGTTAATCTGTCATAAAATAATCATGACGCATGTGAATGAAGTAGAATCATCTATTTATTGACAAATGCGACAATATCACTAATATGAAATCACAAAAGTATATAAGTGAAAAAATTTCATAGTGTTAGGCTTAACAATAGAATGAAGGGTTCAAATTAAAACAAGACACTATGACTAAAACTGTTAGGATGAAGAGAGAAATAAATTAGTATAATAAGCCAAAGAAGAAAAGAGATAAGAGGATGGCCTAATCGATCTTGTTGTAACAATTTCAGCTATGTGCATAGAAGACATAAGTGAAATGTGTGTGTGTGTGATAATTACTTTGGAATGTTACATATAACCCCCTAAAGGCTGTGTTAGCGTTATTGCAGTACATTGTATGCATAATGTGTTATAAAACTGAACTTTTTATGCATTTGCTGTCACCCTTAGTGAACCAAACTACTCCAAGAATCTGTTGAAAAACCTCTCTGATTGTACACCACATAAATGAAATCACATGAACACCTAAAATGGTGCATACATTATTATTATTATTGTTTCCTTTAATTCCTAGAGGAACATACGGCTTCAGCCGTGCGTCTCCATTGCGTTCGGTTCTCTGCTAGAGTCTTCACCTGGCTCCATGTCTGCCCACACGTTTTCATCTCCTCTTCACATAACCTCCTCCAAGTCACCCTTGCACTGACGACCAACTCGCCGCTTCCCTTTCGGGTTCCACTCGAGCAACGGCTTGTCTAGTGATGTCACTTGATGGTTTCCTCAGAGTATGGCCAGCCAATCCATCTTCATTTCTTCCTGCCTATTTGTTTCACAATCGGTTCCTGGTTGGTTTGCTCCCAGAGATCCCTGTTGCTGATCTTTTCTGGCCATCTGATCTTGAGTATTGAGCGAAGACAACTGTTACTGAAGGTCTGTAGTTTGTTTGAGATGCTCTTCATGACGCGCTAGCCAAGTCTCTGATCCGTATAGTAGCACTGACTTCACATTGGAGTTGAAAATCCGGATCTTATTTTTGATGCTGAGTGTTGTTGACCTCCACACAGACTTGAGAGTAGTGGAAGCTTGTCTTGCTTTTCCGATTCTTGCTTTAATATCCTCGTCAGTTCCGCCTGTAGTTGAAGCGATGCTTCCCAGGTAGTTAAAAGGGGTTGTTTATTTCAGGTTCCCATTTATGCTGATTGTTGTCAGTTGTTGTTGTTGCTGTTGGTGGTGTTGCCCAGGAATTTTCATCACCTCTGTTTTATCTATGTTCACCTGAAGTCCTATCTTTGATGCTACTTCTGCTAACTTGTTGCTTTTCGCTTGCATATCTTCCAGTTTGTTGGAAATCAGACACATATCATCGGCGAAGTCCAGATGTTCCAAGTTCTTTGTGTGAGTCCATTTTATGCCTGTTTCCTCATTGCCTGTTGTTTGTCGCATTATCCAGTCTACTGCAATCAGGAAAATCATTGGCGATAGTAGACAGCCAGCTTGTCTTACTCCTGTCCTCATTTCGAAGGATTCCGTGAGTTTCCCATTGTGGACTACTTGGCATGCAGCACTGTCGTACAGCTGTTGGATGAGATGTATAATTGACGTTGGCACCCCGTAGTAGCGAAGAAGTTTATGCATTAGGAGGACCTTATATTGGTTGAACAGTTGATGGCTTCTTAATGACAGGAATAGGTAGCCAGTGTGGAAAAAACTTTTTTATCGCTCATGTTAAACATTAACGTGGAATCTCCGTTCGAGTATCTCCCTTGAATTGTGGACGCAAACCTGATATCATTCCAAATTTGCCAGTTCATGTTTGTGACTGTTATAAGCTGTGTCAAAATATTTTGAATAAAGAAAGAACAGACATATTTGTAGGATAATATGGGCTGGTTTTCTCCGTGGATTCTCTTCAACTACCTACATCCTAAATAAGCCAGTTAATATATATTACAAAATTTCTGAACATACTTTTTACAATGATTTCAAGATATCGATAGAAAGATAGATAAGCAACATAATTTCAAAGATGAATTGAGTAGACAATTATTTAGGGTTAAAAGAGTAACTATTTAAATACTGTAGAGAAAGAAAGACCAGATTTGCAGTATAAAATGATATCAATAATTCCAAAACTGTACGGCTTACCAAAGATACATAAAGCCAACCTCCCACTTCGTCCAATTCTCGATATATCAGTTTCCCCGTACCATCCAATAGTGAAATGGTTAGTTGAAGTTTTAGAACCTGTACGAAAACGAATGTGCCACTATTCGCTTCGTGACACTCCCCAATTAGTCGATCACATCAAGAATATCAATGTGAAGAACAAAAGTATGCTCTCCCTGAACATTGAGTCACTATTTACCAACGTTCCACTGACAGAAACTGTCTGTCACATTTGTCAATACATTGAAGAAAATCAGCTAAACATCGGATTACCGACGACTTGTCTAAAAGAACTACTGCTGAGATGTACACTCAATGTAGAATTGACATTCAATGAGGTTATTTACCGACAACAAGATGGGATCGCAATGGGATCTCCACTGGGCCCATTACTTGCAGACTGCTTCATGGCAAGCCTCGAGAACGGCCCACTCAAATCCTCTATTGACAATTTCCAACTGTATGTTAGATTTGTGGACGACGTCTTCATTATCTGTGATGACGGCCACGATCTCAATCAGTTACTGTAAATATTCAACAAATGCCAACCAGCCACGGGGTTCACTCTTGAAATTGAAAACGAATCTAAAATCCCTTTTCTTGATGTTGAAGTTACAGGGGGAGCTGATGGAACTTTAAGAAGGTTCATCCATAGGAAACCCACATGGAATGGCCAACTGATAAGCTTCCACAGCTGGGTACCAATCAGTCGGAAAAGAAACTTAATTAGATCTCTTGCCACTCGCGTCCGACGCATCTGCAGCTCAGATACCATGGAAGAAGAACTAAACTTCCTGAAAGAAACCTTCATACAAAACTGTTAGCCATCAAGTTTCGTGGACAAAAACATCAAACAAAAAATCCAAAAGCAAGAAACAGCATCCGTGCCAAAAATGATACTTTACATGAACCTCGACTTCAAGGGAGACCAAATCAGTGACGTCGTTAGAAGGAGAATCTCCACCTCTGTAAGAAGAACTTTCTTTGAGGAGACATTGAGAGTAGTGTTCTCCAGTTGCCCGCTGATCTGCAGAAGCCCAAAAGACAAGATCCCGCACCTGAGCCCTTCTCTGTGTGTATATCAGTTCACCTGTTACTGTGGAGCCAGGTACATCGGTCGTTCAACGAGTATCCTGTCGAAAAGGGTCAAAGAACACTACCCAGCGTGGCTACAGAAAGGAAGTAGTGGCCGTATAGGGAGTGCAATAATCGAACACCTCGTCAACACTGGTCATACCATCTCAACAAACGCCTCCTGCTTCAAAGTAATCTACAAAGTGAAGAACAACCTGCCAAAGACAGTACGATTCCGTCTTCTTTGCATTGCAGAAGCCCTAAGCATTCAGTTGGAAGTACCAGAGCTATGCATACAATAGTATAATATTCAACCACTTCTACTTCCATGGTAATAACTGTGTTGATTTGACTTAACTTTTCTTTGTTTGTTTGTTTGATTTGACTTGACTCTTGTTTGTTTGTATGCTTATTTTTCTACTTAAAACCCTTGTGTAATTCCATATATTTCGTTTCCATGTACACCCTGAGTACAACTCTTTCATTAAACTATTCATGTTATTACGCAACTCTTCTTTAACAATCGTTTGTGACAACTCATCACTTTTGTTACTACCCTCTTACATCAACACTTAATTCACCTGAACTTAATAATTGTAATTTCGTTTTATTACGTAACTCTGTCTTCAAAAATAATGCAGACCCACAAAATTTCATCAAAAAATGTTCGAATTCAAATAGAAATACCAACAAGAAACCATCCTCAGAGACCACGAGAAAACTTATCTCGATAAAGAAAGGAAGACGAAATTTGCAGTGTAAAATGATATCATCATTCTATTTCACAGGTTCTCATCAGCTGCAGACTACCTGAAATTACAATGCTTATAAAGATGATAATAACATACTTTAATGTTTGAGTGGTAGTATAGAAGAGATACTATAAAATTGACGCATCCAAAAAAGAATGAAAGCATTACAATTTTTAGTTTAAGTTTTCATCATCAATTTATACACTTTCAAAGTAGAAAAGAGGGAGGAGGGGTAAGACAGAAAACAGAAAAATTAATTAGCAGAACAGTGTTAGCTTGTAGGTTCACACAACAACTCCAAAAACAAAGGCGGTTACAGTTTATGAGATTAAGATTTGTTCAGTGAGTTGAGATCACTGATTACAATAATTAGTCATCTAATTCAGTGATCTCAACTCACTGAACAAATCTTAATCTCATAAACTGTAAATGCTTTTGTTTTTTGGAGTTGTTGTGTGAACCTACAAGCTAACACTGTTTCTGTTAATCAATTTTTCTATTTTCTGTCTTACCCCTCTTCCCTCTTTTCTACTTTGAAAGCGTATAAATTGATGATGAAAACTTAAACTGAAAATTGTAATACTTTCATTCTTTTTTGGATGCGTCAATTTTATCTTTTCTCTACTACCACTCAAACATTAAAGTATGTTATTATCATCTTTATAACCATTGTAATTTCAGGTAGTCTGCAGCTGATGAGAACCTGTGAAATAGAATGATGTCATTTTATACTGCAAATTTCGTCTTCCTTTCTTTATCGAAATTTATCAAGGGAACCAAATGTATGAAGTTCTCTAATTGATGTCAGTTTATGACCGAACTTGAAACCAACCAAATCCCTGCTGATTAATACACAAAAATTGACTTCCTGCTCACTAGTGAATGACTACAGTATAAACTTGTCCGAAGTTCTGATGAGAATTTGAAAGCAGTGGAGTTTATCAAGTTGGGAGTAAAGATGAATGCTCGCCAATGACGTTATCTTGTTGTGGAGCCATATATATGTATATATCGCTGACTGGTAGAAAATAGAATTCAAGGAACTCTGGGTTCCATCTCATTGACTGACGGTCTTACATTTGGTCCCCAGTAGAGTCACGAGCACTTATTGATGAACAGCTCCAAACTAGGGTGAAAAAACTATCCAATACTCACTGATTTCGTATGATTTTCTAACCGGTGCCATTTCATAATCTAATTTGAATTATGCTAATTACTTATCAATACTTAAAAGTTAACGTCAAACAGCTCTATAATGCTGTCTCTAATTTCATAACGACAGTCTGGCACTCATCATTTTGAAAATATCATAGAATTTCTAAACAGAAGACAAGTAGTTCAGTGAAGATTCTCTACCACTGTTTCTTTTTACCGTCTTGAGGTCATCCATATTCGTAGGTTGTGTGGCGTTGACAAGTTGTGATTGCTAGATATGTGTTCTGGGACACTTTCGATAAACTGTAAGGCCAAAAACTGCGTCTCGGAATCTTCACTAAATGTCAAAAGCGACGAAGCAGATTTGTTAGCAGTGAGACCAAATGTAACAGTAGAAGAAAAGAGAATTGGTAATGAACTTTCCTATTAAAGAAAAACGCACCTTATTTATGCATTTTTAAACACATTAAAAGTTGGCCGGGTCAGTGGACAATAGAGTGTTCTGGTTGGTTAGCGACTGGCCCAAGGGTGAACAGTAAGACGGGAAGTAGTTCAATGAGGTTGTTTTATATTGACATCGCAAACTAGATTCCGATCTAGGGAATAAAGACTGCTACCTCTGCAGCTGTTGACTTCAAGTGTTGGTTTCCATTTCGAACCTTTTTTATCAGTCTGCCTCCACATACTACCCATAAATCCTGTCGGTACCACACGCCACAGCAGAAGTAGCTGAATAATTCTTTCTTGAATGTGGATCTTAGGGTTCCCTAACTTATTGGCTAAAGCTATAACAACGCAGTAGAAACGGAAGAGTTTTGGGCAGGCTGCTCTTCACCCTATAGATCACTTCGAAGGGGGAGTTTGTTGAGACAGAATTAACAATGTTGTCTAAGTGTGCAGTCATTGCACTCCTTATAGTCTGTCTGTCTGTCTGTTTTCGACATAGAACTTTGCACATATGTGCGGCAGTTCAAGTCGCCACACTCCATGTAGCACGCAAAGCAAGAGAAGAAAGTAGAAGAAATGCATAATATAGATAGTAAACAGAGGTGTGAGACAAAGGAGTAGTAATAACGAAGAACAAAACAGTTTCATCGGAAATCATAAGTCACAAGGAGTGGATGCATCTGCGCCACTGAGAACGATTTTGAGCCATGTCACCAATTGTTTCCAACCATTTGTTTTTACCATCCCGAGGACCCCAACCAGGAAGTCTACATCTCCCTACGTGACTTAGACTAACTGTTGTGGATTTCATTGATTGGTGCCATGTTTTGGTTTGACCGCCGCTAGCTCTTTTCCAGCCTGGCCCTATGTCAGCTAACATTGCCCGTCGAGGAAGGCGATGACTAGGCATACGTAACACATGTCCCAACCATCTCAGTCGATGTAATTTCACAGTCTCATCGATTGATTTCCCCGCTTTACCTAGCACTCGACGCCTAACCTCAATATTGCTCACCTTATTATACCACTTCACGCGGGAGATAGAGCGCAGACACCTATGATCGAAGACAGCTAATCTTTTCATGTCTTCTGCTCTCAATGGCCAGGTCTCACAGCCATAAAGGAGGACGGAGCGGACTGTTGAGCAGTACACACGCCCTTTGGTCGATAGTCGGATATCGCGTCTACGCCAGAGACGGCGAAAACTGGCGAATGCGAACCTAGCCCTCTGTATTCGTGCTGAAATTTCGTCTGAGATCAAACCGTTGGGGCTGATGGTACTTCCCAAGTAATTGAAGCGGTCAACGTGTTCTACCACTTCACTTCCTATTTCTAATCTAGGGGTCGATGAAGTCCAATCCTGCAGCATCATTTTACATTTAACAGGGGCGAGTTGCATGCCAAACATACGGAGATTGTTGCTCAGGGTGTTCAGTAGACTCTGCATTTTGTCAGAGTCCTCGCCTAGAAGGACTATATCGTCCGCATATTCTAAGTCAACGAGATTATTCCCTGGTAGCAAGTCAATCCCTGAGTCGCTGAAGTGTGATAGGGTTAAGTCCATTAGTACGTCTATGATGAAATTGAATAGGAATGGGGATAATGGGCATCCTTGACGGACGCCACTAGTCGTCACCACTTCAGATGACAACTCGCCATAAGCCCTCACCTGGCTGCATGAGTACGAGTAGAGTGCCTTAATCAGTGCAATGTATTTTCTTGGCACTCCCTTTACAGCCAAGCATCGCCAGAGTACCTCTCGGTCGACAGAATCGAATGCTGCCTTTAGGTCAAGAAATATAATGATTGTCGGACGCCGGTAGGAATGCCTATGTTCTAGAATCTGTCGAAGGGTGAAGATGTGATCAATACACCCTCTACCTGGCCTAAAACCTGCCTGGTTTTCTCGTGTTTGTGCCTCCCGAGCACCACTTAATCTACGCAGTATTATTGAGCCTAGGATTTTAGATACTATATTAGTCAAGCTAATCCCTCTGTGATTATCACAAGAAGACTTGTCTCCCTTCTTGTATATCGGGATGATCAGTGACTTACACCAACCCGATGGGACTTCCTCTGATTCCCAGACGCTGCCTAGAACCTCAGTTAACGCAGACAGTAAACTGTCTCCACCGTACTTAAATACCTCTGGAGTCAATAAATCAGGTCCCGCTGCTTTGCCTTGCTTCAGATTAGTGACAGCTTTAGTAACCTCAGTTAAGGACGGAGGACCTGTGTCTATCTCCCATTCAGGGAGGTGTTGGATGTTCGGCAGGTTAAGTGTGGCTGTGGGCCAATTAAACTGCTCCTCATAGTGTTCTTTCCAGCGCTCAAGACTTCTATCCTGGGAGCTAATTATGGTGCCATTTTTCTCAGAGATTGTTTCGCTTATCATTTGCCTTATACCGCCTGTTTCCCTGATAAGCCTGAATAGTTGTCTGGTGTTGCCTATCGCCGATGCTTTTTCCATCTCTTTCGCCTTTGTCAACCACCACTGTTCACGGTCCTTGCGGAGACTTTTCGTAAGTTTCTTTTTGTGCAGCTTTCGCTCCTCGTTGAATTCGGAGCTCGCCGGAATAAGTCTTCTAGCATCTATCAGTTCGGATGAGGCAGTCGAAATCCAATGGTTTTTACTCACCTTTGGATTTACCTTATTCACAGCTTTTACAGCTGTATCTATGGCTGACTGAATATTCTTCCAGGCTTCTTCAGGGTGAGCGCAGCTGTCGAACTCAGATATGTGTTTAGCTAGTTCTTCCTCAAATAGGGACTTAGTTCCCTGGTCGAGCTGGGGATGTGATGGGTTTACCGCCAGCTGTTTCCTACGTCCGTTCAGTCGTAAGCACACACGAGCGCGGACCAGTGCGTGATCGGTATCTACACACGTGTTCCAGAAGGAGCGACAATCTCCTACCGACCCACGCCAACGATAGCTTATTGCTATGTGATCTATTTGTGTCCAGCGTTGATTTGATGATGGGGGTCGCCAGGTCAAACAGTGTCTCTCCTTGTGTTTGAAGTTAGTGCTTACAAGAAACAAGTGATTATCTGAACAGAACTGTAGGAGACGGTCGGTTCGCTGGCACGGAATTCCGTATGTGCCACCGACATTCTTCTCAGATTGACACAATTTCCCTACTTGAGTATTAAGGTCACCAGCTAAAACGACTATATCTGAGTGTTTAGCCTTTCGCAGCAAACTAGACAGCTTTTGGTAGAACTCATCCTTCGTTTCATCCGAACTGCAGTCAGTGGGGTCGTAGGCGGAGATTACGAAAAGGCATCGGCGGGTAGTGCAGTCCTTTCTCCTTTTCACTGATCCGTTCAGGCGGACAGCACACATTCGGCTATCTACCGGGATCCAGTCAAGTAGTGTCTTTTCTGCTCTAGTACTTAAAGCTATCCCAACACCAGCTAATCCTCGTGAGCTAGCCATCGCATCTCCTGACACCCTCAAGGTGAATTTTGCAGATTCATCCTGTTGGCCAGGTGGGGTTAGGTGAATAACCACACTTGGGTCTTGTATGCGTGTTTCTGAAACACAACATACATGAATGGCTCGGGATGCCAGAGTCTTGGCTAGTAATGCTTGTTGTCCTATTTGGCAAAGTGTCCTAACATTAAATGCCCCTATATGAAGTTGGTGGCGGGGCTTTAGGAGACTATCGATGGTGGTTTTTTGGCTTCCGTTGTTTTCAGTGCACACAGAGTGAAGAGGAAGTGAAGAGCCATTAAGTAGAGGAGTTGCATTGGTAGAAGGAAGGCAAGATAATAGAGATGAAGATGAAGACAAAGATGAGCGAGGATTAGAGGGGTTTCGCGTGCACTTCGGGTTGTGAGGGCGATTGTTACTTCCCGGCTGCCCACACCGTGGAAGTTGGTTGCGTGACCGCAGAGCCCAGGGGACAACTGCTTGAGGCCGGTCACACACGGCCTGTTTTTGTTTGTTCTTTTTTATTTGGTGTGTCTCAGTAGCGTATTTATCACTTCTGCCCTGTGGTACGGCAGCAGAAAACGCGGTCGTTGTTAATCTGGACCCCGACCGATCCGGGATAATATTTTGTGATTTATTTGGAGTCATAGGATAGGATTGGGTAACTGCTTTTAGTCTAACTGCTTTCCAAACAACCTTTCTGGCATGGTAGGACCTGCAGGAACATAAGTTCCAGCCAGTATAGCTTGTTGGGTCATTGCAGTGTTCAAGCCCGACCACCACATCAAGGTGGCAGCTTTCGGTCGGGGCACTCCTTATAGAAGCACTGTTAATTTTCTGAACTCATACCACATAGGGTTCTTGAACCTTCTTAGATAGGATAAATTTCGGACGACCAAAATATTTCACTCCCCAAGAACAGATGTACTGATGGATGTAAATTATTATTGGTTTCGAAGTGTATGCATAAAGAGGAGGTTAAATAGGAGATTTTGTCCTTCAGGCTTCTGTAGATCAGCGAATGACTAAAGAGCATTACTCTTAGCGTTGCTACAAAGAATGATCTTCTTGATGGTATTAATATTCTTCTGTTAATGACTTGACAGATTAGGTCACCCTTGAAATCAAAGTTCCATTTTTTGGTACAAATAATGTTTCGTTTCTTCGAACTTTTGGTTCGACTCCATTGTTGATGGATCTCAGTGAGTATCCACCCTGGAAGATCATCTATTTAAGAGGATTTCCCAAAGCGTCAGGGTTACAGGTGTGTTGCATGAGAGTGACAAGGGATTGAATTAGATTTCGTTCTCGTCCAACAGACAGACATCCAGCTCTAGAACCTTGGCAGCTGACCGTCCTATATGGGTATCCCATGGATAAACCTTCTTGATAATCCGTTGACTCTTCTAAATTTAGCACTAAGAAAGGGAATTTTAGATTAGTTTTCAATGTGAAAAGTGAAATAGCTGTGACAAATGACAAAAATTTCATCTACATACCTTGTTTACAGTTGGAAATTATAGACAGTTCACTTTAATGGACCATCCGTGAGGCTTGTCATAAAATAGTCTAGCATCGATAAACCCAAGGAATATACCAAGAATATCACTATGATGTTTGTTGGTTGTAAACTGTATATAAGCATCAGTGAATGCTACCGATAAGGTAGCCATCTAATACACTTTGTAGTGAGACTTTAAGTCATTCATACACAAAGAATTATGAGCAACTAGAACTGTTGCTCGCCTGTGACATTGGCTCTCACGTCACGAAGAGCACTTCCAACAGTCTTGAGAGTTTCAGCAAGTGACCCCTTGCTTGGTAGTGCAGGCCAGACGTCCAGCCGGATGGGATAAGCAACAAAGAGATCTGGCAGACGGGAAACCAGTTAACAGTCTATTAACAAATAACTAAAAAGAAGAAAATTTAGATGGAATGGGTATACTCTAAGGAGACCACTGAATGAGATACGACACCTCAGTTCATCGAGTAAAATTCTAGCAAGAAACGAAGAATTAGGCATTCAGATGAGGTACAGAGTTGGCCATTTCAGAACCAAATGAAGACAAATGTGTAGACAGCTAAAAAACATTTGGGTACAGAGCGAAATGCCTCGGTGCCGCTGACAGCCTATTTCCCAATCGAAACCAAAGCGAATAACAATTATAATAAATGGATTGTAGGGCATAGTAATTTCTCAGCATTTACATCCACCTAAAGCAAAATTATGCCTAATCTCACATCTACTGTGATACTTCGAGTTATAGATGCTGAGAAACAGCCTTGTCCATATAAAAGAACAAATCCCCAAAGATTCTCTATCTAATTGTGTCTATAAAATAAAATGCTTGGAATCTGATGCGATATACATCAGACAAACACAACGAGAAATCAAAATCAGAAGAAATGAACATCGTAGAGCATCTTTTCTACTACTGAGAAATCCAGTTGAACTGGAAAAGCTTGAAAAATCATCAGCAATAGGTCGTCTACACGCTATAGAATCAGGCTACAAAATACATTTTGATTATATTGAAATAATCCAGAGAAATTTCGGAAATCACAAAGAAAGTCTAATATCAGAAGCTCGTCATATCAAGTGGAATCCAAATTGTCTGAATAGTAGTGATGGACTAAAACAGAATTTGACCTGGTTACAACACCTCCCTTCCCCATGAAGTGATAAAATCCACACGAATGTGATAAGCAATTTCATCATGTAAACACACACTCCTTTTGTAATTTTAAACACTAATCAAATCCAACAATCTACACCTGGTTTTCTTATCTTTACCAAGTAGTCAATTTGACAACGGAAAAACCAGCCCATGCTGAGGAACGATGATTAAGTTTGTTATATATAAGCTGAGATTCTGTAAATTCTGGTTTAATATCACTACTTTGATAAAGCTATTAGCATTAAATAGCGAAACGTCAGTAAAATTAATATCGTTTTGTTTTTCATTTATTGGGAAATACAAAACTTTTTTATTATAATGGATATCATATACCCAATACCCAAATTTTTTCAAACTGTTAAAAATGAACTTGGTTTTGACATATACATCATGTATACATCCGTCAAACTACAAACTAACAAACATATCCAAACATATCCAGCCCTAAACTAGGACGAAACAGCGGTCCAGTGCTCCCTGGTTTTGAATGGTTCTCTAACCAATGTCAGCTCATGATGAAATCCTGTAACCAATCAACCAAATCACTACAAACCAATACTTGAATATCACTCCTAATTATCAAATGGAATCAATATTTAGTTGAGCAGAGGCGTCGGTGGTTTATGGGTAGAATGTTCGTCAACTGATCACGTGGCCCGGAATCTAATTCTCAGCCAGTGCACTCCTAAACCTCGGCTGGCTCGTGGCAAGCCCAGTAAAGAGAATTTCTTCGTGAAACTAGCGACTTCACTCCGTAAAAAGAATAGTACAACTGCTACTGAAGCTGTAAAGCTCAAAGCCTGAAACCCTATGTTCCACTCGGAACTCAAATATATAAAATAATAAGGAAAGAGTTCCTTTATATCTAGCAGATGGTGACTCGTCATCTCGATGTACCGTCAATCTTCAGTAAATGATGGTGTCCTAAACGCGAAAACGTTATCCACTACAATTCTACTATTAGTCATCGTCTATCAGGCAACACCTCCTTTAATCCGCAGATATCATTAAAGCTTGAATGATATTTCTACTGTGGCCTATCAGTCTAATGGATAATACTTTACCGTTTGGAGTGACGAGTTTCAGTCTCACTGCGAACCCTATTGATCAGTGAGGCATCCGGATGATGAATATCGAATAGGCTGAAATGTACACCTGGGATTCTGTTGCCAGCCACCACCAAAACAAAGTAACCTAGAGTTATTAATCCTAATCATATCGAGGCATCGATTCAAGGAACCCATAGGACAAAATGAGGGTGATCATAGACGCGAATAAACAGTTTCCTCTTTGTATTGTTCATTCTTTTGAGTCCAGTTTTAAATCACAATAAATATCCTTATTTCAGAATGATTTGTTTTGTTATGTTTCAACTATCTGGTAGTTTCGACTGTAATTAACATTTAAAGTTGAATTGTATAACATTAAATATGAAGATAATAAGCTTCTAAGTAATAAACATGAAGGGCATCATGTGTAGTGAAAATTAGAGCTTTTAAGCAATCATGACGCCAACCTAGAAAGACCCCAGAGAACAGAGTAAATGTGCTGCCGAAGCCCTATGTTCGACTAAGAATCTCTATGGGATGAATAATAGTAATATTAATAATAATGTTATTACCAAGTTATTAAAAAGTATATTCTTTGGTCTTGCTTGTTTGATTTCTAAATGTTTAAACAGGAATTAGCTGTTTTAAATGACACATTTGTTGTGAAGATTTCATCACAACATAAATTAGAGAGACATTTGGAAAATATTTGGAAAGTACTGGACGTTATCAGGGTTATAATTCAGGGGTCATTGAATTCTGTTCCAATGATCGAATGGGCAGCGCGTTTGATTTCGTAACCAGAAGGTGCCGCCTTCAACCGTTAGTGGGGTCATGGGGGTGCACTACAGAAGAGTTCCAAACCAGGACGAAACAGCTATCCACTGCTCCCTGCCTTTCAGTAATCTCTAGTTGACGTTGATTCTTGATGAAATCTATAAGCGAATTAGTCTAAATCCCTACGAAATATATGATGGCGACGAGTCTTAAATGGGACGAAATGCGCATCTTAGATTTTGCATTTAGTAATCATCCACAAAATTCCTTCATGTTAATCCAAAAGCATGGTTGAAGCATTCGGACTTGAGGCCAGTACATCAACAGATGTCGAACATTTTGGCTCAATCAGTCGACAGGAAAATCAAAAATCGACGGTTTCGCCTTCTTTGTATCGATGAAGCTCTAACCATTCACATAGAAAAACCAGAGTTGTGCATACAAAAGAGGATTACTCAACTACTTCTACTGTCTTGGTAAAAATTTTTTTGATTTCGATGACTTAATTTTGTTTTTTTGCCTGTTCTGTAATTGTTTATAATTCTTGTATTCATTTAGAACTCTTACGTAATTTCGTATTATCTACTTTGCTTCTATGTGCATCCTGAGTAAAACTCAATCATCAAACTATTCATATTATTACATAACTTCTTTTAACAACTGTTTGTGAAAACTCATCACCTTTGTTACTACCCTAATTTCAATAACACGTAATTTTCTTGACTGACTTTGTATTACGTAACTCCAACTACCAATGTTCACCTGTTTATTCGGAATAATCATAACCAATTTTATTTTTGTTTGACAAACACAATAAGCTGGAATGAATGAAACTCAATGATGTGCTCGAATCATTCAAAATAATTAACAGACACAGTACCTCAAGTTTTCTCAGGTTTGCTGAAGCTATAGCAATAAAACGATTTAAGCCTGACTTATGTGTCCAAAAAGAATCCGTTGTTGGACTTCAATTACCCTGGTGACTCACTTATTACTAACTCTTTGTTTTCTAATTTTCACTCCACCCCCCACCTTTATTGTTCGCTTGGCTCTCTTAAGAGATAATTTTTCTTGATCTTCTGAGTTCTGCTCACTGTATTACATCACCAACTTCTCATCTGACCTCATGTGCACCGTAATTTTAAAATCTTGATCTTCTCTTATCTAATTACCTAACTATTACTAATTGTCTTTTATTACCACCCGAACAACACAACTGTTAACTAATTTTTTTCAAGAAACTTCTCACTACCAAGATATATATATGTCGTACCACTTTATACACCCTGTAAATCTCAATGCCTTGTTTTACTACGACGCTCTGACAATATGCTTGCTAATGGACAAAGGTTTGTTAAAATTGTACACTTTTTTTTTTCTTTTATTAAAAAATTCAGGTTGTACGCAGCTGATGAGAACCAACGAAATAAAATGGATCCAGATTATTCTGCGCCAATGTTTCTTCTTTCTTTGTTCAAACTCAGTGTACACATACATACAAAATTACACATATATATTTAATGAAAACAAAACACGTAGATCAGCGAAGAGTCTCTTTTCGGCGAATTCATCTTCTTAGCTGTACAATCGCAAATATATATGCATTGTTTTGTATGTATGTGTACATTAAGTTTGTCAAACAATGTTACAATTGGTTAAGGTTAATTTTAAGTAAACAAGTGAAGGTTGGTAATACAGGTCAAGAAAATTAAGTGAAACTAGGGTAGTAACAAAGTAGTAACATATATATTTGCGATTATACAGCTAAGAAAATGAATTCGCCGAAAAAGACTTCGTTGATCTAGGTGTTTTGTTTTCATTAATGCCTGGATGGGGATTAAACATGAATTAAAAAAATAGTCATTCGGTATGTAATCCATATTTATTCGGCTTTTTTTCTTCTAATTCTTTCTTTTCAATCTACAGACTTTAAAACATACTTTATAAATATTTTGTATCTATTACTCTTTTGAACAATGTTTTTATTTTAATAATAATCTTCTCTGAACGATACTCACCACTTACTGTTGTTTTTAGATCACGTCATTTGTTATTTTTATTGACATTAGTTCCCTTTTCAAAAGGAGATTTGTGAGCATTAGATTTGTTTTTCGAGTTTGACCTTAGATTGATATCAGTTAGGGAACCATTGAAAATCGGCGGGAAGTACTGAACTGCTGTTTCCTGCCTCCTAGTTTGAAACTCATCGGCACTAAGCACCCATCTCTAGGGTTGGAATCCAAACTACACGAACAGTTGATCTATATAACCTTCAAGTGAAGTTACGAAAAGAATATTAGTGGCTTAGTGATGACGTTTCGAGCACAATTTATTGCTCATAATCATATCAAGGTAATCACACGACTTCCTAAATTCATTTATATAGATCCATTGATTTTCACTTGATTTGATTGATAGTAACATTTTCCATATTTCGGGTATGAGTGATGAATCATTCCTATTGTTCGTGTTAGGTGTAGATTCGATGAACACGGATTCAGTAAGTTGACCTCTCTCTCCACCTATCTAGATTCTACATTCTAATTCTACATTCTAATAGATATTTAGACTTTAATTCATCTCATCCTTTAACTGTTAAGGCAGGCTTAGTTAAGTGTTTAACAAACCGAGCAATGGCACTAAGTAGCACAAAAAAAGACCTAAATGATGAAATAAAACAGATAGAAGAGGCGTTGGTGTTAAATAACTATGCTTTAAAATTCATTAGGAAGATTGAAAAGGCCAAAAGAAAAATAAATGTGAAACTAGTAATAATAACATAAATAAGAGAGAATATAAGTCATCTACAGTTATACCATATAAAGAGGGGACATCTGAGGCCCTAAGTAGAATTCTCAATGAAGCAGGAATTAGGGTGGCATTTAAACCTACAAACTCACTCAGAGACAAGCTCTGTAGGTTAAAAGACCCAGTGGACCCAATCAGACAAAATAATATAATTTACAAAATACCTTGCAATGACTGTGAGGTCAACCATGTAATTCAAACTAATAGGTCGCGGGTAGTCAGATTGTCAGAACATAAGAATTTAACTAAGGTAAGAATGGTTGACCCCGAGAAGATAAGTAATTTAGAAAAAAGTTCAGCAATTGCAATGCATGCATTAGCACACAACCACACAATAGGGTGGGAGAGGGTTAAAATTCTAAAAAGTAATCTAGGTAGGTGGAGAGAGAGGTCAACTTACTGAATCCGTGTTCATCGAATCTACACCCAACACATGCAATAGGAATGATTCATCACTCATACCCGAAATATGGAAAATATTACTATCAATCAAATCAAGTGAAAATCAATGGATCTATATAAATGAATTTAGGAAGTCGTGTGATTACCTTGATATGATTATGAGCAATAAATTATGCTCGAAACATGGTCATCAGTAAATATTACTTTATAACACTGTGAGACTTTATCAAACTAAAGTTTACCCATAATGGAATTACACTCTACCACAGTGTACAAGTTTTATTCTTATATCAATATTAGTTGCTGACCAATGTGTTTTCATGTTAAGGAATCACTGAAAACCAATGAGTACTAAATGGCGTTCTCATTCTAGTTCGAGGTTGGTATGTATTTTACACCCAAGATAAGGATGAAAACATGTTTGGTGTCACTTCTGCTTTGATAATCAATCGTGGACGCTTCCTCATCAAACCAGACAGTTTCTTCAGAAGTGATTTTATTTCGAAGCATAGAAAATACGAAGCAATTTTCGTTTCATCTTCTTGCTGTCGATGAATTATTACTTATTGTTGTATTCCCTTGAGTACCGTCTAGTATTGAGGAGCTCAGCAACACATCTCCATTTTACCTTGCATATCTCTCGCTTTCATATCCTCCTTAAACGATCTCCCCTGTGTCACCTTCAGACGCCCAACTCATCTTTTTCAATTCAGGTTCCATTCAAGCTATTACCTGCCGCAAGATGTCACTCAACCGTCTTTTCAGTGTATTTCTGATCCATCTTGATTTTCTTCGGGATATTTTTTGAGCGACAGACTCTTGATTGCTTTGTTTCCAGCGTTTCTTGTTGCTTATTATTTCCGACTGGCCATTTGATCTTCATTATGGAGCCAGCGGAGTTAGCTGTTGATAAAAGTCTGCAGTAGCCTGTTAGAAATGCTCTTCATGATGAGCTTGATAAGTTTCTGGTCCATTAAGAAGAACTGACTGACTTGACGTTAGTGCTGAAAATCCAAAATTCGCTCTTTATGCTGAAGGCATCAGGTTTCTACGCTGATTTCAGAGTGATGAAATTCTGCCTCGCCTTTCTAGTTCTGTTTTTAACGTTGCCATCCATGCTGTTGCCTGTAGTTAAAGCGATGCCTCCTAGATAATTGAGAATAGTAACTTCTCTCAAATTTCTTCCGTTGATTGTGAACGGTGCTGACTGTTTTCGGTTCTTTATTTTCATCCCCTCCGTCTATCCTATGTTTATTCAAAGTCCAGTGTTGTCTGCCTGCTTCTTTTAACAGTGTGATGATTTTCTCCTTTAAGTCTTCGGGTTTATTCGACACTCCACACGAACCGTCCACGAAGTCTAGATAATCCAGAGTCTTCTCATCGGTTCAAAGTATTCCTGTAGTCTGCCGCATAATTCACTCCATCACAATCAGGCATGCCATCTTTGATACTAGGCAACCTTGTCTTACTCCTATATTCGCTTCAAAGTCTTTGCTGAGATTTCCGTTGTGAATCACTTGATATGTAGCCTCGTCATATAGCTGTTGAATGAGGATTTGGAGCACTGCATGACATAGTGTTGAAGAAGTTTCCAAATTACTTCTCGGTCAATGCTGTCCGTCGAAGGTTTTTTGAAGTCGATGAAATTGCGGCAGAGGCTTGACTGTCATTCTATGCCCTGTTCAATTGAGGAGTAGATTTACAATTGGATCCGCAAATGCTTTGCTTTCCCTGGGTCCACCTTATTCCAGACAGAGTTTTGCATCCAGTGCATCTTAAAGTCTCCTTAGAATGATGTGACTTAATCTCTTGCTTGCCATAGACAACAGTATGGTTCTGTGCCAGTTCTTGCAGAGGCCTATGTCGCCTTTCTTTGTTGACTTGAAAAGGTAACCTTTCTTCCAATCAGTAGTTATTATTTTTCCTTCCAAAGTTTCTGCGATACTGGTGTAGGCATATCCACATGCATGTAATGGAGAGGAATGAATTTATACCACGAAAAAAGTTACAATATAACATGTATTTTCAAGTATTGGTTTTGTAGGGATTTTGTTTGATTGGATGGAGGATTTCATTATGAGCTGACATCAGTTAGGGAAACACTGGAAAACCAACTAGGAGTACTGGACAGCTGTTTCCTTCATCTTACTTTGGCACTCTTCGGCAGCACGCACCCTCCGCGGGGTTCGAACCCAGGGGCTTATGGTTACAAAGCCATTGGATTAGGTCCCAGTGGCTCAACGGTCTACGAGCTCACTTGATCCAATATTGCTGTGTTGATGGATTTTGCCACATTTTTATTAAGTTGCTCTGTCATCACATTAGCTGTATTGGGGCAAAAGTCAATGGAAGATACGACCGTTTTTATACAATCTGATCCAAATTGAAGATCAGATGGCCGGTCAGAAAGGTTCAGCAACCAGGAACTCTGACAGTTAACTAACCAAGAACCTTTTGGCCAACAAATACCGAGAAAAAACGGAGGTAGATTAAACAAACACATACTGTGGAGACCGTTGAGTGAAATCAGGCACAAGGCCGTCAAGCGAAACTGGTGTGAGAAATGACGAACTGGGAATTGGTCTGAAAGTGATGTGGGGAAGATCCATTGATGAGGAGGTGAGAGATTATCGACAGTCGTGGAGCCAGCCAAAATGAAATACTGAGAATTAGTTGAAATGGAGGCGTACTATGTGAATCCCTACGTTCCACTTGGAACCAAAAAGACTCATAAAAATACTGACACATTCTGATTAGTAGTCATAACTGTTTAACCTGATCAGTTTCCAGTTACTTATATCAATCAATTATTAGTTTATGCATTCCATCATGCTGAACTTGTAAATAAGCTTTATTAATAATTAATTAATTTGACTAAATATCCACTAAACTTATTCGTTTAACACTTTTTCCCTTTTTGCTTGATCATTTATCAAAAGCAAAACGTTCTATTATTGCCTATTCGACTTGAGTGTTGTTCACTGATCACCAAATCATATTTTCTACCTTCTTCTTCTGTATTGAATCCCTTAACTTTTACCCGCTAAAATCATAAGCATATTTATACATACACACGAACAATTATGCCATCAGTAGTGTTACTGAAAAGAAGGCTATTCATTAATCAATTAATTTATCTTTATGATTTATTAATTAATATACATAGATTAATCAATAATTTAATAATTTATAACAGTTTATCAACTATAAATTAATATTTTGAAGTATGAGGTAGGTTGTAGGGATTTGATTGATGATTTCAAGTTTGATCGCGAATTGACTTTATTGGAGGAGGACTGAAGACGATGGAGTAATGGATAGGTGCCTCACCCTTTTTGGGATTCTTCAGCAGTAAGAACACATGATTCCAAAACCAGAGATAGAACTCGGGACCTTGGGTTTCCCTAGGTGACATTGTTGCTAATAGGACAGAATTCATTGGTGCGTGAATTCTAACTTCTACAATTTTGTAATATATAGCACTTCAACCAGCCAATATTAACGGTGAGTATTTGTCGTCAAACAGCACACGTAGTGGACCCTATTGGTCACGACTTGATCAAATTTGAAGCAAATTAATACACACGTATTAGAGGAGATAGGCCTTATTTTTGTCTTACGGTTAAAAAACATCAATACTTTTTCTGCATCGTTTCGACATATATTAGGTAGAATTCATTATAATAAAGGCTCTTTTTGTACTTCCCAATGAATGAAAAACAAAACGATATTGTTTTTACTGACGTTTCGCTATTTAATGCTGCTGCTAATAGCTTTATCAAAGTATTATTAAACCGGAATTTACAAAATCTCAGCATATATATATATATATAAAACATTAATGAAACTCTCGAGCAAAACAACTACCCATGGAACTTCATCAACAAAATCAACACAGACATCAAGTATGGCCGAAAATGCATTCTGACCTCAGCAGTCGTCATTCCATGTAGAGCAGAGACGTCAGACGATATCAGAAGAGTACTCAATCAGCTCGACGTTAGAGTTTTCTTCAAAATATCAGACACACTTCAAGGCAACCTTGTCCATATAAAAGACCAAATCCCTAAAGATTCTCTATCTAGTTGTGTCTATAAAATAAAATGCTTGCAGTGTGATACGATATACATCGAACAAACATCTCGAGAAATCAAAATCAGAAGAAATGAACACGGTAGAGCATCTGTTCGACCACCGAGAAATCCGGTTGAACTAGAAAAACTTGAAAAATCATCAGCCACGCTATAGAATCAGGTCACAAAATTGATTTTGACAATGTTGAAATAATCCAGAAGGGTTTCAGAAATCACTAAGAAAGTCTCACATCATCAGAAGCATTTCATATCAAATGGAATCCAAATTGTCTGAATACGAATGATGGAATAAAACAGAATTTGACCTGGTTACAACACCTCCTTCCCCTCCCCGATGAAGTGACAAAATCAACACGAATGTGATAAGCAAGTTCACTATGTAAACACGCACTAATTTTATAACTTTACACGCTTATCAAATCCAACAATCCACACTTGATTTTGTTATCTTTACCAGTTGACCAACTTGACAACGAAAAATGCCCCCAGGCAGACGAACGATGATCAAGTTAGTAAACTTTATTTTGATGTCATAACAAAAGTACTATTATTCATATGAACTGTGATCAAGATTTGACCGGGTATTTGCAAAATAATTGAGCGCTGAGTGAGAAGTAGACATTTATAAATTTATATTTGTAACATCTCAGCGAAATTGAAATGAGATATTACAAATATAAATTTATAGACGTACTATTACCTTTGTTATTTGGTACATTATTATTATTATTATTACTTCCTTTAATTCCTACAGGAACATAGGGCTTCAGCCGTGCGTCTCCATTGTGTTCTGTTCTCTGCTAGAGTCTTCACCTGGCTCCAAGTCTGCCCACACGTTTTCATCTCCTCTTCACATGACCTCCTCCAAGTAACCCTTGTACGACCAACTCGCCGCTTCCCTTTCGGGTTCCACTCGAGCAATGGCTTGTCTAGTGATATCACTTGATGGTTTCCTAAGAGTATGGCCAGCCAATCCATCTCCATTTCTTCCTGATTCTCTGAAAGCTTTTAATTTGATTTGGATTGTCCCTTGTACGAGATAGTGGTCTGAGCCAATGTCTGCTCTTCTTCTTACTTTTGTGCCCAGCAGGCTGCGCCTCCACTTCCTTGAGATTGAGATGAAGTCGATTTGGTTTTTGGTTCGCCCATCTGGTGACACCCATGTAGCCTTGTGGATATCCTTGTGTTTGTATACGCTGCCACCAATCACTAGTTCATTGAAGGCGCAGAAGTCGGCGAAGAGTACTCCGTTTTCATTCATTTCTCCGAGAGCTTCTCTACCCATGATGAGTTCCCTTCCTGTGTTATCTGATCCCAGTTTGGCGTTCATGTCTCCCATTAGTATTTTGATGTCACCAGCTGGAGTATTGTCCATTGTTGCCTGTAGTTGTCTGTAGAATTCTTCTTTCGTTTCGAGGTCTGCGTTGTTGGTCGGTGCATAGCATTGTATAATTGACACTTTCCTTCCTTTGGAGTTGAATCTGGCGGTTATTATCCTGGGCGAGATCGCCTCCCATTGCATCAGGGCCTTCGTTGGCGACATCATTATAGCCACGTCCTCGATGTGCGAGTGGTTATCTTCCGGGTGATCGGAGTAGATCACTGATTCACCCGCTGACAATTTGGTGAGTCCATTCCCGTTCCATCTGCTTTCACATATTCCCAGTACTTGAATTCTGTATCTTTTCATTTCGTTTGCGATCTGGGCAGCTTTGCCAATCTGGTACATGGTACGGACATTCCATATCCCCACACAGACTTTTTCTTTTGTCTCAAGGAGATGCATCGTGCTGAAGTTTCTGTAGCAGGTTTGTTTACAGAGTGAGGTTGCTAGCCTCACGCTTGAGAAGGGGGGTTGTTACATCAATTTATAATTTAGAGAGAAGCGACCTTGTGGGTTGCTCCCCTTAAAAACCAGGAAAACGGGGAATAAACAAACATAAAAACACCAGCACGGGAAAATAATTCACAACAAGAAGGGTAACAAGCGATCTTCATTGGTATTTTGACGTTCAGTACGTCCCTTTAACTTGACCTAAGTCTATTTTCTCTCACAACCTAACTCTTTGTTATATATAAGCTGAGATTTTGTAAATTCTGGTTTAATAATACTTTGATAAAGCTATGAGCAGCATTAAATAGCGAAACGTCTGTAAAAATAATATCGTTTTGTTTTTCATTCATTGGGAAATACAAAACTTTTTTATTATAATGAATATCATATACCCAATGCCCAAATTTTTTCAAACTGTTAAAAGTGAACTTGGTTTGGACATATATTAGGTAGAATTATTTATCAAACTGATGACCCTTGTCAACAGACTAAGGGTAGTTGAGTCAGTGACGATTTAGTAATACTGTTGATTTGTGAGTTCGAAAAGTGTTTGGCGATCTACCTGAATTTCTGTCCGAGACAATGCGTCTTATTTTCCTTAGTTCTTGTTATTATAATCATTTAGTTATATCCCCTATCGTTGAGTATTTTTGTGAGACTGAAGAAAAATACCACAGCAGATGATTTCATTCTTCACAGCTAACCTTACTGAGTTACATGATGTACTGGAGATGGTTGTTTTACCTGAAACTCCTGGATGAAGAGTAAATATTATGCAATAAACTACGCTGGAAACTGTGCTCATTCTGTAAACTTATTGCGTATAATAAAGCTACTGTTATTATTATTCATAAAATAGTGCTGGGAATCGAATACTTTTGACCCGCAAGATCCTACAAGAAGGAAGTCAGAAAGTAGACGAACTGGTTAGTGCTAGTGAGAACAATTTGAATTTATTATGCAAAAGTGCATTATGCATTCAAATATTACTTTCAATAATTACGCCAGTGAATAGCCAATTAAATTGGTTGCTTAAGGTGAAACTTCTAGGTTATCCAATTGGATTGTAATGAATATGCCATCTCGGCCGAATGGTTTTATTTGTTTTAATTCTGTCTAAGACTGTTTAAGTTGATTTTCACCGCTTCCTACCAAACATTATCCCATTTCTAAATGCATTTTTCTATTTGAAGTCATCATTTAATGCACTTTAGAGAAGGAAGTAATGAGAGATTTTTCTAATGTAATTCATTGTGTTCAGAATTCATGTTTATTCGTCTTGTGGATAAGAAAACTGTGAAGACAGTTAGTGCAGATTGCTTCCGTGTTTGATTTCTCTAACTATGAAAACTTTTATACTTCATATTGTTTTCCACTATAGATAAGATTTTATTTTGATAAATCACACAGTTTTCGAGTATTGGTTTTGTAGGGATTTTGTTTGATTGCATGGTGAAGAGTCCCAAACTAGGACGAAACAGTTGACCAGTACTCCCAGCTGGTTTTCCAGTGGTTCTCTAACTGATGTCAGCTCATGATGAAATCCTCCATGAAATGACACAGTGTTATGCAGAAATATTTACGATGAGCACGTTACGAGAACAGATTATTGCCACTCATAATCAAACCAAGTCACTCACACAACTTTTCACTTCATTGATATACATAAGTGAATTTGATTAGACATTCAAATAAAAATCAATATAGGATAATGTTCATTCAGAAATAATCATATGAGTGTTATTGATCAAATACAATCAGATGGGAAATAAGACGAGTGTTTTTACAGTCAAGACAAGTAACTTGTTAGAATGTAATAATGTGAATTGAAATAGAATTTTAAGATTATTTATTATCCTCCTCTGATTTCACTGACTGGCGTTATTAATATCTTCCATATGTCTGGTAATTGCGTTGAATCATTTCTGTTGCATGAGTTGTGTTGCGTGTAGACTCAATGAACCAGGCAGAATTCAGTAATCAATCTCTCTCTCTCCCCCTACCTATATTACTTCATAGAATTTTGACTCTGTCACACCCACCCCCATTTTGTGCGGTTGTGTGTTGATGCATGCAGTTCTATTGCTGAGTTATTTTTTTCTAAATTACTTATCTTCTCGGGGTCAACAATTCTTACCTTAGCTGAACTATTATGTTTTTTCAATAATCTCACTAGTCCTGATCTACTATTTTGACTTAAGTAGTTGACCTAACTCACTCACAGTCATTGCCAGGTATTTTTTGTAAATTATATTTTATGGTTAAATTGGGTCCACCGGGTCTTTTAGCCTGGAGAGCTTGTCTCTGAGCGAGTTCGCAGGTTTGAATGCCACCCTGATTCCTGTTTAGGGCCTCAGATGTCCCCTCCTTATGTGGTAAAATTACCGTAGATGCCTTATATACTCTCTTGTATATTTTCTGATATGGTTGGGGTCGCGCTAAAATCACGAATTGGTAGAAGTTAGAATTCATGAGCCATTGAATCGGGTCCCAGTAGCTGAATGGTATAGGAGCTTGCCTTGTAACCGGAAGGTCCTGGGTTCGAATCTTATTTATTTATTGCAAACATTTATTTCCCGATACGAATTTAAAAGAAGCAATAAAGGTTAATAAAGCAGGATTTAATGAATTCATCAAATTTCAGTAGAACTCGTCAGCTGAATACTCTACATACACGGATATTTACTTTTGAAATTACATTGGGAGATATAGGACTGATAAGTAAATAAACTACATTGAATTATTTATTTATTATCTATAATGGAGTTATACTCTACCACACTACACAACTTTTATACTCATATCAATAATTCATAGTGTTTTGCCTGTTAAGTAATGAATTCAATCGATAGTTATTTTCACATGTAGCGTAGTGTTTAATCCTCCTTCTTTTATAAGTAGTGTGTTTTAAGTCTGCTGCCCTTCATAATTGTGTATGTGATATATTTAATTTTTTAACTAAAACTAATACTAGGCGACAGAATATTCTTTAGAAATGTGGAAAGTTCGGGTAAAATTCCCGTTCTTGCTTATTTTATACGTATATAGCAGGTCCGGGGAAAGAGGGAAGAACAGTCATTGCTCTGCCAACTCTGTCCGGTAAAACTAACACCTCTGCTACTGAAACTTCAGAATTCAAGCTTGAAATCCTGTGTTCCGCTTTAAAATCAAAATGAGTGAGAATACCGAGGAATTTTAGAAGGATTTTAGCCGAATGGACAAAGGTGTTCCCTTTCGAGATTAATATGCTGTATGTGCTAGTGACGTCATGTAAGTTCAACCCACGGGTATCATATTTAGTCATTGAACTGTGATCCAGAGGTGAGTGCCCATCAAATTCTATCGATTCGTGGTGAATCGAAATCATCATTGGATGTCGTTAGTGACTAAATGCACTCATATACCCTGTTTGATGGCTTTATCGACTATATTTACAAGTGAGAACGTTAGGAATATAGGAAGATAAGTAATCCTTATGTGATTTCCTGTGTAGACGTTTGTGAAATCCTTTCCTTTTCAAGTATTGGTTTGTAGGGATTTGGTTGATTGGTTACAGGATTTCATCATGAGCTGACATTGGTTACAGAACCATTGGAAAACCTACAAAGAGTACTTGACAGCTGTCTCGTCCTAGTTTGGGACTCTTAAGCGTACTGATGAAGAAACAGCTGTCAGGTACTCTTTGCAGGTTTAACAATGGTTCTCTAGCCAATGTCAGCTCATGATGAAATCCTTTCCTTTTGTTTGAGGCAGTGCTATATCGCAGATTGTCAGAAGTAACAATTCATCTCAGTTCACTAGTCAATAGCTTCTTCCTTCAAGGTAAACCGGCTAGAGTTATAATGAGGATTTGTGAGAGATGGGCTCCTGCAAACATTTACAGATGTCGTTGTATAGTGGTATTCAGCCGTCACAGGTTGAAAATCATAGGTTTAATGGATTCTAACAAATAAATAGTTATCAGCTGGTTCACCTCTCAGTCCAATGGTCGTTGACCACGGGCGTCTAATAATCATTAAATATCAACCTCTGAAGTCTTCAAAATTGAATGAAAACGACAGTTGACTTGACCTTAGACATTTCCTGATTTCATTTTGAGGCTAAATATACATTCTTTCCTTAAAAACCCCTGATGATACAAGTAGATCCAGATTACGACGCCAAAATAGGACGAAATGAGTATCTTGCTGGATCCGACTGCTAGTCAGCATCCATTCGCGAAAATAACATCACCTTCATCCTTAGACGCCTTGGAAACATCCGTAATAGGAACTGACATGTCAACAGACGCAGACCTTTTTCGGTCCAGTATACTCAGTCAACGGGAAATGCAAATTAATCCATAAAAGAAATAATGACTGATACCGTTGTATAAGAGGTGGCTCTCATGGCCTAATGACCTAGTGGTTGATGATTTGGCATTTGAAACGATGGCTGAAGAGTTTAGGTCTTAGTGGAAATACCATCAATTACTGATGATATTGGTATATTCAGCTGTCAAGTTCCAAATGGGACGAAATACTCGCTTTAGATTTCAGTAGTAATCACCCTCAAGCAAAATGCCATTCGAACATTTTCTGAAAATAAGCAAATGTTTAGAATACTGATATTTACTGCAGTAAATTCAGAAGACAACATGGTTAGTGCTAAGGTACTGTAAGAGGCAGTTAGATTGTCGCCCTATCATATATAAAGGATATATCAGAAATTACTGCAAGACGTGTCAAACCTTTAGGAATTGACGTCGGACACCAACCAACAAAATCACTTCACTCACTTCGATGTCAGCCAAAAGACTCAACAGCGAAATAAGATAAAACCAACATCATCTACAAAATAAATTGCAACGACTGTGAAAAACACTACATTGGCCAAAGTGGACGTCCCCTTCGTCTTCGTATCCCCGAACATAAGCTAGCCATCAAAAGACATGACATCCACTCCCTACCTCATATCACTGCATACAGACAACCATGGACATCAATTTGACTGGGACAACCAACGTTCAAATATTAGACAGAGGAAACAACAAAAACGCTAGAGAATTTTTAGAAGCTTGACATTCCAGTGAATCGTCAATCGATAGACGCATCAAGATAGACAAAATTTACCAACCAATAAGAAAGAAACCTCACACACAAAGGTCAAAGTTCAAATCAAAGAAAAAATCAATCCTCATAAAAGTAGCCTAGAGGGTGTGAAAACACACAAAAACAACCAATCATATTCAAGGTCACCGGGAGAGATGATTAATAAACTCGTGGGGAAGACTAAAAGCTCACTCCAACAAATTGAAGTATTCGGTGAAGATGTCACCTAGTAGGGAGATGAGATTTGCTATTAAAATTAACAGTTCAGCTCAGAGAAGACTACCGGATCAGAATCATCTACCTGATCTTCGAATCTTCTTCATCAGATCTTTCGTGTTCTTTTGTTTTCTTTTTTCGTTCTTTCTGTGTGTGATTTTTACTCCTTCTGTCTTCGTCCAATTCACGCCATATTTTCAGTTATAAAAACAGTTATGCTAAGTTTGTTTCCACACTTTTCTCGCTCACATTTATAATTCGTTTAAAATAACTATTTTACAATTATATCATAATCTTGTGCAATTTTGTTTCTAAGCCTGAAATGAAATCGCCAAAAATATATCTTTGCTGAACTTCGTGTTCGCTTCTTTCTAATATATATAGAATAATTCATAGGATGGATAGAACTTGGGAGAAGGTGTGCAATTATAGGATTAGTAGAAAAATCGAATAGAAGAAAAACGTTACGTAATATTGCGTGAAATTTGACAACATAGAATTCAACGTTGCAAAACAGAATAGATTTAGAATGACAAAAAGGAACAAGTGAAATAATACCGGGGACAGTTCAAAGTGATAATAGTAATAGTACCAACTGACGTAATAAATGAAGAGTAAACAAACGGAATAGACAAAATGAAAATTAGATAGAGCCAAAATATGACTGGGGATTAGCATACTTTAGCATAGAGGGATTAAGACCATGAAAGTTCGATGGGTTGAGTGAACTTTTTCTGGACACAGAGATCTGGTTTTTCTGTTTTGATAGCCAAAGCTGCTTCAGCAATACACAGTCTCTTCGCTGAATCACACTTTATTAAATATCTACAAACCAATGAGAAAAATTTGTATTCGCCTTTATCACTCATTACTGGTCATTCCGTTCTGTTTTTCACACCATATCTAATATATGTCGTGATTATTGGTCATTGTACTATCCTACTTATCTTCACTACCTTATCATTTCCATCAAGGATAATATAGTTGACATTATGTTGCCTTACAGATTAGTTGTGAGGTGACAGAATAAATGGTATTCGTGTGACTGACCTTCTGGATTCATTGTAATCAAACAAAAATATTGTGAAATGAGACACCCTGATGATGATGGTGATTAGTCATAACAGAAGACTCATACACTGCGGGGGTGGGGAGAGGAAACTGACAAGTCATTTAATCGGGCGTGTAAAATGTATTTCGTGAATGGCTTGTACAAATTTAGTATACCTTGAAAAAGGAGATAGTTAATCTGTCATAAAATAATCACGACGCATGTGAATGAAGTAGAGTCATCTATTTATTGACAAATGAGACAATATCACTAATATGAAATCACAAAAGTATATAAGTGAAAAATTTCATAGTGTTAGGCGAAACAATAGAATGAAGGGTTCAAATTTAAACAAGACTTTATGACTAAAACTGTTAGGATGAAGAGAGAAATAAATTAGTATAATAAGCCAAAGAAGAAAAGAGATAAGAGGATGGCCTAATCGATGTTGTTGTAACAATTTCAGCTTTGTGCATAGAAGACATAAGTGAAATGTGTATGTGCGTGTGTGTAATAATTACTTTGGAATGTTACGTATAACCCCCTAAAGGCTGTGTTAACGTTATTGCAGTGTATTGTATGCATAATGTGTTATAAAAGTGAACTTTTTATGCATTTGCTTTCACCCTTACTGAACCAAACTACACCAAGAATCTTTGTAAAAAATTATATTTGTAAAGTCTCAGAGAGATTGAAATGAGTAATTCCAACGTTTCGTTCGGCAATCTGGTCCGAACTTCTTCAGGGAAATTAATCGAAATTAACATAACATAGGTTTATATATAAAAAGCAACATCATTTGTTTTTGTAAATTTGTCCAATCATGAGTCATTCAAAAAGTATCAACAAGTATAATAAACAAAATTTATGAGCTGTGATCAAAATTTGACCCCGGACTTACAAATATTGGTCTACCTTTGTTAAACACTTTAAACACAGTGTGTATGTGTGTGTGTGTGTGTGGGTAAACAGTTGTAAAACATTTCTTAACGTCTCTATGAGAAGATATGGACAGTCGGAAATTTTGGCCAAGTATTATTAATTAGTGATACATATCCATTTTTTATTTATTGATAAGGTCTTCCTAAGCATCAGCTAACATCACGCCTTGATGTCTGTTCAAACTGCTAGTATCTAGAATTTTATAATTAGACGTATTTTCAAAATTATGGTGTTTAGGATTAGAGTTTAGTAGAAGCACCCTGTCGAACTTATTGCTTTGTCTTCTTTCTGAAGATTGAGCTGCTTTATTCGACCTACTGGAGTTGTCAGGTGACTCGACGGCTACGGATTTAGGATATGCACTGTGTTGCAAACAACGGAGAATGAAAACACGATGATTGTTCCGATTACACAGTTTCTTTGTTAATTTAATTCGATTGCAAATTAATTCAAATTTGACAGAATACTACTAAAATATTTGGGCGCCGAGTGAGAAGTAGACTTTTGTAAAAAATTATATTTGTAAAGTCTCAGAGAGATTGAAATGAGTAATTCCAAAGTTTCGTTCGGCAATCTGGTCCGAACTTCTTCAGGGAAATTAATCGAAATTAACATAACATAGGTTTATTATACTTGTTGATACTTTTTGAATGACTCATGATTGGACAAATTTTCAAAAACAAATGATGTTGCTTTTTATATATAAACCTATGTTATGTTAATTTCGATTAATTTCCCTGAAGAAGTTCGGACCAGATTGCCGAACGAAACGTTGGAAATACTCATTTCAATCTCTCTGAGACTTTACAAATATAATTTTTTACAAAAGTCTACTTCTCACTCGGCGCCCAAATATTTTAGAACTATTCTGTCAAATCTTGACGACAGTTCATTTGAACTCCAAGAATCTGTTGAAAAACCTCTCTGATAATACACCCCATAAATGAAATCACACTAACAATTAAAATGGTGTAAACATTAGGAGGACCTTATATTGGTTGTGCGTCAGTGGCACAGTGGTAAGGACTCTCGCCGACCATGCAAATGGTCCGGGGTTCGATCCCCGGCCGACGCACACCCGATATCTATGGTCGGCCTGAATTTGGGCTACCGATATCCATGTTGAAAATTCCATACTTGTACTAAAAATACGGTGTGGAATCAAGCTGTAAATCAAAAAGAAAAAAAAAAGTTAGTTGATGGCTTCTTAATGACAGTAATAGGTAGCCAGTGTGGAAAAAAACTGTTTATCGCTCATGTTACACATTAACGCGGAATCTCCGTTCGAGTATCTCCCTTGAATTGTGGACGCAAACCTGATACCTTTCCACCTTTGCCAGTTCATTCTTGTGACTGTTATAAGCTCTGTCAAATATTTTGAATGAAGAAAGAACAGACATATTTGTGGGATATTATGGGCTGGCTTTACTCCGTGGATTCTCTTCAACTACCTACATCCTAAATAAGCCAGTTAATATATATATATATATATTACAAAATTTCTGAGCATACTTTTTACAATGATTTCAAGTTATAGATAGAAAGATAGATAAGCAAGATAATTTCAAAGATGAATTTAGTAGACAATTATTTAGTGTTAAAAGAGTAACTATTTAAATACTGTAGAGAAAGAAAGACCAGATTTGCAGTATAAAATGATATCAATAATTCCAAGACTGTACGGCTTACCAAATATACATAAAGCCAACCTCCCACTTCGTCCAATTCTCGATATGTCAGGTTCCCCGTACCATCCAATAGTGAAATGGTTAGTTGAAGTTTTAGAACCTGTACGAAAACGAGTGTGCCACTATTCGCTTCGTGACACTTTCCAGTTAGTCGATCACATCAAGAATATCAATGTGAAGAACAAAAATATGCTCTCCGTCGACACTGAGTCACTATTTACCAACGTTCCACTCACAGAAACTGTCTGTCACATTTGTCAATATAAAGAAGAAAATCAGCTAAACATCGAATTACCGACGACTTGTCTAAAAGAACTACTGGTGAGATGTACGCTCAATGTACAATTCACATTCAACGAGGTTATTTACAGACAACAAGATGGGATCGCAATGGGATCTCCACTGGGCCCATTACTAGCAAACTGCTTCATAGGAAGCCTCGAGAACGGCCCACTCAAATCAACTATTGACAATTTCCAACTGTGTGTTAGATATGTGGACGACGTCTTCATTATCTGTGATGACGGCCACGATCTCAATCAGTTACTGCAAATATTCAACAAATGCCATCCAGCCACAAGGTTCACTCTTGAAATTGAAAACGAATCTAAAATCCCTTTTCTTGATGTTGAACTTACAAGGAGAGCTGACGAAACTTTAAGAAGGTTCATCCATAGAAAACCCACATGGAACGGCCAACTGACAAGATTCTACAGCTGGGTACCAATCAGTCGGAAAAGAAACTTAATTAGATCTCTTGCCACTCGCGTCCGACGCATCTGCAGCTCAGATACCATGGAAGAAGAACTAAACTTCCTCAAAGAAACCTTCATACAAAACGGTTAGTTATCAAGACTCGTGAACAAAAACATCAAACAAAAATCCAAAAGCAAGAAATAGCATCTGTGCCAAAAAAGATACTTTATATGAACCTCGACTTCAAGGGAGACCTACTCAGTAACGTCTTTAGAAGGAGAATCTCCACCTGTGTAGGAAGAACTTTCTTTGCGACAACATTGAGAGTAGTCTTCTCCAGTTGCCCGCTGATCTGCAGAAGCCCAAAAGACAAGATCCCGCACCTGACCAATTCTATGTATTTATATCAGTTCACCTGTTGCTGTGGAGCCAGGTACATCGGTCGTTCAACGCGTATCCTGTCAAAAAGGATCAAGAACACTATCCAGCGTGACTGCAGAAAGGAAGTAGTGGCCGTATAAGCAGTGCAACAATCGAACACCTCGTCACCACTGGTCATTCCATCTCAACAAACGCCTCCTGCTTCAAAGTAATCTACAAAGTGAAGAACAAACTGCCAATGACGGTACGATTCCGTCTTCTTTTCATTGCAAAAGCCTTAGTCGTTCAGTTAGGAGAACCAGAACTGTGCATACAAAAGAAAATTATTCAACCACTTCTACTATCGTGGTAATAACTCTATTGATTTGACTTAACTTTTGCTTGTGTGCTTATTTTTCTAACTAATTAAAACTCTTGCATAATTCCGTATGTTATTTTTCTTCCATGTACACCCTGAGCACAACTCTTTCATCAAACTATTCACATTAGTACGTGACTATTCCTTAACAATCGTTTGTGACAACTCATCACTTTTGTTACTACCCTCTTACATCAACACTTAATCCACCTGAACTTAATAATTGTAATTTCGTTTTATTACGTAACTCTGTCTTCAAAAACAATGCATACCCATAAAATTTCATCAAAAATTGTATGAATTCAAATCGAAATACCAACAAGAAACCATCCTCAGAGACCACGAGAAAACTTATCTCGATAAAGAAAGGAAGACGAAATTTGCAGTGTAAAATGACATCATTCTATTTCACAGGTTCTCATCAGCTGCACACTACCTGAAATTACAATGGTTATAAAGATGATAATAACATACTTTAATGTTTGAGTGTTAGTAGAGAAGAAATGCTATACAATTGACGCATCCAAAAAAGAATGAAAGCATTACAATTTTTAGTTTAAGTTTTCATCATCAATTTATACGCTTTCAAAGTAGAAAAGAGGGAGGAGGGGTAAGACAGAAAACAGAAAAATTAATTAACAGAACAGTGTTAGCTTGTAGGTTCACACAACAACTCCAAAATCAAAGGCGGTTACAGTTTATGAGATTAAGATTTGTTCAGTGAGTTGAGATCACTGAATTAAATGACTAATTATTGTAATCAGTGATCTCAACTCACTGAACAAATCTTAATCTCATAAACTGTAACCGCCTTTGTTTTTTGGAGTTGTTGTGTGAACCTACAAGCTAACACTGTTCTGTTTATTAATTTTTCTGTTTTCTGTCTTACCCTTCCTCCCTCTTTTCTACTTTGAAAGCGTATAAATTGATGATGAAAACTTAAACTAAAAATTGTAATGCTTTCATTCTTTTTGGATGCGTCAATTTTATAGCATTTCTTCTCTACTAACACTCAAACATTAAAGTATGTTATTATCATCTTTATAACCATTGTAATTTCAGGTAGTGTGCAGCTGATGAGAACCTGTGAAATAGAATGATGTCATTTTACACTGCAAATGTCGTCTTCCTTTCTTTATCGAAATTTATCAAGGGAACCAATGGTATGAAGAAAAATTATCCTACCATATTTAAAGAACATCTCTGAAATAAGTTCTAGAATATTAAGACAATCTGATATAGACATAGCACACAAGTTGACACAATCACTTCATTCAGTATTGTGCAGACTGAAGGATAAAACAGCATACGAAGATAAGATCAAAATCATCTAAAAAAAATAAGTTGCAGAAACTGCGATAGGCACTACATTGATAAAAGTGGGTGTCCACTTCGAATCAGAATCCAGGAACATAAATTAGCGGTGAGAAGACACAACATATATCCTTTCGTGTTGATTCATGTAGACAATCAGGGACACAAATTTAAATGGGAGACTGTGCAAATTTAGAAAAATAGTAGAAAGACCAGAAATGCCAGGGAATATTTAGAATGCTGAGGTTTGACATGCCTACGACTTGTAACACTTGCCTGTCTACCATTTGAACTGTCACTGAACACGGTCTAACACTCTAACACTGATTCTTATCTGTTAGAGAGACTGACATCTCTGTGTCTGTTGGACATACGACTTTTCGGTTGCCACTCAACCTAGAATATATTGCCCCTTCTCAATTGGTCCAACTATTTCTAATCTTATTGGGGGATGATAACACACCGTGTACTTCCTAAAATGTTTCTTTTTCCGTCTTTCAATGCAGTATTTCCCCCAGTGTCCCGGTTCGCCACATTCGTAGTGCCGCAAATCTTCTATTTCCTGTTCCGACTAGTTCGGTTTCGGTGACGCTCTTGGGCTACCAGTGTGCTTATTATGTTTATTTTACCATCTTGAGGTCACTGATGTTCATAGGTTGTGCGGCGTTGACTAGTTGTGATTGCTGGCTATGTGTTTTGAGACACTTTCGATAAACTGTAAGGCCTAAAACTGCGTCTCGGAATCTTCACTAATTGTCGAAAGCGACGAAGCAGATTTGTCAGCAGTGAAACCAAATATAATGGCAGAAGTAAAGAGAATTGGTAATGAACTTTCCTGTTGAGGAAAAACGCACTTTATTTATGCATTTTTAACCACATTAAAAGTTGGCCGGGTCAGTGGATAATAGAATGTTCTGGATGGTTAGCTACTGGCCCAAGGTTGAACAGTAAGACGGAAAGTTGTTCAATGAGGTTGTTTTATATTGACATCGCAAACTAGATTCTGATCTAGGGAATAAAGACTGCTACCTCTGCAGCTGTTGACTTCAAGTGTTGGTTTCCATTTCGAACTTTTCTTATCAGTCTGCCTCCACATACTACCCATAAATCCTGTCGGTAGCACACGCCACAGTAGAAGTAGCTAAATAATTCTTTCTTGAATGTGGATCTTAGGGTTCCCTAACTTATTGGCTATAGCTATAACAACGCAGTAGAAACGGAAGAGTTTTGGGCAGGCTGCTCTTCACCCTATAGATCACTTTGAAGGAGGAGTTTGTTGAGACAGAATTAGCAATGTTGTGTAAGTGTGCAGTTATTACACTCCTTATAGAAGCACTGTTAATTTTCTGAACTCATACCACATAGGGTTCGTGAACCTTCTTAGATAGGATAAGTGTTGGACGATCAAAATATTTCATTCCAAAAGAACAGATGTACTGATACACACTCAATATTATTATTTATTATTCTCTTGGTTTCGGAGGGTTTACACATACAGGAGGTTAAATAGGAGATCTTGTCCTTCAGGCTTCTGCAGATCAGCGAATGACTAAAGAACATTACTCTTAGCGTCGCTACAAAGAATGATCTTCTTGATGGTATTAATATTCTTCTGTTAATGACATGACAGGTTAGGTCACCCTTGAAATCAAAGTTAATTTAAATTCCATTTTTTGGTACAAATAATGTTTCGTTTCTCTGAACTTTTGGTTCGATTCTATTGCTGATGAATCTCAGTGAGTATCCACACCGGATGATCATCTCTTTAAGAGGGTTTTCTAGAGCCTCAGGGTTACAGATATGTTGGAGGAGAGTGACAAAGGATTGAATCAGATTTCGTTTTGGTCCAACAGGTATCCAGCTGTAGAACCTTGTCAGCTGAATATCCCATATGGGTATCCCATGAATAAACCTTAATATTCCTCTGACTCTTCTAAATTTAGCACTAAGAAAGGGAATTTTAGATTTATTTTCAATTTGAAAAGTAATATAGCCCCAGTTTTACACATATATTGAAATAGCTATTGATATAAGTATAAGACTTGGGCACTGTGATAGACTATAACTCGATTATGGATAGAATTATATTTTGATGAATCACACAGTGTTATACAGTAATATTAACTGATGACCACGTTTCCAGCACAAATTATTACTGCTCATAATCATATCAACTTTTCACTTCATTTATATACATGTGTGGAATTGATGATTAGACATTTGAATAAAAATCAATATCAGATAATGTAAATTGAGAAATAATAATATGAGTGTTATTGATCAAATACAGTCAGATGGGAAATAAGACGAGTGTTTTCATAGTCAAAATAAGTAACTTGTTAGAATGTTATAATGTAGGTGAATTGAAATAGAATTTTAAGATTATTTATTATCCTCCTCTGATTTGACTGACTGATGGTAATAATATCTTCCATATGTCTGGTATTTGCATTGAGTCATTTCTGTTGCATGTGTTGTGTGGTTGTAGACTCGATGAACCAGGAAGGATTCAGTAATCAATCTCTCTCTCCACATACTCATATTACTTCACAGAATTTTCACCCTCTCGCACCGTATTGTATGGTTGTGTGTTGGTGCATGCAGTGCAATTGCTGACCATTTTTTCTAAATTACTTATCTTCGTATGATCAATCATTCTTACCTTAGCTAAATTCTTATGTTCCGACGATCTGAATACCACCGACCTACTAGTTCGACAGCTGATGAAAATGTCATCCACACACTTTGCTTACAGTTGGAAGTTATAGACAGTTCACTTTAATGGACCATCCGTGAAGCTTGCAATAAAAAATTCTAGCATTGGTTAAGCCGAGGAATATACCAAGAATATTACTATAATGTTTGTTGGTTGTAAACGGTGTCTAAGCACCAGTGAATGCTAACAAAAAGGTAACCATCTAATACACCTTGTAGTGAGAATTTAAGCCATTCATACTCAAAGAATTATGAGCAAACTAGAATAGTTACTCACCTACGACGTTGGCTCTCACGTCACGAAGAGCACTTGCAACAGTCTTGAGAGTTTCAGCAAGTGACCCCTTGCTCGGAAGTGCAGGCCAGACGTCCAACTGGTTGGGATAAGCAACAAAGAGATCTGGCAGACGGGAAACCAGTTAACAGCCTATTAACAAATAACTAAAAAGAAGAAAATTTAGATGGAATGGGTATACTCTAAGGAGACCACTGAATGAGATACGACACCTCAGTTCATCGAGTAAAATACTAGCAAGAAATGAAGAAGTGGGCACTCGGGTGCGGTATGGAGGTGACCATTTCAGAATCAAATGAAGACAAATGTGTAGCCAGCTAAATAAAACATAAGGGTACAGAGCGAAATGCCTCGGTGCCGCTGACACCCTGTGTTCCAGTCGAAACCCAAGGGAATAATAATTATAATAAATGGATTGTAGGGCATAGAAATTTCTCATCATTTACATCCACCTAAAGCAGAATTATGCCCAATCTCAAATCTACTGTGATCCTTCAAGTTATAGATGCTGAGAAACATTCTTGTCCATATAAAAGAACAAATCCCCAAAGATTCTCTATCTAATTGTGTCTATAAAATAGAATGCTTGCATTGTGATGCGATATACATCGGACAAACACAACGAGAAATCAAAATCAGAAGAAATGAACATCGCAGAGCATCTTTTCTACCACTGAGAAATCCAGTTGAACTGGAAAAGCTTGAAAAATCATCAGCCATAGGTTGTCTACACGCTATAGAATCAGGCCACAAAATTCATTTTGATTATATTGAAATAATCCAGAAAAATTTCAGGAATCACAAAGAACGTCTAATATCAGAAGCACTTCATATCAAGTGGAATCCAAATTGTCTGAATAGGAATGATGGACTAAAACAGAATTTGACCTGGTTACAACACCTCCCTCCCCCACCTAGTGACAAAATCAACACGAATGTGATAAGCAATTTCATCATGTAAACACACACTGCTTTTGTAATTTTAAACACTTATCAAATCGAACAGTCTACACCTGGTTTTATTATCTTTACCAAGTGGTCAATTTGACAACGGAAAAATGAGCCCATGCTGAGGAACGATGATTAAGTTTGTTATATATAAGCTGAGATTCTGTAAATTCTGGTTTAATAATACTTTGATAAAGCTATTAGCAGCAGCATTAAATAGCGAAACGTCAGTAGAAACAATATCGTTTTGTTTTTCATTCATTGGAAATACAGAAAAACCTTTATTATGATGAACATCATATACCTAATGCCTAAATTTTTTCAAACTTTTAAAAGTGAACTTGGTTTGGACATATAAAGCATGTATACATCCGTCAAACTACAAACTAACAAATATATCCAATTATAACACCTTTGTCAACCAGTATGATAAAAAGAGAAATATTTTATTCCTACCTAAGCCATTTGCCTTCATCAATGTACACACTTTCTCATTTCTGAGGAAATAATATGTATAATGATTGCATTCATTATTTACTGGTAGAATGCTTAGCACCTGGTCACAGTACGATTCCCGGATGACACACGCCTAAACTTTCTTTACCTGCTAATAAGCCCAGTAAACACGGAAGGTGTGAGCCATTTAGCTCCGCCATGTAAGAATAAAAAAATAACACCGCCCTTACGGAAACTTCGAAATGCAAACTTGAGGTCTCATGTTCCACTCGCAACGTGAAAAAAGATACATGTACATAAAAATCGGAATAATAATAACAGGATGAAGAGTTTGGGTAGGTGATAGGTGTTTATACTTTACGTTTTTTATATGATAATATTAACATTCCCATGTTTAATTTGTGTTTACTTTGAAATTTGTTGTATTGTAGATACTTACGTTACATTTATCAAATTAAAGACGAATGGGAATAATGGATGCGTTAATGCTTTTAATGCTCGAGGTTCAATTAGTCTTTTTTTCCAATTGTACTGATGGGAATTTGTTGGGCTATGAAAATCATAATCTCATCATGAGCTGACATTTGTGGGAGTGCTGGACAGTTGTTTCGTCCTAGTTTGGGACTCTTCACAGTACGCACCCACCGGGGTTCGAACCCAAGGACCTTCCGGTTACAAGGCGAGTTCGTAGACCATAAAGCCACTTGAATATCGACGAGGTGCTCACTAGCGACTTGCTCTATTCAGGTAGGTAGTTAACTTGGGTTCTAGTGAGAAATCATGACCAGTAGGGTGCAGCAGGTCCGGTGTGAGGACAAATACTCGCCGAAGACATTGGCTAGTGATCGCGCTATATCGTGAATTGGTAGAAGTTAGAATTCATGGTCTGGCCATTGGATCGGGTCCCAGTGGCTTATTGGTATACGAGCTCACCTTGTAACCAGAAGGTCCTGCGTTTGAATCCGGTGGGTGCGTAGTGATGAGGAGTCCCGAACTAGGACGAAACCTCTGTTTAGTACTCCAAGGTTTTCCAATGTTTTCCTAACCAATGTCAGCTCATGATGAAATACTGTAATTGTAATCATGTTTTCGGTGAATAAGCCTATTTTCTGAAGGGAATAACAGAGCTAATTCTATGAGACTAAATAAAACGAAAGTATCTATGTCAAAAGAATATGTAGATGCTAAAAGAGGCAGTGATTTAATCCACTTGAACACAGATTTCATCATAAGTAATCACTAATTAGAATGTCATTAACGTCGCCTAGATTACTAGCTAACTAGTTTTCTAGCCGGTCCCAAGACTGGTTAAAGAGGGAGGGTTGGGGCGTGGTGCTAGCAACTCCACCCCGAAAACTTAACCAAACTGCTACAGAAACTTCAACGCACAAATATATTAAAAATTCTAAAAATATAAACAGTAACCTTATTTTTCGCTGGAATCGGGGAAGTGAAATGACGCAGGCTGGTGAAAGCCTTCGGTAAGCCAGTCAACGGATGTGCCAAATCAAGAATCGGGAAGGCGAGAAACACATTCATCAACCTGAAACCAATCTGGAAATCTTCGTCACTCAGCACCAACAACAAAATTCGGATTTTCAATACAAACGTCAGGTCAGCCAGTTCTTCTATTCGGATCAGAAACTTGGCGAGTCACAAAGAATATGTCCAACAGGTTTCACACCTTTATCAACAACTGCCACCTTCACTCTATACTGAGGATCAGATGGCCGGAAAGAATCACCAACAAGAAACTATGGGAACAAACAAAACAAGAACCAATCGCTCAACAAATATACAGGAGAAAGTGGAGATGGATTGGACACTCGCTGAGGAGGCCGCTGGGTGACATCGCGCGTCAGGCCAGTGCTCGAGTGTAACCCGAAAGGGAAGCGGCGAGTGGTTCGTCGGTGCAAGGGTGACATGGAGGAGATCGTGTGATGAGGAAGTGAAACAGTATGGATCAACATGGATGCAAGTGAAAAGTACAGCACAAGACAGAAGCAAGTGGAGACGTGCAGTTGAAGCCCTATGTTCCACTAGGAACCCAAGGGAATAATAATAATAATGTCATTAGAAATGTACGGTGTACTAGGTCGCTCAGTGGCCAAAGAAAAAAAATTTTGAGATTCATACAACGAGGACAACGTATCAATACTGTGTTCGAGTTCAACTGACCCCTGATTCCAAAATTCCATTTTTATGCGATTAAATATCCCATGTGGTCATGAATTCAATAAGAGAACATCAATGATGTACTTGTTAACGATTATTTATGAAATACATTGCTCCATATACTACTGATTGGTTGATACTACTCATATCAGTCAAATCACTGTGTAGAATAATCTGGATCCATTTTATTTCGTTGGTTCTCATCAGCTGCGTACAACCTGAATTTTTTAATAAAGTAAAAACAAGGAAGGAAAATGGTTACCCACAAGGTTTCATTAACAAATATGGCAAGAATGAACTCAAGAAGCTTGATACAGCTACAGCCAGTAAGAAGCCTATTTTCATCAAACTCGATTACAAGGGTGACGACATTATGAGGATGGTAAATAAAAGATTAGGCGCAGGCCTGTCTAGGACGTATTCTGCAGCGTCATTAATCTCTATTTCCTGAACAGCCTCCTCACTGGTGAAGTCAGAGATTGACAATTACCCCTCACATGTAACCTCCAATTGTGTATACCAATTCACATGTATCTGCGGGAGCAGTTACATTGGAAGAACAGAGAGGAGGGCCTACGTCAGATTCTGCGAACATGTACCAAGGAGCCTCCGGTTATTGGGACCGAATTGTTTAAGCTCTTCAATCGCCAAACGCCTGATTGACTCAGGACACCAAGTAGATGTGCTGGAATCATTCAAAATAATTAACATACAAAGTACCTCAAGTCTTCTCAGGTTTTCTGAAGCGATAGCAATAAAACGATTGAAGCCTGACTTATGTGTCCAAAAAGAATCCGTTGTTGGACTTCAATTACCCTGGTGACTCACTTATTAGTAACTCTTTGTTTTCTAATTTTCTTAATTTTGTTAACTTATCTTTTCACTTAACCCCCCCTTCATGTTTCGCTTGACTGTCTTAAAAGATAATTTTTCTTGATCTTCTGAGTCCTGCTCACTGAATTACATCATCACCTTTTCATCTGACCTCATGTGCACCGAAATTTTAAAATTTTGATCTTCTCTAATCTAATTACGTAACTATTACTGATTTTCTTTTGTTACCACCCCAACAACACAACTGTTAGTTAATTTTTTTCAAGAAAAGTCTCTTCTCCAATAAATAAATATGCATATAAATGTTATACCACTTTAAATACCCTGTAAATCGCAATGCCTTATTTTACTATGACGCCCTGACAATATGCTTGCCAATGGAGAAAGGTTTGTTGAAATAGTACACTTTTTCGATCGAGAAAGGAAGACGAAATTTGCAGTGTAAAATGATATCATCATTCTATTTCACAGGTTCTCATCAGCTGCACACTACCTGAAATTACAATGGTTATATAAATGATAATAACGTACTTTAGTGTTTGGGTGGTAGTAGAGAAGAGATAAAATTGACGCATCCAAGAAAGAATGAAAGCATTAGAATTTTTAGTTTATGTTTTCATCATCAATTTATACGCTTTCAAAGTAGAAAAGAGGGAGGAGGGGTAAGACAGAAAACAGAAAAATTAAATAACAGAAGAGTGTTAGCTTGTAGGTTCACACAACAACTCCAAAAATCAAAGGCGGTTACAGTTTATGAGATTAAGATTTGTTCAGTGAGTTGAGATCACTGATTACAATAATTAGTCATTTAATTCAGTGATCTCAACTCACTGAACAAATCCTAATCTCATAAACTGTAACCGCCTTTGATTTTGGAGTTGTTGTGTGAACCTACAAGCTAACACTCTTCTGTTATTTAATTTTTCTGTTTTCTGTCTTACCCCTCCTCCCTCTTTTCTACTTTGAAAGCGTATAAATTGATGATGAAAACATAAACTAAAAATTCTAATGCTTTCATTCTTTCTTGGATGCGTCAATTTTATCTCTTCTCTACTACCACTCAAACATTAAAGTATGTTATTATCATTTATATAACCATTGTAATTTCAGGTAGTGTGCAGCTGATGAGAACCTGTGAAATAGAATGATGATATCATTTTACACTGCAAATTTCGTCTTCCTTTCTTTATCGAAATTTACCAAGGGAACCAGTTGTATGAAGTATACTTTTTGTTTTTATTTTACTAAAAAATTCAGGTTCTACGCAACTGATGAGAACCAACGAAATAAAATGGATGCAGATTATTCTGCGCCAATGTTACTTCTTTCTTTGTTCAAATCACTGTGTTCAGTCATGCCATGCCGAGGTCACAAACGAAGCACTCGGTTTGACTCATTTCAGAAAACCGAGTCAGCTCAAACCACCTCAATTCGGGCTAAGATCTAGTTGGGAAAAAATACTACTTGATTTCAGGGGTATTCAACTACTCATTTCAACCAATTGGTAGTATATAGTATGATGTTGTTATATTTACTTTCTTGATTACCATTGATGGCATCAAACAAATCTCATATAGTGATTAAAATAATTTCGCATTCTGAAGGGTAATTGTGGTGAAATTTCGCCCTGAACAATGTAGACTGCAAATCACCAGGTCGATTCGTTATAAAATATATTTAACGAAATCGAAATCCTTAAGCTCTGTCGAAAACCAGATATCTGTCAAAAAATACTAGATGAGAAGTATTGAAGGCATTAATAAATCATATCTGAACGCATTTCAGTCAGTTCTCTTGATTGTTGATGTGTTCACACCATAAATTGACTCTTAGATGCCCAATAACTCCCTTTCGATTTACAGTAATTGCTGCTAATTAGCAGTTGTTTATGTATAAACAGGCCATTTGCCATTTTCTCTCTTTTATCATACAGTTTAGATTGATACTAGCTAGAGGTTTATGGCAGTTCTAAATTTGAAACTGTTCACCTGGCTTTTTATTCTCTTCTGGTTTTTGAAGCGATTTGCGTGAACTAGTGTTTGATAATTTCCGTCTAGCTTAAGTAATTTTGGAAGAAAGCTGGACCAGAACTATGCATGCACCTGAAGGCAATGAAACGTCAAGAGGGATATAGTAAAGGTTTTTGAAAAAGTGATCAAGTTAGGAGGGAGGATAGGCTAATCCTTAAGTATCTGTTCATAGAATAAGCTGTCAATATAGGATGCAATACCAGTTCAGGATAAATGGAAAAATATCTGCAGAAAAAAATGAGTGAGGAGAAATACTGCCTGAATTAAGTTGATGTGATTCTGAGCAATAGATCGTCTAAAATAAGGTCATGCATTCATTAACGTCGTCTCACTTTGTATCACGTCAAATTCTACCACGGTTCCTAAAGTCTATTTTTTTACATGAATTCAATTGTATTTCCAATCGGAATAAATTGCAGATACTTGGCTCCTAACCGGTGTGATATTGAATCGAAAGAATCATTTTCCTAATATCTCAACAGTGTCTTCAGTAATTTAAGAAGAACTTTCTTTGCGGAAAAATTGAAAGTAGTGTTCTCCAGTCGTCCACTGATCTGCAGAAGCCCAAAGGAAAAGATCTCGCACCAGACTACTTCTATGTGTATATATCAGTTTACCTGTTGCTGTGGAGCCAGGTACATCGGTCGTTCGACGCGCATCCTGTCAAAAAGGGACAAAGAACACTATCCAGCGTGGCTGCAGAAAGGAAGTAGTGGCTGTATAAGGAGTGCAATAATCGAACATCTCGTCAACACTGGTCATTCCATCTCAACAAACGACTCCTCCTTCAAAGTAATCTACAAAGTGAAGAACAACCTTCCAAAGACAGTACGCTTCCGTCTTCTTTGCATCGCAGAAGCCCTAGCCATTAAGCTAGAGGAACCAGAACTGTGCATACGAAAGAAAATTATTCAACCACTTCTACTCCCATGGTAACAAATGTGTTGATTTGACTTAACTTTTCTTTGTTTGTTTGTTTGATTTGACTTGACTTTTGTTTGTATGCTTATTTTTCTACTTAAAACCCTTGTGTAATTCCATATATTTCGTTTCCATGTACACCCTGAGTACAACTCTTTCATTAAACTATTCATGTTATTACGCAACTCTTCTTTAACAATCGTTTGTGACAACTCATCACTTTTGTTACTACTCTCTTATATCAACATCCGACTCACCTGAACTTACTAATTGTATTTTCGTTTGACAAATTTAATGTAATTAAAATGAATTCGCCAAAAAGAAAGAATGAGTAACAAAAAAAATGTGGCAACGCGTCAATTATAAACCTATCACCTAACAATTATGCAGTATAAAATAGAGATGGATGGAACCTACTCTAAGAAGACCATTGAGTGTATTCACTCTCCAGGCCATCGAGTGCAACCCGAATGGGAGGCTATAGGTTGGTTGTTAATGGATAAACAGGACTATGTGAAGATGGTATTAAAGCTTGTAGGCAGTCACGCAGCTAACTTAAAAAAACATCAGAGAATCGAGGGGAATGCCGATGAACTTCTGAAACCTTCTATGTTCCCCCAGAATCCAAAGGGATAATAATAATACTACAATTATGTCTGCTTGAAATAGTTGCAATAAAGTGACGCTGCGCATCTTTGTCACTAAATGAAGAGTTATATTCACTCTGTTTGAAGCAACTAAAATTAGAACCACTACGAATTCACTCTGGGGAGGAACTAATTAAGAACATATTACTCAACAAATATGCCAAAGAAAATGGAGACGGATAGGACACACGCTCAGGAGACCATCAATTGACATAGCGCTCCAGGCTGTGACTCGAGTGGAACCCGAGTTGGAAACGATGAGTTGGGCATCTGAGGCTGACATGGAGGAGATGAGAGATTATGGTCAATCCTGTGGCCAGCTAAAAATGACCTCAGAGGATAGGACAATGTGGAGATGTGCTGTCCACTTGTAACCCAAGGGAATAATAGTAATATTAATAATATAAGAGTTCACTTTGTTTTGGATATTTTAACTGCTTCTTTTATACTGATGTCGGTGTTCAGATGTTGGATTGTAGGAATTTGATTGATATCAAGTTACATTTCGACACGAAATGACATATTGGTTAGAGAATTATTGAAAACTAGGGATCACTGGAGAGCTGTTTCGTCCTAGTTTCGGACTCTTCTGCAATATACATCAAAAACTGCACAAGCAGTTGAACTCAGGACTACGTGATTACTAGGTGAGCCAGCTGATCACTCAGCTGTTGAGTAAGAATCTAGCTACGCATGATTTCTAGCTTCTATTTAGTCATAATGTATCACCATAGTCAAGTATTTGTCTTCCCACACACATATATGTTATGCCAAATGAGTCTTACATTCGGTTGTCTAGTGCTCACTGGTTTTCAAAGGGGTTCTCTAAATGAAAAATCTATCTTGACATCGAACTGTTGTGTCAGTTTCTTTGTAGTTAATCATTACTCTGCAAATCTTTTGTTAGGACCATGCTTACTTAAACTGTAAGCCAGGGATGAAATTAAGGGTCTTATTATTAGATTTTTATTGGTACATTCTATCGTAGTCAGAACATAGCCTTTTTTATAACATAAACTAGTGATTTATTGCTTACAAACCCTCCTGTGATAATCACAGGGGGATTAGCTTGACTAATATGGTATCCAAAGACTTAGGATCAATAATATTGCGTAGACTAGATGGTGCTCTGTAGGCACAAACACGAGAGAACCAGGCAGGCTTCAGACCAGGAAGAGGGTGTATTGATGATATCTTCAAACTTCGACAGATTCCCAAACATAGGCATATTTGCCGGCGTCCAACAGTCGTTGTAATTCTTGACCTGAAGGCGGCATTCGATTCTGTCGACCGAGAGGTACTGTGGAGGTGCTTGGCTGTAAAGGGAATGCCGAGAAAATACATTGCACTATTCAAGGCACTCTACTCGAACTTATGCAGCCAGGTGAGGGCTTACGGTGAGTTGTCATTTGAAGTGGTGACAACTAGCGGTGTCCCTCAGGGATACCCATTATCCCCATTTCTGTTCAATTTCAACACAGACATACTAATGGACTTAACCCTAATTCACTTCATAGATTCAGGGATAGACTTGTTACCAGGGAATAATAATCTCGTTGACTTAGAATATACAGATGATATAGTCCTCCCTCCTAGGTGAAGATGCTGACAAAATGCAGAGTCTTCTGAACACCTTGAACTGCAATCTACGAATGTGTAGCATGCGATTCGCTCCCGCCAAGCGTAAGACGATGCTACAGGACTGGTCTACACTGACGCCTATCTTAGAAATAGGGAGTGAAGCGGTAGAGCACATTGACCACTTCGCTTATTTGGGAAGTTGCATCAGCTAACGCCAGCCAGCTGATTGCTGACTAAATCTCAGTATGGATACAGAGGGCTCGTTTCGTATATGCCAATTAATGCCGTCTCTGGCGTAGACGTGATATCCGACTATCGACCAAGGGGCGTGTGTACTGCTCAGCAGTCCGCTCCGTCCTGGTTTATGGCTGTGAGACCTGGCCATTGAGAGTGGAAGACATGAAAAGATTACCTGTCCTTGATCATAGGTGTCTGCGTTCTATCTCCCGTGTGATGTGGTATAATAAGGTGAGTAATATTGTGGTTAGGCGTCGAGTACTGGGTAAGGAGGGGAAATCAATCGACGAGGCTGTGAAATTATATCGACTGAGATGGTCAGGACATGTGTTACGTATGCCTAGCCATCGCCTTCCTCGACGGGAAATGTTAGCTGATGTAGGGCCAGGCTGGAAAAGAGCTAGCGGCGGTCAAATCAAAACATAGCTTCATCAGTCAACGAAATCCACAACAGTTAGTTTAAGCTGGCCACGAAGGAAGGTGTAGACTTTCTGGTTGGGGCCTTCGGGACGGTAAAAACCACTGGCTGGAGACAACTGGTGATATGGCCCAGATGCATCCACTTCTTGTGACTTATAATTTCCAATGAATCTATATTGTTCTTCGTTATTACTATTCCTTTGTCTCACAAGCCTGTTTACTGTCCATATTATGCATTTCTTCTTCTTCTCTGGCTTTGTGTGCTAAGCGAAGTGTGGCGACTTGAACTGATGCACACAGGTTCAAAGTTCTATATTGAAAACAAACAAACATTTATTGCTTAGGTAAAATGGTAATTGGTTGTAATTCCTAGCCATATCGTCTTTTTTCTTGGAGTCATAAATATTTGTCTTCTCAGTCTATTTTATGTGTCTTTCTTGGTGTGTAAACTGTAGTTAGTTGATCAGTCGTATATTGTTGAGTGCTAAAATAACAATAAAACGATCCAGATCCAAGTTTTATTCTAGATTATAAGATAATTGGGTCAGATATCTAGTTTATAGATCAAGTAAATTGTCAAGTATTGGTTTTGTAGGGATTTTGTCTGATTGGTTGGAGGATTTCATCATGGGCTGACATTAGTTAGAGAACCATTGGAAAACTTAGGAGTACTGGACATCTGTCTCGTCCTAGTTTGGGACTGTTCATCACTATGCACTCACCCTACCGGGTTTTGGGCCCAGTACCATTGGATTGGATCCCAGTGGCTTAATGGTCTACGAGCTCGCCTTTTACCAGGAGGTCCTGGGTTCGAACCCCTGTGGTGGGTGCGTGCTGATGTAGAGTCCCTAACTGGGACGAAACAGCTGTGCAGTACTTCCTGCAGGTTTTCCAATGGTTCTGCTCGTAATGAAAACAGATCAAGTAAATACTAAGTCATAATATGTATCCATCTGTCTTCACATCTTTTAAATGCAGGATGTCCAGGAGTAAGTATATACAAGTGTGTTATGCTGATGATACATTTGTAATAATTAAAAGTAATGACTTGGAATACACCCACAAATTAATCAGTAACACATATGAAGACATCAAATTCACAAGAGAAGAATAATCAGACAACAAAATTCTTTCCTTAGACGTCTTAATTGAGACAACAGAAACTGGAAGTTCAGAAACACCAGTATATAGAAAATCATCACATACAGACCAAATACCCAACTATAACACCGACAACTCGATGACTTACAAAATTAGCTGTGTGCACACATTCTTTAAAAGAGTTTACACGCACTGTAGCACTCTAGAGTTGAAAATAATAATTGAGAAATATCTACTGTCTTCAAAAACAATGAATACCCATAAAATTTCATCAAAAAATGTTCGAATTCAAATCGAAATACCAACAAGAAACCATCCTCAGAGACCACGAGAAAATTTATCTCGATAAAGAAAGGAAGACGAAATTTGCAGTATAAAATGACATCATTCTATTTCACAGGTTCTCATCAGCTGCACACTACCTGAAATTACATTGTTTATATAGATGATAATAAAATACTTTAATGTTTAAGTGTTAGTAGAGAAGAAATGGTATACAATTGACGCATCCAAAAAAGAATGAAAGCATTACAATTTTTATTTAAGTTTTCATCATCAATTTATACGCTTTCAAAGTAGAAAAGAGGGAGGAGGGGTAAGACAGAAAACAGAAAAATTAATTAACAGAACAGTGTTAGCTTGTAGGTTCACACAACAACTCCAAAAATCAAAGGCGGTTACAGTTTATGAGATTAAGATTTGTTCAGTGAGTTGAGATCACTGAATTAAATGACTAATTATTGTAATCAGTGATCTCAACTCACTGAACAAATCTTAATCTCATAAACTGTAACCGCCTTTGTTTTTTTTGAGTTGCTGTGTGAACCTACAAGCTAATACTGTTTGTTAATTTTTTCTATTTTCTGTCTTACCCCTCCCCCTCTTTTCAACTTTGAAAGCGTATAAATTGATGATGAAAACTTAAACTAAAAATTGTAATGCTTTCATTCTTTCTTGGATGCGTCAATTTTATCTCTTCTCTACTACCACTCAAACATTAAAGTATGTTATTATCATTTATATAACCATTGTAATTTCAGGTAGTCTGCAGCTGATGAGAACCTGTGAAACAGAATGATGATATCATTTTACACTGCAAATTTCGTCTTCCTTTCTTTATCGAAATTTATCAAGGGAACCAAATGTATGAAGTTCTCTAAGTGATGTCAGTTTATGACCGAACTTGAAACCAACCAAATCCCTGCTGATTAATACACAAAAATTGACTTCCTGCTCACTAGTGACTGACTACAGTATAAACTTGTCCGAAGTTCTGATGAGAATTTGAAAGCGTCGGGGTTTATCAAGTTAGGAGTAAAGACAAATGCCCGCCAATGATGTTGTCTTGTTGTGGGGCCATATACATATAGATATATCGCTGATTGGTAGAAAATGGAATTCAAGGAAATCTGGGTTCCGTCCCATTGACTGAATGGTCAACATGTACGTTTCGTAATCTGAGGATCTTACATTGGGTCCCCAGTAGAGTCACGAGCACTTCTTGATGAACAGCTCCAAACTAGGGTGAAAAATCTATCCAGTACTCACTGATTTCGTATGAATTTCGAACTGGTGTCATTTCATAATCTAATTTGAATTATGCTAATTACTTATCAATACTTAAAAGTTAACGTCAAACAGCTCTATAATGCTGTCTCTAATTTCATAACGACAGTCTGGCACTCATCATTTCGAAAATATCATAGAATTTCTAAACAGAAGACAAGTAGTTCAGTGAAGATTCTCTACCAGTGTGCTAATTATGTTTCTTTTTACCGTCTTGAGGTCATCCATGTTCGTAGGTTGTGTGGCGTTGACAAGTTGTGATTGCTAGCTATGTGTTCTGTGACACTTTCGATAAACTGTAAGGCCGAAAACTGCGTCTCGAACTCTTCACTAACTGTCGGAAGCGACGAATCAGGCTTGTCAGCAGTGAGACCAAATGTAACGGTAGAAGAAAAGAGAATTGATAATGAACTTTCCTATTAAAGAAAAACGCACTTTATTTATGCATTTTTAACCACATTAAAAGTTGGCCGGGTCAGTGGACAATAAAATGTTCTGGTTGGTTAGCCACTGGCCCAAGGTTGAACAGTAAGACGGAAAGTTGTTCAATGAGGTTGTTTTATATTGACATCGCAAACTAGATTCCGATCTAGGGAATAAAGACTGCTACCTCTGCAGCTGTTTACTTCAAGTGTTGGTTTCCATTTCGAACCTTTTTTATCAGTCTGCCTCCACATACTACCCATGAATCCTGTCGGTAGCACACGCCACAGTAGAAGTAGCTAAATAATTCTTTCTTGAATGTGGATCTTAGGGTTCCCTAACTTATTGGCTATAGCTAAAAGAACGCAGTAGAAACGGGAGAGTTTTGGGCAGGCTGCTCTTCACCCTATAGATCACTTCGAAGGGGGAGTTTGTTGAGACAGAATTAACAATGTTGTCTAGGTGTGCAGTTATTACACTGCATGTAGAAGCACTGTTAATTTTCTGAACACATACCACATAGGGTTCTTGGGCCTTCTTACATAGGATAAGTGTTGGACGATCAAAATATTTCATCCCAAAAGAACAGATGTACTGATACACACTCAATATTATTATTTATTATTCTCTTGGTTTCGGAGGGTTTACACATACAGGAGGTTAAATAGGAGATCTTGTCCTTCAGGCTTCTGCAGATCAGTGAATGACTGAAGAACATTACTCTTAGCGTCGCTGCAAAGAATGATCTTCTTGATGGTATTAATATTCTTCTGTTAATGACATGACAGGTTAGGTCACCCTTGAAATCAAAGTTAATTTAAATTCCATTTTTTGGTACAAATAATGTTTCGTTTCTCTGAACTTTTGGTTCGACTCCATTGTTGATGAATCTCAGTGAGTATCCACCCTGGAAGATCATCTATTTAAGAGAATTTCCTAAAGCGTCAGGGTTACAGGTGTGTTGCATGAGAGTGACAGGGGATTGAATTAGATTTCGTTCTCGTCCAACAGACAGATATCCAGCTCTAGAACCTTGTCAGCTGACCGTCCTATATGGATATCCCATGGATAAACCTTCTTAATAATCCGTTGACTCTTCTAAATTTAGAACTAAGAAAGGGAATTTTAGATTCATTTTCAATTTGGAAAGTGAAATATCTGTGACAACTGACAAAAATTTCATCTACACACCTTGTTTACAGTTGGAAATTATAGACAGTTCACTTTAATGGACCATCCGTGAGGCTTGTCATAAACTAGTCTAGCATCGATAAACCCAAGGAATATACCAAGAATATCACTATGATGTTTGTTGGTTGTAAACTGTATATAAGCATCAGTGAATGCTACCAGTAAGGTAGTCATCTAATACACCTTGTAGTGAGACTCTAAGTCATTCATACACAAAGAATTATGAGCAAACTAGAATAGTTACTCGCCAATGACGTTCGCTTTCACGTCATGAAGATCACTTCCAACAGTCTTGAGAGTTTCATCAAGTGACCCCTTGATCGGAAGTGCAGGCCAGACGTCCAACTGGTTGGGATAAGCAACAAGGAAATCTTGCAGGTGGTGAACTAGTTAACAGCCTATTAACAAATAACTAAGCAGAAGAAAATTTGGTGATATTAGGTGGTTGGAGGCGATCGGCAGGAAGCCTTGGATCCTGTCTTCCTGCTAGTTAGCACTCATCAGCAAAGCGTATCTGCGACCTTGAAGGAACTCACATCCCTTCTGAGATTCGAACTTGTGTCACTCAGTGCTGCAGTCAGAGACGCTACCACTGAGCTATTCGGCCTATCAATTGACCTCCAGTAAGACTGTAGTGGATACTTTGATTGGACACTAATAACTACTGAGATGTGTCTAGTCCTTTGTTTGGTGGGACATGAGTTCCTTGAAGGTTGCAGATACGCCTTGCTGACTGGTGAGCGCCAACTAAAACGAAACCTAGGTCAAGCAAGGATTCCTGTGGCCGATTGCCTCCAACTATCTAATATCATCAAATCAATGTGCACCGTGATGGCGAGCTACCTAGAGGGGTGGCCATATTGCAAAACCTGACTGATAGAATTCAGTGGAGTGGACACATCACACTAATTACTAGTGTCCAATCAGGGAGGAAAATTTAGATGGAATAGGTATAATCTAAGAACACCGTTGAGTGATCCTACACCTCAGTTTATCGAGTCAAATATCAGCAAGAAATGAAGAAGTGGGCACTCGGGTGAGGTATGGAGGTGACCATTTCAGAATTGAACGAAGACAGATGTGTAGCCAGCTAAATAAAACATAAGGGTACAGAGCGAAATGCCTCGGTGTCGCTGACACCCTATTACCCAATCGAAACCCAAGGGAATAACAATTATAATAAATTAATTGTAGGGCATAGAAATTTCTCAGCATTTACATCCACCTAAAGCAAAATTATGCCTAATCTCACATCTACTGTGATACCTCGAGTTATAGATTCTGAGAAACAGCCTTGTCCATATAAAAGAACAAATGCCTAAAGATTCTCTATCTAATTGTGTCTATAAAATAAAATGCTTGGAATCTGATGCGATATACATCGGACAAACACAACGAGAAAGCAAAATCAGAAGAAATGGACATCGTAGAGCATCTTTTTTACCACTGAGAAATCCAGTTGAACCAGAAAAGTTTAAAAAATCATCAGCCATAGGTTGTCTACACGCTATAGAATCAGGCCACAAAATTGATTTTGACAATATTGAAATAATCCAGAAAAATTTCAGAAATCACAAAGAACGTCCAATATCAGAAGCATTTCACATCAAGTGGAATCCAAATTGTCTGAATAGGAATCATGGACTAAAACAGAATTTGACCTGGTTACAACACCTCCCTCCCCCACCTAGTGACAAAATCAACACGAATGTGAAAAGCAATTTCATCATGTAAACATACACTGCTTTTGTAATTTTAAACACTTATCATATCCAACAATCTACACCTGGTTTTATTATCTTTACCAAGTGGTCAATTCGACAACGAAAAATGAGCCCATGCTGAGGAACGATGATTCAGTTTGTTATATATAAGCTGAGATTTTGTAAATTCCGGTTGAATAATACTTTGATAAAGCTATTAGCAGCAGCATTAAATAGCGAAACGACAGTAGAAACAATATCGTTTTGTTTTTCACTTATTGGGAAATACAAAACTTTTTTACTATAATGAAAATCATATACCCAATGCCCAAATTTTTTCAAACTGTTAAAAGTGAACTTGATTCTGACATAAACATCATGTATACATCCGTCAAACTACAAACTAACAAATATATCCAATTATTACACCTTTGTCAACCAGTATGATAAAAAGAGAAATATTTTATTCTTACCTAAGCCATTTGCCTCCATCAATGTACACACTTTCTCATTTCTGAGGAAATAATACGTATAATGATTGCATTCATTATTTACTGGTAGAATGCATAGCAACCACGCACCTGGTCACAGTACGATTCCCGGATGACACATGCTTAAACTTTCTTTACCTACTAATAAGCCCAGTAAACACGGAAGGTGTGAGCCATTTAGCTCCACCATGTAAGAAAAAAAATAACACCGCCCTTACGGAAACTTCGAAATGCAAACTTGAGGTCTCATGTTCCACTCGCAACGTGAAAAAAGATATATGTACATAAAAATCGGAATAATAATCAGGATGAAGAGTTTGGGTGATAATGTGGTGAGAGCTGTCTACTAGCCAAATTGGTAGACAGTAATTTACGTCAATATTTACGTTCCCAAGTTTTGTCGTGAGAAAATGTGAACAAAGATTGATTCAAAACCGACCACAGCAGACTTTGCGTAGGCGGGTGCAGTTAGTTAACATATAGATGATCTGACATTCAAGAAGCAGTCACAAATAGATGAAAGATTAACTTTACGTGAGAAACAACCAATCGGAAGACTGTGTTTGTTTACTTAAATAAGCATAGTAATGTACATGAAAATATATATAATTATGCGTTGATTTCCTTAATAAGTGATCTGTTGCCTGACTCTTGCCTTCTGTCGTTACAATAGGTGTTTATACTTTACGTTTTTTATTTGATAATATTAACATTCCCATGTTTAATTTGTGTTTACTTTGAAATTTGTTGTATTGTAGATACTTACAATACATTTATCAAATTCAAGACGAATGGGAATAATGAATGCGTTAATGCTTTTAGTGTTTGAGGTTCAATTAGTCTTTTTTTCCCATTGTACTGATGGGAATTTGTTGGGCTAGCAAAATCATAATCTCATCATGAGCTGACATTTGTGGGAGTGCTGGACAGTTGTTTCGTCCTAGTTTGTGACGCACCCACCAGGGTTCGAACTCAAGGACCTTCCTGTTACAAGGTGAGCTCGTAGACCATAAAGCTACTTGAATATCGACGAGGTACTCACTAGCGACTTGCTCTATTCAGGTAGGTAGTTAACTTGGGTTCTAGTGAGAAATCGTGACCAGTAGGGTGCAGCAGGTCCGGTGTGAGGACAAATACTCGCCGAAGACATTGGCTAGTGGACTGCATAAGTTAGAATTCATGGGCTGGCCATTGGATCGGGTCCCAGTGGCTTAATGGTCTACGATCTCGCCTTGTAACCGGAAGGTCCTGGGTTCGAACCCCGGTGTTGGGTGCGTACTGATGAACAGTCCCAAACTAGGCTGATGAAACAGATGACTGTCCAGTACTCCAGGACTGGTTTTCCAATGGTTCTCTAACCAACGTCAGCTCATGACGAAGTCCTGTAACCGATGAAATCCGTACAAACCAACACTTGGAAAATTATAATCAGTTTTCTCGGTGAATAAGCCTATTTTCTGAAGGGAATGAAAGAGCTAATTTTATGAGACTAAATAAAATGAGTGTCAATGACAAAAGAATATTTAGATGCTAAAAACACAGTGATTTAATCTACTTGAACACAGATTTCATCATAAGTAATCACTAATTAGAATGTCATTAAAAATGTACGGTGTGCTAGGTTGCTCAGTGGCCAAAGAAGAAAAAATTTGAAATTCATACAATGAGGACAACATATCAATACTGTGTCAGAGCTCAACTGACCCTTGATTCCAAAAGTCCATTTGTAAGCGAATAAATACCCCATGTGGTCATGAATTCAATAAGAGAACACCAATGCGATAATTATCAACGACTATTTATGAAATATATTGCTCCATATACTACTGATCGGTTGATACTACTCATGTCAACAAAATCACTGTGCAGAATAATCTGGATCCGCTTTATTTCGTTGGTTCTCATCAGCTGTTTACAACCTGAATTTTTTAATAAAATAAAAACAAAGAGAGAAAATAGTTACCCACAAGGTTTCATTATTAAATATGGCAAGAATGAACTCAAGAAGCTTGATACAGCTACAGTCAGTAAGAAGCCTATTTTCATCAAACTTGACTACAAGACCGACGACATTATGAGAATGGTAAATAAAAGATTAAGCGCAGCCCTGTCTAGGACGTATTCTGCAGCGTCATCAATATCTATATCCCGAACAACCTCTTTACTGGTGCAGTCAAAGATTGACAAGTACCCCTCACATGTTCCCTTCAACTGTGTATACCAATTCACATGTATCTGCGGGATCAGTCACATTGGAAGAACAGAGAGGAGGGCCTACGTCAGATTCTGCAAACATGTACCAAGAAGCCTCCGGTTAAAAGTACCGCATTGTCTAAGCTCTCCAATCGCCGAACTCCTGATTGACACAGGACACCGAGTAGATGTGCTGGAGTCATTCAAAACAATTAACAGACGAAGTACCTCAAGTCTTCTCAGGTTTACTGGAGCTATAGCAATAAAACGATTGAAGCCTGACTTATGTATCGAAAAAGATCCGTTGCTGGACTTCAACTATCCTGATGACTCACTTATTAGTAACTCTTTGCTTTCTAATTTTGTTAATTTGTTAACTTATCTTTTCACTCCACCCCCCACCTTTATTTTTCGCTTGGCTCTCTTAAGAGATAATTTTTCTTGATCTCCTGAGTTCTGCTCACCGTATTACATCATCAACTTCTCATCTGACCTCATTAGCACCGAAATTTTAAAATTTTGATCTTCTCTTATCTAATTATGTAACTATTGCTAATTGTCTTTTATTACCACCCCAACAACACAACTGTTAGTCAATTTTTTTTTCAAGAAACTTCTCTCTAACAAGATAAATATATGTCGAAACACTTTAGACACCCTGTAAATTGCAACGCCTTATTTTACTATGACGCTCTGACAATATGCTTGCTAATGGACAAAGGTTTGTTAAAAATGTACACTTTTTTCTTTTTCTTTTATTAAAAAATTCAGGTTGTACGCAGTTGGTTAGAACCAACGAAATAAAATGAACCCAGATTATTCTGCGCCAATGTTTCTTCTTTCTTTGTTCAAATTCCTGTGTTCAGTCGTCCCGTGCAGAGGTCATCAACAAAGCACTCGGTTTGACTCCGTTCAGAAAACCTGGGCAGCTAAAACCAACTGAATTCTGGCTAAGATCTAGTTAGGAAACAATACTACTTGATGTCGGGGGTATTCAACTACTCATTTCAACCAGTCAGTAGTATATAGCATGATGCAGTTATATTTGCTTTTTTGATTACCATTGATGGCATCAGACAGATGTCATATTGTTATTTGAATAATTTCGCATTCTGAAGGGTAATTGTGGTGAAATTTCATCATGAACTGTGTAGATTGCTAACCAACAGTTCGATTCCTTGTAAAATATATTTAACGAAATCGGAAGCAGTAAGCTCTGTCAAATCAGATACCTGTCGAAGAATACTAGACAAGTGGTATTGAAGGCATTTATAAACTGTATATTAACACAATTCAATCAGTTGTCTTGATTTTTGATGTGTTAACACCGTTAAATTGTCTCTTAGATACCCAATAACTCCCCTCGATTTACAGTTATTTCTGCCAATTAGTAATGCTTAGGTATAAACAGGCCATTTGCCATTTTCTCTCTTTAATCATACAGTTTAGATTGATACTGGCTGGAGTTTTATGGCAGTTCTAAATTTGAAACTGTTCACCTGGCTTTTTATTCTCTTCTAGTTTTTGAAGCAATTTGCGTGAACTAGTGTTTGATAATTTCCGTCTAGCTTAAGTAATTTTAGAAGAAAGCTGGACCAGAACTATGCATGCACCTGAATGTAATGAAACGTCAAGAGGGATGTGGTAAAGGTTTTTGAAAAAGTGATCAAGTTAGGAGGGAGGATAGGCTAATCCCTAAGTATCTGTTCATAGAATAAGCTGTCAATATAGGATGCAATGCCAGTTCAGGATAAATGGAAAAATATCTCCAGAAAAAATGAGTGAGGAGAAATACTGCCTGAATTAAGTTGATGTGATTCTGAGCAGTACATCATCTAAAACAAGGTCATGCATTCATTAACGTCGTCTCACTTTGTATCATGTCAAATTCCACCACGGTCCCAAAGTCTACATGAATTTTTACATGAATTCAGTTTTATATCCAATCGGAATAAATTGCAGATACTTGGCTACTAACCGGTGTGGTATTGAATCGAAAGAATCATTTTCCTAATATCTCAGCAGTGTTTTCAGTAATTTAAGAAGAACTTTCTTTGCAAAAACATTGAGAGTAGTGTTCTCCAGTCATCTATTGATCTGCAGAAGCCCAAACGAAAAGATCTCGCACCAGATTACTTTAGTGTGTATATATCAGTTTACCTGTTGCTGTTGAGCCAGGTACATCGGTCGTTCGAGGCGTATCCTGTCAAAAAGGGTCAAAGAACACTATCCAGTGTGGCTGCAGAAAGGAAGTAATGGCTGCATGAGGAGTGCAATAATCGAAAACTTCGTCAACACTGGTCATTCCATCTCAACAAACGCCTCCTCCTTTAAAAGTAATCTACAAAGTGAAGAACAACCTGCCAAAGACAGTACGATTCCGTCTTCTTTGCATTGCAGAAGCCCTAGCCATTAAGCTAGAGGAACCAGAACTATGCATACAAAAGAAAATTATTCAACCACTTCTACTTCCATGGTAACAAATGTGTTGATTTGACTTAACTTTCCTTTGTTTGTTTGTTTGATTTGACTTGACTTTTGTTTGTATGCTTATTTTTCTACTTAAAACCCTTGTGTAATTCCGTATATTTTGTTTCCATGTACACCCTTAGCACAACTCTTTCATCAAACTATTCACATTAGTACGTGACTATTCTTTAACAATCGTTTGTGACAACTCATCACTTTTGTTACTACCCTCTCACATCAACACTTAATCCACCTGAACTTAATAATTGTAATTTCGTTTTATTACGTAACTCTGTCTTCAAAAACAATGCATACCCATAAAATTTCATCAAAACATGTTCGAATTCAAATCGAAATACCAACAGGAAACCATCCTCAGAGACCACGAGAAAACTTATTTTGATAAAGAATGGAAGAAGAAATTTGCAGTATAAAATGATATCATCATTCTATTTCACAGGTTCTTATTAGGTGCACACTACCTGAAATTACAATGGTTATAAAGATGTTAATAGGATACTTTAATGTTTGAGTGGTAGTAGAGAAGAGATAAAATTGACGCATCCAAAAATGAAAGCATTACAATTTTTAGTTTAAGTTTTCATCATCAACTTATACGCTTTCAAAGTAGAAAAGAGGGAGGAGGGGTAAGACAGAAAACAGAAAAATTAATTAACAGAAACAGTGTTAGCTTGTAGGTTCACACAACAACTCCAAAAACAAAGGCGGTTACAGTTTATGAGATTAAGATTTGTTCAGTGAGTTGAGATCACTGATTACAATAATTAGTCATTTAATTCAGTGATCTCAACTCACTGAACAAATCTTAATCTCATAAACTGTAACCGCCTTTGTTTTTTGGAGTTGTTCTATGAACCTACAAGCTAACACTCTTCTGTTAATTAATCTTTCTGTTTTCTGTCTTACCCCTCCTCCCTCTTTTCTACTTTGAAAGCGTATAAATTGATGATGAAAACTTAAACTAAAAATTGTAATGCTTTCATTCTTTTTTGGATGCGTCAATTTTATCTCTTCTCTACTACTACTCAAACATTAAAGTATGTTATTATCATTTATATAACCATTGTAATTTCAGGTATTGTGCAGCTGATGAGAACCTGTGAAATGGAATGATGTCATTTTATACTGCAAATTTCGTCTTCCTTTCTTTATCGAAATTTATCAAGGGAACCAATGGTATGAAGAAAAATTATCCTACCATATTTAAAGAACATCTCTGAAATAAGTTCTAGAATATTAAGACAATTTGATATAGACATGGCACACAAGTTGACACAATCACTTCATTCAGTATTGTGCAGACTGAAGGATAAAACAGCATAAGAAAATAAGATCAAAATCATCTAAAATAAATAAGTTGCAGAAACTGCGATAAGCACTACATCGATCAAAGTGGGTGACCACTTGGAATCAGAATCCAGGAACATAAATTAGCGATGAGAAGACACAACATATATCCTTTCGTGTTGATTCATGTAGACAATTACCGACAAAATTTAAATGGGAGAGTGCAAAAATTTAGAAAAATAGTAGAAACACCAGAAATGCCAGGGAATATTCAGAATTCTCATACATTTGTTCCCCTTAATGAATTTGAACAAAGCAACAACCACAGATTTAGCAGAATAAAATGGTACCATATTTTATTTCGTCGCCTTCTCTTCAGCTGCTTACAGGGCGAAGACATTATTAAATGTATCTAAATGTATCTTGCACAGAGTTCATTTTAAACAGAAATCAATCGATCAATATACACATACACTAATAATATATGCAATATTGAACACAATTCCGAGCAATAACAACCATACAAAATGAAAACTTTTCAGTATCTTGCATTAGGATGAAAAATATCCAGTTACCAGGGCAAAGAAAGACTGATAACTGCTTCTTTCTGAACGCACAAATCAGGTTTTAGGCGCTTGATGGAAAAGGCTTCAGCAAACTTAAGGAGCATTGGACTCTTTTGCTTATTGATAATTTTGAACGACTTTTTGACGTCCACCTCATGACCCGTGTCAAGAAGATGCCTGGCGATGGCACTGCTTACAGCATTTGTTCCTTTTACACGTAAGCTTTTTGGTACATATTCAGAAAATCGTAGATATGCTCTTCTTTCTGTTCTTCCAATGTAACTGCTCCCGCAGAAACATGTAAATTTGTATATACAGTTGGAGTTAAAATGAGAAGGATATCTATCGATTTTTGATTGCACCAGAGAGCAAGTTGTTCGATAGACGGGAACGAGCTTAGCTGCAGGATAGGCTTTGGCTAGTGATGTACTCAGCCTTCTGTTGATCATCGCTGCAATGTTTTCGCCTTTATAATCAAGCTCAAAGTAGATTGGCTTTTTTCTTACTGTGATTTGTTTTTCATTTGCGACTGCAGATCTTCCATACTTGTTTATGAACCTTTGAGGGTACCCATTGCTCTTCAATGTCTTTTCAAGAAACTCAAATTCTTCCTCTAGTTTCTCTGTAGAGCATATTCTTCTCGCTCTATGGTACAGAGTCTTGACCAGTGCTCGTTTATAGCTATTTGGACAGAAGCTATTAAAATGTAAGTATTGTCCTTTCCATGTGGACTTACGATAAATTGACTTTTGAAGACTACCGTCTTCTAGGCGTTCCATGGCGATGTCGAGGAAGTGGAACTTCCCGTCACTTGCATGTTCCACAGTGAACTTGATATTGGCGTGTGCATCATTGAATAATCTTAGTAGGTGTGAAGCATGACTATCATTTTTGCACACTATAAATGTGTCATCAACGTAACGACAGTAGGAAGTTGTTTCATCGATTGTATGCTTCAAATTTGTTCTTTCAAGGTTAGACATGAATATATCTGCTAAAACGGGGCTAAGTGGACTGCCCATAGCTACACCATCTATTTGGCGATAAAGTGTTGTCAAATTGGAATTGCACATCCATGGTGCACATTAACAGTAGGCGTTTGAATTCCGACTCTGGCAGTGAGAGAAGATCAGACTGCTGAAAAATGATCTCAATAGTTTCGTTGATTGGAATCATTGTGAACAAGGAGGTTACATCAAATGACACCATGAACTTATCTGAAACGTTCATGTGGTTCACACTTTCAGAGAAATGAAATGAGTCTTTCATTGTGTGCACGCCTACCTGTTGACGAATAGGTTCCAACTTCTCCGCAAGCCAACGTGCCACCTTATGTTGGGGCGAGTTGATCAGTTTGACATGCCTATGATTTTTAACACTTGTCACTGAACACTGTCTAACACTCTGACACAGATTCTTATCTGTTAGAGAGACTGTCATCTCTGTGTCTGTTTGACATACGACTTTTCCATTACCACTTAACCTAGAACACATGGTCCCCTCTGAATTGGCCCAACTACTTCTAATCTTATTGGGGGCTTCCTAAAATTTTCTTTTTCCGTCTTTCTATGCAGTATCTCCTTCAGTGTCCTGGTTTACCACATTCTAGGCACTGGTCCCTCCTGGAACTCTTTCGTAGCGACGCAAATCTTCTATTTCCTGTTACAACAGGTTAGGTTTCGGTGACGCTCTTAGGGCTACCAGTGTGCTTATTATGTTTCTTTTTACCATCCTGAGGTCACTGATGTTTACAGGTTGTGCGGTGTTGAACAGTTGTGATTGCTAGCTATGTGTTTTGGGACACTTTCGATAAACTGCAACGCCGAAAACTGCGTCTTGGACATTTCACCAATTTCGAAAGCGATGAAGCAGACTTGTCAGCATTGAAACCAAATGTAATGGTGGAAGAAAAGAGTATTGGTAATGAACTTTCGTATTAAAGAAAAACGCACCTTATTTATGCATTTTTAAACACATTAAAAGTTGGCCGGGTCAGTGGACAATAGAATGTTCTGGTTGGTTAGCGACTGACCCAAGGTTTAACAGTAAGACGGAAAGTTGTTCAATGAGGTTGTTTTATATTGACATCGCAAACTAGATTTCGATCTAGGGAATAAAGACTGCTACCTCTGCAGCTGTTGACTTCAAATGTTGGTTTCCATTTCGAACTTTTCTTATCAGTCTGCCTCCACATACTACCCATAAATCCTGTCGGTAGCACACGCCACAGTAGAAGTAGCTAAATAATTCTTTCTTGAATGTGGATCTTAGGGTTCCCTAACTTATTGGCTATAACTATAACAACGCAGTAGAAACGGAAGAGTTTTGGGCAGGCTGCTCTTCACCCTATAGATCACTGCGAAGGGGAAGCTTGTTCAGACAGAATTAACAATGTTGTCTAAGTGGGCAGTTATTACACTCCTTATAGAAGCACTATTAATTTTCTGAACTCATACCACATAGTGTTCTTGAACCTTCTAAGATAGGATAATTGTTGGACGATCAAAATATTTCATTCCAAAAGAACAGATGTACTGATACACGCTCAATATTATTATTTATTATTCTCTTGGTTTCGGAGGTTTTACACATACAGGAGGTTAAATAGGAGATCTTGTCCTTCAGGCTTCTGCAGATCAGCGGACGACTGAAGAACATTACTCTTATCGTCGCTACAAAGAATGATCTTCTTGATGGTATTAATATTCTTCTGTTAATGTCATGACAGGTCAGGTCACCCTTGAAATCAAAGTTAATTTAAATTCCATTTTTTTGTACAAATAATGTTTCGTTTCTCTGAACTTTTGGTTCGACTCTATTGTTGATGAATCTCAGTGAGTATCCACCCTGAAAGATCATCTATTTAAGATGATTTGCTAAAGCATGAGGGTTACAGGTGTGTTGCATGAGAGTGACAAGGGATTGAATTAGATTTCGTTCTCGTCCAACAGATATCAAGCTCTAGAACCTTGGCAGCTGACCGTCCTATATGGGTATCCCATGGATAAACCTTCTTAATATTCCGTTGACTCTTCTAAATTTAGCACTAAGAAAGGGAATTTTAGATTAGTTTTCAATTTGAAAAGTGAAATAGCTGTGAAAACTGACAAAAATTTCATCTCCACACCTCGTTTACAGTTGGGAATTATAGACAGTTCACTTTAATGGACCATCCGTGAGGCTTGTCATAAAATAGTCTAGCATCGATAAACACAAAGAATATACCAAGAATATCACTATGATGTTTGTTGGATTTAAACTGTATATAAGCACCAGTGAATGCTACCAATAAGGTAGCCATCTAATACACCTTGTAGTGAGACTCTAAGTCATTCATACACAAAGAATTATGAGCAACTAGAACCGTTACTCGCCTGTGACATTGGCTCTCACGTCATGAAGAGCACTTCCAATAGTCTTGAGAGTTTCAACAAGTGACCCCTTGCTCGGCAGTGCAGGCCAGACGTCCAAGCGGATGGGATAAGCAACAAAGAGATCTGGCAGACGGGAAACCAGTTAACAGCCTATTAAAAAATAACTAAAAAGAAGAAAATTTAGATGGAATGGGTATACTCTAAGGAAACCACTGAATGAGATACGACACCTCAATTCATCGAGTATAATACCAGCAAGAAACAAAGAATTAGGCATTGGGATGAGGTACGGAGGTGACCATTTCAGAATCAAACGAAGACAGATGTGTAGCCAGCTAAATAAAACATAAGGGTACAGAGCGAAATGCCTCGGTGCCGCTGATACCCTATTTCCCAATAGAAACCCAAGGGAATAACAATTATAATAAATGGATTGTAGGGCATAGAAATTCCTCAGCATTTACATCCACCTAAAGCAAAATTACGCCTAATCTCACATCTACTGTGATACTTCGAGTTATAGATGCTGAGACACAACCTTGTCCATATAAAAGAACAAATCCCTAAAGATTCTCTATCTAATTGTGTCTATAAAATAAAATGCTTGGAATCTGATGCGATATACATCGGACAAACACACCGAGAAATCAAAATCAGAAGAAATGAACATCGTAGAGCATCTTTTCTACCACTGAGAAATCCAGTTGAACCAGAAAAGCTTGAAAAATCATCAGCAATAGGTCGTCTACACGCTATAGAATCAGGCCACAAAATTAATTCTGACAATATTGAAATAATCCAGAAAAATTTCAGAAATCACAAAGAACGTCCAATATCAGAAGCATTTCAAATCAAATGGAATCCAAATTGTCGGGATACTAATGATGGACTAAAACAGAATCTGACCTGGTTACAACAACTCCCTTCCCCATGAAGTGACAAAATCAACACGAATGTGATATGCAAGTTCACTATGTAAACACACACTGCTTTTGTAATTTTAAACACTTATCAATGGCAATAATCTACACCTGGCTTTCTTATCTTTACCAAGTGGTCAATTTGACGACGGAAAAATGAGCCCATGCTGAGGAACGATGACTAAGTTTGTTATATATAAGCTGAGATTCTGTAAATTCTGGTTTAGTTATACTTTGATAAAGGTATTAGCAGCATTAAATAGTGAAACGTCAGTATAAACAATATCGTTTTGTTTTTCATTCATTGGGAAATACAAAACTTTTTTATTATAATGAATATCATATACCCAATGCCCAAATTTTTTCAAACTTTTAAAAGTGAACTTGGTTTGGACATATTTAGCATGTATACATCCATCAAACTACAAACTAACAAATATATCCAATTATAACACCTTTGTCAACCAGTATGATAAAAAGAGAAATATTTTATTCTTACCTAAGCCATTTGCCTTCATCAATGTACACACTTTCTCATTTCTGAGGAAATAATATGTATAATGATTGCATTCATTATTTACTGGTAGAATGCTTAGCAACCATGCACCTGGTCACAGTACGATTCCCGGATGACACACGCCTAAACTTTCTTTACCTGCTAATAAGCCCAGTAAACACGGAAGGTTTGGTGTGAGCCATTTAGCTCCGCCATGTAAGAAAAAAAATAACACCGCCCTTACGGAAACTTCGAAATGCAAACTTGAGGTCTCATGTTCCACTCGCAACGTGAAAAAAGATACATGTACATAAAAATCGAAATAATTATCAGGATGAAGAGTTTGGGTGATAGGTATTTTATACTTTACGTTTTTCATATGATAATATTAACATTCCCATGTTTAATTTGTGTTTACGTTGAAATTTGTTGTATTAGAGACGCTTATATTACATTTATCAAATTAAAGACGAATGGGAATAATGGATGCGTTAATGCTTTTAATGCTCGAGGTTCAATTAGTCTGTTTTTCCCATTGTACTGATGGGAATTTGTTGGGCTAGGAAAATCGTAATCTCATCATAAGCTGACATTTGTGGGAGTGCTGTACAGTTGTTTCGTCCTAGTTTTAGACTCTTCATCAGTACGCACCCACTGGGGTTCGAACCCAAGGACCTTCCGGTTACAAGGCGAGCTCGTAGACCATTAAGCCACTTGAATATCGATGAGATGCTCACTAGCGACTTGCTCTATTCAGGTAGGTAGTTAACTTGGGTTCTAGTGAGAAATCGTGACCAGTAGGGTGCAGCAGGTCAAGTGTGAGGACAAATGCTCTCCGAAGACACTGCGAAGTGGTCGCGCTGTGTCGTGAATTGGCAGAATTTAGAATTCATGGGCCATTGGATCGGGTCCCAGTGGCTTAATGGTCTACGAGCTCGCCTTGTAAGCAGGAGGTCCTGGGTTCGAACCTGTTGGTGGGTGCGTACTGATGAAGAGTCTCAAACTAGGACGAAACAGCTGTCCAGTACTCCCAGTTGGTTTTCCAGTGGTTCTCTAACCAATGTCAGCTCATGATGAAATCCTGTAATCATGATCATTTTTTCGGTGAATTAGCCTATTTTCTGAAGGGAATAAAAGAGCTAAATTTTGTGAGACTAAATAAAATCAAAGTATCTATGGCAAAAGAATATTTAGATGCAAAAAGAGGCAGTGATTTAATGCAATCGAACACAGATTTTATCATAAGTAATCTCTGACTAGAATGTCATTAAAAATGTACGGTGTGCTAGGTCGCTCAGTGGCCAAAGAAAAAAAAGTTTGAGATCCATGCAACGAGGACAACATATCAATACTGTGTTAGAGTTCAGATGACCCTTGATTCCAAAATTCTATTTGCAAGCGAATAAATACCCCATGTGGTGATGAATTCAATAAGAGAACACCAAAGCAGTAATTATCAACGACTATTTATGAAATACATTGCTCCATATACTACTGATTGGTTGATACTACTCATGTCAACAAAATCACTGTGCAGAATAATCTGGATCCACTTTATTTCACTGGTTCTCATCAGCTGCGTACAACCTGAATTTTTTGATAAAATAAAAACAAAGAAAGAAAATAGTTATCCAAAGGTTTCATTAACAAATATGGCAAGAATGAACTCAAGAAGCTTGATACAGCTACAGCCAGTAAGAAGCCTATTTTCATCAAACTCGACTACAAGGGCGATGACATTATGAGAATGGTAAATAAAAGATTAAGCGCAGCCCTGTCTAGGACGTATTCTGCAGCGTTATTAGTCTCTCTATCCCGAACAACGTCTTCACTGGTGCAGTCAGAGATTGACAAGTACCCCTCACATGTTACTTCCCACTGTGTATACCAATTCACATGTATCTGCGGGATCAGTCACATTGGAAGAACAGAGAGGAGGGCCTACGTCAGATTCTGCGAACATGTACCAAGGAGCCTCCGGTTAAAGGGACCGAATTGTTTAAGCTCTTCAATCGCCAAACACCTGATTGACACAGGACACCAAGTAGATGTGCTGGAATCATTCAAAATAATTAACATACAAAGTACCTCAAGTCTTCTCAGGTTTGCTGAAGCTATAGCAATAAAACGATTGAAGTCTGACTTATGTATCCAAAAAGAATCCGTTGTTGGACTTCAATTACCCTGGTGACTCACTTCTTAGTAACTCTTTGTTTTCTAATTTTGTTAACTTATCTTTTCACTCCACCCCCACCTTTATTTTTCGCTTGACTCTCTTAAGAGATAATTTTTCTTGATCTCCTGAGTTCTGCTCACTGTATTGCATCATCACCTTCTCATCTGACCTCATGTGCACCGAAATTTAAAAATTTTGATCTTCTCTTATCTAATTACGTAACTATTGCTAATTGTCTTTTGTTACCACCCTAACAACACAACTGTTAACTAATTTTTTCAAGAAACTTCTCTCTAACAAGATATATATATGTCGTGACACTTTAGACACCCTGTAAATCGCAACGCCTTATTTTACTATGACGCCCTGACAATATGCTTGCTAATGGACAAAGGTTTGTTAAAATTGTACACTTTTTTCATTTTCTTTTATTAAAAAATTCAGGTTGTACGCAGTTGATGAGAACCAACGAAATAAAATGGATCCAGATTATTCTGCTCCAGTGTTTCTTCTTTCTTTGTTCAAATTCCTGTGGTCAGTCGTCCCGTGCAGAAGTCGTCAACAAAGCACTCGGTTTGACTCAGTTCAGAAAACGGAGTCAGCTCAAACCACTTGAATTCTGGCTACGATCTAGTTGGGAAACAATACTACTTGATGTCGGGGGTATTCAACTACTCATTTCAACCAATCAGTAGTATATAGCATGATGTAGTTATATTTGCTTTCTTGATTACCATTGATAGCATGAAACAAATCTCATATTGTGATTAAAATAATTTCGCATTCTGAAGGGTAATTGTGGTGAAATTTCACCCTGAACTATGTAGATTGCAAATCAACAGGTCGATTCCTTGTAAAATATATTTAAAGAAATCGGAATCCGTAAGCTCTGTCGAAAAATACTCGACGAGAAGTATTGAAGGCATTTAGAAATCATATCTGAACGCAATTCAATCAGTTGTCTTGATTTTTGATGTGTTCACACCATAAATTGACTCTTAGATGCCCAATAACTCCCTTTCGATTTACAGTAATTGCTGCTAATTAGCAGTTGTTTATGTATAAACAGGCCATTTGCCATTTTCTCTCTTTAATCATACAGTTTAGATTGATACTGGCTGGAGTTTTATGGCAGTTCTAAGTTTCAAACTGTTCATTAGGCTTTTTATTCTCTCCTGGTTTTTGAAGCAATTTTCGTGAACTAGTGTTTGATAATTTCCGTCTAGCTTAAGTAATTTTGGAAGAAAGCTGGACCAGAGCTATGCATGCACTTGTATGTAATCAAACATCAAGAGGGATATTGTCAGCATTTTTGAAAAAGTGATCAAGTTAGGAGAGAGGATAGGCTAATCACTAATTCTCTGTTCATAGAATCAACTGTCACTACAGGATGCAATACCAGTTCAGGATAAATGGAAAAATATCTCCAGAAAAAAATGAGTGACGAGAAATACTGCCTGAATTTAGTTGATATGATTATGAGCAATAAATCATCTAAAAGAACGTCATGCTTTCATTGACGTCGTCTCACTTTGTGTCATGTCAAATTTTACCACGGTTCCGAAAGTCTACATGATTTTTACATGAATTCAGTTGTATTTCCAATCGGAATAAATTGCAGATACTTGGCTACTAACCGGTGTGGTATTGAATCGAAAGAATCATTTTCCTAATATCTCAACAGTGTCATCAGTAATTTAAGAAGAACTTTCTTTGCGGCAACATTGAGAGTAGTGTTCTCCAGTCGTCCGCTGATCTGCAGAAGCCCAAAGGAAAAGATCCCGCACCTGACCACTTCTATGTGTATATATCAGTTCACCTGTTGCTGTGGAGCCAGGTACATCGGTCGTTCGACGCGCATCTTGTCAAAAAAGGTCAAAGAACACTACCCAGCGTGGCTGCAGAAAGGAAGTAGTGGCCGTATAAGCAGTACAATTATCGAACATCTCGTCACCACTGGTCATTCCATCTCAACAAACGCCTTTTTCAGAGTAATCTACAAAGTGAAGAACAACCTGTCAAAGACAATACGTTTCCGTCTTTTTTTCATTTCAGAAGCCCTAGTCATTCAGTTAGAAGAACCAGAACTATGCATACAAAAGAAAATTATTCAACCACTTCTACTATCATGGTAAAAACTCTTTTGATTTGACTTAACTTTTGCTTGTATGCTTATTTTTCCAACTACTTAAAACCCTTGAGTAATTCCGTATGTTATTTTGTTTCCATGTACACCCTGAGCACAACTCTTTCATCAAACTATTCATGTTATTACGTAACTCTTCTTTAACAATCGTTTGTGACAACTCATCACTTTTGTTTCTACCCTCTTATATTAACATCCAATTCATCTGAACTTACTAATTGTATTTTCGTTTGGCAAATTTAATGTACATACACATACAAAACAACCATATATATTTGCGATTGTACAGCTATGAAAATGAATTCGCCGTCGAAAAGAGACTCTTCACTGAACTACTTGTCTTCTGTTTAGAAATTCTATGATATTTTCAAAATGATGAGTGCCAGACTGTCGTTATGAAATTAGAGACAGCATTATAGAGCTGTTTGACGTTAACTTTTAAGTATTGATAAGTAATTAGCATAATTCAAATTAGATTATGAAATGACACCAGTTAGAAAATCATACGAAATCAGTGAGTACTGGATAGATTTTTCACCCTAGTTTGGAGCTCTTCATCAGTAAGTGCTCGTGACTCTACTGGGGACCCAATGTAAGACCCTCAGATTACGAAACGTACATGTTGACCATTCAGTCAATGGGACGGAACCCAGATTTCCTTGAATTCTATTTTCTACCAATCAGCGATATATACATATATATGGCTCCACAACAAGATAACGTCATTGGCGAGCATTCATCTTTACTCCTAACTTGATAAACTCCACTGCTTTCAAATTCTCATCAGAACTTCGGACAAGTTTATACTGTAGTCATTCACTAGTGAGCAGGAAGTCAATTTTTGTGTACTAATCAGCAGGGATTTGGTTGGTTTCAAGTTCGGTCATAAACTGACATCAATTAGAGAACTTCATACATTTGGTTCCCTTGATAAATTTCGATAAAGAAAGGAAGACGAAATTTGCAGTGTAAAATGATATCATTCTATTTCACAGGTTCTCATCAGCTGCACACTACCTGAAATTACAATGGTTATAAAGATGATAATAACATACTTTAATGTTTGAGTGGTAGTAGAGAAGAGATAAAATTGACGCATCCAAAAAAGAATGAAAGCATTACAACTTTTAGTTTAAGTTTTCATCATCAACTTATACCCTTTCAAAGTTTCTGCGATAGTGGTGTAAGCATATCCACATACATGTAATGAAGAGGAATGAATTTATATCACGAAAAAAGTTACAGTATAACACATATTTTCAAGTATTGGTTTTGTAGGGATTTTGTTTGATTGCATGGAGGATTTCATCATGGGCTGACATCAGTTAGAGAACCACTGGAAAACCAACTGGGAGTACTGGACAGCTGTTTCCTCCGTCCTAGTTCGGGACTCTTCAGCAGTACGCACCCACCACAGGGGTTCGAACCCAGGAGCTTCTGGTTACAAGGCCATTGGATCGGGTCCCAGTGGCTCAATGGTCTACGAGCTCGCTTGATCCAATATTGCTCTGTTAACGGATTTCCCCACATTTTTTATTTAGCTGCTCTGTCATCACATTAGCTGTATTGGGGCAAAAGTCAATGGAAGATCCGACCGTTTGTATACAATCTGTACAATATGATTCAAACTGAAGATCAGATGGCCGGTAAGAAAGGGTTAGGAACCAGGAACTCTGACAGTTAACTAACCAAGAACCTTTTTTGGCCGACAAATACTGATAAAAAACAACGGAGGTAGATTAAACACATACTCGGGATACCGTTGAGTGAAATCACGCACAAGGCCCTCAAGCGCAACTGGTGTGAGAAACGACGAACTGGGAATTGGTCTGAAAGTGACGTGGAGAAGATCCATTGATGAGGAGGTGAGAGATTATGGACAGTCGTGGAGCCAGCCAAAATGAAATACTGAGAATTAGTTGAAATGGAGGCGTACTATGTGAATCCCTACGTTCCACTTGGAACCAAAAGGACTCATAATAATACTGACACATTCTAATTAGTAGTCATAACTGTTCGACCTGATCGGTTTCCAGTTACTTACATCAATCAATTAGAAGTGTACACATATCATCATGCTGAACTTGTAAATAAGCTTTATTAATCATTAATTAATTTGATTAAAGTCCACTTAACTTATTAGTTTAACACTTTTTCGCTTTTTGCTTGATCATTTATCAAAAGCAAAACGTTCTATTATTGCCTATTAGACTTGAGTGTTGTTCACTGATCACTAAATCATATTTTCTACCTTCTTCTATATTGAATCCCTTAACTTTTACCCAACCAAAATCATAAGCATATTTATACCTACACACGAACCATAATGTCATCAGAAGTGTTACTTAAAAGAAGGCTATTTATTAATTAATTAATTTTTCTTTATGATTTATTAATTAATATACATAGATTAATCAATAATTTAATAATTTATAACAGTTTATCAACTATAAATTAATATTTTGAAGTATGAGGTTGTAGGGATTTGATTGATGATTTCAAGTTTGATCACGAATTAACTTTATTGGAGGAGGACTGAAGACGATGGAGTAATGGATACGTGTTTCGCCCTTCTTGGGGGTTCTTCATCGGTAAGTACCCATGAAACCAAAACCTTAGGCTATGAGGTGACGTTGGTGATCATATAGCTACTGATACAGAATTCAGTGGTGGATGAATTCTAACTTTTACCATTTTGTAATATATAGCCCTTCCACCAGCCAATGTTAACGGTGAGTATTTGTCGTCAAACAACACGTAGTGGACCCTGTTGGTCACGACTTGATAAAATTTGAAGCAAATTATTACACATGTAATACAGGAGATAGGCCTTATTTTTGTCTTACGGTTAAAAAACATCTATACTTTTTCTGCATCGTTTCAAAATATATTAGGTAGAATTCATTATAATAAAGGTTTTTGTATTTCCCAATGAATGGAAAACAAAACGATATTGTTTTTACTGACGTTTCGCTATTTAATGCTGCTAATAGCTTTATCAGAGTATTATTAAACCGGAATTTACAAAATGTCAGCATATATATATATCAAACATTAATGATACTCTCAAGCAAAATAACTACCCAAGGGACTTCATCAACAAAATCAACACAGACATTGAGTATGGTCAAAAACGCATTCCGAAAACATGGACATCAACAGTCGTCATTCCATGTAGAACAGAGACGTCAGACGATATCAGAAGAGTACTCAATCAGCTCGAAATGAGAGTTTTCTTCAAAACATCAGACACACTTCAAAGCAACCTTGTCCATATAAAAGACCAAATCCCTAAAGATTCTCTATCTAATTGTGTCTATAAAATAAAATGCTTGCAGTGTGATGCGATATACATCGGACGAACATAGTGAGAAAGAAATCAAAATCAGAAAAAATGAACACTGTAGAGCATCTGTTCGACCACCGAGAAATCCGGTTGAACTAGAAAACTTGAAAAATCATCAGCCACGCTATAGAATCAGGACACAAAATTGATTTTGACAATGTTGAAATAATCCAGAAGGGTTTCAGAAATCACTAAGAAAGTCTAATATCAGAAGCATTTCACATCAAATGTAATCCAAATTGTCTGAATACGAATGATGGACTAAAACAGAATCTGACCTGGTTACAACACCTCCCTCCCCCATGAAGTGACAAAATCAACACGAATGTGATAAGCAAGTTCACTATGCAAACACGCACTACTTTTATAACTTTACACACTGATCAAATCCAACAATCCACACTTGATTTTGTTATCTTTACCAATCGACCAACTTGACAACAAAAAATGCCCCCAGACAGATGAATGATGATCAAGGTAGTGAACTTTATTTTGATATCATACCAGACGTACTATTACCTTTGTTATTTGGTTTAGTGATCTTCATTGCTATTTTGACTTTCAATATGTCTCTTTAACTTGACCTAAGTCTATTTTTTCTCACAACCTAACTCTTTGTTATATATGTGCTGAGATTTTGTAAATTCCGGTTTAATAATACTTTGATAAAGCTATTATCAGCATTAAATAGCGAAACGTCAGTAAAAGCAGCAATATCGTTTTGTTTTTCATTCACTGGGATATAAAAAAACCTTTATTATAATGAATATCATATACCCAATGCCCAAATGTTTTCAAACCGTTAAAAGTGAACTTGGTTTAGACATATATTAAGTAGAATTACTTATCAAACTGATGACCCTTGTCAACAGACTAAGGATAGTTGAGTCAGTGACGATTTAGTAATACTGTTGATTTGTGAGTTCGAAAAATGTTTGGCGATCTACCTGAATTTCTGTCCGAGACAATGCGTCTTGTTTTCTTTAGTTCTTGTTATTATAATCATTTAGTTAAATCCCCTATCGTTGAGTATTTTTGTGAGACTGAAGAAAAATACCTCAGCGGATGATTTCATTCTTCACAGCTAACCTTACTGAGTTACATGATGTACTGGAGATAGTTGTTTTACCTGAAACTCCTGGATGAAGAGTAAACATTATGCAATAAACTGCGTTGGAAACTGTGCTCATTCTGTAAACTTATTGCTTATAATAAAGCTACTGTTATTATTATTATTGTTCATAAAATGGTTGTGGGAATCGAATACTTTTGACCTGCAAGAGCCTACCAAAAGGAAGTCAAAAAGAAGACAAACTGGTTAGTGCTAGTGAAAACAATTCGAATTTATTATGCAAAAGTGCATTATGCATTCAAATATTACTTTTAATAATTACGCCAGTGAAAAGCCAATTAAATTGGTTGCTTAAGGTCAAACTTCTACGTTATCCAATTGGATTGTAATAAATATGTGACGTCTCGGCCGAATGGTTTATTTTGTTTATATTGTTTTAATTCTGTCTAAGCCTGTTTAAGTTGATTTTCACCGCTTCCTACCAAACATTATCCCATTTCTAAATGCATTTTTCTATTTGTAGTCATCATTTAATGCATTTTAGAGAAGAAAGTAATGAGAGATTTTTCTAATGTAATTCATTATGTTCAGAATTTATGTTTATTCGTGTTCTGGATAAGGAAACTGTGCAGACAGTTAGTGCAGATTGCTTCCCTGTTTGATTTCTCTAACTGCGAAAACTTTCATACTTCATATTGTTTCCATTATAGATAAGATTTTATTTTGATAAATCACACAGTTTTCGAGTATTGGTTCGGTAGGGATTTTTTGTTTGATTGCATGGAGGATTGCATCATGAGCTGACATCAGTTAGAGAACCACTGGAAAACCAACTGGGATTACTGGATAGGTGTTTCTTCCTTCCTAGATTGTGACTCTTCATCAGTAGGCACCCACCACCGAGATTCGAACCCAGGAGCTTCAGGTTACAAGGCGAGCTCCAAGACCATTGAGCTACTGGGACCCGATCCAATGGTCAGCCCGTGAATTCTAACTTCTGCCAATTCACGACATAGCGCAACCATTTCTCAATGTCTCCTTCGATAAGTTACTGCCTCATCTTCAACCTGCTGTACCCTACTGGTCACGTCTTCCCACTAGAACCAGCCCAGGTTAACTGCCTGAATAGGGCCAGTCACTAGTGAGCATCAGATTAATTTTCGAGTATTGGTTTTGTAGGGGTTTTGTTTGATTGCATGATGAAGAGTCCCAAACTAGGACGTAGGAAACAGTTGTCCAGTACTCCCAGTTGGTTTTCCAGTGGTTCTCTAACTGATGTCAGCTCATAATGAAATCCTCCATGAAATGACACAGTGTTATGCAGTAATATTCACTGATGACCACGTTACGAGAACAGATTATTTCCACTCATAATTAAACCAGGTCTCTTACACAATTTTTCACTTCATTTATATACGTAAGTGAATTTGATTAGACATTCAAATAAAAATCAGTATAGGATAATGTTCATTCACAAATAATAATATGAGTGTTATTGATCAAATACAATCAGATGGGAAATAAGACGAGTGTTCTTATAGTCATAATAAGTAACTTTTTAGAATGTTGTGATGTATTCGAATTGAAATAGAAATTTAAGATTATTTATTATCCTCTTCTGATTTGACTGACTGGTGGTAATTGCGTTGAAATATTTCTGTTGCATGTGTTGCGTGTAGACTCAATGAACCAGGCAGAATTCAGTAATCAGTCTCTCTCTCTCTTTCCCCCTACCTATATTACTTCATAGAATTTTGACTCTGTCACACCCACCTCATTTTGTGCGGTTGTGTATTATTACATGCAGTTCTATTGCTGAGTTATTTTTTTTCTAAATTACTTATTGTCTCGGGGTCAACAATTCTTACCTTAGCTAAGCTATTATGTTTTTTTCAATAATCTCCCTAGTCCTGATCTACTATTTTGACTTATGTAGTTGACCTAACTCACTCACAGTCATTGCAAGGTATTTTGTAAATTATATTTTATTGTTTAATTGGATCCACCGGGTCTTTTAGCCTACAGAGCTTGTCCTATCTGAGTAGTGAGTTTGCAGGTTTGAATGCCACCCTGATTCCTGCTTTAGCGCCTCAGATGTCCCCTCCTTATGTGGTAAAACTACTGTAGATGCCTTATATTCTCTCTTATTTATTTATTTATTTATTATCTATAATGGAGTTATACTCTGCCACAGTGCACAACTTTTATACTCATATCAATAATTCATATTGTCTTGCCTGTTAAGTAAAGAATTCAATCGATAGTTATTTTCACATGTAGCGTAGTGTTTAATCCTCCTTCTTTGATAAGTATTGTGTTTTAAGCCTTCTGCCCTTCATAACTGTGTATGTGATATATTTAATATTTTTTAACTAAAACTAATACTAGGCGATAGAATATTCCTTAGAAATAAGGAAAGTTCGGGTGAAATTCCCCCTCTTGCCTATTCTATACGCATATAGCAGGTTCGGGGAAAGAGGGAAGGTCAGTCATTGCTCTGCCAACTCTGTCCTGTAAAACTAACACCTCTGCTACTGAAACTTCAGAATTCAAGCTTGAAATCCTGTGTTCCACTTAAAAATCAAAAGGGGTGAGAATACCGATGAATTTTAGAAGAATTTTAGCCGAACGGACAAAGGTATTCCCTTTCGAGATTCATTTGCTGTATGTGCTAGTGATGTCATGTAAGTTCAACCCACGGGTATCATGTCTAGTCATTGAACTGTGATCCAGAGGTGAATGCCCATCAAATTCTATCGATTCGTGGTAAAAATCGAAATAATCATTGGATGCCATTAGTGACTAAATGCACTCATATACCACTTTGATGGCTTTATCGACTATATTTACACGTTAGAACTTTAGGAATAGAGGAAGATATGTAATCCTTATGTGATTTCCTGTGTAAGCGTTTGTGAAATCCTTTCCTTTTCAAGTATTGGTTTGTAGGGATCTGGTTGATTGGTAACAGGATTTCATCATGAGCTGACATTGGCTGGAGAACCATTGGTAAACCTGCAAAGAGTACTTGACAGCTGTTTCCTTCGTCCTAGTTTGGGACTCTTCAGCGTACTGTGAAGAGTCACAAACTAGGAAGAAACAGCTGTCAAGTACTCTTTGCAGGTTTTCCAATGGTTCTCTTGCCAATGCCAGCTCATGATGAAATCCTTTCCTTTTAATTGAGGCAGTGCTATATCGCAGATTTTCAGGAGTAACAATTCATCTCAGTTCACTAGTTAGTCAATAGATACTTCCTTCAAGGTAAACCGGCTAGAGTTATAATGAGGATTTGTGAGAGATAGGCTCCTGCAAACATTTACAGATGTCGTTGTATAGTGGTATTCAGCTGCCACAAGTTGAAAATCATAGGTTTAATGGATTCTAACAAATAAATAGTTATCAGCTGATTCACCTCTCAGTCTAATGGTCGTTGACCACGTGCGTCTAATAATCATTAAATATCAACTTCTGAAGTCTTCAAAATTGAAAGAAAACGACTGTTGACTTGACCTTAGACATTTCCTGATTTCATTTTGAGGCTAAATATACATTCCTTCTTTAAAAACGCCTGATGATACAAGTAGATCCAGATGACGACGGCAAAATAGGACGAAATGAGTATCTTGCTGGATCCGACTGCTAGTCAGCATCCATTCGCGAAAATAACATCACACTCATCCTTAGACGCCTTGGAAACATCCGTAATAGGAACTGACATGTCAACAGACGCCGAAATTTTTCGGTCCAGTATAATCAGTCAACGGGAAATGCAAATTAACCCATTAAAGGAATGATGACTGATACCGTTGTATAAGAGGTGGCTCTCATGGCCTAATGACCTAGTGGTTGATGATTTGGCATTTGAAACGATGGCTTCAGAGTTTAGGTCTTAGTGGAAATACCATCAATTACTGATAATATAGGTATATTCAGCTGTCGAGTTCCAAATGGGACGAAATACTCGCTTTAGATTCCACTACTAATCACCCTCAAGCAAAATAACATTCGAACATTTTCTGAAAATAAGCAAATGTTTAGAACACTAATATTTACTGCAGTAAATTCAGAAGACAACATGGTTAGTGCTAAGATACTGTAAGAGGCAGTTAGATTGTCGCCCTACCATATATAAAGGATATATCAGAAATCACTGCAAGACGTGTCAAACCTTTAGGAATTGACGTCTCACGCAAACCAACAAAATCACTTCCCTCACTTCTATGTCAACCAAAAGACTCAACAGCGAAAGAAGATAAAACCAACATCATCTACAAAATAAATTGTAACAACTGCGGAAAACACTACATTGGCCAAAGTGGACGTCCCCTTTGTCTTCGTATCCACGAACATAAGCTAGCCATCAAAAGACATGACATCCACTCCTTCATATCACTACATACAGACAACGATGGACATCAATTCGACAGGGACAACCAACGTTCAAATATTAGACAGAGGAAACAACAAAAACGCTAGAGAATTTTTAGAAGCTTGGCATTCCAGTGAATCATCAATCAATAGACGCATCAAGATAGACAAAATTTACCAACCAATAAGAAAGAAACCTCACACACAAAGGTCAAAGTTCAAATCAAAGAAAAAATCAATCCTAATACAAGTAGCCTAGAGCGTGTGAAAACACACAAAAACAACCAACCACGTCCAAGGTCACCGGGAGAGATGATTAATAAACTCGTGGAGAAATCTTAAAGCTCACTCCAACAAATTGAAGTATTCAGTGAAGATGTCACCTAGTAGGGAGATGAGATTTGCTATTAAAATTAACAGTTCAGCTCAGAGAAGACTACCGGATCAGAATCATCCACCTGATCTTCGAATCGTCTTCATCAGACATTTCGTGTTCTTCTGCTTTCTTTTTTTCGTTCTTTATGTGTGTGATTTTTACTCCTTCTGTCTTCATCCAATTCACCCCATATTTTCAGTTATAAAAACAGTTATGTTAAGTTTGTTTCCATACTTTTCTCGCTCACATTTATAATTCGTTTAAAATAACTATTTTACAATCATATCATAATCTTGTGCAATTTTGTTTCTAAGCCTGAAATGAAATCGCCAAAAATATATGTTTGCTGAACTTCGTGTTCTCTTCTTTCTAATATATAGAATAATTCATAGGATGGATAGAACTTGGGAAAAGGTGTGCAATTATAGGATTAGTAGAAAAATCGAATAAAAGAAAAACGTTACGTAATATCGCGTGAAATTTGACAACATAGAATTTAACGTTGCAAAACAGAATAGATTTAGAATGACAAAAAGGAACAAGTGAAATAATACCGAGGACAGTTCAAAGTGAGAATAGTAAAAGTAACAACTGATGTAATAAAGGAAGAGTATACAAATTGAACAGACAAAATTAAAATTAGATAGAGCTAAAATATGACTGGGGATTACCATACTTAATCATAGAGGGATTAGGACTATGAAAGTTGGATGGGTTCAGTGAACTTTTTTTGTACACAGAGATCTGGCTTTCCTGATTCGATAGCCAAGGCTGCTTCCGCAATACACAGTCTCTTCGCTGAATCACACTTTATTAAATATCTACAAAACACTGAGAAAAATTTGTATTCGCCTTTATCACTCATTACTGGTCATTCCATTCTGTTTTTCACACCATATCTAATATGTGTACTGATTATTGGTCATTGTACTATCCTACTTATCTTCACTACCTTATCATTTCCATCAAGGATAATATAGTTGACATTACGTTGGCTTACAGGTTAGTTATGAGGTGACAAAATAAATAGTATTCGTGTGACAGACCTTCTGGATTCATTGTAATCAAACAAAATATTGTGAAATGAGAGAAACTGATGATGATGATGGTGATTAGTCATCATGGACTCATACACTGCGGGGGTGGGGAGAGGAAACTGACAAGTTATTTCATCAGGGGTGTAAAACGTATATTTCGTGAATGACTTGCACAAATTTAGTATACCTTGAAAAAGGCGATAGTTAATCTGTCATAAAATAATCACGATGCATGTGAATGCGGTAGAGTCATCTATTGACAAATGTGACAATATCACTAATAAGAAATCACAAAAGTATATAAGTGGAAAATTTCATAGTGTTAGGCGAAACAATAGAATGAAGGGTTCAAATTAAAACAAGACACTATGATTAAAACTGTTAGGATGAAGAGAGAAATAAATTAGTATAATAAGCCAAAGAAAAGAGATAAGAGGATGGCCTAATCGATGTTGTTGTAACAATTTCAGCTATGTGCATAGAAGACATAAGTGAAATGTGTGAGTGTGTGTGTGTGATAATTACTTTCGAATGTTACGTATAACCCTCTAAAGGCTGTGTTGGCGTTATTGCAGTATATTGTATGCATAATGTGTTATAAAACTGAACTTTTTATGCATTTGCTTTCACCCTTACTGAACCAAACTACTCCAAGAATCTGTTGAAAAACCTCTCTGATCGTACACCACATAAATGAAATCACACGAACACCTAAAATGGTGTATACGTTAGGAGGACCTTATATTGGTTGAACAGTTGATGGCTTCTTAATGACAGGAATAGGTAGCCAGTGTGGAAAAAAACTGTTTATCGCTCATGTTAGACATTAACGTGGAATTTCCGTTCGAGTATCTCCCTTGAATTGTGGACGCAAAACTGATACCTTTCCACCTTTGCCAGTTCATTTTTGTGACTGTTATAAGCTCTGGCAAATATTTTGAATAAAGAAAGAACAGACATATTTGTAGGATAATCTGAACTGGTTTTACTCCGTGGATTCTCTTCAACTACCTACATCCCAAATAAGCCAGTTAATATATATTACAAAATTTCTGAGCATACGTTTTACAATGATTTTAAGTTATAGATAGAAAGTATAAGCAAGATAATTTCAAAGATGAATTGAGTAGACAATTATTTTGTGTTAAAAGAGTAACCATTTAAATACTGTAGAGAAAGAAAGACCAGATTTGCAGTATAAAATGATATCAATAATTCCAAGACTGTACGGCTTACCAAAGATACATAAAGCCAACCTCCCACTTCGTCCAATTCTCGATATGTCATGTTCCCCGTACCATCCAATAGCGAAATGGCTAGCTGAAATTTTAGAAAAAGTATGTGCCACTATTCGCTTCGTGACACTTTCCAATTAGTCGATCACATCAAGGATATCAATGTGAAGAACAAAAATATGCTCTCCCTCGACATTGAGTCACTATTTACCAACGTTCCACTGACAGAAACTGTCTGCCACATTTGTCAATACATAGAAGAAAATCAGCTAAACATCGGATTACCGACGACTTGTCTAAGAGAACTACTGCTGAGATGTACACTCAATGTACAATTCACATTCAACGAGGTTATTTACAGACAACAAGATGGGATCGCAATGGGATCTCCACTGGGCTCATTACTAGCAGACTGCTTCATAGCAAGCCTCGAGAACGGCCCACTCAAATCAACTATTGACAATTTCCAACTGTATGTTAGATATGTGGACGACATCTTCATTATCTGTGATGACGGCGACGATCTCAATCAGTTACTGCAAATATTCAGCAAATGCCATCCAGCCACAAGGTTCACTCTTGAAATCGAAAACGAATCTAAAATCCCTTTTCTTGATGTTGAACTTACAAAGAGAGCTGACGAAACTTCAAGTAGATCCATCCATATGAAACTCACATGGAGCGGCTAACTGACAAGCTTCTACAGCTGGGTACGAATCAGTCGGAAAAAAAAACTTAATTAGATCTCTTGCCACTCGCGTCCAACGCATCTGCAGCTCAGATACCATTGAAGAAGAACTTATCTTCCTCAAAGAAACCTTCGTACAAAACGGCTGTTCATCAAGATTCGTGAACAAAAACATCAAACAAACAAGAATCTAAAAGCAAGAAACAGCATCTGTGCCAAAAAAGATACTTTATATGAACCTCGACTTCAAGGGAGACGTACTCAGGGACGTCCTTAGAAGGAGAATCTCCACCTCTGTAAGAAGAACTTTCTTTGCGGAAACATTGAGATTAGTCTTCTCTAGTCGCCCGCTGATCTGCAGAAGCCCGAAAGACAAGATCCCGCACCTGACCATTTCTATGTGTGTATATCAGTTCACCTGTTGCTGTGGAGCCAGGTACATTGGTCGTTCAACGAGTATCCTGTCGAAAAGGGTCAAAGAACACTATCCAGTGTGGCTGGAGAAAGGAAGCAATGGCTGCATAAGGAGTGCAATAATCGAACACCTCGTCACCACTGGTCATTCCATCTCAACAAACGCCTCCTGCTTCAAAGCGATCTACAAAGTGAAGAACAACCTGCCAAAGACAGTACGATTCCGTCTTCTTTGCATCGCAGAAGCCCTAGCCATTAAGCTAGAGGAACCGGAACTGTGCATACAAAAGGAAATTATTCAACCACTTCTACTGCTATGAAAACAAGTGTGTTGATTTGACTTAACTTTTCTTTGTTTGTTTGATTTGACTTGACTTTTATTTGTATGCTTATTTTTCTACTTAAAATCCTTGTGTAATTCCGTATATTTCGTTTCCATGTACACCCTGAATACAACTCTTTCATTAAACTATTCAGGTTATTACGTAACTCTTCTTTAACAATCTTTGTGACAACTCATCACTTTTGTTACTACCCTCTTATATGAACACTTAATTCACCTGAACTTAATAATTGTAATTTCGTTTTATTACGTAACTCTGTCTTCAAAAACAATGCATACCCATAAAATTTCATGAGTTTAAGTTTTCATCATCCATTTATACGCTTTCAAAGTAGAAAAGAGGGAGGAGGGGTAAGACAGAAAACAGAAAAATTAATTAACAGAAACAGTGTTAGCTTGTAGGTTCACACAACAACTCCAAAAACAAAGGCGGTTACAGTTTATGAGATTAAGATTTGTTCAGTGAGTTGAGATCACTGATTACAATAATTAGTCGTTTGATTCAGTGATCTCAACTCACTGAACAAATCTTAATCTCATAAACTGTAACCGCCTTTGTTTTTTGGAGTTGTTGTATGAACCCACAAGCTAACACTCTTCTGTTTATTAATTTTTCTGTTTTCTGTCTTACCCTTCCTCCCTCTTTTCTACTTTGAAAGCGTATAAATTGATGATGAAAACTTAAACTAAAAATTGTAATGCTTTCATTCTTTTTTGGATTCGTCAATTTTACCTCTTCTCTACTAACACTCAAACATTAAAGTATGTTATTATCACCTATATAACCATTGTAATTTCAGGTAGTATGCAGCTGATGAGAACCTGTGAAATAGAATGATGATATCATTTTATACTGCAAATTTCGTCTTCCTTTCTTTATCGAAATTTATCAAAGGAACCAATGGTATGAAGAAAAATTATCCTACCATATTTAAAGAACATCTCTGAAATAAGTTCTAGAATATTAAGACAATTTGATATAGACATGGCACACAAGTTGACACAATCACTTCACTCAGTATTGTGCAGACTGAAGGATAAAACAGCATAAGAATATAAGATCAAAATCATCTCAAAAAAGTAATTTGCAGAAACTGCGATAAGCACTACATTGATCAAAGTGGGTGTCCACTTCGAATCAGAATCCAGGAACAACATATATCCTTTCGTGTTGATTCATGTAGACAATTACGGACACAGATTTAAATGGGAGAGTGTGGAAATTTAGAAAAATAGTAGAAACACCAGAAATGTCAGGGAATATTTAGAATGCTGCGGTTTGGCATGCTTATGACTTGTAACACTTGCCTATCTACCATTTGAACTGTCACTGAACACGGTCTAACACTCTGACATAGATTCTTATCCGTTAGAGAGACTGTCATCTCTGTGTCTGTTGGACATACGACTTTTCCATTACCGCTCAACCTAGAATATATGGCCCCCTCTCAATTGGTCCAACTATTTCTAATCTTATTGGGGGATGATAACACACCGTGTACTTCCTAAAATTTTTCTTTTTCCTTCTTTCCGTTCAGTATCTCCCACAGTGTCCCGGTTCGCCACATTCGTAGTGCCGCAAATCTTCTATTTCCTGTTCCAACTAGTTCGGTTCCGTTGACGCTATTGGGGTACCAGTGTGCATATTATGTTTATTTTACCATCTTCAGGTCACTGATGTTCATAGGTTGTGCGGCGTTGACCAGTTGTGATTGCTAGCTATGTGTTTTGAGACACTTTCGATAAACTGTAAGGCCGAAAACTGCTTCTCGGAATCTTCACTAACTGTCGGAAGCGACAAAGCAGACTTGTGAGCAGTGAGACCAAATGTAACGGTAGAAGAAAACAGAAATGGTAATAAACCTTCCTATTAAAGAAAAACGCGCCTTATTTATGCATTTTTAGCCACATTAAAAGTTGGCCGGGTCAGTGGATAATAGAATGTTCTGGTTGGTTAGCTACTGGCTCAAGGTTGAACAGTAAGACGGAAAGTTGTTCAATGAGGTTGTTTTATATTGACATCGCAAACTAGATTCCGATCTAGGGAATAAAGACTTCTACCTCTGCAGCTGTTGACTTCAAGTGTTAGTTTCCATTTTGAACCATTTTTGTCAGTCTGCCTCCACATACTACCCATAAATCCTGCCGGTAGCACACGCCACAGTAGAAGTAGCTAAATAATTCTTTCTTGAGTGTGGACCTTAGGGTTCGCAAACTGATTGGCTATAGCTAAAAGAACGCAGTCGTAACGGAAGAGTTTTGGGCAGGCTGCTCTTCACCCTAAAGATCACTTCAAAGGGGGAGTTTGTCGAGGCAGAATTAACAATGTTGTCTATGTGTGCAGTTATTACACTCCTTATAGAAGCACTGTTAATTTTCTGAACTCATACCACATAGGGTTCTTGAACCTTCTTAGATAGGATAAGCGTTGGACGATAAAAATATTTCATTCCAAAAGGACAGATGTACTGGTACACACTCAATATTATCATTTATTATTCTCTTGGTTTTGGAGAGTTTACACATACAGGAGGTTAAATAGGAGATCTTGTCCTTCAGGCTTCTGCAGATCAGCGAATGACTAAAGAACGTTATTCTTAGCGTCGCTACAAAGAATGATCTTCTTGATGGTATTGATATTCTTCTGTTAATGAAATGACAGGTTAGGTTACCCTTGAAATCAAAGTTAATTTAAATTCCATTTTTTGGTACAAATAATGTTTCGTTTCTCTGAACTTTTGGTTCGACTCCATTGTTGATGAATCTCAGTGAGTATCCAGCCTGGAAGATCATCTATTTAAGAGGGTTTTCTAGAGCCTCAGGGTTACAGATGTGTTGCATGAGAGTGACAAGGGATTGAATTAGATTTCTTTCTCGTCCAAGAGATATCCAGCTCTAGAACCTTGGCAGCTGACCGTCTTATATGGGTATCCCATGGATAAACCTTCTTAATATACCGTTGACTCTTCTAAATTTAGCACTAAGAAAGGGAATTTTAGATTAGTTTTCAATTTGAAAAGTGAAATAGCTGTGACAACTGACAAAAATTTCATCTACGCACCTTGTTTACAGTTGGAAATTATAGACAGTTCACTTTAATGGACCATCCGTGAGGCTTGTAATAAAATAGTCTAGCATCGATAAACCCAAGGAATATGCCAAGAATATCACTATGATGTTTGTTGGTTGTAAACTGTATATAAGCACCAGTGAATGCTACTAATAAGGTAGCAATCTAATACACTTTGTAGTGAGACTCTAAGTCATTCATACACAAAGAATTATGAGCAAACTACAGCAGTTACTCGCCAATGGCGTTGGCTTTCACGTCAAGAAGATCACTTCCAACAGTCTTGAGAGTTTCAGCAAGTGACCCCTTACTCGGCAGTGCAGGCCAGACGTCCAACTGGTTGGGATAAGCAACAAGGAAACCTTGCAGGTGGTGAACTAGTTAACAGCCTATTAACAAATAACTAAGCAGAAGAAAATGTGGCGATATTAGGTGGTTGGAGGCGATCGGTAGAAAGCCTTGGATCTAGGCTTCCTGCTAGTTAGCACCCATCAGCAAGGCGTATCTCCAACCTTGAAGGAACTCACATCCCTTCTGAGATTCGAACTTGTGTCACCCAGTGCTGCAGTCAGAGACGTTACCACTGAGCTATTCAGGCTCGCGACTGACCTCCACTAAGACTGTAGTGGATACTTTGATTGGACACTAATAACTAGTGAGATGTGTCTAGTCCTTTGTTTGATGGGACATAAGTTCCTTGAAGGTTGCAGATACGCTTTGTTGACGAGTGCCAACTAGAACGAAACCTAGGTCAAGCAAGGATTCCTGTGGCCAATTGCCTCCAACTATCTAATATCATCAAATCAATGTGCACCGTGATGGCGAGCTAATTAGAGTGGTGGCTAGATTGCAAAGCTGACTGATAGCATTCAGTCTGCACCAAACAGCAAGGACTGGACACATCACACTAATTACTAGTGTCCAATCAGGGAGGAAAATTTAGATGGAATAGGTATACTCTAAGAAGACCGTTGAGTGATCCTACACCTCAGTTTATCGAGTCAAATACCAGCAAGAAATGAAGAAGTGGGCACTCGGGTGCGGTACGGAGGTGACCATTTCAGAATCAAATGAAGACAAATGTGTAGCCAGCTAAATAATACATAAGGTAACAAAGTGAACTGCCTTTGTACTACTGACTCCCTATGTTCCGATCGAAACCCAATGGCATAACAATTATAATAAATGGATTGTAGGGCATAGAAATTTCTCAGCATTTACATCCACCTAAAGCAAAATTATGCCGAATCTCACATCTACTGTGATACTTCGAGTTATAGATGCTGAGAAACAGCCTTGTCTATACAAAAGAACAAATCCTCAAAGGTTCTCTATCTAATTGTGTCTATAAAATAAAATGCTTGGAATCTGATGCGATATACATCGGACAAACATCACCAGAGAGAAATCAAAATCAGAAGAAATGAACACCGTAAAGCCGTCTCTTTTCGACCACGGAGAAATCCAGTTGAACTAGAAAAACTTGAAAAATCATCAGCCACACTATAGAATCAGGTCACAAAATTGATTTTGACAATGTTAAAATATTCCAGAAGGGTTTCAGAAATCACTAAGAAAGTCTCATATCATCAGAAGCATTTCATATCAAATGGAATCCAAATTGTCTGAATAGGAATGATGGACTGAAACAGAATTTGATCTGGTTACAACAACTCCCTTCCCCATGAAGTGACAAAATCAACACGAATGTGATAAGCAATCTCGTTATGTAAACACATGCTGCTTTTATAATCTTACACACTGATCAGATCCAACAATCTACACCTGGTTTTCTTATCTTTACCAAGTGGTCAATTTGACAACGGAAAAATGAGCCCATGCTGAGGAACGATGATTAAGTTTGTTATATATGTGCTGAGATTCTGTAAATTCTGGTTTAATAATACTTTGATAAAGCTATTAGCAGCATTAAATAGCGAAACGTCAGTAAAAACAATATCGTTTTGTTTCTCATTCATTGGGATATACAAAAACCTTTATTATAATGAATATCATATACCCAATGCCGAAATTTTTTCAAACCGTTAAAAGTGAACTTGGTTTAGACATATATTAGGTAGAATTATTTATCAAACTGATGATCCTTGTCAACAGACTAAGGATAGTTGAGACAGTGACGATTTAGTAATACTGTTGATTTGTGAGTTCGAAAAATGTTTGGCGATCTACCTGAATTTCTGTCCGAGACAATACGTCTTATTTTCCTTAGTTCTTGTTTTTGTAATCATTTAGTTATATCCCCTATCGTTGAGTATTTTTGTGAGACTGAAGAAAAATACCGCAGCAGATGATTTCATTCTTCACAGCTAACCTTACTGAGTTACATGATGTACTGGAGATGGTTGTTTTACCTGAAACTCCTTGATGAAGAGTAAATTTTATGCAATAAACTACGCTGGAAACTGTGCTCATTCTGTAAACTTATTGCTTATAATAAAGCTACTGTTATTATTATTATTTTATAATTCATAAAATAGTTCTGGGAATCGAATACTTTTGACCCTCAAGAGCCTACCAAAAGGAAGTCAGAAAGAAGACAAACTGGTTAGTGCTAGTGAGAACAATTTGAATTTATTATGCAAAAGTGCATTATACATTCAAATATTACTTTCAAAAATTACGCCAGTGAATAGCCAATTAAATTGGTTGCTTAAGGTCAAACTTCTAGGTTATCCAATCGGATTGTAATAAATATGTGACGTCTCGGCCGAATGGTTTAATTTGTTTATTTTGTTTTAATTCTGTCTAAGCCTGTTTAAGTTGATTTTCACCGCTTCCTACCAAACAGTATCCCATTTCTAAATGCATTTTTCTATTTGTAGTCATCATTTAATGCATTTTAGAGAAGAACGTAATGAGAGATTTTTCTAATGTAATTCATTATGTTCAGAATTTATGTTTATTCGTCTTGTGGATCAGGGAAACTGTGAAGACAGTTAGTGCAGATTGCTTCCGTGTTTGATTTCTCTAACTGTGAAAACTTTTATACATCATATTGTTTTCCATTATAGATAAGATTTTATTTTGATAAATCTCACAGTTTTCGAGTATTGGTTTTGTAGGGATTATGTTTAATTGTATGGAGGATTTCATCATGAGCTGACATCAGTTAGAGAACCATTGGAAAACCAACTGGAAGTACTGGACAGCTGTTTCCTCCGTCCTAGTTAGGGACTCTTCAGCAGTACGCACCCACCACAGGGGTTCGAACCAAGGAGCTCCTGGTTACAAGGCGAGCTCAAAGACCATTGACCACTGGGACCCAATCTAATGGTCCTTGAATTCTAACTTCTGCCAATTCACGACATAGCGCGCCCAATTCGCAATGTCTCCTTGGATGAGTAACTACCTCATCTTCATTCGCCGTACTCTACTGGTCACGGCTTCCCACTAGAACCCCAGGTTAACTGGCTGAATAGGGCCAGTCACTAGTGAGCATGAGATTAATTTTCGAGTATTGGTTTTGTAGGGATTTTGTTTGATTGCATGATGAAGAGTCCCAAACCACGAAGAAACTGTTGTCCAGTACTCACAGCTGGTTTTCCAGTGGTTCTCCAACTGATGTCAGCTCATGATGAAATCCTCCATGAAATGACACAGTGTTATGCAGTAATATTTATCAATGAACACGTTACGAGAACAGATTATTGCCACTTATAATCAAACCAAGTCACTCACACAACTTTTCACTTCATTTAAATACATAAGTGAATTTGATTAGACATTCAAATAAAAATCAGTATAGGATAACGTTCATTCAGGAATAATCATATGAGTGTTATTGATCATATAAAATCAGATGGGGAATAAGACGAGTGTTTTTACAGTCAAGACAAGTAACTTGTTAGCAAGTAATAATGTGAATTGAATACATTTTAAGATTATTTATTATCCTCCTCTGATTTGACTGACTGGTGGTAATAATATCTTCTAAATCTCTGGTATCTGCGTTGAATCATTTCTGTTGCATGTGTTGTGTTGTGTGTAGACTCGATGAACCAGGCAGAATTCAGTAATCAGTCTCTCTCTCTCACTTCCCCTACCTATATTACTTCATAGAATTTTGACTCTGTCACACCCAACCCATTTTGTGCGGTTGTGTATTATTGCATGCAGTTCTATTGCTGAGTTATTTTTTTCTAAATTACTTATCTTCTCGTAGTCAACAATTCTTACATTAGCTAAGTTCTTATGTTCCGACAATCTGACTACACCCGACCTAGAAGTTTGACCTATGTAGTTGACCTAACTCACAGTCATTGCAAGGTATTTTGTAAATTATATTTTATTGTTTAATTGGGTCCACCGGGTCGCTTAGCCTACAGAGCTTGTCCTATCTGAGCGAGTTCGCAGGTTTGAATGCCACCCTGATTCCTGCTTTCGGGCTTCAGATTTCCCCTCCTTATGTGGTAAAACTACTGTAGATGCCTTATATTCTCTCTTTTATTTATTTATTTATTATCTATAATGGAGTTATACTCTGCCACAGTGCACAACTTTTATACTCATATCAATAATTCATATTGTTTTGCCTGTTCAGTAATGAATTCAATCGATAGTTATTTTCACATGTAGCGTAGTGTTTAATCCTCCTTCTTTTATAAGTATTGTGTTTTAAGCCTGCTGCCCTTCATAACTGTGTATGTGATATATTTAATTTTTTAACTGAAATTAATACTAGACGACAGAATGTTCTTTAGAAGTGTGGAAAATTCGGGTAAAATTCCCGTTCTTGCTTATTTTATACGCATATAGCAGGTCCGGGGAAAGAGGGAAGGTCAGTCATTGTGCTGCCAACTCTGTCCGGTAAAACTAACACCTCTGCTACTGAAACTTCAGAATTCAAGCTTGAAATCCACTTAAAAATCAAAAGGAGTGAGAATATCGATGAATTTTAGAAGAATTTTAGCAAAACGGATAAAGGTATTCCCTTTCGAGATTCATATGCTGTATGTGCTAGTGACGTCATGTAAGTTCGAGTCACGGGTATCATGTCCAGTCATTGAACTGTGATCCAGAGGTGAATGCCTATCAAATTCTATCGATTCGTGGTAAAAATCGAAATCATCATTGGATGTCATTATTGACTAAATGCACTCATATAACCTGTTTGATGGCTTTATCGACTATATTTACACGTTAGAACGTTAGGAATATAGGAAGACAAGTAATCCTTATGTGATTTCCTTTGTAGACGTTTGTGAAATCCTTTCCTTTTCAAGTATTGATTTGTAGGGATTTGGTTGATTGGTTACAGGATTTCATCATGAGCTGACATTGGCTGGAGAACCATTGGAAAACCTTGGAGTACTTGACAGCTGTTTCTTCCTTGTTTGGTACTATCATAAGTACGCTGAAGAGTCCCAAACTAGGACGAAGGAAACAGCTGTCAAGTACTCCTTGCAGGTTTTCCAATGGTTCTCCAGCCAATGTCAGCTCATGATGAAATCCTTTCCTTTTGTTTGAGGCAGTGCTATATCGCAGATTTTCAGGAGTAACAATTCATCTCAGTTCACTAGTCAGTCAATAGATACTTCCTTCAAGGTAAACCGGCTAGAGTTATAATGAGGATTTGTGAGAGATAGGCTCCTGCAAACATTTACAGATGTCGTTGTATAGTGGTTGTCAATGGACGTGAACATTGAACGTTTGTTTTATTGGAACTGGCAACCATTGGTGTGCAATTCGAAGGCGCGAATGGAACGATCGCCTGCAAGTTGGAAGAAGGTGGAAAGAACACGAATAAAAGTACCTTATAACTTCATTTGTACTTAACATTTGTTTGCAGACTCTGTAGTTTTCTTCACTTTAATTGTCAAACAATATAATTTCGTTCAAGGAATACTGGTGTTTTGGATTTAAAGTTGAGATATATACATAGTATTTATCGGTTCAATACGAAAACGTCTTCATTGGAATAGGAACTTAGGGCTAATTTCCTTGACAGTGGTACGCAGCTGTCACAAGTTAAAAATCATAGGTTTAATGGATTCTAACAAATAAATAGTTATCAGCTGGTTCACCTCTCAGTCTAGTGGTCGTTGACCACGTGCGTCTAATAATCATTAAATATCAAATTCTGAAGTCTTCAGAGTTGGAAGAAAACGACTGTTGACTTGACCTTAGACATTTCCTGATTTCATTTTGAGGCTAAATATACATTCATTCCATAAAAAACCCTGATGATACAAGTAGATCCAGTGACGACGCCAAAATAGGACGAAATGAGTATCTTGCTGGATCCGACTGCTAGTCAGCATCCATTCGCCAAAATAACATCACCTTCATCCTTAAACGCCTTGAAAACATTCGCAATAGGAACTGACATGTCAACAGACGCCGAAATTTTTCGGTCCAGTATAATCAGTCAACGGGAAATGCAAATTAATCCATAAAAGAAATAATGACTGATACCGTTGTATAAGAGGTGGCTCTCATGGCCTAATGACCTAGTGGTTGATGCTTTGGCATTTGAAACGATGGCTGCAGAGTTTAGGTCTTGGTGGAAATACCATCAATTACTGATAATATAGGTATATTCAGCTGTCGAGTTCCAAATGGGACGAAATACTCGCTTTAGATTCCACTGCTAATCACCCTCAAGCAAAATAACATTCTAACATTTTCTTAAAATAAGCAAATGTTTAGAATACTAATATTTACTGCAGTAAATTCAGAAGACAACATGGTTAGTGTTAAGGTACTGTAAGAGGCAGTTAGATTGTCGCCCTACCATTTATACAGGATATATCAGAAATCACCGCAAGACGTGTCAAACCTTTAGGAATTGACGTCGCACACAAACCAATAAAATCACTTCACTCACTTCTATGTCAACCAAAAGACTCAACAGCGAAAGAAGATGAAACCAACATCATCTACAAAATAAATTGTAACAACTGTGAAAAACACTAGATTGGCCAAAGTGGACGTCCCCTTCGTCTTCGCATCTACGAACATAAGGTAGCCATCAAAAGACATGACATCCACTCCCTCATATCACTACATACAGACAACCATGGACATCAATTCGACTGGGACAACCAACGTTCAAATATTAGACAGAGGAAACAACAAGAATGCTAGAGAATTTTTAGAAGCTTGACATTCCAGTGAATCATCAATCAATAGACGCATCAAGATAGACAAAATTTACCAACCAATAAGAAAGAAACCTCACACACAAAGGTCAAAGTTCAAATCAAAGAAACAATCAATCCTAATACAAGTAGCCTAGAGGGTGTGAAAACACACAAATCAACCAATCATATTCAAGGTCACCAGGAGAGATGATCAATAAACTCGTGGAGAAATCTAAAAGCTCATTCCAACAAATTGAAGTATTCAGTGAAGATGTCACCTAGTAGAGAGATGAGATTTGCTATTAAAATTAACAGTTCAGCTCAGAGAAGACTACCGGATCAGAATCATCCACCTGATCTTCGAATCGTCTTCATCAGACATTTCGTGTTCTTCTGCTTTCTTTTTTTCGTTCTTTATGTGTGTGATTTTTACTCCTTCTGTCTTCATCCAATTCACCCCATATTTTCAGTTATAAAAACAGTTATGTTAAGTTTGTTTCCATACTTTTCTCGCTCACATTTATAATTCGTTTAAAATAACTGTTTTACCATTATATCTTAATCCTGTGTAATGTTGTTTCTAAGCCTGAAATGAAATCGCCAAAAATATATATTTGCTGAAATTCATGTTCTCTTCTTTCTAATATATAGAATAATTCATAGGATGGATAGAACTTGGGAAAAGGTGTGCAATTATAGGATTAGTAGAAAAATCGAATAAAAGAAAAAACTTGACGTAATATTGCGTGAAATTTGACAACATAGAATTAAACGTTGCAAAACAGAATAGATTTAGAATGACAAAAAGGAACAAGTGAAATAATACCGGTGACAGTTCAAAGTGAGGATAGTAATAGTAACAACTGACGAAATAAAGTAAGAGTATACAAATTGAATGGACAAAATGAAAATTAGATAGAGTCAAAATATGACTGGGGATTAGCATACTTTATCAAAGAGGGATTAAGACCATGAAAGTTGGATGAGTTGAGTGAACTTTTTCTGTACACACAGAGATCTAGCTTTTCTGTTTCGATAGCCAAAGCTACTCCAGCAATACACAGTCTCTTCGCTGAATTCACTTTATTAAATATCTACAAACCAATGAGAAAAATTTTTATTCGCCTTTATCACTCATTACTGGTCATTCCATTCTGTTTTTCACACCATATCTAATATGTGTACTGATTATTGGTCATTGTACTATCCTTCACTATCTTGACTACCTTATCATTTCCATTAAGGATAATATAGTTGACATTACGTTGGCTTACAGGTTAGTTATGAGGTGACAAAGTAAAAAGTATTCGTGTGACAGACCTTCTGGATTCATTGTAATCAAACAAAATATTGTGAAATGATGATGATTAGTCATAATAGACTCATACACTGCGGGGGAGAGAGGAAACTGACAAGTCATTTCAGGGCTGTAAAATATTTCTTGTGTTTCGTGAATGACTTGTACAAATTTAGTATACCTTGAAAAAGGAGATAGTTAATCTGTCATAAAATAATCACGACGCATGTGAATGAAGTAGAGTCATCTATTTATTGACAAATGCGACAATATCACTAATAGGAAATCACAAAAGTATGTAAGTGAAAAATTGCATAGTGTTAGGCGAAACAATAGAATGAAGGGTTCAAATTTAAACAAGACACTATGACTAAAATTGTTAGGATGAAGACAGAAATATATTAGTAATAAGCCAAAGAAAAGAGATAGGAGGATGGGCGAAGGAATGTGAACGTCAATACTAAGTTCTGAACTAATCGATCTTGTTGTAACAGTTTCAGCTATGTGTATAGAAGACATAAGTGAAATGTGTGTGTGTGTGGGGGGGTGATAATTACTTTGGAATGTTAGATATAACCCCCTAAAGGCTGTGTTAGCGTTATTGCAGTATATTGTATGCATAATGTGTTATAAAACTGAACTGGCTTTCTGTCAGAAATCAGCCAGTGGTTCAAGGAAAACGGTCTTACCCTAAACCCTTCCAAATGCCAAACAGTCAGTTTCACCTTTAGGCATAAATCCGACCTAAACAAACTGGTTGGCTCTCACGAGGTGTGCAACACAGACGGCACTGAAATAGAAACTAAATCGGAAATTAAATACCTAGGCGTCATTCTATCTGCTGATCTTTCCTGGTCGTCTCATATCTTGGCGATTTCTAAAAAATGTTCCGTCTTACCTTCTACATCAAGAAGTTAAAACATTCTTGCATAACCCAACCCTTACTCCCACAATTCGTTAACTCTCGCCTTTTGCCTATTATTCTCTATTGTTCCCCCATAGTTTTTCCAGGGCTACTGAAGAAAGACTATAACATATTACGCAGGATGTTGAAGGTTGTCAGCAGGGTAAGCGATGTGCCACTTAACCAGCTTGTTAATATTCTGGTCGACAGGCACATGGACTCATGTGAAAAATGGGCCAAATCCATTTTATCTAACTCACACCACCCTCTTCACTCACAACTCTTCCCTTGCATCTCATCAGGTAAAACCAGAAGCCTATATAGAAAACTATATGCTCGCACCAGCAAGTACAAAAACTCAACCATACCCTACTTAGCTCGTGTTCTGTGTGATAAAGAAAGCATTAGGCGTAACACCTATAATTCATTAAATAGTCAGTAGTACAACTGGATCTCGTCTTTCCAACTCATATCATTTATCGGTACAACATTTTATTTCTTTCTTTTCCTCTTCTCCCTCTCATTTTTTTTCCGTTATGTGCTGCTTTGTTTCTTTCTCTCGCTTACGCCAGTAAATATGACAGCACCTACTTTTCTAACACCTTCAAACACTGTTCAACTTTACCTTTGCTACCGACATGCCAATGTGTTGTTGTAATAATGAACTGAGATTTCCTTAGTCTATGTAGAATTCTATTTATTGATAATGTATTAACTCGATGCAATACTGTAGTAAAAATGCTGAGAATTCCATTCTGTATCACATGTACTGTTTTGGATTAAAGCAAATTATTATTATTATTATTTTTATTCATTTGCTGTCACCCTTACTGAACCAAACTACTCCAAGAATCTGTTGAAAAACCTCTTTGATAGTACACCACATAAATGAAATCACACGAACACCTAAAATGGTGTATACGTTAGGAGGACTTGATATTGGTTGAACAGTTGATGGCTTCTTAATGACTGGAATAGGTAGCCAGTGTGGAAAAAACTATTTATCGCTCATGTTGGACATTAACGTGGAATCTCCCTTGAATTGTGGACGCAAACCTGATACCTTTGAACCTTTACCAGTTCATTTTTGTGACTGTTATAAGCTCTGTCAAATATTTCGAATAAAGAAAGAACAGATATATTTGTAGGATAATATGGGCTGGTTTTACTCCGTGGATTCTCTTCAACTACCTACATCCTAAATAAGCCAGTTAATATATATTACAAAATTTCCGAACATACTTTTTACAATGATTTTAAGTTATAGATAGAAAGATAGATAAGCAAGATAATTTCAAAGATGAATTGAGTAGACAATTATTTAGTGTTAAAAGAGTAACCATTTAAATACTGCAGAGAAAGAAAGACCAGATTTGCAGTATAAAATGATATCAATAATTCCAAGACTGTACGGCTTACCAAAGATACATAAAGCCAACCTCCCACTTCGTCCGATTCTCTATATGTCAGGTTCCCCGCACCATCCAATAGCGAAATGGCTAGCTGAAATTTTAGAACCTGTACGAAAACGAATGTGCCACTATTCGCTTCGTGACACCTTCCAATTAGTCGATCACATCAAGGATATGAATCTGAAGAACAAAAGCATGCTCTCCCTCGACATTGAGTCACTATATACCAACATTCCACTGACAGAAACTGTCTGCCGCATTTGTCAATACATAGAAGAAAATCAGCTAAACATCGGATTACCGACGACTTGTCTAAAAGAACTACTGCTGAGATGTACACTCAATGTACAATTCCCATTCAACGAGGTTATTTACAGACAACAAGATGGGATCGCAATGGGATCTCCACTGGGCCCATTACTAGCAGACTGCTTCATGGAAAGCCTCGAGAACGGCCCACTCAAATCAACTATTGACAATTTCCAGCTGTATGTTAGATATGTGGACGACATCTTCATTATCTGTGATGACGGCCACGATCTCAATCAGTTACTGCAAATATTCAACAAATGCCATCCAGCCACAAGGTTCACTCTTGAAATCGAAAATTAATCTAAAATCGCTTTTCTTGATGTTGAACTTGCAAGGAGAGCTGACGGAACTTTAAGAAGTTCCATCCATAGGAAACCCACATGGAACGGCCAACTGACAAGCTTCTACAGCTGGGTACCAATCAGTCGGAAAAGAAACTTAATTAGATCTCTTGCCACTCGCGTCCGATGCATCTGCAGCTCAGATACCATGGAAGAAGAACTAAACTTCCTCAAAGAAACCTTCATACAAAACGGTTACCGATCAAGATTCGTCAACAAAAACATCAAACAAAAAATCCAAAAGCAAGAAACAGCATCTGTGCCAAAAAAGATACTTTATATGAACCTCGACTTCAAGGGAGACCTACTCAGTGACGTCCTTAGAAGGAGAATCTCCACCTCTGTAAGAAGAACTTTCTTTGCGACAACATTGAGAGTAGTCTTCTCTAGTCGCCCACTGATCTGCAGAAGCCCAAAAGACAAGATCCCGCACCTGCCCACTTCTATGTGTGTATATCAGTTCACCTGTTGCTGTGGAGCCAGGTACATCGGTCGTTCAACGAGTATCCTGTCGAAAAGGGTCAAAGAACACTATCCATCCAGCGTGGCTACAGAAAGGAAGTAATGGCTGCATGAGGAGGGCAATAATCGAACACCTCGTCAACACTGGTTATTCCATCTCAACAAACGCCTCCTGCTTCAAAGTAATCTACAAAGTGAAGAACAACCTGCCAAAGACAGTACGATTCCGTCTTCTTTGCATCGCAGAAGCCCTAGCCACTAAGCTAGAGGAAGCAGAACTATGCATACGAAAGAAAATTATTCAACCACTTCTACTCCCATGGTAACAAATGTGTTGATTTGACTTAACTTTTCTTTGTTTGTTTGTTTGATTTGACATGACTTTTGTTTGTATGCTTATTTTTCTACTTAAAACCCTTGTGTAATTCCATATATTTCGTTTCCATGTACACCCTGAATACAACTCTTTCATTAAAATATTCATGTTATTACGCAACTCTTCTTTAACAATCTTTGTGACAACTCATCAATTTTGTTACTACCCTCTTATATCAACACTTAATTCACCTGAACATAATTATTGTAATTTCGTTTTATTACGTAACTCTGTCTTCAAAAACAATGCATACCCATAAAATTTCATCAAAAAATGTTCGAATTCAAATCGAAATACCAACAAGAAACCATCCTCAGAGACCACGAGAAAACTTATTTCGATAAAGAAAGGAAGACGACATTTGCAGTATAAAATGACATCATTCTACTTCACAGGTTCTCATCAGCTGCACATTACCTGAAATTACAATGGTTATATAAATGATAAAAACGTACTCTAATGTTTGAGTGATAGTAGAGAAGAGATAAAATTGACGCATCCTAAAAAGAATGAAAGCATTACAATTTTTACTTTAAGTTTTCATCATCAATTTATACGCTTTCAAAGTAGAAAAGAGGGAGGAGGGATAAGACAGAAAACAGAAAGATTAATTAACAGAAGAGTGTTAGCTTGTAGGTTCACACAACAACTCCAAAAACAAAGGCGGTTACAGTTTATGAGATTAAGATTTGTTCAGTGAGTTGAGATCACTGATTACAATAATTAGTCATTTAATTCAGTGATCTCAACTCACTGAACAAATCTTAATCTCATAAACTGTAACCGCCTTTGATTTTGGAGTTGTTGTGTGAACCTACAAGCTAACACTGTTCTGTTAATTAATCTTTCTGTTTTCTGTCTTACCCCTCCTCCCTCTTTTCTACTTTGAAAGTGTATAAATTGATGATGAAAACTTAAACTAAAAATTGTAATACTTTCATTCTTTTTAGGATGCGTCAATTTTATCTCTTCTCTACTACCACTCAAACATTAGAGTACGTTTTTATCATTTATATAACCATTGTAATTTCAGGTAATGTGCAGCTGATGAGAACCTGTGAAGTAGAATGATGTCATTTTATACTGCAAATTTCGTCTTCCTTTCTTTATCGAAATTTATCAAGGGAACCAATGGTATGAAGAAAAATTATCCTACCATATTTAAAGAACATCTCTGAAATAAGTTCTAGAATATTAAGACAATTTGATATAGACATGGCACACAAGTTGACACAATCACTTCATTCAGTATTGTGCAGACTGAAGGATAAAACAGCATAAGAAAATAAGATCAAAATCATCTAAAATAAATAAGTTGCAGAAACTGCGATAAGCACTACATTGATCAAAGTGGGTGTCCACTTCGAATCAGAATCCAGGAACATAAATTAGCAGTGAGAAGACACAACATATATCCTTTCGTGTTGATTCATGTAGACAATTACGGACACAGATTTAAATGGGAGAGTGTGGAAATTTTAAAAAATAGTAGAAACACCAGAAATGCCAGGGAATATTTAGACTGCTGCGGTTTGACATGCCTGTGACTTGTAACACTCGCCTGTCTACCATTTGGACTGTCACTGAACACGGCGGTCTAACACTTTGACATAGATTCTTATCTGTTAGAGAGACTGTCATCTCTGTGTCTGTTGGACATACGACTTTTCCATTACCGCTCAACCTAGAATATATGACCCCCTCTCAATTGGTCCAACTATTTCTAATCTTATTGGGGGATGATAACACACCGTGTACTTCCTAAAATTTTTTCTTTTTCCGTCTTTCAATGCAGTATTTCCCCCAGTGTCCTGGTTCGCCACATTCGTAGTGCCGCAGATCTTCTATTTCCTGCTCCAACTAGTTCGGTTCCGTTGACGCTCTTGGGGCTACCAGTTTGCTAATTATGTTTCTTTTTACTTTATTAAAGTCATTGATGTTCATTGGTTGTGCGGCGTTGACAAGTTGTGATTGCTGGCTTTGTGTTCTGCGACACTTTCAATAAACTGTAAGGCCAAAAACTGCGTCTCGGAATCTTCACTAATTGTCAGAAGCGACGAAGCAGATTTGTCAGCAGTGAAACCGAATGTAATGGCAGAAGTAAAGAGAATTGGTAATGAACTTTCCTGTTGAGGAAAAACGCACCTTATTTATGCATTTTTTTACCACATTAAAAGTTGGCCGGGTCAGTGGACAATAGAATGTTCTGGTTGGTTAGCTACTGGCCCAAGGTTGAACAGTAAGACGGAAAGTTGTTCACTGAGGTTGTTTTATATTGACATCGTAAACTAGATTCCAATCTAAAACCTAAAGACTTCTACCTCTGCAGATGCTGACTTCAAGTGTTGGTTTCCATTTCTAACCTTTTTTATCAGTCTGCCTCCACATACTACCCATAAATCCTGCCGGTAGCACATGCCACAGTAGAAGTAGCTGAACAATTCTTTCTTGTATGCGGAACTTAAAGTTCCCTAACTTAATGGCAGGCTGCTCTTCCCCCTATAGATCACTTTGAAGGAGGAGTTTTTTGAGATTGTTATTACTCCCTATAGAAACACTGTTAATTTTCTGAAATCATTCCACATAGAGTTGTTGGACCTGCAAACATTTACAGATGTCGTTGTTTAGTGGTATTCAGCCGTCACAGGTTGAATATCATAGGTTTAATGGATTCTAACAAATTAATAGTTATCAGCTGGTTCACCTCTCAGTCTAATGGTCGTTGACCACGTGCGTCCAATAATCATTAAATATCAACTTCTGAAGTCTTCAAAATCTAAAGAAAACGACTGTTGACTTGACCTTAGCCATTGCCTGACTTCATCTTGAGGCTAAATATACATTCCTTCCTTAAAATCCCCTGATGATAAAAGTAGATACAGATGGCAACGCCAAAATAGGACGAAATGAGTATCTTGCTGGATCCGACTGCTAGTCAGCATCCATTCGCGAAAATAAAATCACCTTCATCCTTAGACACCTTGGAAACATCCGTAATAGGAACTGACATGTCAACAGACGCACAACTTTTTCGGTCCAGTATAATCAGTCAACGGGAAATGCAAATTAACCCATAAAAGAAATAATGACTGACACCGTTGTATAAGAGGTGGCTCTCATGGCCTAATGACCTAGTGGTTGATGCTTTGGCATTTGAAACGATGGCTGCAGAGTTTAGGTCATAGTGGAAATACCATCAATTACTGATAATATAGGTACATTGAGCTGTCGAGTTCCAAATGGGACGAAATACTCGCTTTAGATTCCACTACTAATCACCCTCAAGCAAAATAACATTCTAACATTTTCTGAAAATAAGCAAATGTTTAGAACACTAATATTTACTGCAGTAAATTCAGAAGACAACATGGTTAGTGCTAAGATACTGTAAGAGGCAGTTAGATTGTCGCCCTACCATATATAAAGGATATATCAGAAATCACTGCAAGACGTGTTAAACCTTTAGGAATTGACGTCGTACACAAACCAACAAAATTACTTCACTCACTTCTATGTCAACCAAAAGACTCAACAGCGAAAGAAGATAAAACCAACATGATCTACAAAATAAATTGTAACAAGTGCGAAAAACACTACATTGGCCAAAGTGGACGTCCCCTTTGTCTTCGTATCTACGAACATAAGGTAGCCATCAAAAGACATGACATCCACTCCCTCATATCACTACATTCAGACAACCATGGACATCAATTCGACTGGGACAACCAACGTTCAAATATTAGACAGAGGAAACAACAAATATGCTAGAGAATTTTTAGAAGCTTGACATTCCAGTGAATCATCAATCAATAGACGCATCAAGATAGACAATTCACCTCACATCTTCATTCTTATCGTAATCGTACTCTTATTTTATAAAATGTTTATACAACACTTGACATTTTAAAACATTTTTCAATTCACTTATAAGACAATCTTTAATAATTTTGTAATTTGTCCACTTCAACTCTACCCCTTATAACATCTTAATAATCGTTATTCTTATCACATATATGTATATTGGCTGAGCAATTATTTAGTGCCAATTAATAGACAAAATTCACCAACCAATAAGAAAGAAACCTCATACACAAAGGTCAAAGTTCAAATCAAAGAAACAATCAATCCTAATACAAGTAGCCTAGAGCGTGTGAAATCACACAAAAACAACCAATCACATACAAGGTCGCCGGGAGAGATGATTCATAAACACGTGGAGAAATCTAAAAGCTCACTCCAACAAATTGAAGTATTCAGTGAAGATGTCACCTAGTAGGGAGATGAGATTTGCTATTAAAATTAACAGTTCAGCTCAGAGAAGACTACCGGATCAGAATCATCCACCTGATCTTCGAATCGTCTTCATCAAATCTTTCGTGTTCTTTTGTCTTCTTTTTTTCGTTCTTTCTGTGTGTGATTTTTACTCCTTCTGTCTTCATCCAATTCACCCCATATTTTCAGTTATAAAAACAGTTATGTTAAATTTGTTTCCATACTTTTCTCGCTCACATTTATAATTCGTTTAAAATAACTACTTTACAATCATATCATAATCTTGTACAATTTTGTTTCTAAGCCTGAAATGAAATCGCCAAAAATATATCTTTGCTGAACTTTGTGTTCGCTTCTTTCTAATATATAGAATAATTCATAGGATGGATAGAACTTGGGAAAAGGTGTGCAATTATAGGATTAGTAGAAAAATCGAATAAAAGAAAAACGTTACGTAATATCGCGTGAAATTTGACAACATAGAATTTAACGTTGCAAAACAGAATAGATTTAGAATGACAAGTGGAACAAGTGAAATAATACCGGTGACAGTTCAAAGTGAGAATAGTAATAGTAACAATTGACGTAATAAAGGAAGAGTATACAAAATCAAAAGACAAAATAAAAAAATGTTAGAGCCAAAATAGGAATTAGGGATTAGCATACTTTATCATAGAGGGATTAAGACCATGAAAGCTGGAGGGGTTGAACGGACTTTTCTGTACACAGAGATCTGGCTTTTCTGTTTCGATGTCCAAAGCTGCTTCAGCAATACAGATGGGTCGGGTACGTAGTGATTTGCGTAAATTACTCTTTGCATTGTAGATGACATTGAATGCAGAGGCTATAGAGTAAGGGTGATCACTATCGACGAGATGTTCAGTGATCGCGCTTCTTATTGCTCCACTACCACCTTTTCGTATCGTAACCATGCAGGATAGTGTTCTTTCACCTTCTTGGACAAAACTCGAGTCGAACGACCGATATATCTAGCTCCACACGAGCAGGTGAATTGTTAAACACACACAGAGTTGGTCAACAGCGGGATCTTGTCCTTCGGGTTATTGAATAGTAATGGTCGACTGGTAATAAAAGAAAAACGTTACGTAATATCGCGTGAAATTTGACAACATAGAATTCAACGTTGCAAAACAGAATAGATTTAGAATGACAAGTGGAACAAGTGAAATAATACCTGGGACAGTTCAAATTTAGAATAGTAATAGTAAGAATTGACGTAATAAAGGAAGAGTATACAAATTGAACAGACAAAATGAAAATTAGATAGAGCCAAATTATGACTGGAGATTACCATACTTTATCATAAAGGGATTAAGACCATGAAAGTTCGATGGGTTGAGTGAACTTTTTCTGTACACAGAGATCTGGCTTTTCTGGTTTGATAGCCAAAGCTGCTTCAGCAATACACAGTCTCTTCGCTGAATCACCTAATTATATGTGTACAAAACACTGAGAAAAATTTTTATTCGCCTTTATCACTCACTACTGGTCATTCCATTCTGTTTTTCACACCATATCTCTAATATGTGTACTGATTATTGGTCATTGTACTATCCTACTTATCTTCACTACCTTATCAATTTCCATCAAGGATAATATAGTTGACATTATGTTGGCTTACAGATTAGTGTTATGAGGTGACAAAATAAATGGTATTCGTGTGACAGACCTTCTGGATTCATTGTAATCAAAGAGAAATATTGTGAAATGAGAGAAACTGATGATGATGATGATGGTGATTAGTCATCATGGATTCATACACTGCGCGGGTGGGGAGAGGAAACTGACAAGTCATTTCATCAGGGGTGTAAAATGTGTTTCGTGAATGACTAGTACAAATTTAGTACACATCAAAAAGGAGATAGTTAATCTGTCATAAAATAATCACGACGCATGTGAATGAAGTACAGTTATCTATTGAGAAATGAGAAAATATCACTAATATGAAATCTTTAAATATTCCCATTTATAATATTAGAACAAGAAATATAAGCGAACAATGTTGTTTTCAATTAGATCTTCTTCAGGCTTTACTCTAATTTACACAGATTTATATATAAAATTTTAACCAATGACGGTGACATTGTAATCATTAGACCTGATAAAGGAGCCGGAGTAGTATTGATGAATAAGTGTGATTATGTCGACAAAATGAACTCGCTTTTAACGGATGAAACGAAGTTCCAAAAGCTTATCAACCCAATAGATCTGGACGGAAATGCGGAAAAGTAGTTAACTAACACCCTTAAGGAACTGAGTAAAAGCGGAGTAATCTCAGAGGCAGCTTATAACCGTCTTAAACCTACTGGAAGTAATACTTCACGTCTGTACGGTCTGCCCAAAGTACATAAACCAGGACTTCCTCTTCGCCCAGTCCTGGATATGTCAAATTCTACCTACCATGGAGTGGCAAAGTGGCTAGGTGAACTCCTCCAACCGCTACACAAGTTGGTAGTAAACCATAGTGTTAAAGACGTTTTTGAATTTATTGCTAACGTGAATGATATCAATGTAAATGGGAAGCAAATGCTTTCCTTAGATGTAGCGTCACTGTTTACCAATGTACCACTTATGGAGACTGTGGAATTCATATGCCAACAGATACTAGAAATGCAGATTGACATCGAGATTCCAGTTATAAGTCCGAAAGAGTTGCTTTTAAGATGTACTATGAATGTACATTTCATATTCAACAACCTTTACTACAGGCAAATCGACGGTATTGCCATGGGTTCTCCATTGGGGCCAATTTTGGCAGATTTCTTTCTAGCCAAGATTGAAAATGGTCCATTGAGACAAGTAATAGAGAAAACCGATTCTTATTTTCCTTATGTTGATGATACATTCATTATTCTTGATGTGAAAACTGACAAGAATGAAATGTTAAAAAAGTTTAATGATGCACATCCATTGCTCATCTTCACTTGTGAAGAAGAACATGATGGTGGATTACATTTCCTTGACGTCCAATTGAGCAGAAGAGAGGATGGTTCACTCAAGAGAGATGTCTATAGAAAACCTACATCTGTAGGACAATATACACATTTCCTCAGTTTTGTACCAATCCGATATAAAATCAATTTGGTCAGATGCCTTACGAATAGAGCAAGACGTATTTGTACAGATGACTCCCTAGAAAATGAGCTAGGATATATCCAAAATACGCTGGTCCAAATGGGTTATCCTAGTATATTTGTTAGGAGACACATGAATACCAGATACAACAAAGGAAAACTGACAACAGTTAAAAAGAAAGAACTGTTCATGAAATTTCAATTTAATGGGGATGTGGCTAGTGAAGTCTTACATCTGAAATTATCGAGAGCGTTAAAAACAAATTTAGTATACCTTAAAAAGGCGATAGTTAATCTGTCATAAAATAATCACGACGCATGTGAATGAAGTAGAGTCATCTATTTATTGACAAATGCGACAATATCACTAATAGGAAATCACAAAAGTATGTAAGTGAAAAATTGCATAGTGTTAGGCGAAACAATAGAATGAAGGGTTCAAATTTAAACAAGACACTATGACTAAAACTGTTAGGATGAAGAGAGAAATAAATTAGTATAATAAGCCAAAGAAGAAAAGAGATAAGAGGATTGCCTAATCGATCTTGCTGTAACGATTTCAGCTATGTGCATAGAAGACATAAGTGAAATGTGTGTGTGATAATTAATAATAGTAGTATATTCTCATTTTTGTACATGAGGGACGCCAGTTTACAGGCATCATCAATTCGATAAATTACACATACGATTCGAAAGTATAGTTAGTAATGATAATATAATAAGGTATATATTCATTCCTACAAATATAGGACACACAAGTTATACAGGCATAAACAAATAAATAAATTTGTTCTCATAGTACAGTACATGAGGGACGCCAGTTTACAGGCATCATCAAATTGTTACAGAAATAGAACCATATAATTCAATCACAATTTACAGGCAGTAGCGTTGGTGGCATAGCTGTTAGGACGCTAGCCGACCATGTACATGGTCCGGGGTTCGATCCACGGCCGACTCACTCCTTTACCTCGCTGGTGAAGAGGAAAGGTTGGACATGAGGCTAGCAACCCCATCCTGAGAATTAAACACTGCTACAGAAACTTCAAGACACAGTCTTGAAGCCCTATGTTCCACTGGGGAACGCGAAGGGAAAAAATAATAAAAATAAATAGTAATAAGCAAGATATGCCTTACATGTTCGCTGGAGATTATACATACACTTGATAAATGATAATCCCAGTAGTATAAAACAGCCGTTTCACTTATATACAGTCATTTCTGTGCACAGTTGGAGAACTCTGCTAGATTGTCAGTGAGTGCAACACATCAGGAAATACAGAAGTATTGTCTTCGCATTAACAAAAAAAAACAGGTCTTTGGTGGATGGATTATAAGTGCCTGGGAAGAAAAATAAAGCTTGAAGTCAATTTTCATACATAACTTCGTTGTGTGCAGAATCCTTGAATTATAGTTCATTGATGTGTTATTTTGAAATCAGTGATATGTTTATCTCATTTGATCTGCAATGTCATTGTTGGGAGTAAATACATAAGCTTCAGACGCATTAATTGATGGATTTCTACTGCTTGTGGGTATTTTCTTAGCGTGAGGAAGGTTTATGAATTTCAGCTGTTCCGACAGGAGTTGAGAATATTAACTGCTCAGCAACATTATGGATATAAGTTCATCACATTATCTAAGGAAAGGTGGGTTGGGGTTGGTGAGGTATATATGGTGCCCAACGAGCGTTCATCTGTCCATGTGATGTTGTGGTGAGTTATACCTCTTTCATGTTGTCGGTTTATGTCCAATTTATTCCACTTATTGTGTTGGGTAGTAGTTTTACAAACGAGATTTCTTGTCTGTTTGAGGATACGTATCTTAACCGTTAATGTTTTATCTGGAATTATAAATGTAGGCAAAAAACAACTGGTGTAGTATTTAAGCTTATACATTAAATGGACCCATAATTTCGGAGGCTCTCAGATAGGAACTAGAACTACTATCGTTTGCAAATTCTTGTAGTTTGTCATTAAGCACCTTTTTGAAGGAGGCCAATGTACTTGCTTGACGCATTTCCATTGGTAGTTTATTCCATATCTGTGCATACCTAATCAAGTAAAACTTTTGCCTGGAGGCTGTTTTACATTGTTCGATAGCTATTGTACCCTTAGTGTGTCTTAGTTTGTAGCCATTCTCATCTGAAAGTCGAGTGCCATTAGTAGAGGTAAAAACTAAGTGGTTTAGAAGCTTATAGTAAAGTGTTAAGTTTAGTCTCAGGCGTCTTAGCCATAGTGTTTCTAGTCCTAGGGTATCACATCTAGTGGAGTAGTTCGCACCATTTTCGGTTCCGAGTAATTTTAACGTGAAGTACCTCTGCACTCCCTCGACTTTCAATTTGTCCTCTATTATTTTGGAATGTTACGTATAACCCCGTAAAGGCTGTGTTAGCGTTATTGCAGTATATTGTATGCATAATGTGTTATAAAACTGAACTTTTTATGCATTTGCTGTCGCCCTTACTGAAGCAAACTACTCCAAGAATATGTTGAAAAACCTCTCTGATAGTACACCACATAAATGAAATCACACGAACACCTAAAATGGTGTATACGTTAGAAGGACTTTATATTGGTTGAACAGTTGATGGCTTCTTAATGACTGGAATAGGTAGCCAGTGTGGAAAAACTATTTATTACTCATGTTAGACATTAACGTGGAATCTCCGTTCGAGTATCTCCCTTGAATTGTGGATGCAAACCTGATACCTGTCCACCTTTACCAGTTCATTTTTGTGACTGTTATAAGCTCTGTCAAATATTTTGAATAAAGAAAGAACAGACTTATTTGTAGGATAATATGGGCTGAATTTACTCCGTGGATTCTCTTCAACTACCTACATCCTAAATAAGCCAGTTAATATATATTGCAAAATTTCTGAACATACTTTTTACAATGATTTTAAGTTATAGATAGAAAGATAGATAAGCAAGATAATTTCAAAGATGAATTGAGTAGACAATTATTTAGTGTTAAAGGAGTAACCATTTAAATAGTGTAGAGAAAGAAAGACCAGATTTGCAGTATAAAATGATATCAATAAATGATATCAATAATTCCAAGACTATTCGCTTCGTAACACTTTCCAGTTAGTCAATTACATCAAGGATATCAATGTGAAGAACAAAAATATGCTCTCCCTCGACATTGAGTCACTATTTACCAACGTTCCACTCACAGAAACTGTCTGCCGCATTTGTCAATACATAGAAGAAAATCAGCTAAACATCGGATTACCGACGACTTGTCTAAGAGAACTACTGCTGAGATGTACACACACATTCAACGAGATTATTTACAGACAACAAGATGAGATCAAAATGGGATCTCCACTGGGCCCATTACTTGCAGACTGCTTCATGGCAAGCCTCGAGAACGGCCCACTCAAATCAACTATTGACAATTTCCAACTGTATGTTAGACATGTCGACAACATCTTCATTATCTGTGATGACGGCCACGATCTCAATCAGTTACTGCAAATATTCAACAAATGCCATCCAGCCACAAGGTTCACTCTTGAAATTAAAAACGAATCTAAAATCCCTTTTCTTGATGTTAAACTTACAAGGATAGCTGACGGAACTTTAAGAAGGTTCATCCATAGGAAGCCCAGTTGGAATGGCCAACTGACAAGCTTCTACAGCTGGGTACCAATCAGTCGGAAAAGAAACTTAATTAGATCTCTTGCCACTCGCGTCCGATGCATCTGCAGCTCAGATACCATGGAAGAAGAACTAAACTTCCTCAAAGAAACCTTCATACAAAACGGTTACCCATCAAGATTCGTTGAGAAAAACATCAAACAAAAATCCAAAAGCAAGAAACAGCATCTGTGCCAAAATAGATACTTTATATGAACCTCGACTTCAAAGGAGACCTACTCAGTGACGTCCTTAGAAGGAGAATCTTCACCTCTGTAAGAAGAACCTTCTTTGCGACAACATTGAGAGTAGTCTTCTCTAGTCGCCCGCTGATCTGCAGAAGCCCAAAAGACAAGATCCCGCAACTGCCCACTTCTATGTGTGTATATCAGTTCACCTGTTGCTGTGGAGCCAGGTACATCGGTCGTTCAACAAGTATCCTGTCGAAAAGGGTCAAAGAACACTATCCATCCAGCGTGGCTACAGAAAGGAAGTAATGGCTGCATGAGGAGTGCAATAATCGAACACCTCGTCAACACTGGTCATTCCATCTCAACAAACGCCTCCTGCTTCAAAGTAATCTACAAAGTGAAGAACAACCTGCCAAAGACAGTACGATTCTGTCTTCTTTGCATCGCAGAAGCCCTAGCCACTAAGCTAGAGGAAGCAGAACTATGCATACGAAAGAAAATTATTCAACCACTTGTACTCCTATGGAAACAAATGTGTTGATTTGACTTAACTTTTCTTTGTTTGTTTGTTTGATTTGACATGACTTTTGTTTGTATGCTTATTTTCTACTTAAAACCCTTGTGTAATTCCGTATATTTTGTTTCCATGTTCACCCTGAGTACAACTCTTTCATCAAACTACTTATGTTATTACGTAACTCTTCTTTAACAATCGTTTGTGACAACTCATCACCTTTTTAATACCCTCTTACGTCAACACTTAATTCACCTGAACTTAATAATTGTAATTTCGTTTTATTACGTAACTCTGTCTTCAAAAACAATGCATACCCATAAAATTTCATCAAAAAATGTTTGAATTCAAATCGAAATACCAACAAGAAACTATCCTCAGAGACCACGAGAAAACTTATCTCGATAAAGAAAGGAAGACGACATTTGCAGTATAAAATGACATCATTCTATTTCACAGGTTCTCATCAGCTGCACATTACCTGAAATTACAATGGTTATATAAATGATAAAAACGTACTCTAATGTTTGAGTGGTAGTAGAGAAGAGATACTATAAAATTGACGCATCCAAAAAAGAATGAAAGCATTACAATTTTTAGTTTAAGTTTTCATCATCAATTTATACGCTTTCAAAGTAGAAAAGAGGGAGGAGGGATAAGACAGAAAACAGAAAAATTAATCAGCAGAAGAGTGTTAGCTTGTAGGTCCACACAACAACTCCAAAGACAAAGGCGGTTACAGTTTATGAGATTAAGATTTGTTCAGTGTGTTGAGATCACTGATTACAATAATTAGTCATTTAATTCAGTATAAATTGATGATGAAAACTTAAACTAAAAATTGTAATACTTTCATACCGCTGTTTCGTCCTAGTTTGGGACTCTCCATCAGCACGCACCCACCGGGGTTCGAACCCAGGGACCTTCCGGTTACAAGGCGAGCTCGTAGACCATAAAGCCACTTGAATATCGATGAGGTGCTCACTAGCAACTTGCTCTATTAAGGTAGGTAGTTAGCTTGGGTTCTAGTGAGAAATCGTGACCAGTAGGGTGCAGCAGGTCCCGTGTGAGGACAAATACTCGCTGAAGACATTGGCTAGTGGATTGCATAAGTTAGAATTCATGTGCTGGCCATTGAATAGGGTCCCAGTGACCTAATGGTCTACGATCTAGCTCGCCTTCTAACCAGAAGGTCCTGGGTTCGAACCCCTGCGTTGGGTGCGTACTGATGAAGAGTCCCAAACTAGGCTGATGAAACAGCTAACTGTCCAGTACTCCAGGACTGGTTTCCCAATGGTTCTCTAACCAATGTCAGCTCATAACGAAGTCCTGTAACCGATGAAATCCGTACAAACCAACACTTGAAAAATTATAATCAGTTTTTTCGGTGAATAAGCCTATTTTCTGAAGGGAATAAATGAGCTAATTTCATGAGACTTAATAAAATGAAAGTGTCAATGACAAAAGAATATTTAGATGCTAAAAAAGGCAGTGATTTGATCCACTTGAACACAGATTTCATCAGAAGTAATCACTATTTAGAATGTCATTAAAAATATACGGTGTGCTAGGTCGCTCAGTGGCCACACAACGAGGACAACATATCAATACTGTGTCAGAGCTCAACTGACCCTTGATTCCAAAAGTCCATTTGTAAGCGAATAAATACCCCATGTGGTCATGAATTCAGTAAGAGAACACCAATGCAGTACTTATTAACGACTACTTATGAAATACAGTGCTCCATATACTACTGATTGGTTGATACTACTCATGTCAACAAAATCACTGTGCAGAATAATCTGGATCCATTGTATTTCATTGTTTCTCATCAGCTACGTACAACCTGAATTTTTTGAATAAAATAAAAACAAAGAACGAAAATGGTTACACACAAAGTTTCATTAACAAATATGGTAGGAATGAACTCAAGAAGCTTGATACAGCTACAGTCAGTAAGAAGCCTATTTTCATCACACTCGATTACAAGGGCGACGACATTATGAGAATGGTGAATAAAAGATTAAGCGCAGCCCTGTCTAGGACGTATTCTGCAGCGTCATTAATCTCTATTTCCTGAACAGCCTCCTCACTGGTGCAGTCAGAGATTGACAAGTACCCCTCACATGTTACCTCCAATTGTGTATATCAATTCACAAGTATCTGCGGGAGCAGTTACATTGGAAGAACAGAGAGGAGGGCCTACGTCAGATTCTGCGAACATGTACCAAGGAGTCTCCTGTTATTATTTTTTTATTTTTGACTACAGCTTGATTCCACACAGTACTTTTGGTAAAAGTATGGAATTTTCAGCTTGGATATCGGTAGCCCAAATTTCGCAGGCCGACCATTGATATCGGGTGTGCGTCGGCAGGGGATCGAACCCCGGACCATGTGCATGGTCGGCGAGAGTCCTAACCACTGTGCCACCGACCGAATTGTTTAAGCTCTTCAATCGCCAAACACCTGATTGACACAGGACACCAAGTAGATGTGCTGGAGTCATTCAAAATAATTAACATACAAAGTACCTCAAGTCTTCTCAGGTTTACTGAAGCGATGGCAATAAAACGATTGAAGCCTGACTTATGTGTCCAAAATGAATCCGTTGTTGGACTTTAATTACTGGTGACTCACTTATTAGTAACTCTTTGTTTTCTAATTTTCTTAATTTTGTTAACTTATCTTTTCACTTAACCCCACCTTCATGTTTCGCTTGACTGTCTTAAAAGATAATTTTACTTGATCTTCTGAGTCCTGCTCACTGAGTTACATCATCACCGTTTCATCTGACCTCATGTGCACCGAAATTTTAAAATTTTGATCTCTTATCTAATTACGTAACTATTACTAAATTTCTTTTGTTACCACCCCAACAACACAACTGTTAGTTAATTTTTTTCAAGAAAAGACTGTTCTCCAATAGATAAATATGCATATATATGTTGTACCACTTTAAACACCCTGTAAATCGCAATGCCTTATTTTACTATGACGCTCTGACAATATGCTTGCTAATGGACAAAAGTTTGTTGAAATAGTACACTTTTTCGATCGAGAAAGGAAGACGAAATTTGCAGTCTAAAATGATATCATTCTATTTCACAGGTTCTCATCAGTTGCAGACTGCCTGAAATTACAATGGTTATATAGGTGATAAGAACATACTGTAATGTTTGAGTGGTGGTAGAGAAGAGATACTATAAAAGTGATGCATCCAAAAATGAAAGCATTATAATTTTTACTTTAAGTTTTCATCATCAATTCATACACTTTCAAAACTGAAAAGAGGGGCGAGGGGTAAGAAAGAAAATAGAACAAATTAATCAGCAGAAGAGTGTTAGCTTGTAGGTCCACACAACAACTCCAAAGACAAAGGCGGTTACAGTTTATGAGATTAAGATTTGTTCAGTGTGTTGAGATCACTGATTACAATAATTAGTCATTTAATTCAGTATAAATTGATGATGAAAACTTAAACTAAAAATTGTAATACTTTCATACCGCTGTTTCGTCCTAGTTTGGGACTCTCCATCAGCACGCACCCACCGGGGTTCGAACCCAGGGACCTTCCGGTTACAAGGCGAGCTCGTAGACCATAAAGCCACTTGAATATCGATGAGGTGCTCACTAGCAACTTGCTCTATTAAGGTAGGTAGTTAGCTTGGGTTCTAGTGAGAAATCGTGACCAGTAGGGTGCAGCAGGTCCCGTGTGAGGACAAATACTCGCTGAAGACATTGGCTAGTGGATTGCATAAGTTAGAATTCATGTGCTGGCCATTGAATAGGGTCCCAGTGACCTAATGGTCTACGATCTAGCTCGCCTTCTAACCAGAAGGTCCTGGGTTCGAACCCCTGCGTTGGGTGCGTACTGATGAAGAGTCCCAAACTAGGCTGATGAAACAGCTAACTGTCCAGTACTCCAGGACTGGTTTCCCAATGGTTCTCTAACCAATGTCAGCTCATAACGAAGTCCTGTAACCGATGAAATCCGTACAAACCAACACTTGAAAAATTATAATCAGTTTTTTCGGTGAATAAGCCTATTTTCTGAAGGGAATAAATGAGCTAATTTCATGAGACTTAATAAAATGAAAGTGTCAATGACAAAAGAATATTTAGATGCTAAAAAAGGCAGTGATTTGATCCACTTGAACACAGATTTCATCAGAAGTAATCACTATTTAGAATGTCATTAAAAATATACGGTGTGCTAGGTCGCTCAGTGGCCACACAACGAGGACAACATATCAATACTGTGTCAGAGCTCAACTGACCCTTGATTCCAAAAGTCCATTTGTAAGCGAATAAATACCCCATGTGGTCATGAATTCAGTAAGAGAACACCAATGCAGTACTTATTAACGACTACTTATGAAATACAGTGCTCCATATACTACTGATTGGTTGATACTACTCATGTCAACAAAATCACTGTGCAGAATAATCTGGATCCATTGTATTTCATTGTTTCTCATCAGCTACGTACAACCTGAATTTTTTGAATAAAATAAAAACAAAGAACGAAAATGGTTACACACAAAGTTTCATTAACAAATATGGTAGGAATGAACTCAAGAAGCTTGATACAGCTACAGTCAGTAAGAAGCCTATTTTCATCACACTCGATTACAAGGGCGACGACATTATGAGAATGGTGAATAAAAGATTAAGCGCAGCCCTGTCTAGGACGTATTCTGCAGCGTCATTAATCTCTATTTCCTGAACAGCCTCCTCACTGGTGCAGTCAGAGATTGACAAGTACCCCTCACATGTTACCTCCAATTGTGTATATCAATTCACAAGTATCTGCGGGAGCAGTTACATTGGAAGAACAGAGAGGAGGGCCTACGTCAGATTCTGCGAACATGTACCAAGGAGTCTCCTGTTATTATTTTTTTATTTTTGACTACAGCTTGATTCCACACAGTACTTTTGGTAAAAGTATGGAATTTTCAGCTTGGATATCGGTAGCCCAAATTTCGCAGGCCGACCATTGATATCGGGTGTGCGTCGGCAGGGGATCGAACCCCGGACCATGTGCATGGTCGGCGAGAGTCCTAACCACTGTGCCACCGACCGAATTGTTTAAGCTCTTCAATCGCCAAACACCTGATTGACACAGGACACCAAGTAGATGTGCTGGAGTCATTCAAAATAATTAACATACAAAGTACCTCAAGTCTTCTCAGGTTTACTGAAGCGATGGCAATAAAACGATTGAAGCCTGACTTATGTGTCCAAAATGAATCCGTTGTTGGACTTTAATTACTGGTGACTCACTTATTAGTAACTCTTTGTTTTCTAATTTTCTTAATTTTGTTAACTTATCTTTTCACTTAACCCCACCTTCATGTTTCGCTTGACTGTCTTAAAAGATAATTTTACTTGATCTTCTGAGTCCTGCTCACTGAGTTACATCATCACCGTTTCATCTGACCTCATGTGCACCGAAATTTTAAAATTTTGATCTCTTATCTAATTACGTAACTATTACTAAATTTCTTTTGTTACCACCCCAACAACACAACTGTTAGTTAATTTTTTTCAAGAAAAGACTGTTCTCCAATAGATAAATATGCATATATATGTTGTACCACTTTAAACACCCTGTAAATCGCAATGCCTTATTTTACTATGACGCTCTGACAATATGCTTGCTAATGGACAAAAGTTTGTTGAAATAGTACACTTTTTCGATCGAGAAAGGAAGACGAAATTTGCAGTCTAAAATGATATCATTCTATTTCACAGGTTCTCATCAGTTGCAGACTGCCTGAAATTACAATGGTTATATAGGTGATAAGAACATACTGTAATGTTTGAGTGGTGGTAGAGAAGAGATACTATAAAAGTGATGCATCCAAAAATGAAAGCATTATAATTTTTACTTTAAGTTTTCATCATCAATTCATACACTTTCAAAACTGAAAAGAGGGGCGAGGGGTAAGAAAGAAAATAGAACAAATTAACAAACAGTATTAGCTTGTAGGTTCACATAGAAACTCAAAAAACAAAGGCGGTTAAAGTTTATAAGACTGAGATTTGTTCAGTGAGTTGAGATCACTGAATTAGATGACTAATTATTGTAATCAAAATCAAAATTCAATTACCAAGGGAATGATCTCAACTCACTGAACAAATCTTGATCTCATAAACTGTAACCGCCTTTGTTTTTCGGAGTTGTTGTGTGAACCTACAAGCTAACACTGTTTCTGTTAATTAATTTTTCTGTTTTCTGTCTTACCCCTCCTCCCTCTTTTCTACTTCGAAAGCGTATAAATTGATGATGAAAACTTAAACTAAAAATTGTAATGCTTTCATTTTTGGATGCGTCAATTTTATCTCTTCTCTACTACCACTCAAACACTAAAGTATGTTATTATCACCTATATAACCATTGTAATGTCAGGTAGTGTGCAGCTGATGAGAACCTGTGAAATAGAATGATATCATTTTACACTGCAAATTTCGCCTTCCTTTCTTTATCGAAATTTATCAAGGGAACCAGTTGTATGAAGCATACTTTTTGTTTTTATTTTACTAAAAAATTCAGGTTCTACGCAGTTGATGAGAATCAACGAAATAAAATGGATCCAGATTATTCTGCACCAATGTTTCTTCTTTCTTTGTTCGAATTCCTGTGTTCAGTCGTCCCGTGCAGAGGTCATCAACAAAACACTCGGTTTGACTGAGTTCAGAAAACTGAGTCAGCTCAAACCACCTGAATTCTGGCTGCGATCTGGTTGGGAAACAATACTATTTGATGTCGAGGGTATTCACCTACTCATTTCAACCAATCAGTAGTATATAGAATGATGCAGTTATATTTGCTTACTTGAATACCATTGATGGCATCAAACAAATCTCCTATTGTGATTTAAATAATTTCGCATTCTGAAGGGTAATTGTGGTGAAATTTCACCCTGAACTATGTAGACTGCAAATCACCAGGTCGATTCGTTATGAAATATATTTAACGAAATCGAAATCCGTAAGCCCTGTCAAAAATCAGATACCTGTCAAAAAATACTAGATGAGAAGTATTGAAGGCATTTAGAAATCATATCTGAACGCAATTCAGTCAGTTGTCTTGATTTCTGATGTGTTCACGGCGTTAAACTGACTCTTAGATGCCCAATAACTCCCTTTCGATTTCCAGTAATTACTGGTAATTAGCAGTTGTTTATGTATAAACAGGCCATTTGACATTTTCTCTCTTTAATCATACAGTTTAGATTGATACTGGCTAGAGTTTTATGGCAGTTCTAAATTTCAAATTGTTCATTAGGGTTTTTATTCTCTCCTGGTTTTTGAAGCAATTTGCGTGAACTAGTGTTTGATAATTTCCATCTAGCTTAAGTAATTTTGGAAGAAAGCTGGACCAGAACTATGCATGCACCTGAATGTAATGAAACGTCAAGAGGGATATGGTAAAGGATTTTGAAAAAGTGATCAATTTAGGAGGGAGGATAGGCTAATCCCTAGGTATCTGTTCATAGAATAAGCTGTCACTATAGGATGCAATACCAGTTCAGGATAAATGGAAAAATATCTCCAGAAAAAAATGAGTGAGGAGAAATACTGCCTGAATTAAGTTGATGTGATTCTGAGCAATACATCGTGTAAAATAAGGTCATGCATTCATTGACGTTGTCTCACTTTGTGTCAAGTCAAATTCTACCACGGTTCCTAAAGTCCATTTTTTTACATGAATTCAATTGTATTTCCAATCGGAATAAGTTGCAGATACTTGGCTCCTAACCAGTGTGGTATTGAATCGAAAGAATCATTTTCCTAATATCTCAACAGTGTCGTAGGTAATTTAAGAAGAACGTCCTTTGCGGAAACATTGAGAGTAGTGTTCTCCAGTCGTCCACTGATATGCAGAAGCCCAAAGGAAAAGATCTGGCACCAGATTACTTCTATGTGTATATATCAGTTTACCTGTTGCTATGGAGACAGACACATCGGTCGTTCGAGGCGCATCCTGTCAAAAACGGTCAAAGAACACTACCCAGCGTGGTTGCAGAAAGGAAGTAGTGGCCAATCGAACATCTCGTTAACACTGGTCATTCCATCTCAACAAACGCCTCCTCCTTCAAAGTAATTTACAAAGTGAAGAACAACCTTCCAAAGACAATACGTTTCCGTCTTCTTTTCATTGCAAAAGCCCTAGTCGTTCAGTTAGGAGGACCAGAACTGTGCATACAAAAGAAAATTATTCAACCACTTCTACTATCATGGTAATAACTCTATTGATTTGACCCGGTTTTTGTTTGTTTGCCTATTTTTCTAACTTCTTGAAACTCTTGCATAATTTCGTATGTTATTTTGTTTCCATGCACACCCTGAGCACAACTGTTTCATCAAACTATTCATGTTATTACGTAACTGTTCTTTAACAATCGTTTGTGACAACTCATCACTTTTGTTTCTACCCTCTTATATTAACATCCAATTCATTTGAATTTACTAATTGTATTTTCGTTTGGCAAATTTAATATGCACACACTTACAAAACAACCATATATATTTGCGATTGTACAGCACTGCAAATGAATCCGCTGAAAAGAGCCTCCACACTGAACTACTTGTCTTCTGTTTAGAAATTCTATGATATTTTCAAAATGCTGAGTGCCAGACTGTCGTTATGAAATTAGAGACAGCATTATAGAGCTGTTTGACGTTAACTTTTAAGTATTGATAACTAATTAGCACAATTCAAATTAGATTATTACATGACGTCAGTTAGAAAAATCATACGAAATCAATAAGTACTGGATAGTTTTCTCACCCTAGTTTGGAGCTGTTCATCAGTAAGTGCTTGTGACTCTACTGGGGACCCAATGTAAGACCCTCAGATTACGAAACGTACATGTTGACCATTCAGTCAATGGGACGGAACCCAGAGTTCCTTGAATTCTGTTTTCCACCAATCAGCGACACATATGTATATATATATGGCGCCACAACAAGACAACATCATTGGCGGGCATTTGTCTTTACTCCTAACTTGATGAACCCCGCCGCTTTCAAATTCTCATCAGAACTTTGGACAAGTTTATACTGTAATCAGTCACTAGTGAGCAGGAAGTCAATTTTTGTGTATTAATCAGCAGGGATTTGGTTGGTTTCAAGTTCGGTCATAAACTGACATCAATTAGAGAACTTCATACCATTGGTTCCCTTGATAAATTTCGATAAAGAAAGGAAGACGAAATTTGCAGTGTAAAATGATATCATTCTATTTCACAGGTTCTCATCAGTTGCAGACTGCCTGAAATTACAATGGTTATATAGGTGATAATAACATACTTTAATGTTTGAGTGGTAGTGGAGAAGAGATACTATAAAAGTGATGCATCGAAAATGAAAGCATTACAATTTTTACTTTAAGTTTTCATCATCAATTTATACACTTTCAAAATCGAAAAGAGGGGCGAGGGGTAAGAAAGAAAATAGAACAAATTAACAAACAGTATTAGCTTGTAGGTTCACACAACAACTCCGAAAAACAAAGGCGGTTACAGTTTATAAGACTGAGATTTGTTCAGTGAGTTGAGATCACTGAATTAGATGACTAATTATTGTAATCAAAATCTAAATTCAGTTACCAAGGGAGTGAGAGGTTAATCACACTCTCTTTCTGTATGCATAAGTCTAGTTTAAATCGTTTGATTGCGATCGCTTCGGGAAATCGTAGTAAATTTGCTGTCCTTTGTCTATTTAATATTTTGATGGACTTAGAAATCTCTACGAGATGTCCGGTATCAACAATATGTCTGGTAATTGCACTCTGAGAATATTTGCTTCCTTTTAGGCACAGGTTTCTTGGAATATGTTCAGAAAACCGGATAGAAGTCCTTCTTTCTGTCCTTCCAATGTACTTGCTCCCGCAAGTGCACGTAAATTCATAAACGCAGTTGGAGGTGACATCAGCAGTGTCTTTATCCAGTTTTGAGTGAATTATAGAAGGAGTGGTGTTGTATACTGTTATGAGTTTTGCTGCTGGGAAGCTTCTTTTTATTGCACTTTTCGGTCTTCTGTCAATCTTTTGTGACACTGCATCTCCTTTGAATGGGAGACAAATAAACACTTTCTTCTTTTCTACAGTTGTGTGTTTCTTTCTTATCTTTTTCTCTGCTATACGTCTGTATAAATCCCTTAGGGTATCCATTTTCTCTTAGACATTTCTCGACAAAATCTAGTTCTTCTTCAGCCTTGTTTGGTGAGTATAGCTTCCTGGCTCTGTTGGAAAAAAGACAGCAATGGACAGGTGTTTCGTTCTACTTCGAGACTGTTCACCAATATGAGTTCATGATCTCAGCAGGCCTTCATTCGGTTCTGTGGATATGTGAACTTAGTTTATCTTAACGAACGACGAAGTGATAGAATAACAGTAATGAAAATTATAACTTTATTCTAAAAAATGCGTTGATAAATACTGCAGAGCTGTCATGATATTCTACTGTAAGGTGTAGAATCTTCGAGTATTTTATTAACCTGTAATCTAATATTTAAAGCAGCATTATTCTATCGAACCTCGAATTCAAAAGCGATAATGAAGCAGTATTTCTCCACAGACGGCTTTCGAAGTCTCTCAGTAAAACATGCTTCACAGCAAGCCTACGAATAACGTTCTCCGACAGAAAAAACTACCCACTCAACATGTGAAAGACAAGCTGTCACATTGGTTCACTTCAACATTCATATACGTGTTCACTTGTTCGTGTGGAGCCGAGTACATCGGCTGTACCATGCGTCCGCTTGTAAAACACACATTATCCAGCATGGTTAGCAGAGGGAGACCACAAAGGGGTACACAAAGCATCTGGTGAAATCTGGACACTCAGCTCCATTTGAAAAGTCCTTCAAAGCTATATATATAAGATCCAATCCAACCTACCGAAGGGAGTGAAATCAAGACATCTAGGAATAGATGAGGCACTGGCGTTCCAGAAGCTCAAGCTTATTGACATTAATAGATTCTAGTTCAAAGGCATCTATGTGTGGTAACATGCATCAGTATGACACTAAATATCAGATAAATTAAGAATCATGATACAGTTCATAAACGTATAGGTTCTACATAGGGCGAAGATAGCTACAGTGGCTAGACACGTTCATCTCGCCTGGAAAGCTCCAACTGTTTTAAGTGAATTGAAATTCCCTCTGATGTTTGAATTATTCAGCATCCAGAGGATTTAGGTAAATTATTTGGTTCCTGACAGATGATAGAAAAAAGTTTATCCAATGAAAACTTTATTGCCTGTTTGAACCATATGATTCAATATTGCTCTGTCATCACGTTAGGTGTATTGGAGCGAAAATCAATGAAAGATCCGACCGTTTTATATTAATTCTGCGCAATCTGATACAAACTGAAGGTCAGATGGGCTGGAGGATTTCATCATGAGCTGACATCAGTCAGAGAACCACTGGAAAACCAACTGGGAGTACTGGACAGCTATTTCCTCCGTCCTAGTTTGGGACTCTTCACAGTACGCATACACCACAGGGTTTTGAACCCTGGAGCTTCTGGTTACAAGGCGATATAGCTCGTAGACCATTGAGCCACTGGGATCCGATCCAATGGCCGGCCCATGAATTCTAACTTCTGCCAATTCACAAAATATCGCAACCATTTCGCAAAACTTTGCACTTAACAGCTTCCCAGTAATCCCAGGTTTTCCAGTGATTCTCTAACTGTTGTCAGCTCATGATGAAATCTTCCAACCAATCAAACAAAATCCCAACAATACTAATACTTGAAGATCAGATGGCCGGTAAGGAAGCGTTAGCAACCAGAAACTCTGACAGCTGATTAACCAAGAACCTTTCGACCACCAAATACTGAGAAAAAAACTGAGGTAGATTAAACAAACACATACTGTGGAGACCGTTGAGTGAAATCAGGCACAAGGCCGTCAAGCGAAACTGGTGTGAGAAATGACGAACTGGGAATTGGTCTGAAAGTGATGTGGAGAAGATCCATTGATGAGGAGGTGAGAAACTATGAGAAACCGTGGGGCCAGCCTAAATGAAATACTGAGAATTAATTGAAATGGAGGCGTACTATATGAATCCCTAAGTTCCACTTGAAACCAAAAGGACTCATAACAATCCTGACACATTCTGATTAGCAGTCATAACTCTTCGACCTGATCGGTTTCCAGTTACTTACATCAATCAATTAGTTGTGTATACATACCATCATACTGAACTTGTAGATAAGCTTTATTAATAATTAATTAATTTGATTAAATGTCCACTTAACTTATTCGTTTAACACTTTTCGCTTTTTGTTTGATCATTTATCAAAAGCAAAACGTTCTGTTATTGCCTATTAGACTTGAGTGTTGTTCACTGATCACTAAATCATATTTTCTACCTTCTTCTTCTGTATTGAATCCCTTAACTTTTACCCACCAAAATCATAAGCATATTTATACATACACATGAACAATTATGTCATCAGAAGTGTTACTTAAAAGAAGGCTATTTATTAATTAATTTTTCTTTATGGTTTATTAATATACATAGATTAATCAATAATTTAATAATTTATAACAATTTATCAACTATAAATTAATATTTTGAAGTATGAGGTTGTAGGGATTTGATTGATGATTTCAAGTTTGGTCACGAATTGACTTTATTGGAGGAGGACTGAAGACGAGGGAGTAATGGATACGTGTTTCGCCCTTCTTGGGGGTTCTTCGGCAGTAAGTAACCATGATTCCAAAACCAGAGATCGAACTCAAGACCTTAGGTTACCCTAGGTGACCTTGTTGATCATATAGGTACTAGGACAGAATTCAGTGGTGAGTATTTGTCGCGAAACAGCACGTAGTGGAACCTGTTGGTTACGACTTGATCAAATTTGAGGCAAATTAATACACATGTCATAGAGGAGATAGGCCTTATTTTTGTCTTACGGTTAAAAAACATCTATACTTTTTCTGCATCGTTTCGAAATATATTAGGTAGAATTCATTATAATGAAGTTTTTTGTATTTTCCAATGAATGAAAGACAAAACGATATTACTGTTTTTACTGACGTTTCGCTATTTAATGCTAATAGCTTTATCAGAGTATTATTAAACCGGAATTTACAAAATCTCAGCATATATATATCAAACATAACTGAAACTCTCGAGCAAAACAACTACCCATGGAACTTCATCAACAAAATCAACACAGACATCAAGTTTGGCCGAAAACGCATTCCGAAAACATGGACATCAACAGTCGTCATTCCATGTAGAGCAGAGACGTCAGACGATACGCATCAGAAGAGTACTCAATCAGCTCGACATTAGAGTTTTCTTTAAAACATGAGACACACTAAGAAACAACGTTGTCCATATAAAAGACCAAATCCCTAAAGATACTCTATCTAATTGTGTCCACAAAATAAAACGCTTGCAGCGTGATACGATATACATCGGACGAACATAGTGAGAGTGAAATCAAAATCAGAAGAAATGAACACCGTAGAGCATTTCTTCGACCACCGAGAAATCCGGTTGAACTAGAAAAACTTGAAAAATCATGAGCCACGCTATAGAATCAGGTCACAAAATTGATTTTGACAATGTTGAAATAATCCAGAAGGGTTTCAGAAATCACTAGGAAAGTCTCACATCATCAGAAGCATTTCATATCAAATGGAATCCAAATTGTCTGAATACGAATGATGGACTCAAACAGAATCTGACCTGGTTATAACACCTCCCTCCCCTCCCCCATGAAGTAATAAAATCAACACGAATGTGATAAGCAAGTTCACTTTGTTAACATGCACTACTTTTATAACTTTACACACTTATCAAATCCAACAATACACACTTGATTTCGTTATCTTTACCAATTGACCAACTTGACAACGGAAAAATGCCCCCAGACAGACGAACGATGATCAAGTTAGTAAACTTTATTTTGATATCATAACAGACGTACTATTACCTTTGTTATTTGGTTTAGTGATCTTCATTGCTAATTTGACGTTCAATATGTCCCTTTAACTTGACCTAAGTCTATTTTTTCTCACAACCTAACTCTTTGTTATATATGTGCTAAGATTTTGTAAATTCTGGTTTAATAATACTTTGATAAAGCTGTTAGCAGCAGCACTATATAGCGAAACGTCAGTAAAAACAATATCGTTTTGTTTTTCATTTATTGGGAAATACAAAAACCTTTATTATAATGAATATCATATACCCAATGTCCAAATTTTTTCAACCGTTAAAAGTGAACTTGGTTTAGACATATATTAGGTAGAATTATTTATCAAACTGATGACCCTTGTCAACAGACTGAGGGTAGTTGAGTCAGTGATGATTTAGTAATACTGTTGATTTGTGAGTTCCAAAAATGTTTGGCGATCTACCTGAATTTCTGTCCGAGACAATACGTCTTATTTTCCTTAGTTCTTGTTATTATAATCATTTAGTTATATCCCCTATCGTTGAGTATTTTTGTGAGACTGAAGAAAAATACCGAGGCGGATGATTTCATTCTTCACAGCTAACCTTACTGAGTTACATGATGTACTGGAGATGGTTGTTTCACCTGAAACTCCTGGATGAAGAGTAAATAGTATGCAATAAACCACGCTGGAAACTGTGCTCATTCTGTAAACTATCGCATGTAATAAACCTACTGTTATTATTATTATTCGTAAAATGGTTCTGGGAATCGAATAATTTTGACCCGCAAGAGCCTACCGAAAGGAAGTCAGAAGACAAACTGGTTAGTGCTGGTGAGAACAATTCGAATTTATTATGCAAAAGTGCATTATACATTCAAATATTACTTTCAAAAATTACGTCAGTGAAAAGCCAATTAAATTCGTTGCTTAAGGTAAAACTTCTAGGTTATCCAATCGGATTGTAATAAATATGTGACGTCTAGGCCGAATGGTTTATTTTGTTTATTTTGTTTTAATTATGTCTAAGCCTGTTTAAGTTGATTTTCACCGCTTCCTACCAAACATTATCCCATTTCTAAATGCATTTTTCTATTTGTAGTTATCATATAATGCATTTTAGAGAAGAAAGTAATGAGATATTTTTCTAGTGTAATTTATTATGTTCAGAATTTATGTTTATTCGTCTTGTGGATAAGGAAACTGTGAAGATAGTTAGTACAGATTGCCTCAGTGTTTGATTTCTCTAACTGTGAAAACTTTTCTACTTCATACTGTTTTCCATTATAGATAAGATTTTATTTTGATAAATCACACAGTTTTCGAGTATTGGTTTTGTAGGGATTTTGTTTGATTGTATGGAGGATTTCATCATGAGCTGACATCAGTTAGAGAACCACTGGAAAACCGACTGGGAGTATTGGACAACTGTTTCCTCCGTTTTAGTTTGGGACTCTTCAGCAGTACGCACCCACCACAGCGATTCGAACCCATGACCTTCTGGTTAAAAGGCGAGTTCGTAGACCATTGACCACTGGGACCCAATCCAATGGTCCTTGAATTTTAACTTCTGCCAATTTACGACATAGCGCAACCAATTCTCAATATATTCTCCGATGAGTTACTGCCTCATCTTCAACCTGCTGTACCCTACTGGTCACGGCTTCCAACTAGAACCCCAGGTTAACTGCCTGAATAGGGCCAGTCACTAGTGAGCATCAGATTAATTTTCGAGTATTGGTTTTGTAGGGATTTTGTTTGATTGCATGATGAAGGTTCCCAAACTAGGATGGAGGAAACAGTTGTCCAGTACTCCCAGTTAGTTTTCCAGTGGTTCTCTAACTGATGTCAGCTCATGATGAAATCCTCCATGAAATGACACAGTGTTATACAGTAATATTTACTGATGACCACGTTATGAGAACAGATTATTGCCACTCATAATCAAACCAAGTCGCTCGCACAACTTTTTACTTCATTGATATACACAAGTGAATTTGATTAGACATTCAAATATAAATCAATATAGGATAATGTTAATTCACAAATAATAATATGAGTGTTATTGATCAAATACAATCAGATGGGAAATAAGACGAGCGTTTTTACAGTCAAGACAAGTAACTTGTTAGAATGTGATAATGTGAATTGAATACATTTTAAGATTATTTATTATCCTCGTCTGATTTCACTGACTGGCGTTATTAATATCTTCCATATCTCTGGTATTTGCGTTGAATCATCTATGCTGCATGTGTTGCGTGTAGACTCGATGAACCAGGCAGAATTCAGTAATCAGTCTCTCTCTCTCTCTCCCCCAACCTATATTACTTCGTAGAATTTTGACTCTGTCACACCCACCCTATTGTGCGGTTGTGTATTATTGCATGCAGTTCAATTGCTGAGTTATTTTTTTCTAAATTACTTATCTTCTCGGGGTCAACCATTCTCACCTTAGCTGAACTATTATGTTTTTTCAATAATCTCACTAGTCCTGATCTACTATTTTGACTTATGTAGTTGACCTAACTAACTCACAGTCATTGGAAGGTATTCAGTACATTATATTTTATTGTTTAATTGGGTTCACCGGGTCTTTTGGCCTATCTGAGCGAGTTCGCAGGTTTGAATGCCACCCTGATTCCTGCTTTAGGGCCTCAGATGTCCCCTCCCTATGTGGTGAAACTACTGTAGATGCCTTATATTCTCTCTTATTTATATATTTATTGTCTATAATGGAGTTAAACTCTACCACAGTGCACAACTTTTATACTCATATCAATAATTCATATTGTTTTACCTGTTAAGTAAAGAATTCAATCGACAGTTATTTTCACATGTAGCGTAGTGTTTAATCCTCCTTCTTTTATAAGTATTGTGTGTTTTAAGCCTGCTGCCCTTCATAACTGTGTATGTGATATATTTAATATTTTTTAACTAAAACTAATACTAGGCGATAGAATATTCTTTAGAAATGTGGAAAGTTCGGGTAAAATTCCCGTTCTTGCTTAATTTACATGTATATAACAGGTCACGAAAAGAGGGAAGGTCAGTCATTGCACTGCCAACTCTGTCCTGTAAAACTAACACCTCTGCTACTGAAACTTCAGAATTCAAGCTTGAAATCCTGTGTTCCACTTTAAAATCAAAAGGAGTGAGAATATCGATGAATTTTAGAAGAATTTCAGCAAAACGGACAAAGGTGTTCCTTTTCGAGATTCATATGCTGTATGTGCTAGTGAAGTCATGTAAGTTCAACTCACGGTTATCATGTCTAGTCATTGAACTGTGATCGAGAGGTGAATGCCCATCAAATTCTATCGATTCGTGATGAATCTAAATCATCATTGGATGTCATCATTGACTAAATGCACTCATATACCCTGTTTGATGGCTTTATCGACTATATTTACACGTTAGAACGTTAGGATTATAGGAAGATGAGTAGTCCTTAAGTGACTCTACATCAGTACGCTGAAGAGCGCCAAACTAGGACGAAAAAGCTGTCAAGTACTCTTTGCAGGTTTTCCAATGGTTCTACAGCCAATGTCAGCTCATGATGAAATCCTTTCCTTTGGTTTGGGGCGGTGCTATATCGCAGATTTTCAGAAGTAACAATTCATCTCAGTTCACTAGTCAGTCAATAGCTACTTCCTTCAAGGTAAACCGGTTAAAGTTATAATGAGGATTTGTGAGAGATGGGCTCCTGCAAACATTTACATATGTCGTTGTATAGTGGTATTCAGATGTCACAAGTTGAAAATCATAGGTTTAATGGATTCTAACAAATAAATAGTTATCAGCTGGTTCATCTCTCAGCCTAATGGTCGTTGACCACCTGCGTCTAATAATCATAAAATATCAACTTCTGAAGTCTTCAAAATTGAAAGAAAACGACTGTTGACTTGACTTTAGACATTTCCTGATTTCATTTTGAGGCTTAGTATGCATTCATTCCTTAAAAACCCCTGATGATACAAGTAGATCCAGTGACGACGCCAAAATAGGACGAAATGAGTATCTTGCTGGATCCGACTGCTAGTCAGCATCCATTAGCGAAAATAACATCACACTCATCCTTAGACGCCTTGGAAACATCCGTAATAGGAACTGACATGTCAACAGACGCAGAACTTTCTCGGTCCAGTATAATCAGTCAACGGGAAATGCAAATTAATCCATAAAAGACATAATGACTGATACCGTTGTATAAGAGGTGGCTCTCATGGCCTAATGACCAAGTGGTTGATGCTTTGGCATTTGAAACGATGGCTGCAGAGTTTAGGTCTTAGTGGAAATACCATCAATTACTGATGATATTGGTATATTCAGCTGTCGAGTTCCAAATGGGACGAAATATTCGCTTTAGATTCCACTAGTAATCACCCTCAAGCAAAATGCCATTCGAACATTTTCTGAAAATAAGCGAATGTTTAGAACACTAATATTTACTGCAGTAAATTCAGAAGACAACATGGTTAGTGCTACGGTACTGTAAGAGGCAGTTAGATTGTCGCCCTACCATATATAAAGGATATATCAGAAATCACTGCAAGACGTGTCAAACCTTTAGGAATTGACGTCTCACACAAACCAACAAAATCACTTCACTCACTTCTATGTCAACCAAAAGACTCAACAGCGAAAGAAGATAAAACCAACATCATCTACAAAATAAATTGTAACAACTGCGAAAAACACTAGATTGGCCAAAGTGGACGTCCCCTCCGTCTTCGTATCTACGAACATAAGCTAGCCGTCAAAAGACATGACATCCACTCCCTACCTCATATAACTACATACAGACAACCATGGACATCAATTCGACTGGGACAACCAACGTTCAAATATTAGACAGAGGAAACAACAAAAACGCTAGAGAATTTTTAGAAGTCTGCCTGGTTTTCCAGTGAATTATCAATCAATAGACACATCGAGATAGACAAAATTTACCAATCGATAAGAAAGAAATCTCACACACAAAAGGTCAAAGTTCAAATCAAAAAAACAATCAGTTCCAATACAAGTAGCCTAGAGGGTGTGAAAACACAGAAAAACAACCAATCATATTCAAGGTCACCGGGAGGGATGATTAATAAACTCGTCGAGAAATCTAAAAGCTCACTCCAACAAATTGAAGTATTTGGTGAAGATGTCACCTAGTAGGGAGATGAGATTTACTATTACAATTAACAGTTCAGCTCAGAGAAGACTACCGGATCAGAATCATCCACCTGATCTTCGAATCGTCTTCATCAAATCTTTCGTGTTCTTTTGTTTTCTTTTTTTCGTTCTTTGTGTGTGTGATTTTTACTCCTTCTGTCTTCATCCGATTCACCCCATATTTTCAGTCATAAAAACAGTTATGTTAAGTTTCCATACTTTTCTCGCTCACATTTATAATTCGTTTAAAATAACTGTTTTACAATCATATCATAATCTTGTGCAATTTTGTTTCTAAGCCTGAAATGAAATCGCCAAAAATATATCTTTGCTGAACTTCGTGTTCTCTTCTTTCTAATATATAGAATAATTCATAGGATGGATAAAACTTGGGAAAAGGTGTGCGATTATAGGATTAGTAGACAAATCGAATAAAAGGAAAACGTTACGTAATATTGCGTGAAATTTGACAACATAGAATTTAACGTTGCAAAACAGAATAGATTTAGAAGGACAAAAAAGAGCAAGTGAAATAATACCGGTGACAGTTCAAAGTGAGAATAGTAATAGTAACAATTGACGTAATTCAGGAAGGGTATACCATTTGAGCAGACAAAATGAAAATTAGATAGAGCCAAAATATGACTGGGGATTAGCATACTTTATCACAGAGGGATTAAGACCATGAAAGTTGGATGGGTTGAGTGAACTTTTTCTGTACACAGAGATCTGGCTTTTCTGTTTTGATAGCCAAAGCTGCTTCAGCAATACACAGTCTCTTCGCTGAATCACTTTACGAGATATCAACAAAACACTGAGTAAAATTTTTATTCGCCATTATCACTCATTACTGGGCATTCCATTATGTTTTTCACACCGAATCTGATATGTGTACTGATTATTGGTCATTGTATTATCCTACTTATTTTCACTCCCTTATCATTTCCATCAAGGATAATATGGTTGACATTACGTTGGCTTACAGATTAGTTAGGAGGTGACAAAATAAATAGTATGCGTGTGACAGACCTTCTGGATTCATTGTAATCCAACAAAAATATTGTGAAATAATGATGATGATGGTGATTAGTCATAATAGAAGACTCATACACTGCGGGGGTGGAGAGAGGAAACTGACAAGTCATTTCATCGGGGGTGTAAAGCGTATTTCGTGAATGACTTGTACAAATTTAGTATACCTTGAAAAAGGAGATAGTTAATCTGTCATAAAATAATCACGACGCATGTGAATGAAGTAGAGTCATCTATTTATTGACAAATGCGACAATATCACTAATATGAAATCACAAAAGTATGTAAGTGAAAAATTCCATAGTGTTGGGCTTAGCAATAGAATGAAGGGTTCAAATTTAAACAAGACACTATGATTAAAACTGTTAGGATGAAGAGAGAAAGTAAATTAGTATAATAAGCCAAAGAAAAGAGATAAGAGGATGGCCTAATCGATCTTGTTGTAACAATTTCAGCTATGTGCATAGAAGACATAAGTGAAAGTTGTGTGTGTGTGTGATTATTAATAATAGTAGTATATTCACATTTTTGTACATGAAGGACGCCAGTTTACAGGCATCATCAATTCGATAAATTACACATACGATTCGAAAGTATAGTTAGTAATGATAATATAATAAGGTACATATTCATTCCTACAAATGTAGGACACACAAGTTATACAGGCATAAATAAATAAATAAATAAATTTATTCTCATAGTACAGTACATGAGGGACGACAGTTTACAGGCATCATCAAATTGTTACAGAAATAGAACCATATAATTCAATCACAATTTACAGGCAGTAGCGTTGGTGGCATAGCTGTTAGGACGCTAGCCGACCATGCACATGGTCCGGGGTTCGATCCACGGCCGACTCATTCTTTTACCTCGCTGGTGAAGAGGAAAGGTTGGGCATGAGGCTAGCAACCCCATCCTGTAAAATAAACACTGCTACAGAAACTTCAAGACACAATCCTGAAGCCCAATGTTTCACTGGGGAACGCGAAGGAAAAAAATAATAAAAATAAATAACAACAAGCAAGATATACCTTACATATTCGCTGGAGATAATACATACACTTGATAAATGTTAATCCCAGTAGTATAAAACAGCCTTTTCACTTATATACAATCATTTCTGTGCCTGCTAGATTGTCAGTGAGTGCAACACATCAGGAAATACAGAAATATTGTCTTCGCATTAACAAAAAAAACCAGGTCTTTGGTGGATGGATTATAAGTGCCTGGGAAAAAAAATAAAGTCAATTTTCATACATAACTTCGTTGTGTGCAGAATCCTTGAACTATAGTTCATTGATGTGTTATTTTGGAATCAGTGATATGTTTATCTCATTTGATCTGCAATGTCATTGTTAGGAGTAAATACATAAGCTTCAGACGCATTAATTAATGGATTTCTACTGCTTGTGGGTATTTTCTTAGCGTGAGGAAGGTTTATGAATTTCAGCTGTTCCGACAGGAGTTGAGAATATTAACTGCTCAGCAACATTATGGATATAAGTTCATTACATTATCTATGGAAATGTGGGTTGCAGTTGGTGAGGAATATATGGTGCCCAACGAGCGTACATCTGTCCATGTGATGTTGTGGTGAGTTATACCTTTTTCATGTTGTCGGTTTATGTCCATTTTATTCCACTTATTGTGTCGGGTAGTAGTTTTACAAACGAGATTTCTTGTCTGTTTGAGGATACGTATCTTAACCGTTAATGTTTTATCTAGAATTATAAATATAGGCAAAAACAACAGGTGTAGTATTTAAGCTTATACATCAAATGGACCTATAATTTTGGAGGTTCTCAGATAGGAACTAGAACAACTATCGTTTGCAAACTCTTGTAGTTTGTCATTAAGCACCTTTTTGAAGGAGGCCAATGTACTTGCTTGACGCATTTCCATTGGTAGTTTATTCCATATCTGTGCATACCTAATCAAGTAAAACTTTTGCCTGGTGGCTGTTTTACATTGTTCGATAGCTACTGTACCCTTAGTGTGTCTTAGTTTGTAGCCATTGTCACCTGAAAGTCGAGTGCCATTAGTAGAGGTAAAAACTAAGTGGTTTAGAAGCATATAGTAAATTGTTAAGTTTAGTCTCAGGCGTCTTAGCCATAGTGTTTCTAGTCCTAGGGTATCACATCTAGTGGAGTAGTTCGCAGCATTTTCGCTTCCGAGTAATTTCAACGTGAAGTACCTCTGCACTCCCTCGACTTTCAATTTGTCCTCTATTACTTTGGAATGTTACGTATAACCGCCTAAAGGCTGTGTCAGCGTTATTGCAGTATATTTTATGCATAATGTGTTGTAAAACTGAACTTTTTATGCATTTGCTGTCGCCCTTACTGAACCAAACTACTCCAAGAATCTGTTGAAAAACCTTTCTGATCGTACACCACATAAATGAAATCACACGAACACCTAAAATGGTGTATAAATTAGGAGGATCTTATATTGGTTGAACAGTTGATGGCTTCCTTATGACAGGAATAGGTAGCCAGTGTGGAAAAAAACTGTTTATCGCTCATGTTAGACATTAATGTGGAATCTCCGTTTGAGTATCCCCCTTGAATTGTGGACGCAAACCTGATACCTTTGCACCTTTGCCAGTTCATTTTTGTGACTGTTATAAGCTCTGTCAAATATTTTGAATAAAGAAAGAACAGACATATTTGTAGGATAATATGGGCTGGTTTTACTCCGTGGATTCTCTTCAACTACCTACATCCTAAATAAGCCAGTTAATATTTATTTCAAAATAACTGAACACACTTTTTACAATGATTTTAAGTTATAGATAGAAAGATAGATAAGCAAGATAATTTCAAAGATGAATTGAGTAGACAATTATTTCGTGTTAAAAGAGTAACTATTTAAATACTGTAGAGAAAGAAAGACCAGATTTGCAGTATAAAATGATATCAATAAATGATATCAATAATTCCAATCTGTACGGCTTACCAAAGATACATAAAGCCAACCTCCCACTTCGTCCAATTCTCGATATGTCAGGTTCGACGTACAATCCAAATAGTGAAATGGCTAGCTGAAATTTTAGAACCTGTAAGAAAACGAATGTGCCACTATTCGCTTCGTGACACTTTCCAATTAGTCGATCACATCAAGGATATCAATGTGAAGAACAAAAATATGCTCTCCCTCGACACTGAGTCACTATTTACCAACGTTCCACTGAAAGAAACTGTCTGACGCATTTGTCAATACATAGAAGAAAATCAGCTAAACATCGGATTACCGACGACTTGTCTAAGAGAACTACTGCTGAGATGTACGCTCAATGTACAATTCACATTCAATGAGGTTATTTACAGACAACAAGATGGGATCGCAATGGGATCTGCACTGGTGCCATTACTAGCAGACTACTTCATGGCAAGCCTCGAGAACGGCCCACTCAAATCAACTATTGACAATTTCCAACTGTATGTGAGATATGTGGACGACATCTTCATTATCTGTGATGACGGCCACGATCTCAATCAGTTACTGCAAATATTCAACAAATGCCATCCAGCCACAAGGTTCACTCTTGAAATTGAAAACGAATCTAAAATCGCTTTTCTTGATGTTGAACTTACAAGGAGAGCTGACGAAACTTTAAGAAGGTCCATCCATAGGAAACCCACATGGAACGGCCAACTGACAAGCTTCTACAGCTGGGTACCAATCAGTCGGAAAAGAAACTAAATTAGATCTCTTGCCAATCAAGTCCGACGCAACCGCAGCTCAGATACCATGGAAGAAGAACTAAACTTCCTCAAAGAAACCTTCATACAAAACGGTTACCGATCAAGATTCGTGAACAAAAACATCAAACAAAAAAGAATCCAAAAGCAAGAAACAGCATCTGTGCCAAAAAAGATACTTCAAGGGAGACCTACTCAGTGACGTCCTTAGAAGGAGAATCTCCACCTCTGTAAGAAGAACTTTCTTTGCGACAACATTGAGAGTAGTCTTCTCTAGTCGCCCGTTGATCTGCAGAAGCCCAAAAGACAAGATCCCGCACCTGACCACTTTTATGTGTTTATATCAGTTCACCTGTTGCTGTGGAGCCAGGTGCATTGGTCGTTCAACGCGCATCTTGTCAAAAAGGGTCAAAAACACTATCCAGTGTGGCTACAGGAAGGAAGTAATGGCTGCATGAGGAGTGCAATAATCGAACACCTCGTCAACACTGGTCATTCCGTCTCAACAAAGCCTCTTTCAAAGTAATCTACAAAGTGAAGAACAACCCTCCAAAAACAGTACGCTTCCGTCTTCTTTGCATCGCAGAAGCCCTAGCCATTAAGCTAGAGGAACCAGAACTGTGCATACGAAAGAAAATTATTCAACCACTTCTACTTCCATGGTAACAAATGTGTTGATTCGACTTAACTTTTCTTTGTTTGTTTGTTTGATTTGACTTGACTTTTGTTTGTATGCTTATTTTTCTACTTAAAACCCTTGTGTAATTCCATATATTTCGTTTCAATGTACACCCTGAGCACAACTCTTTCATTAAACTATTCATGTTATTACGCAACTCTTCTTTAACAAACGTTTGGGACAACTCACCACTTTTGTTAAAACCCTCTTATATCAACACTTAATTCACCTGAACTTACTAATTGTAATTTCGTTTTATTACGTAACTCTTCCTTAACAGTCGTTTTTGACAACTCATCACTTTTGTTACTACTCTCTTATATCAACATCCAACTCACCTGAACTTACTAATTGTATTTTTGTTTGACAAATTTAATGTACACACACATACAAAACAACTATATATATTTGCGATTGTACAGCTATGAAAATGAATTCGCCGTCGAAAAGAGACTCTTCGCTGAACTACTTGTCTTCTGTCTATTAATGATATCATTCTATTTCGCAGGTTCTCATCAGCTGCAAACTACCTAAAATTACAATGGTTTTAAATAATAACATTTCATACTTCAATGTTTGAAAGGTTAAAAAGAAAACATAAGATGAACGCATTCGGAATATAACCATTGCAATTTTTAGTTAAAGTTACCATCAATTTATATGCTATCAAACTATGAAAAAAGAAAAACGGGGGATGAGAGAAGACAGAAAACAGAAAAATCTAATAAACAGTGTTAGCTTATACATCAACATGGCAACTCAAGAAGGTTAAAGTTCATCAAATTGAAAACTGGCTTAGTGAGCTGAGCTCATTAGTGTGTATGACTAACGAGTGTAATGAAAGTGATATGGTTACCAAGGGAGTGAGAGATTGACTACACTCTCTTTCTGTATGCATAAGTTTGGTCTGAGACGTTTGATTGCAATCGCTTCAGCAAATCGTAGTAGATTCGCTGTCCTTTGTATGTTTAATATTTTGAAGGATTTTGAAATCTCAACAAAATGACCCGTATCCACAAGGTGTCTGGTAATTGCACTATGTAAATATTTGCTTCCTTTTAAGCATAAGTTTCTTAGAATATGCTCTGAAAATCGGATAGAAGCCCTTCTTTCTGTTCTTCCAATGTACTTGCTGCCGCAGGTGCATGTAAATTTATAATTGGAGTTGGAGGTAATATCAGCAGGGTACTTATCCAGTTTTGACTGGCTTTATAGAGCATGTAGTGCAGCATAGTGTCACCAGCTTCGTTGCATGGAAGCATCTCTTTATTGCTCCTTTCATCCTGTTGTCAATCTTTTGTGATACCACTTCTACTTTGTATGGGAGGCAAATGAACACTTTCTTCTTTTCAACTGTTGGATACTTCACTTTCTCGTCTCTTTCTTTGCTGTACTTTAGGATAAATCTTTTGGATACCTGTTTTCCTTAAGGCATTTGTCGACAAAGCTTAATAAGAAAGGAATAGAGACGAAGTACAAGAACAGCAGAGTCAATTTATACAAATTATGGGGGAGAGTTCAGGAGGATTGGAGTAAAAAATTATAAAATAGTTAAAACAATTTAATTTAGTTGGTTTGGAAACTTAATAGTGAGTTCAACTCATTTAGTGAAAATCAAAATCAAGATTAAGTGGAATGTTATGCAACAGAACAGTACACAAAAGCACACGGACAAAACAAGTGTGGTTACCAGCGGAGTGAGAGATTAGTAACATTCTCGTTGTGTATGCGTGTGTTGGGTCGAAGTCTTTTGATGGCGGTGGCTTCTGCGACCCGAAGTAACCATGCTTTTCTTTGTGTATTGATTATTCTGAAAGCCTGACTAATTTCCACTGTATGTCTCATGTTATTTAGGTATCTGGCGATTGCACTTCAGAACACTATACTGCCTTTCATATGGAGACCTTTAGGGATACGTTTAGAAAATTTAGTAGATGGCCTCCTATCAGTCCTTCCTTTGTGCTTGATGCCACAAGTGCAAGTGAACTGATAAATGCAGCTGGAGTTGACAAGCAGAGCAGGATACTTATCTACTTTTGACTGGGTTAACGAGCATCCAGTGTTGTAAAGTGGAATCAGTCTAGAGGAGGTAAATATTCTTTTCAATGCACCTTTAAATGAGTTTTCCGTTCTTACGGATACTTCTTCGCCTTTGTACGCCAGATAGATAAAAACTGGTTTCTTTTTAATTATTTCGAGTTTAAGTCTCGGTGGTTTTTCCTTCCCATATTTTGATATGAACTTCCGAGAGTAACCATTTTCGTCTAGGTTCTTTTTGATCACTTCGATTTCATCGTCGATCTTACCTACTGAACACAACGTTCTAGCTCTGCTGAAAAGCGTTTTCACCAGGCTCCGTTTGTAGCCAAATAGGTAAAATGTTTGATAATTCGAGTATTGGCCAGTCTAAGTTGCTTTCCCGAAGTTTTGAATCATCTCATCAATTCTTCTTTTGATGTTCAGATCTAGGAAGTGGAAATGATTGTCGCGTTCATGATCCATTGTAAATGCTATGTGAGGATTAGTCGCATTGAGGTTTCCGAACATCGTAGATGTGTGATCCGTATTGCTGCAAACCAAAAACATGTCGTCAGCATACCTGAAGTAATAGATCGTTCTCTCTATTTCCGGTTTCGTTTGTGTCTGCTCAAAATGGACCATGAATATTTCTGTAAGAACATGATCCAGAGGTTAGCCCATAGCCACCTCGTCATTATGTGAGATGTTATTAACATCTGCGAATATCCGTTATACCAGTATACATTACACTGATGAATCCCCAGAGCCTCCACCGTACACAAAGTTCTGTTTGAATAAGCCAACTAGCTTCGTATCTGTAAATGCCTCAGATATTAAATACTCCTTTTCTTCAAGAATGATAAGGCAAGGCGCCGGTGACACAGTCGACGATAAACTGAAGGTACACAAACACGTCCTCATTGAAAATGGATATTCTACCGGACTCATCGAAGAGAGCATAGATGAAAAACAGAAGTCTGAAAGAACCCAAACACTGATGAAGAAACTGCTGTTCTGCAGTCGGCAAAAGATTAATGAATGTGTGAAGGATGAACTGCTACTTCGTGGTGCTTTAGTATTTGTGTTATAAATTCGCTCGCTGATGTGAACACCATCCGTCATGGTTATCAAGAGGACAAAGTAAGACTATTACCTGTCCAATTCTGAAGCATCTGGTGAGCTCAGGCTACGTAACTCCACCAAAGTCATCCTTTAGAATTATCCACAAAGTAACCACGAATGGTACAAGCGTTGTTATATTTCGGCCGTTGTGCATAGTGGAAGTGCTAGAGATTTGTCAGTATAACCCCAAACTCTGTTTACAGAAAATGTTTACCTAATTACTTATCCCACCGTGATGTTAATCTCCTCACTAATCGTTCACTTTCAGTTTCAGTAATTAATTCTCTGAAGATCAAATGGCCAGAAAGAATAAGTAACAAGAAACTCTGACAACAAACAAACTACGAGCTGATCGCTCAACAAATATGTAGGAAAAAGTGGAGATGGATCGAGCAGCCATTGAGGAGACCATCACATGACATCTCACGCTAGACCCTTGAGTGGAACCTAAATGGAAAGCAACGAGTGAGTCATCCGAGGATGACATGGAGGAGATCGTGGGAGGAAGAGATGAGGGAGTTCGAGCAATCGTGGACCCAGATAAAGACAATGGCGGAAAATAGAACAACGTGGAGGCGTGTTGTTGAAGCCTTATGTTTCAATCGGAATCCAACGGAATAATAATAATAACTAATTCACTATTGTCACTCTTACATACTCCTTTTGTACATTTTCTCACCATCGTCATAACTGTCAAGTGGACATTTAACTACCTTACTTCTTAATAAACAACAATCTTTACCTTGTCGAACTTCCAACCCTTTCTTCTATTGTGTCATTCATTACTATGTAATTTTAAACATTTCCTGTCTTAGAGACCACTTCTGAGTAATTGTATCAGTTATGTGATACATCCGTCTGTATTACTGAATAACAGACTACTTACTATAAGTTTTTTTTCCAATATATATGATATTCTAGCCTCTGAGGACGATTTCTACGATAAAGAAAATTTCCTTTTCTGAATTTTCCTTCATTTTTTTCATAGCTCATTGGGTATTTTCGGTCTTTGGATATAGAACACTTCATATCGAGAAAAAGAATTTCGATTTATAGCGAAACGATTTTTCGCGTCATAAATGAAAGTGTGGAAAATGTAGCTGGCTGGTCATCTGTTAAACACAGAACAATTTCTGTTTGTCTGGCATTATAGGCTAATTAAAATTAGGAAAAGAAAAGTAAAGTAAATAATACAGTGAGGAGTTTCTTTCCTGCTATTCTGATTTGCAATTAACAGTGTTCACTAACCACACACACACACTATATATGTATATATGTAAATATGTCCACGCTGAAAATTCCATACCTGTACCACAAATACTGTTTGGAATAAAGCTATCATTATTATTAGTAAAAAAATCGAAAAAGCAAGAGATGCTTTCACTACTCTGAAAACATTCTGGAGATCTTCAGTACACTGCATAAAGAATAAGATCTGAAGTTATAACAGGAATCTAATTGCTGGATAATGACCAGCAGTGGAATCCAGGATGCGCATTTCGTCCTATTTGGCACTCGTCAGTGGATGTACCTGCATTCCTCAGTGAGTGATGATGTTCCCACCGAGGCTCAAACCCAGTGCCCATAGTTTCCAACGCCGAAGCGTCATCCATCAGACCACTGGGCCATCAGAGCCACCTCCTGTGCAATGGGTCATATTATTTTAATTAAAATTTTAGATTTTTCCCATCGATTGGTTGGACCAAAGTGCCCGGTCTCAGGTTGACATATCGGCTTCTTGTGCAGATGCTTCGACAATGCCTGGGCGTGTAATGAGAAGTTAATTGGTGGATAACGCTTTGGCGTTGGAAACTATCAGCACTGGGTTCAAGCGTCAGTGGGAACATCATCATACACTGTGGAATGCAGGCACGTCCAGCTGGCGAGTGCCAAATAGGACGAAATGCGCATCCTGGATTCCACTGCCAGTCACCATCCATCAGTTAACTTCTAATTACATGCTCAGGCATTGTCGAAGCATCTGCACAAGAAGCCGGTATGTCAACCTGAGATCGAGACCTTCGGTCCAATCAATCGACAGGAAAATCTAAAATTCAATTAAATTATAACAAGAATGTCACGTGAGTGATTCTTTATGGTGTAAAGACTTGGTGTGTGTGTTTCACATTATTGGTTTCGTAGAGATTTTTTAATTAGTTGGAGGATTTCATCATGAGCTGACATAAGTTAGAGAACCATTGGAAAACTTAGGAGTACTGGACAGCTGTTACGTCTTAGTTCGGGACTACTCATCACTATGCACTCACCCTACCAGGTTTCGAATCCAGGACCATTAGATTGCCTTGTAACCAGGAGGTCGTGGGTTTGAACCCCGTGGTGGGTTCGTGTTGATGTAGAGTCCTTAACTGGGACGAAATATCTATCCGGTACTCCCTGCAGGTTTTCCAATAGTTCTCTAACTAATGTCAGCTCGTAATGGAAACACATCAAGTAAATACTAAGTCATAATATGTATTCATCTGTCTTCACATCTCTTAAATGAAGGATGTCAAGGGGTACTTATATACAAGTATGTTATGCTGATGATACATTCGTAATAATTAGAAGTAATGACGTGGAATACACCCACAAATTAATCAGTAACACTTATGAAGACATCAAATTCACAAGAGAAAAAGAACCAGACAACAAAATTCCCTTCTTAGTTATCTTATCTGAGACAACAGAAACGGGAAGTTCAGAAACACCAGTATATAGAAAATCATCACATACAGACCGAATATCCAACTATAACAGTGACTATAATTCAATGCCTTACAAAATCAGCTGTGTACGCACATTATTTAAAAGAGTTTGCACTCACTGTAGCACTCTAGCGCTGAAAATAATAGTTGAGAAATATCCAGGGTCTTCAAAAAGAATGAAAACCTATAAAATTTCATCCAAATAAGGCTCAAATTCAAATCGAATTACCAACAAGAAACCATCCTCAGAGACCACGAGAAAATTTATCTCGATAAAGAAAGGAAGACGAAAATTGCAGTGTAAAATGATATCATCATTCTATTTCACAGGTTCTCATCAGCTGCACACTACCTGAAATTACAATGTTTATATAGATGATAATAAAATACTTTAATGTTTAAGTGTTAGTAGAGAAGAAACACTATAAAATTGACGCATCCAAAAATGAAAGCATTACAATTTTTACTTTAAGTTATCATCATCAATTTATACGCTTTCAAAGTAGAAAAGAGGGAGGAGGGTTAAGACAGAAAACAGAAAAATTAATTAACAGAACAGTGTTAGCTTGTAGGTTCACATAGTAACTCCGAAATCAAAGGCGGTTACAGTTTATGAGATTAAGATTTGTTCAGTGAGTTGAGATCACTGATTACAATAATTGGTCATTTAATTCAGTGATCTCAACTCACTGAACAAATCTCAGTCTCATAAACTGTAACCGCCTTTGTGTTTTGGAGTTGTTGTGTGAACCTACAAGCTAACACTGTTTCTGTTAATTAATTTTTCTGTTTTCTGTCTTGCCCCTCCTCCCTCTTTTCTACTTTGAAAGCGTATAAATTCATGGTGAAAACCTAAAGTAAAAATTGTAATGCTTTCATTTTTGAATGCATCACTTTTATAGTATCTCTTCTCTACTACCATTCAAACACTAAAGTATGTTATTATCATCTTTATAACCATTGTAATTTCAGGTAGTGTGCAGCTGATGAGAACCTGTGGAATAGAATGATGATATCATTTTACACTGCAAATTTCGTCTTCCTTTCTTTATCGAAATTTATCAAGGGAACCAATGGTATGAAGAAAAATTATCCTACCATATTTAAAGAACATCTCTGAAATAAGTTCTAGAATATTAAGACAATTTGATATAGACATGGCACACAAGTTGACACAATCACTTCATTCAGTATTGTGCAGACTGAAGGATAAAACAGCATAAGAAAATAAGATCGAAATCATCTAAAATAAATAAGTTGCAGAAACTGCGATAAGCACTACACTGGTCAAATTGGGTGTCCACTTCGAATCAGAATCCAGGAACATAAATTAGCGGTGAGAAGACACAACATATATCCTTTCGTGTTGAATCATGTAGACAGTTACGGACACAGATTTAAATGGGAGGTGTTTGTCCGATGCATATCGCACCACACTGCAAGCATTTTATTTTATAGACACAATTAGATAGAGAATCTTTAGGGATTTGGTCTTTTATATGGACAAGGTTGCCTTGAAGTGTGTCTGATGTTTTGAAGAAAACTCTAATGTCGAGCTGATTGAGTACTCTTCTGATATCGTCTGACGTCTCTGCTCTACATGGAATGACGAGTGTTGATGTCCGTGTTTTCGGAATACGTTTTCGGCCATACTTGATGTCTGTGTTGATTTTGTTGATGAAGTTCCATGGGTAGTTGTTTTGCACGAGAGTTTCATTAATGTTTGATATATATATGCTGAGTTTTTGTAAATTCCGGTTTAATAATACTTTGATAAAGCTAATAGCAGCATTAAATAGCGAAACGTCAGTAAAAACAATATCGTTTTGTTTTTCATTCATTGGGATATAAAAAAGCCTTTGTTATAATGAATATCATATACTCAATGCCCAAATTTTTTCAAACCATTAAAAGTGAACTTGGTTTAGACATATATTAGGTAGAATTATTTATCAAACTGATGACCCTTGCCAACAGACTAAGTGTAGTTGAGTCAGTGACGATTTAGTAATACTGTTGATTTGTGAGTTCGAAAAATGTTTAGTGATCTACCTGAATTTCTGTCTGAGACAATGCGTCTTATTTTCGTTAGTTCTTGTTATTATTATAATTTATTTATATCCCCTATCGTTGAGTATTTTTGTGAGATTGAAGAAAAATACCGCAGCAAATGATTTCATTCTTCACAGATTACCTTCATGAGTTACATGATGTACTGGGGATGGTTGTTTTACCTGAAACTCCTGGATGAAGAGTAAATATTATGCAATAAACTACGTCGGAAACTGTGCTAATTCTGTAAACTTATTGCTTATAATAAAGCTACTGTTATTATTATTATTCATAAAATAGTTCTGGGAATCGAATACTTTTGACCCACAAGAGCCTACCAAAAGGAAGTCAGAAAGAACACAAACTGGTTAGTGCTAGTGAGAACAATTCGAATTTATTATGCAAAAGTGCATTATTCATTCAAATATTACTTTCAAAAATTACGCCAGTGAACAGCCAATTAAATTGGTTGCTTAAGGTCAAACTTCTAGGTTATCCAATCGGATTGTAATAAATATGTGACGTCTAGGCCGAATGGTTTAATTTGTTCATTGTGTTTTAATTCTGTCTAAGCCTGTTAAAGCTGGTTTTCACCGCTTCCTACCAAACATTATCCCATTTCCAAATGCATTTTTCTATTTGTAGTCATCATTTAATGCATTTTAGAGAAGAAAGTAATGAGAGATTTTTCTAATGTAATTCATTATGTTCAGAATTTATGTTTATTCGTCTTGTGGATCAGGGAAACTGTGAAGACAGTTAATGCAGATTTCTTCCGTGTTTGATTTCTCTAACTGTGAAAACTTTTATACTTCATATTCTTTTCCACTATTTTGAAAAATCACACAGTTTTCGAGTATTTGTTTTGTAGGGATTTTGTTTGATTGCATGATGAAGAGTCCCAAACTAGGATGGAGGAAACAGTTGTCCAGTACTCCCAGTTGGTTTTCCAGTGGTTCTCTAACTGATGTCAGCTCATGATGAAATCCTCCATGAAATGACACAGTGTTATACAGTAATATTTACTGATGACCACGTTATGAGAACAGATTATTGCCACTCATAATCAAACCAAGTCGCTCGCACAACTTTTTACTTCATTGATATACACAAGTGAATTTGATTAGACATTCAAATATAAATCAATATAGGATAATGTTAATTCACAAATAATAATATGAGTGTTATTGATCAAATACAATCAGATGGGAAATAAGACGAGCGTTTTTACAGTCAAGACAAGTAACTTGTTAGAATGTGATAATGTGAATTGAATACATTTTAAGATTATTTATTATCCTCGTCTGATTTCACTGACTGGCGTTATTAATATCTTCCATATCTCTGGTATTTGCGTTGAATCATCTATGCTGCATGTGTTGCGTGTAGACTCGATGAACCAGGCAGAATTCAGTAATCAGTCTCTCTCTCTCTTCATCAGTAGGCTGAAGAGTCTCAAACTAGGACAAATCAGCTGTCAAGTACTCCAAGGTTTTCCAATGGTTCTCCAGCCAATGTCAGCTCATGATGAAATCCTTTCCTTTTGTTTGAGGTAGTGCTATATCGCAGATTTTCAGAAGTAACAATTCATCTCAGTTCACTAGTCAGTCAATAGCTACTTCCTTCAAGGTAAACCGGCTAGTGTTGTAATGCGGATTTGTGAGAGATGGGCTCCTGCAAACATTTACAGATGTCGTTGTATAGTGGTATTCAGCTGTCACAAGTTGAAAATCGTAAGTTAGGACTGTCGCCGACCATGCACATGGTCCGGGGTTCGATCTACTGCCAACGCACACCCGATATCTTTGGTCGGCCTGCAAAATTTGGGCTACCGATATCCATGCTGAAAATTCCATACTTGTACTGAAAATACGGTGTGGCATCAAGCTGTAATCAAAATAAAATAAAAAAATAAAATGTGCACACTTTCTCATTTCTGAGGAAATAATATGTATAATGATTGCATTCATTGTTTACTGGTAGAATGCTTAGCAACCAAGCATATGGTCCCAGTAGGATTCCCGGATGACACACTCGTAAACTTTTTTATCTGCTAATAAGGCCAGTAAACACGGAAGGTACATGTCAACAGACGCAGAACTTTTTCGGTCCAGTATAATCAGTCAACGGGAAATGCAAATGAACCCATAAAAGAAATAATGCCTGATACCGTTGTATAAGAGGTGGCTCTCATCGCCTAATGACCTAGTGGTTGATGCTTTGGCATTTGAAACGATGGCTGCAGAGTTTAGCTGTTAGTGGAAATACCATCAATTACTGACAATATATATATATTCAGCTGTCGAGTTCCAAATGGGACGAAATACTCGCTTTAGATTCCACTACTAATCACCCTCAAGCAAAATACCATTTGAACATTTTCTGAAAATAAGCAAATGTTTAGAAGACTAATATTTACTGCAGTAAATTCAGAAGACAACATGGTTAATGCTAAGATACTGTAAGAGGCAGTTAGATTGTCGCCCTACCATATATAAAGGATATATCAGAAATCACTGCAAGACTTGTCAAACCTTTAGGAATTGACGTCGGTTACAAACCAACAAAATCACTTCACTCACTTCTATGTCAACCAAAAGACTCAACAGCGGAAGAAGATAAAACCAACATCATCTACAAAATAAATTATAACAACTGCGAAAAACACTACATTGGCCAAAGCGGACGTCCCCTTCGTCTTCGTATCTGCGTCGGTGGCACAGTGGTTAGGACTCTCGCCGACCACGCACATGGTCCGAGGTTCGAGCCCCTGCCGGCGCACACTCGATATCTATGGTCGGCCTGCAAAATTTGGGCTACCGATATCCATGCTGAAAATGCCATACTTGTACTGAAAATACGGTGTGGCATCAAGCTGTAACCAAAATAAAAATAAATAAAATAAAACATAAGCTAGCCATCAAAAGACATGACATCCACTCCCTCATACCACTACATATAGACAACAATGGACATCAATTCGACTGGGACAACCAACGTTCAAATATTAGACAGAGGAAACAACAAAAATGCTAGAGAATTTTTAGAAGCTTGACATTCCAGTGAATCATCAATAAATAGACGCATCAAGATAGACAAAATTTACCAACCAATAAGAAAGAAACCTCACACACAAAGGTCGAAGTTTAAATGAAAGAAAAAATCAATTCTAATACAAGTAGCCAATAGGGTGTGAAAACACACAAAACAACCAATCACATTCAAGGTCACCGAGAGAGATGATCAATAAACTCGTGGAGAAATCTAAAAGCTCATTCCAACAACTTGAAGTATTCGGTGAAGATGTCACCTAGTAGAGAGATGAGATTTGCTATTAAAATTAACAGTTCAGCTCAGACAAGACAAGCAGATCAGAATCATCCACCTGATCTTCGAATCGTCTTCATCAGACATTTCGTGTTCTTCTGCTTTCTTTTTTTCGTTCTTTGTGTGTGTGATTTTTACTCCTTCTGTCTTCATCCAATTCACCCCATATTTTCAGTTATAAAAACAGTTATGTTAAGTTTGTTTCCATCCTTTTCTCGCTCACATTTATAATTCGTTTAAAATAACTATTTTACAATCATATCATAATCTTGTGCAATTTTGTTTCTAAGCCTGAAATGAAATCGCCAAAAATATATATTTGCTGAACTTCGTGTTCTCTTCTTTCTAATACATAGAATAATTCATAGGATGGATAGAACTTGGGAAAAGGTGTGCGATTATAGGATTAGTAGAAAAATCGAATAAAAGAAAAACGTTACGTAATATTGCGTGAAATTTGACAACATAGAATTTAACGTTGCAAAAGAGAATAGATTTAGAATGACAAGTGGAACAAGTGAAATAATACCTGGGACAGTTCAAAGTGAGAATAGTAATAGTAAGAATTGACGTAATAAAGGAAGAGTGTACAAATTGAATAGACAAAATGAAAATTAGATAGAGCCAAAATATGACTGGGGATTAGCATACCTTAGCATAGAGGGATTAAGACCATGAAAATTGGATGAGTTGAGTGGACTTTTTCTGTACACAGAGATCTGGCTTTCCTGATTTGGTAGCCAAAGCTTCACACCATCTCTTATATGTGTACTGATTATTGGTCATTGTACTATCCTACTTATCTTCACTACCTTATCAATTTCCATCAAGTATCATATAGTTGACATTACGTTGGCTTACAGATTAGTGTTATGAGGTGACAAAATAAATAGTATGCGTGTGACAGACCTTCTGGATTCATTGTAATCAAACAAAAATATTGTGAAATGAGAGAAACTGATGATGATGATGGTGATTAGTCATAATAGACTCATGCACTGCGGGGTTGGGAGAGGAAACTGACAAGTCATTTCATCAGGGTTGTTAAACGTATTTCGTGAATGACTTCTACATATTTAGTATACTTTGAAAAAGGCGATAGTTAATCTGTCATAAAATAATTACGATGCATGTGAATGAAGTAGAGTCATCTATTTATTGACAAATACGACAATATCACTAATATGAAATCACAAAAGTATATAAGTGAAAAATTTCATAGTGTTAGGCGAAACAATAGAATGAAGGGTTCAAATGAAAACAAGACACTATGATATAAACTGTTCCTGATCTTTTCTGGCCATCTCGAGTATTGAGCGAAGACGACTGTTAATAAAGGTCTGTAGTTTGTTTGAGATGCTCTTTATGACGCGCAGTGCAAGTCTCTGATCCGTACAGTAAGTAGCACTGACTGACTTCACACGGGAGTTGAAAATCCGGATCTTATTTTTGATGCTGAGTGTTGTTGACCTCCACACAGACTTGAGAGTAGTGAAAGCTTGTCTTGCTTTGATTTCCTCATCAGTTCCATCCGCCTGTAGTTGAAACGATGCTTCCAAGGCAGGTAGATAAAGGAGAATGTTTCTGTCAGGTTTCTCCCATTTATGCTGATTGTTGTCAGTTGTTGTTGTTGCTGTTGGTGGAGTTGCCCAGGAATCTTCATCACCTCTGTTTTATCTATGTTCACCTGAAGTCCTATCTTTGTTGCTTCTTCTGCTAATTTGTTGCTTTTCGCTTGCATATCTTCCAGTTTGCGAGAAATCAGACATATGTACGTTATCAGCGAAGTCCGGATCCTCCAAGTTTATTGTGTGGGTCCATTTTATGCTTGTTTCCTCATTGCCCGCTGTTTGTCGCATTATCCAGTCTACTGCATTCAAGAAAATCATTGGCGATAGTAGGCGGCCAGCTTGTCTTACTCCTGTCCTCACTTCGAAGGACTCCGTGAGTTTCCCGTTGTGGATTACTTGGCATGCAGCATTGTCGTACAGCTGTTGGATGAGATGTATAATTGTCGGTGGCACCCCGTAGTGGTGAAGTAGTGTATGCATTAGGAGGACCTTATATTGGTTGAACAGTTGATGGCTGCCTAATGACAGGAATAGGTAGCCAGTGTGGAAAAAACTGTTTATCGCTCATGTTAGACATTAACGTGGAATCTCCATTCGAGTATCTCCCTTGAATTGTGGACGCAAACCTGATACCTTTCCACCTTTTCCAGTTCATTTTTGTGACTATTATAAGCTCTGTCAAATATTTTGAATAAAGAAAGAACAGACATATTTGTAGGATAATATGGGCTGGTTTTACTCCGTGGATTCTCTTCAACTACCTACATCCTAAATAAGCCAGTTAATATATATATTACAAAATTTCTGAACATACTTTTTACAATGATTTCAAGTAATAGATAGAAAGATAGATAAGCAACATAATTTCAAAGATGAATTGAGTAGACAATTATTTAGTGTTAGGAGAGTAACCATTTAAATACTGTAGAGAAAGAAAGACGAGATTTGCAGTATAAAATGATATCAATAATTTCAAGACTGTACGGCTTACCAAAGATACATAAAGCCAACCTCCCACTTCGTCCAATTCTCGATATGTCAGGTTCCCCATACCATCCAATAGCGAAATGGCTAGCTGAAATTTTAGAACCTGTACGAAAACGAATGTGCCACTATTCGCTTCGTGACACTTTCCAATTAGTCGATCACATCAAGGATATCAATGTGAAGAACAAAAGCATGCTCTCCCTCGACATTCAGTCACTATTTACCAACGTTCCACTGACAGAAACTGTCTGTCACATTTGTCAGTATATAGAAGAAAATCAGCTAAACATCGGATTACCGACGAATTGTCTAAGAGAACTACTGCTGAGATGTACACTCAATGTACAATTGACATTCAACGTAGTTATTTACAGACAACAAGATGGGATCGCAATGGGATCTCCACTGGGCCCATTACTTGCAGACGGCTTCATGGAAAGCCGCAAGAACGGCCCACTCAAATCAATTATTGACAATTTCCAACTGTATGTTAGATATGTAGACGACATCCTCGTTATTTGTGATGACGGTCACGATCTCAATCAACTACTGCAAATATTCAACAAATGCCATCCAGCCACAAGGTTCACTCTTGAAATTGAAAATGAATCTAAAATCACTTTTCTTGATGTTGAGCTTACAAGGAGTGCTGACGGAACTTAAAGAAGGTTCATCCATAGGAAACTCGCATGGAACGGCCAACTGACAAGATTCCACAGCTGGGTACGAATCAGTCGGAAAAGAAACTGAATTAGATCTCTTGCCACTCGCGTCTGACGCATCTGCAGCTCAGATACCATTGAAGAAGAACTAAACTCCCTCAAAGAAACCTTCATACAAAACGGTTACCCATCAAGATTCGTGAACAAAAACAACAAACAAAAATCCAAAAGCAAGAAACAGCATCTGTGCAAGAAAAGATACTTTATATGAACCTCGACTCTAAGGAGACGTACACAGTGAAGTCCTTAGAAGGAGAATCTCCACCTCTGTAAGAAGAACTTTCTTTGCGGAAACATTGAGAGTAGTCTTCTCCAGTCACCCGCTGATCTGCAGAAGCCCAAAAGACAAGATCCCGCACCTGACCACTTCTATGTGTGTATATCAGTTCACCTATTGCTGTGGAGCCAGGTACATCGGTTGTTCGACGCGTATCCTGTCGAAAAGGGTCAAACAACACTATCCAGTGTGGCTACAGGAAGGAAGTAATGGCTGCATAAGGAGTGCAATAATCGAACACCTCGTCAACACTGGTTATTCCATCTCAACAAACGCCTCTTGCTTCAAAGTATTCTACAAAGTGAAGGACAACCTGTCAAAGAAAGTACGATTCCGTCTTCTTTGCATCGCAGAAGCCCTAGCCATTAAGCTAGAGGAACCAGAACTGTGCATAGAAAAGCAAATTATTCAACCACTTCTACTCTCATGGTAACAACTGTGTTGATTTGACTTAACTTTTCTTTGTTTGATCTGACTTGACTTTTGTTTGTATGCTTATTTTTCTACTTAAAACCCCTGTGTAATTCCGTATATTTTGTTTCCATGTAAACCCTGAATACAGCTCTTTCATCAAACTATTCATGTTATTACGTAACTCTTCTTTAACAATCGTTTGTGACAACTCATCACTTTTTTTACTACTCTCTTATATCAACATCCAACTCACCTGAACTTACTAATTGCATTTTCGTTGGACAAATTTAATGTACAGACACACACATACAAAACAACCATATAAATTTGCAATTGTACAGCTATGAAAATGAATTCGCCGTCGAAAAGAGACTCTTCGCTGAACTACTTGTCTTCTGTCTATTATTGATATCATTTTTTTCGCAGGTTCTCATCAGCTGCAAACTACCTGAAATTACAATGGTTATAAATAATAACATTTCATACTTCAATGTTTGAAAGGTAATAAAGAAAACTTTATAAGATGAACGCATCCAGAATATAAGTATTACAATTTTTAGTTTAAGTCACCATCAATTTATATGCTATCAAACTATGGAAAATAAGGGGACGATGAGAGAAGACAGAAAACAGAAAAATCTAATAAACAGTGTTAGCTTATACATCAACATGGCAAACTCAAGAAAATTAAAGTTCATCAAATTGAAAACTTGCTTAGTGAGCTGAGCTCATTAGTGTGCGTGACTAATCAGTGTAAAGAAAGTGATACGGTTACCAAGGGAGTGAGAGATTGACTAAACTCTCTGTCTGTGTGCATAAGTTTGTTCTGAGACGTTTGATTGCAATCGCTTCAGCAAATAGTAGTAGATTCGCTGTCCCTTGTATGTTTGATATTTTGAAGGATTTGGAAATCTCAACAAAATGACCCGTATCCACAAGGTGTCTGGTAATTGCACTTTGTAAATATTTGTTTCCTTTTAAGCATAAGTTTCTCGGAATATGCTCTGAAAACCAGATAGAAGCCCTTGTTTCTGTTCTTCCAATGTACTTGCTGCCGCAGGTGCACTTAAATTTATAAATGCAGTTGGAGGTAATATCAGCAGGGTACTTATCCAGTTTTGACTGGCTTTATAGAGCATGTAGTGCAGCATAGTGTCACCAGCTTCGTTGCATGGAAGCATCTCTTTATTGCTCCTTTCATCCTGTTGTCAATCTTTTGTGATACCACTTCTACTTTGTATGGGAGGCAAATGAACAACTTCTTCTTTTCAACAGTTGGATAATTCGCTCTCTCATCTTTTTCTTTGCTGTACTTTGGGATAAATCCATTTGGATACCCGTTTTCCCTAAGGCATTTTCAACAAAGCTTAATTCTTCTACTACCTCGTTAGGCGAACATAACTTCCTGGCTCTATCGTACAGTGTCCTTCCTAATCCCCGCTTACAGTTTATAGGGCAGAAACTGTTGTAGTGAAAGTATTGTCCAGTCCAGGTTTCTTTTCTGTAGATTGACTTTTCAACCATTCCATCGTTTCTTCTTTTTACATTTAGGTCCAGGAAATTGAACTCATCTTTGTGTTCATATTCTATGGTGAATTTAATGTTTGGGTGGATCTCATTAAGGCGGTTGAATAATACGGATTCCTGACTCATGTCGTTATGAACAACAAACGTATCATCAACATATCGACGATAGTATGTTGTTTCACTGATAGCGTCACTAAGTCACGTCTGTTCAAGATGTTCGCTAGAACAGGGCTATGGGTTATCTGGTCTTTCTTTCTATATAGAAATTAATCAAGGGAACCAAATGTATGAAATTTATATAGTAATTAGACACGTGGGATAGAATTCAGATTTCGCTTGGAAATAAGAGAGGAATAGAGACGAAGTACAAGAACAGCAGAGTCAATTTATACAAATTATGGGTAGATTTCAGGAGGATGGGAGTAAAAAATTATAAAATAGATAAAACAATTTAATTCGGTTGATTTGGAAACCTAATAGTGAGTTCAACTCATTTAGTGAAAATCAAAATTAAAAAAAGAACGTTGTTGTTCAGAAGGTAAGATCGGAGATGAAATCGAAGTGATGAAAAAGAACCTCGTCGAAAATGGTTACTCTAAAAAAGGACTAGACACACCACACTAGTTACTAGTGTCCAATCAGAGTATCCACGCAGTCCTACTGGAGGTCGATTGACAGCCCGAATAGCTCAGTGGTAACGTCTCTGACTGCAGCACCCGGTGATGCGGGTTCGAATCTCAAAAGGGACATGAGTTCCTTCAAGGTTGCAGATACGCCTTGCTGATGAGTGCCAACTAGCAGGAAGCCTAGAACCAAGGCTTCCTGCTGATTGCCTCCAACCACTTAATATCATCAAACTTTCTTCTTCTGAGTTATTTGTTAATGGGCTGCTAACTGGTTCCCCGGCTGTCATATTTCCTTGTTGCTTATCCCTTCCAATGCGACGTCTGGTCTTCATTGCTGATCAAACGGATCACTTCAGGAGTCTCTGAAGACTGTTAGAAATGTTTTCCTTACATGAAAGCCGACGTCATAGGCGAGTAGCTATTCTAGTTTTCTCATAATTCTTTGTGTATGAATGACTTAGAGTCTCACTACACGGTGCATTAGATGGCTACCTTACTGGTAGCATTCACTGGTGATTAGACACAGTTTACAGCCAACAAACATCATAGTGATATTCTTGGTGTATTCCTTGGGTTTATCGATGCCACACCTTTTATAGCAAGCTTCACGGATGCTCCATTAAAGTGAACTGTCTATAATTTCCAACTGTAAGCAAAGTGTATGGACGCTATTTTAAACAGTTGTCAAACTAGTAGGTTGGCGGTAGTCAGATTGTCAGAACATGAGAATTTAGCTAAGGTTACGACGGTTGATCCCGAGAAGATAAGTAATTTAGAAAAAATGGTCAGCAACTGCACTGCATGCACCAACACACAACCACACAATAGGGTGGGAGAGGGTGAAAATTCTGTGAGTTAATATGAGTATGTGGAGAGAGATTGATTACTGAATCCTTCCTGGTTCACCGAGTCTACAACCAACACAACACATGCAACAGAAATGACTCAATGCAAATACCAGAAATATAGAAGATATGATTACTACCAGTCAGTCAAATCAAACTAGGATGATGAATAATCTTAAAATTCTATTTCACTTCATGTATATTATAACATTCTAACAAGTTAATTATTTCGACTGTAAAAACACTCGTCTTATTTCCCATCTGACTATATTTGATTGATAACACGCATATTATTATTTCTTAATGTACTTTATCTTATATTGATTTTATTCAAATGTCTAATCAATTCCACTCATGTATATAAATGAAGCAAGAAAGTTGTGTGAGTGACTTGATTATGAGTGGCGAAAATTTGTAATCGAAACGTGGTCATCAGTAAATATTACTGTATAACACTGTGTTGTTTATCAAAATAAAACCTTATCCATAATGGAGTTATACTCTACCACAGTGCCAAAGTTTTATACTTATATTAACAGGTATTTCACTATATGTGTAAAACTTAAGCTATTTCCCTTTTCAAATTGAAAACGAATCTAAAATTCCTTTTTCTAGTGCTAAATTTAGAAGAGTTAACGGAATATTCAGAAGGTTTATACATGGGATATGCATATGGGACAGTCAGTCGGCAAGGTTCTAGAGCTGGATACCTGTTGGATCAAAACGAAATATAATTCAGTCCCTTGTCACTCTCATCCAACACAACTGTAACCCTGACGCTCTAGGAAACCCTCTTAAATAGATGATCCTCCAGGCTGGATACCCACTGAGTAACATCAACAATGGAGTCGAACCAAAAGTTCAGAGAAACGAAACATCATTTGTACCAAAAAATGGAATTTAAATTAACTTTAATTTCAAGGGTGACCTAACCTGTCATGTCATTAACAGAAGAATATTAATACCATCAAGAAGATCATTCTTTGTAGCGACGCTAAGAGTAAGGTTCTTTAGTCATTCGCTGATCTGCAGAAGCCTGAAGGACAAGATCCCCTATTTAACCTCCTGTATGTGTAAACCCTCCGAAACCAAGAGAATAATAAATAATAATATTGAGTGTGTACCAGTACATCTGTTCTTTTGGAATGAAATATTTTGATCGTCCAACACTTATCCTATCTAAGAAGGTTCAAGAACCCTATGTGGTATGAGTTCAGAAAATTAACAGTGCTTCTATAAGGAGTGTAATAACTGCACACTTAGACAACATTGTTAATTCTGTCTCAACAAACTCCCCCTTCGAAGTGATCTATAGGGTGAAGAGCAGCCTGCCCAAAACTCTTCCGTTTCTACTGCGTTGTTATAGCTATAGCCAATAAGTTAGGGAACCCTAAGTTCCGCATACAGGAGAGAATTATTCAGCTACTTCTACTGTGGCGTGTGCTACCCACAGGATTTATGGATAGTATGTGGAGCCAGATTGATAAAACAGGTTAGAAATGGAAATCAACACTTGAACTCAACAGCTGCAGAGGTAGAAGTCTTTAAGTTTTAGATCGGAATCTAGTTTGCGATGTCAGTATAAAACAACCTCAGTGAACAACTTTCCGTCTTACCTTGAGCCAGTCGCTAACCAACCAGAACATTCTATTATCCACTGACCCGGCCAACTTTTAATGTGTTCAAAAATGCATAAATAAGGTACATTCTTCTTTAATAGGAAAGTTCATTAACAATTCTCTTTTCTTCCACCGTTACATTTGGTTTCACTGCTGACAAGTCTGCTTCATCGCTTCCGACAGTTAGTGAAGAGTCCTAGAGGCGGAAAATGTAGCTAGCTAGTCACCTGTTAAACACAGAACAATATCTGTTTTTCTGGCATTATAGGCTAATTAAAATTAGGAAAGGTAAAGTAAGTAATACAGTGAGGAGTTTCTTTTCTGCTATTTTGATTTGTAATTAACAGTTTTCACTAACCACACATACACTGTATACATATATCGATGTAAATATCAAAATCGAAAAAGCAGGAAATGCTTACATTACTCTGAATACATTCTGGAGATCTGCAGTACACTGCATAAAGAAAACGATCTAAAGTTATTATAGGAATTTAATTGGTGGATAATGAATAGCAGTGGAATCCATGATGTGCATTTCATCCTATTTAGGACTTGTCGTCATCTGGATGTACCTGCATTCTTCAGTAAGTGATGATGCTCTCACCGAGGCTCGAACCCAGTGCTCATAGTTTCCAACGCCGAAGCGTTATCCACTAGACCACTTGGGCTACGAGAGCCACCTCTTGTGCAACGGGTCATATTCATTTAATTCAAATTTTAGATTTTTCCCGTCGATTGATTTGACTGAATTGCCCTGTCTTAGGTTGACATGTCGGCTTCTTGTGCAGACGCTTCAATTAAATCATAACATGAATGTCACGTGAGTGATTCTATATGGTGTAAAGACTTGGTGTGTGTGTGTCACAGTACTAATTTTGTAGGGATTTTATTTGATTGGTTGGAGGATTTCACCATGAGCTGACATAAGCTAGAGAACCATTGGAAAACTTAGGAGTACTGGACAACCGTTTCGTCCTAGTTTGGGACTCTTCATCACTATGCACTCCCCCAGGACCATTAGATCGGGTCCCAGTGGATTAATGGTCTACCATCTCGCCTTGTAACAAGTAGGCCCGGGGTTCGAACTGTGGTGGTGGGTGCGTACTGATGTAGGGTCCCTAACTGGGACGAAACATCTGTTCAGTATTCCCTGCTGGTCTTCCAATAGTTCTGTAACTAATTTTAGCTAGTGATGAAAACACATCAAGTAAATACTAAGCCATGATATGTATCCATCGGTCTTCATATCTTTTAAATCAAGGATGTCGAGGGGTACGTATATACATTCGTTATAATCAAAAGTAATGACTTGGAAAACACCCACAAATTAATCATTAACACTTATGAAGACATCGAATTCACAAGAGAAGAAGAACCAGACAACAAAATTCCTTTCTTAGATATCTTATCTGAGACAACAGAAACGGGAAGTTCAGAAACACCAGTATATAGAAAATCATCACATACAGACCGAATACCCAACTATAACAGTGACTATAACTCAATACCTTACAAAATCAGCTGTGTGTGCACATTATTTAAAAGAGTTTGCACTCACTATAGCACTCTAGAGCTGAAAATAATAGTTGAGAAATATCTACGGTCTTCAAAAAGAATGAATACCTATAAAATTTCATCCAAATTAAGTTTATATTCAAATCGAAATACCAACAAGAAACCATCCTCAGACACCACGAGAAAACTTATCTCGATAAAGAAAGGAAGACGAAATCGGCAGTGTTAAATGACATCATTCTATTTCACAGGTTCTCATCAGCTGCACACTACCTGGAATTAAAATGGTTATAAAGATGATAATAAAATACTTTAGTGTTTGAGTGGTAGTAGAGAAGAAATGCTATGCAATTGACACATCGAAAATGTAAGCATTACAATTTTTAGTTTAAGTTTTCATCATCAATTTATACACTTTCAAAGTAGAAAAGAGGGAGGAGAATAAGACAGAAAATAGAAAAAATTAACAAACAGTATTAGCTTGTGGGTTCACATAGAAACTCAAAAAAAACAAAGGCGGTTAAAGTTTATAAGACTGAGATTTGTTCAGTGAGTTGAGATCACTGAATTAAATGACTAATTATTGTAATCAGTGATCTCAACTCACTGAACAAATCTTAATCTCATAAACTGTAACCGCCTTTGTGTTTTGGAGTTGTTGTGTGAACCTACAAGCTAACACTCTTCTGCTAATTAATTTTTCTGTTTTCTGTCTTACCCCTCCTCCCTCTTTTCTACTTTGAAAGCCTATAAATTGATGATGAAAACTTAAACTAAGAATTGTAATGCTTACATTTTCGATGTGTCAATTGCATATCATTTCTTCTCTACTACCACTCAAACACTAAAGTATTTTATTATCATCTTTATAACCATTTTAATTCCAGGTAGTGTGCAGCTGATGAGAACCTGTTAAATAGAATGATGTCGTTTTATACTGCAAATTTCGTCTTCCTTTCTTTATCGAAATTTATCAAGGGAACCAATGGTATGAAGAAAAATTATCCTACCATATTTTAAGAACATCTCTGAAATAAGTTCTAGAATATTAAGACAATTTGATATAGACATGGCACACAAGTTGACACAATCACTTCATTCAGTATTGTGCAGACTGAAGGATAAAACAGCATAAGAAAATAAGATCAAAATCATCTTAAATAAATAAGTTGCAGGAACTGCGATAAGCACTACATTGATCAAAGTGGGTGTCCACTTCGAATCAGAATCCAGGGACATAAATTAGCGGTGAGAAGACACAACATATATCCTTTCGTGTTGATTCATGTAGACAATTACGGACACAGATTTAAATGGGAGAGTGTGGAAATTTAGAAAAATAGTAGAAACACCAGAAATGCCAGGGAATATTTAGAATGCTGCGGTTTGACATGCCTATGACTTGTAACACTTGCCTGTCTACCATTTGAACTGTCACTGAACACGGTCTAACACTCTGACACAGATTCTTATCTGTTAGAGAGACTGTCATCTCTGTGTCTGTTGGACATACGACTTTTCCATTACCGCTCAACGTAGAATATATGGCCTCCTCTCAATTGGTCCAACTATTTCTAATCTTATTGGGGGATGATAACACACCGTGTTCTTCCTAAAATGTTTCTTTTCCGTCTTTCAATGTAGTATTTTTCCCAGTGTCCCGGTTCGCCACATTCGTAGTGCCGCAAATCTTCTATTTCCTGTTCCGAATATTTCGGTTTCGGTGACGCTCTTGGGGCTACCAGTGTGCTAATTATGTTTCTTTTTACCATCTTGAGGTCACTGATGTTCATTGGTTGTGAGGCGTTGACCAGTTGTGATTGCTAGCTATGTGTTCTGTGATACTTTCGATAAACTGTAAGGCAGAAAACTGCGTCTCGGAATCTTCACTGTCGGAAGCGACGAATCAGGCTTATCAGCAGTGAGACCAAATGTAACGGTAGAAGAAAAGAGAATTGGTAATGAACTTTCCTATTAAAGAAAAACGCACTTTATTTATGCATTTTTAAACACATTAAAAGTTGGCGCGGTCAGTGGACAACAGAATGTTATGGTTGGTTAGCTACTGGCCCAAGGTTGAACAGTAAGATGGAAAGTTGTTGAATGAGGTTGTTTTATATTGACATCGCAAACTAGATTCCAATCTAGGGAATAAAGACTTCTACATCTGCACCTGTTGACTTCAAATGTTGGTTTCCATTTCGAACCTTTTTTATCAGTCTGCCTCCACATACTACCCATAAATCCTGCCGGTAGCACACGCCACAGTAGAAGTAGCTGAACAATTCTTTCCTGTATGCGGAACTTAGGGTTCCCTAACTTAATGGCAGGCTGCTCTTCACCCTATAGATCACTTTGAAGGAGGAGTTTGTTGAGACAGTTATTACTCCCTATAGAAACACTGTTAATTTTCTGAAATCATTCCACATAGGGTTCTTGGACCTTATACTCTAACACAGTGCACAACTTTTATACTCATATCAATAATTCATATTGTTTTACCTGTTCAGTAATGAATTCAATCGATAGTTATTTTCACATGTAGCGTAGTGTTCAATCCTCCTTCTTTGATAAGTATTGTGTTTTAAGCCTGCTGCCCTTCATAACTGTGTATGTGATATATTTAATATTTTTTAACTAAAACTAATACTAGGCGGCAGAATATTCTTTAGAAATGTGGAAATTTCGGGTAAAATTCCCGCTCTTCCTCATTTTATACGTATATAGCAGGTCCGGGGAAAGAGGGAAGGTCAGTCATTGCTCTGCCAACTCTGTCCGGTAAAACTAACACCTCTGCTACTGAAACTTCAGAATTCAAGCTTGAAATCCACTTAAAAATCAAAAGGAGTGAGAATATCGATGAATTTTAGAAGAATTTCAGCAAAACGGACAAAGGTGTTCCTTTTTGAGATTCACATGCTGTATGTGCTAGTGACGTCATGTAAGTTCACCCCACGGGTATCATGTCTAGTCATTGAACTGTGATCCAGAGGTGAATGCCCATCAAATTCTATCGATTCGTGGTGAATCTAAATCATTATTGGATGTCATTATTAACTAAATACACTCATATACCACTTTGATGGCTTTATCGACTATATTTACACGTAAGAACGTTGGGATTAAAGGAAGATAAGTAATCTTTATGTGATTTCCTGTGTAGACGTTTGTGAAATCCTTTCCTTTTCAAGTATTGATTTTTATGGACTTGGTTGATTGGTTATAGGATTTCATCATGAGATGATATTGGCTAGAGAACCATTGGAAAACCAACTGGGAGTACTTGACAGCTGTTTCCTCCATTTTAGTTTGGAACTCTTCAGAGTAATGTGAAGAGTTCCAAACTAGGACGAAACAGTTGTCAACTACTCCAAGGTTTTCCAATGGTTCTCCAGTCAATGTCAGCTCATGATGAAATCCTTTCCTTTTGTTTGAGGCAGTGCTATATCGCAGATTTTCAGAAGTAACAATTCATCGCAGTTTACTAGTCAATAGCTACTTCATTCAAAGTAAACCGGCTAGAGTTATAATGAGGATTTGTAAGAGATGGGCTCCTGCAAACATTTACAGATGTCGTTGTATAGTGGTATTCAGCTGTCACCAGTTGAAAATCATAGGTTTAATGGATTCTAACAAATAAATAGTTATCAGCTGGTTCACCTCTCAGCCTAATGGTCGTTGACCACGTGCGTCTAATAATCATTAAATATCAACTTCTGAAGTCTTCAAAATTGAAAGAAAACGACTGTTGACTTGACCTTAGACATTGCCTGATTTCATTTTGAGGCTAAATATACATTCATTCCTTAAAAACCCCTGATGATACAAGTAGATCCAGATGACAACGCCAAAATAGGACGAAATGAGCATCTTGCTGGATCCGACTGCTAGTCAGCATCCATTCGCGAAAATAACATCACCTTCATCCTTAGACGCCTTGGAAACATCCGTAATAGGAACTGACATGTCAACAGACGCAGAACTTTCTCGGTCCAGTATAATCAGTCAACGGGAAATGCAAATTAACCCATAAAAGAAATAATGACTGATACTGTTGTATAAGAGGTGGTTCTCATGGCCTAATGACGTAGTGGTTGATGCTTTGGCATTTGAAACGATGGCTACAGAGTTTAGGTCTTAGCGGAAATACCATCAATTACTGAGAATATAGGCATATTCAACTGTCGAGTTTCAAATGGGACGAAATACTCGCTTTAGATTCCACTACTAATCACCATCAAGCAAAATAACATTCGAACATTTTCTGAAAATAAGCAAATGTTTAGAACACTAATATTTACTGCAGTAAATTTAGAAGATAACATGGTTAGTGCTAAGATACTGTAAGAGGCAGTTAGATTGTCGCCTTACCATATATAAAGGATGTATCAGAAATCACCGCAAGACGTGTCAAACCTTTAGGAATTGACGTCGCACACAAACCAACAAAATCACTTCACTCAGTTCTTTGTTAACCAAAAGACTCAACAGCGAAAGAAGATAAAACCAACATCATCTACAAAATAAATTGTAACAACTGCGAAAAACACTACATTGGCCAAAGTGGACGTCCCCTTCGTCTTCGTATCTACGATCATAAGCTAGCCATCAAAAGACATGACATCCACTCCCTCATACCACTATATACAGACAACCACGGGAATCAATTCGATTGGGACAACCAACGTTCAAATATTAGACAGAGGAAACAACAAAATCGCTAGAGAATTTTTAGAAGCTTGACATTCCAGTGAATCGTCAATCAATAGACGCATCAAGATAGACAAAATTCACCAACCAATAAGAAAGAAACCTCTCACAAAAGGTCAAAGTTCAAATCAAAGAAAAAATCAATCCTAATACAAGTAGCCTAGAGGGTGTGAAAACACACAAAAACAACCAATCATATTCAAGGTCACCGGGAGAGATGATTAATAAACTCGTGGAGAAATCTAAAAGCTCACTCCAACAAATTGAAGTATTCAGTGAAGATGTCACCTAGTAGGGAGATGAGATTTGCTATTAAAATTAACAGTTCAGCTCAGAGAAGACTACCGGATCAGAATCATCCACCTGATCTTCGAATCTTCTTCATCAAATCTTTCGTGTTCTTTTCTTTTCTTTTTTTCGTTCTTTCTGTGTGTGATTTTTACTCCTTCTGTCTTCATCCAATTCACCCCATATTTTCAGTTATAAAAACAGTTATGTTAAGTTTGTTTCCACACTTTTCTCGTTTTCTCGCTCACATTTATAATTCGTTTAAAATAACTATTTTACAATCATATCATAATCTTGTGCAATTTTGTTTCTAAGCCTGAAATGAAATCGCCAAAAATATATCTTTGCTGAACTTCGTGTCCTCTTCTTTATAATATATAGAATAATTCATAGGATGGATAGAACTTGGGAAAAGGTGTGCAATTATAGGATTAGTAGACAAATCGAATAAAAGAAAAACGTTACGTAATATTGCGTGAAATTTGACAACATAGAATTCAACGTTGCAAAACAGAATAGATTTAGAATGACAAAAAGGAACAAGTGAAATAATACCGGTGACAGTTCAAAGTGAGAATAGTAATAGTAACAATTGACGTAATAAAGGAAGAGTATACAAATTGAATAGACAAAATGAAAATTAGATAGAGCCAAATTATGACTGGGGATTAGCATACTTTAGCATAGAGGGATTAAGACCATGAAAGTTCGATGGGTTGAATGAACTTTTTCTGTACACAGAGATCTGGCTTTTCTGTTTTGATAGCCAAAGCTGCTTCAGAAACACACAGTCTCTTCGCTGAATCGCTTTACGAGATATCAACAAAACACTGAGAAAAATTTTTATTCGCCTTTATCACTCACTACTGGTCATTCCATTCTGTTTTTCACACCATATCTAATATGTGCACTGATTATTGGTCATTGTACTATCCTACTTATCTTCACTTCCTTATCATTTCCATCAAGGATAATATAGTTGACATTACGTTGGCTTACAGATTAGTGTTATGAGGTGACAAAATAAATAGTATTCGTGTGACAGACCTTCTGGATTCATTGTAATCAAACAAAAATATTGTGAAATGAGAGACAATGATGATGATGCTGATGGTGATTAGTCATCATGGACTCATACACTGCGGGGGTGGGGAGAGGAAACTGACAAGTCATTTCATCGGGGGTGTAAAATGTATTTCGTGAATGACTTGTACAAATTTAGTATACCTTGAAAAAGGCGATAGTTAATCTGTCATAAAATAATCACGACGCATGTAAAATGAAGTAGAGTCATCTATTTATTGACAAATGCGACAATATCACTAATATGAAATCACAAAAGTATGTAAGTGAAAAATTCCATAGTGTCAGGCGAAACAATAGAATGAAGGGTTCAAATTTAAACAAGACACTATGACTAAAAGTGTTAGGATGAAGAGAGAAAGTAAATTAGTATAATAAGCCAAAGAAAAGAGATAAGAGGATGGCCTAATCGATCTTGTTGTAACAATTTCAGCTATGTGCATAGAAGACATAAGTGAAATGTGTGTGTGATAATTAATAATAGTAGTATATTCTCATTTTTGTCATGAGGGACGCTAGTTTACAGGCATCATCAATTCGATAAATTACACATACGATTAGAAAGTATAGTTAGTAATGATAATATAATAAGGTACATATTCATTCCTACAAATATAGGACACACAAGTTATACAGGCATAAATAAATAAATTTATTCTCATAGTACAGTACATGAGGGACGCCAGTTTACAGGCATCATCAAATTGTTACAGAAATAGAACCATATAATTCAATCACAATTTACAGGCAGTAGCGTCGGTGGCATAGCGGTTAGGACGCTCGCCGACCATGCACATGGTCCGGGGTTCGATCCACGGCCGACTCACTCCTTTACCTCGCTGGTGAAGAGGAAAGGTTGGGCATGAGGCTAGCAACCCCATCCTGTAAAATAAACACTGCTACAGAAACTTCAAGACACAGTCTTGAAGCCCTATGTTCCACTGGGGAACGCGAAGGAAAAAAATAATAAAAATAAATAGTAATAAGCAAGATATGCCTTACATGTACGCTGGAGATTATACATACACTTGATAAATGTTAATCCCAGTAGTATAAAACAGCCTTTTCACTTATATACAATCATTTCTGTGCACAGTTGGAAAACTCTGCTAGATTGTCAGTGAGTGCAACACATCAGGAAATACAGAAGTATTGTCTTCGCATTAACAAAAAAAACCCAGGTCTTTGGTGGATGGATTATAAGTGCCTGGGAAGAAAAATAAAGCTTGAAGTCAATTTTCATACATAACTTCGTTGTGTGCAGAATCCTTGAATTATAGTTCATTGATGTGTTATTTTGAAATCAGTGATATGTTTATCTCATTTGATCTGCAATGTCATTGTTGGGAGTAAATACATAAGCTTCAGACGCATTAATTAATGGATTTCTACTGCTTGTGGGTATTTTCTTAGCGTGAGGAAGGTTTATGAATTTCAGCTGTTCCGACAGGAGTTGAGAATATTAACTGCTCAGCAACATTATGGATATAAGTTCATCACATTATCTAAGGGTTGCAGTTGGTGAGGGATATATGGTGCCCAACGAGCGTACATCTGTCCATGTGATGTTGTGGTGAGTTATACCTTTTTCATGTTGTCGGTTTATGTCCATTTTATTCCACTTATTGTGTTGGTTAGTAGTTTTACAAACGAGATTTCTTGTCTGTTTGAGGATACGTATCTTAACCGTTAATGTTTTATCTAGAATTATAAATATAGGCAAAAAACAACAGGTGTAGTATTTAAGCTTATACATTAAATGGACCTATAATTTCGGAGGCTCTCAGATAGGAACTAGAACTACTATCGTTTGCAAACTCTTGTAGTTTGTCATTAAGCACCTTTTTGAAGGAGGCCAATGTACTTGCTTGACGCAATTCCATTGGTAGTTTATTCCATATCTGTGCATACCTAATCAAGTAAAACTTTTGCCTGGTGGCTGTTTTACATTGTTCGATAGCTACTGTACCCTTAGTGTGTCTTAGTTGTAGCCATTGTCATCTGAAAGTCGAGTGCCATTAGTAGAGGTAAAAACTAAGTGGTTTAGAAGCTTATAGTAAAGTGTTAAGTTTAGTCTCAGGCGTCTTAGCCATAGTGTTTCTAGTCCTAGGGTATCACATCTAGTGGAGTAGTTCGCACCATTTTCGGTTCCGAGTAATTTTAACATGAAGTACCTCTGCACTCCCTCGACTTTCAATTTGTCCTCTATTATTTTGGAATGTTACGTATAACCCCCTAAAGGCTGTGTTAGCGTTATTGCAGTATATTGTATGCATAATGTGTTATAAAACTGAACTTTTTATGAATTTGCTGTCGCCCTTACTGAACCAAACTACTCCAAGAATCTGTTGAAAAACCTCTCTGATCGTACACCACATAAATGAAATCACACGAACACCTAAAATGGTGTATACATTAGGAGGACCTTATATTGGTTGAACAGTTGATGGCTTCTTATTGACAGGAATAGGTAGCCAGTGTGGAAAAACTATTTACTACTCATGTTAGACATTAACGTGGAATCTGCGTTCGAGTATCTCCCTTGAATTGTGGACGCAAACGTGATACCTTTGAACCTTTGGCAGTTCATTTTTGTGACTGTTATAAGTCCTGTCAAATATTTTGAATAAAGAAAGAACAGACTTATTTGTAGGATAATATGGGCTAGTTTTACTCCGTGGATTCTCTTCAACTACCTACATCCTAAATAAGCCAGTTAATATATATTACAAAATTTCTGAACATACTTTTTACAATGATTTTAAGTTATAGATAGAAAGATAGATAAGCAACATAATTTCAAAGATGAATTGAGTAGACAATTATTTAGTGTTAAAAGAGTAACCATTAAGATACTATAGAGAAAGAAAGACCAGATTTGCAGTATAAAATGATATCAATAATTCCAAGACTGTACGGCTTACCAAAGATACATAAAGCCAACCTCCCACTTCGTCCAATTCTCGATATGTCAGGTTCCCCGTACCATCCAATAGTGAAATGGTTAGTTGAAGTTTTAGAACCTGTAAGGAAACGAATGTGCGACTATTCGCTTCGTGACACTCTCCATTTAGTCGATCACATCAAGGGTATCAATGTGAAGAACAAAAATATGCTCTCCCTCGACATTGAGTCACTATTTACCAACGTTCCACTGACAGAAACTGTCTGTCACACTTGTCAATATATAGAAGAAAATCAGCTAAACATCGGATTACCGACGATTTATCTAAAAAAAACTACTGTTGAGATGTACACTCAATGTACAATTCACATTCAACGAGGTTATTTACAGACAACAAGATGGGATCGCAATGGGATCTCCACTGGGCCCATTACTTGCAGACTGCTTCATAGAAAGTCTCGAGAACGGCCCACTCAAATCAACTATTGACAATTTCCAACTGTATGTTAGATATGTGGACGACAGCTTCATTATCTGTGATGACGGCCACGATCTCAATCAACTACTGCAAATATTCAACAAATGCCATCCAGCCACAAGGTTCACTCTTGAAATAGAAAGCGAATCTAAAATCCCTTTTCTTGATGTTGAACTTACAAGGAGAGCTGACGGAACTTTAAGAAGGTTCAACCATAGGAAGCCCAGATGGAACGGCCAACTGACAAGCTTCCACAGCTGGGTACCAATCAGTCGGAAAAGAAACTTAATTAGATCTCTTGCCACTCGCGTCCGACGCATCTGCAGCTCAGATACCATGGGAGAAGAACTAAACTCCCTCAAAGAAACCTTCATACAAAACGGTTAGTCATCAAGACTCGTGAACAAAAACATCAAACAAAAATCCAAAAGCAAGAAACAGCATCTGTGCCAAAAAAGATACTTTATATGAACCTCGACTTCAAGGGAGACCTAATTGGTGACGTCCATAGAAGGAGAATCTCCACCTCCGCAAGAAGAACTTTCTTTGCGGAGACATTGAGAGTAGTCTTCTCTAGTCGGTCGCTGATCTGCAGAAGCCCAAAAGACAAGATCCCTCACCTGACCAATTCTATAAATTTATATCAGTTCACCTGTCGCTGTGGAGCCCGGTACATCGGTCGTCCAACGAGTATCCTGTCAAAAAGGGTCAAAGAACACTATCCAGCCTGGTTGCAGAAAGGAAGTAATGGCTACATGAGGAGTGCAACAATCGAACATCTCGTCACCACTGGTCATTCCATCTCAACAAACGCCTCCTTCAAAGTAATCTACAAAGTGAAGAACAACCTGCCAAAGACGGTACGATTCCGTCTTCTTTTCATTGCAAAAGCCCTAGTCGATCAGTTAGGAGAACCAGAACTGTGCATACAAAAGAAAATTATTCAACCACTTCTACTATCGTGGTAATAACTCTATTGATTTGACTTAACTTTTGCTTGTGTGCTTATTTTTCTAACTAATTAAAACTCTTGCATAATTCCGTATGTTATTTTTCTTCCATGTACACCCTGAATACAACTCTTTCATCAAACTATTCACATTAGTACGTGACTATTCTTTAACAATCGTTTGTGACAACTCATCACTTTTGTTACTACCCTCTTACATCAACACTTAATCCACCTGAACTTAATAATTGTAATTTCGTTTTATTACGTAACTCTGTCTTCAAAAACAATGCATACCCATAAAATTTCATCAAAAAATGTTTGAATTCAAATCGAAATACCAACAAGAAACCATCCTCAAAGACCACGAGAAAACTTATCTCGATAAAGAAAGGAAGACGACATTTGCAGTATAAAATGACATCATTCTACTTCACAGGTTCTCATAAGCTGCACATTACCTGAAATTACAATGGTTATATAAATGATAAAAAAGTACTCTAATGTTTGAGTGGTAGTATAGAAGAGATACTATAAAATTGACGCATCCAAAAAAGAATGAAAGCATTACAATTTTTAGTTTAAGTTATCATCATCAATTTATACGCTTTCAAGGTAGAAAAGAGGGAGGAGGGGTAAGACAGAAAACAGAAAAATTAATTAACAGAAGAGTGTTAGCTTGTAGGTTCACACAACAACTTCAAAAACAAAGGCGGTTACAGTTTATGAGATTAGGATTTGTTGAGTGAGTTGAGATCACTGAATTAAATGACTAATTATTGTAATCAGTGATCTCAACTCACTGAACAAATCTTAATCTCATAAACTGTAACCGCCTTTGATTTTTGGAGTTGTTGTGTGAACCTACAAGCTAACACTGTTTCTGTTAATTAATTTTTCTGTTTTCTGTCTTACCCCTCCTCCCTCTTTTCTACTTTGAAAGCGTATAAATTGATGATGAAAACTTAAACTAAAAATGTCAATACTTTCATTCTTTTTTGGATGCGTCAATTGTATAGCATTTCCTCTCTACTACCACTCAAACATTAAAGTATGTTATTATCATCTTTATAAGCATTGTAATTTCAGGTAGTGTGCAGATGATGAGAACCTGTGAAATATAATGATGTCATTTTATACCGCAAATTTCGTCTTCCTTTCTTTATCGAAATTTATCAAGGGAACCAATGGTATGAAGAAAAATGATCCTACCATATTTAAAGAACATCTCTGAAATAAGTTCTAGAATATTAAGACAATCTGATGTAGACATAGCACACAAGTTGACACAATCACTTCATTCAGTATTGTGCAAACTGAAGGATAAAACAGCATAAGAAAATAAGATCGAAATCATCTTAAATAAATAAGTTGCAGAAACTGCGATAAGCACTACATTGATCAAAGAGGGTGTCCACTTCGAATCAGAATCCAGGAACATAAATTAGCGGTGAGAAGACACAACATATATCCTTTCGTGTTGATTCATGTAGACAATTACGGACACAAATTTCAATGGGAGAGTGTGGAAATTTAGAAAAATAGTAGAAACACCAGAAATGCCAGGGAATATTTAGAATGCTGCTGTTTGACATACCTATGACTTGTAAAACTTGCCTGTCTACCATTTGAACTGTCACTGAACACGGTCTAACATTCTGACAGAGATTCTTATCTGTTAGAGAGACTGTCATCTCTGTGTCTGTTGGACATACGACTTTTCCATTACCGCTCAACGTAGAATATATGGCCCCCTCTAAATTGGTCCAACTATTTCTAATCTTATTGGGGAATGATAACACACCGTTTACTTCCTAAAATATTTCATTTTCCGTCTTTCAATGTAGTATTTTTCCCAGTGTCCCGGTTCGCCACATTCGTAGTGCCGCAAATCTTCTATTTCCTGTTCCGAATATTTCGGTTTCGGTGACGCTCTTGGGGCTACCAGTGTGCTTATTATGTTTATTTTACCATCTTGAGGTCAATGATGTTCATAGGTTGTGCTATGTGTTTTGAGACACTTTCGATAAACTGTAAGGCCGAAAACTGCGTCTCGGAATCTTCACTTACTGTCGGAAGCGACGAATCAGGCTTGTCAGCAGTGAGACCAAATGTAACGGTAGAAGAATAGAGAGTTGGTAATGAACTTTCGTATTAAAGAAAAACGCACGTTATTTATGCATTTTTAAACACATTAAATGTTGGTGGGGTCAGTGGACAATAAAATGTTCTGGATGGTTAGCTACTGGCTCAAGGTTGAACAGTAAGACGGAAAGTTGTTCAATGAGGTTGTTTTATATTCACATCGCAAACTAGATTCCGATCTAGGGAGTAAAGACTGCTACCTCTGCAGCTGTTGACTTCAAATGTTGGTTTCCATTTCGAACCTTTTTTATCAGTCTGCATCCACATACTACCCATAAATCCTGTCGGTAGCACACGCCACAGTAGAAGTAGCTAAATAATTCTTTCTTGAATGTGGATCTTAGGGTTCCCTAACTTATTGGCTATAGCTATAAGAACGCAGTCGAAACGGAAGAGTTTTGTGCAGGTTGCTCTTCACTCTATAGATCACTTCAAAGGAGGAGTTTGTTGAGACAGAATCAACAATGTTGTCTAATTGTGCAGTTATTACACTCCTTATAGAAGCACTGTTAATTTTCTGAACTCATACCACATAGGGTTCTTGAACCTTCTTAGATAGGATAAGTGTTGGACGATCAAAATATTTCATTCCAAAAGAACAGATGTACTGATACACACTCAATATTATTATTTATTATTCTCTTGGTTTCGGAGGGTCTACACATACAGGAGGTTAAATAGGAGATCTTGTGCTTCAGGCTTCTGCAGATCAGCGAATGACTAAAGAACATTACTCTTAGCGTCGCTACAAAGAATGATCTTCTTGATGGTATTAATATTCTTTTGTTAATGACATGACAGGTTAGGTCACCCTTGAAATCAAAGTTAATGTAAAATTCTTTGTATTGTACAAATGATCTTTTGTTTCTCTGAACTTTTCGTTCGACTCTATTGTTGATGAATCTCAGTGAGTATCCACCCTGGAATATCATCTCTTTAAGAGGGTGTGTTACAGGTGTGTTGAATGAGAGTGACAAGGGATTGAATTAGATTTCGTTCTCGTCCAAAAACAGATATCCAGCTCTAGAACCTTGGCAGCTGACCGTCCTATATGGGTATCCCATGGATAAACCTTCTTAATATTCCGTTGACCCTTCTAAATTTAGTACTAGGAAAGGGAATTTTAGATTCGTTTCAATTTGAAAAGTGAAATAGCTGTGACAACTGACAAAAATTTCATCTACACACCTTGTTTACAGTTGGGAATTATAGATAGTTCACTTTAATGGGCCATCCGTGAAGCTTGTCATAAAATAGTCTAGCATCGATAAACCCAAATAATATACCAAAAATATCACTATGATGTTTGTTGGATTTAAACTGTATATAAGCACCAGTGAATGCTACCAATAAGGTAGCCATCTAATACACCTTGTAGTGAGACTCTAAGTCATTCATACACAAAGAATTATGAGCAACTGGAACCGTTACTCGCCTATGACATTGGCTCTCACATCACGAAGATCACTTCCAACAGTCTTGAGAGTTTCATCAAGTGACCCCTTGCTCGGCAGTGCAGGCCAGACGTCCAACTGGTTGGGATAAGCGACAAGGAAATCTTGCAGGTGGTGAACTAGTTAACAGCTTATTAACAAATAACTAAGCAGAAGAAAATGTGGTGATATTAGGTGGTTGGAGGCGATCGGCAGGAAGCCTTGGATCTAGGCTTCCTGCTAGTTAGCACTCATCAGCAAGGCGTATCTGCACCCTTGAAGGAACTCACATCCCTTCTGAGATTCGAACTTGTGTCACCCAGTGCTGCAGTCAGAGACGTTACCACTGAGCTATTCGGGCTATCAATTGACCTCCAGTAAGACTGTAGCGGATACTTTGATTGGACACTAATATCTAGTGAGATGTGTCTAGTCCTTTGTTTGGTGGGACATGAGTTCCTTGAAGGTTGCAGATACGCTTTGTTGACGAGTGCCAGGTGGAACGAAACCTAGGTCAAGCAAGGATTCCTGTGAACAATTGCCTCCAACTATCTAATATCATCAAATCAATGTGCACCGTGATGGCGAGCTACTTAGAGTGGTGGCCACATTGCAAATCCTGTCTGATAGAATTCAGTCTGCACCAAACAGCAGGGACTGGACACATCACACTAATTACTAGTGTCCAATCAGGGAGGAAAATTTAAATGGAATAGGTATACTCTAAGAAGACCGTTGAGTGATCCTACACCTCAGTTTATCGAGTCAAATACCAGCAAGAAATGAAGAAGTGGGCACTCGGATGCGGTGTGGAGGTGACCATTTCAGAATCGAACGAAGACAAATGTGTAGCCAGCTAAATAATGCATAAGGTAACAAAGTGAAATGACTTTGTACTACTGACTCCCTATGTTCCGATCGAAACCCAAGGGAATAACAATTATAATAAATGGATTATAGGGCATAGAAATTTCCCAGCATTTACATCCACCGAAAGCAAAATTATGCTGAATCTCACATCTACTGTGATACTTCGAGTTATAGATGCTGCGAAACAGCCTTGTCTATACAAAAGAACAAATCCCTAAAGGTTCTCTATCTAATTGTGTCTACAAAATAAAATGCTTGGAATCTGATGCGATATACATCGGACAAACACAACGAGAAATCAAAATCAGAAGAAATGAACACCGTAAAGCCGTCTCTGTTCGACCACCGAGAAATCCTGTTGAACTAGAAAAACTTGAAAAATCATCAGCCGCGCTATAGAATCAGGTCACAAAATTGATTTTGACAATGTTAAAATATTCCAGAAGGGTTTCAGAAATCACTAAGAAAGTCTCATATCATCAGAAGCATTTCATATCAAATGGAATCCAAATTGTCTGAATAGGAATGATGGACTGAAACGGAATTTGATCTGGTTACAACACCTCCCTTCCCCATGAAGTGACAAAATCAACACGAATGTGATAAGCAATCTCGTTATGTAAACACATGCTGCTTTTATAATCTTACACACTGATCAGATCCAACATCCTACACCTGGTTTTCTTATCTTTACCAAGTGGTCAATTTGACGACGGAAAAATGAGCCCATGCTGAGCAACGATGATTAAGTTTGTTATATATAAGCTGAGATTCTGTAAATTCTTTGTTTAATAATACTTTGATAAAGCCATTAGCAGCATTACATAGCGAGACGACAGTAAAAAAAGTAATTTCGTTTGTTTTTCATTCATTGGGATATACAAAAACCTTTATTATAATGAATATCATATACCCAATGCCCAAATTTTTTCAAACCGTTAAAAGTGAACTTGGTTTAGACATATATTAGGTAGAATTATTTATCAAACTGATGACCCTTGTCAACAGACTAAGGGTAGTTGAGTCAGTGACGATTTAGTAATACTGTTGATTTGTGAGTTCGAAAAATGTTTGGCGATCTACCTGAATTTCTGTCCGAGACAATGCGTCTTATTTTCCTTAGTTCTTGTTATTATAATCATTTAGTTATATCCCCTATCGTTGAGTATTTTTGTGAGACTGAAGAAAAATACCGCAGCAGATGATTTCATTCTTCACAGCTAACCTTACTGAGTTACATGATGTACTGGAGATGGTTGTTTTACCTGAAACTCCTGGATGAAGAGTAAATATTATGCAATAAACCACGCTGGAAACTGTGCTCATTCTGTAAACCTGTTGCTTATTATAAAGCTACTGTTATTATTATTATTATTCATAAAATAGTAATGGGAATCGAATACTTTTGACCCGCAAGAGCCTACCAAAAGGAAGTCAGAAGACAAACTTTTCAGTGCTAGTGAGAAAAATTTGAATTTATTATGCAAAAGTGCATTATACATTCAAATATTACTTTCAGTAATTACGCCAGTGAATAGCCAATTAAATTGGTTGCTTAAGGTGAAACTTCTAGTTTATCCAATCGGATTGTAATAAATATGCCGTCTCGGCCGAATGGTTTAATTTGTTTATTTTGTTTTAATTCTGTCTAAGCCTGTTTAAGTTGATTTTCACCGCTTCCTACCAAACATTATCCCATTTCTAAATGCATTTTTCTATTTCTAGTAATCATTTAATGCATTTTAGAGATGAAAGTAATGAGAGACTTTTGTAGTGTGATTCATTGTGTTCAGGATTTACGTTTATTCGTCTTGTGGATAAGAAAACTGTGAAGACAGTTAGCGCAGATTGCTTCCGTGTTTGATTGCTCCAACTGTGAAAACTTTTACACAACATATTGTTTTCCATTATAGATAAGATTTTATTTTAATAAATCACACAGTTTTCTAACATTGGTTTTGTAGGGATTTTGTTTGATTGCATCATGAGCTGACATCACTTAGAGAACAACTGGAAAACCAACTGGGAGTACTGGACTGCTGTTTCCTCCGTCCTAGTTTGGGACTCTTCATCCGTACGTACCCACCACAGGGATTCGAACCAAGGACCATCTGGTTACAAGGCAAGTTCGTAGACCATTGAGCTACTGGGACCCGATCCAATGGCCAGCCCATGAATTATAACTTCTGCCAATTCACAACAAAGCGCGACCATTTCACAATGTCTTCTTCGACGAGTTACTGCCTCATCTTCAACCTGCTGTACCCTATTGGTCACGGCTTCTCACTAGAACCCCAGGTTAACTGCCTGAACAGGGCCAGTCACTAGTGAGCATCAGATTAATTTTGGAGTATTAGTTTTGTAGGGATTTTTTTTGATTGCATGATGAAGAGTCCCAGACTAGTACGAAACAGTTGTCCAGTACTCCCAGTTAGTTTTCCAGTGTTTCTCTAACTGATGTCAGCTCATGATGAAATCCTCCATGAAATGACAAAGTGTTATGCAGTAATATTTACTGATGACCTCGTTACGAGAACAGATTATTGCCACTCGTAATCAAACGAAGTCACTCACACAACTTTTCACTTCATTTATATACATAAGTGAATTTGATTAGTCATTCAAATAAAAATCAATACAGGATAATGTTCATTCAGAAATAATAATATGGGTGTTATTGATCAAATACAATCAGATGGAGAATACAATGTTTTTATAGTCAAAATAAGTAACTTGTTAGAATGTAATAATGTGAATTGAATACATTTTAAGATTATTTATTATCCTCCTCTGATTTGACTGACTGGTGGTAATAATATCTTCCATATGTCTGGTATTTGCGTTGAATCATTTCTGTTGCATGTGTTGCGTGTAGACTCGATGAACCAGGCAGAATTCAGTAATCAGTCTCTCCCTCTTCATCAGTACGCTGAAGAGTCTCAAACTAGGACAGAACAGCTGTCAAGTACTCTTTGCAAGTTTTCCAATGGTTCTCCAGCCAATGTCAGCTCATGATGAAATCCTTTCCTTTTGTTTGAGGCAGTGCTATATCGCAGATTTTCAGAAGTAACAATTCATCTCAGTTCACTAGTCAGTCAATAGCTACTTCCTTCAAGGTAAACCGGCTAGAGTTATAATGAGGATTTGTGAGAGATGGGCTCCTGCAAACATTTACAGATGTCGTTGTATAGTGGTATTCAGCTGTCACAAGTTGAAAATCATAGGTTTAATGGATTCTAACAAATAAATAGTTATCAGCTGGTTCACCTCTCAGTCTAAAGGTCGTTCACACCATACATCTCATGATCCCTAAATATCAACTTCTGAAGTCTTCAGAGTTGGACGAAAGCGGCTGTTGACTTGACCTTAGACATTTCCTGATTTCATTTTGAGGCTAAATATACATTCATTCCTTAAAAACCCCTGATGATACAAGTAGATCCAGTGACGACGCCAAAATTGGACGAAATGAGCATCTTGCTGGATCCGACTGCTAGTCAGCATCCATTCGCGAAAATAAACATCACCTTCATCCTTGGACGTCTTGGAAACATCCGTAATAGGAACTGACATGTCAACAGACGCCGAACCTTTTCGGTCCAGAATAATCAGTCAACGGGAAATGCAAATTAACCCATAACAGAAATAATGACTGATACTGTTGTATAAGAGGTGGCTCTCGTGGCCTAATGACCTAGTGGTTGATGCTTTGGCATTTGAAACGATGGCTGCAGAGTTTAGGTCTTAGTGGAAATACCATCAATTACTGATGATATTGGTATATTCAGCTGTCGAGTTCCAAATGGGACGAAATACTCGCTTTAGATTTCACTAGTAATCACCCTCAAGCAAAATAAAATTCTAACATTTTCTGAAAATAAGCAAATGTTTAGAATACTAATATATACTGCAGTAAATTCAGAAGACAACATGGTTAGTGCTAAGATACTGTAGGAGGCAGTTAGATTGTCGCCCTGCCATATATAAAGGATATATCAGAAATCACTGCAAGACTTGTCAAACCTTTAGGAATTGACGTAGCACACAAACCAACAAAATCACTTCACTCACTTCTATGTCAACCAAAAGACTCAACAGCGAAAGAAGATAAAACCAACATCATCTACAAAATAAATTGTAACAACTGCGAAAAACACTACATTGGCCAAAGTGGACGTCCCCTTCGTCTTCGTATCTACGAACATAAGTTAGCCATCAAAAGACATGACATCCACTCCCTCATACCACTACATACAGACAACCATGGACATCAATTTGACAGGGACAACCAACGTTCAAATATTAGACAGAGGAAACAACAAAAATGCTAGAGAATTTTTAGAAGCTTGACATTCCAGTGAATCATCAATCAATAGACACATGAAGATAGACAAAATTTACCAACCAATAAGAAAGAAACCTCACACACAAAGGTCAAAGTTCAAATCAAAGAAAAAAATCAATCCTAATACTAGTAGCCTAGAGGGTGTGAAAACACACAAAAACAACCAATCATATTCAAGGTCACCGGGAGAGATGATTAATAAACTCGTGGAGAAATCTAAAAGCTCACTCCAACAAATTGAAGTATTCGGTGAAGATGTCACCTAGTAGAGAGATGAGATTTGCTATTAAAATTAACAGTTCAGCTCAGAGAAGACAAGCAGATCAGAATCATCCACCTGATCTTCGAATCGTCTTCATCAGACATTTCGTGTTCTTCTGCTTTCTTTTTTTCGTTCTTTGTGTGTGTGATTTTTACTCCTTCTGTCTTCATCCAATTCACCCCATATTTTCAGTTATAAAAACAATTATGTTAAGTTTGTTTCCATACTTTTCTCGCTCACATTTATAATTCGTTTAAAATAACTATTTTACAATTATATCATAATCTTGTGCAATTTTGTTTCTAAGCCTGAAATGAAATCGCCAAAAATATATATTTGCTGAACTTCGTGTTCTCTTCTTTCTAATATATAGAATAATTCATAGGATGGATAGAACTTGGGAAAAGGTGTGCAATTATAGGATTAGTAGAAAAATCGAATAAAAGAAAAACGTTACGTAATATTGCGTGAAATTTGACAACATAGAATTCAACGTTGCAAAACAGAATAGATTTAGAATGACAAGTGGAACAAGTGAAATAATACCGGTGACAGTTCAAAGTGAGAATAATAATAGTAACAACTGACGTGATAAAGGAAGAGTGTACAAATTGAATAGACAAAATGAAAATTAGATAGAGCCAAAATATGACTGGGGATTAGCATACTTTAGCATAGAGGGATTAAGACCATGAAAGTTCGATGGGCTGAGTGAACTTTTTTTGTACATAGAGATCTGGCTTTCCTGATTTGGTAGCCAAAGCTTCACACCATATCTAGTATGTGTACTGATTATTGGTCATTGTACTATCCTACTTATCTTCACTACCTTATCATTTCCATCAAGGATAATATAGTTGACATTACGTTGGCTTACAGATTAGTTATGAGGTGACAAAATAAATAGTATTCGTGTGACAGACCTTCTGGATTCATTGTAATCAAACAAAAATATTGTGAAATGAGAGAAACTGCTGCTGATGATGATGATGGTGATTAGTCATCATGGACTCATACACTGCGTGGGTGGGGAGAGGAAACTGACAAGTCATTTCATCAGGGGGTGCAAAATGTGTTTCGTGAATGACTTGTACAAATTTAGTATACCTTAAAAAGGAGATAGTTAATCTGTCATAAAATAATCACGACGCATGTGACGACAATATCACTAATATGAAATCACAAAAGTATATAAGTGAAAAATTTCATAGTGTTAGGCGAAACAATAGAATGAAGGGTTCAAATTTAAACAAGACACTATGACTAAAACTGTTAGGATGAAGAGAGAAAGTAAATTAGTATAATAAGCCAAAGAAGAAAAGAGATAAGAGGATGGCCTAATCGATCTTGTTGTAACAATTTCAGCTATGTACATAGAAGACATAAGTGAAAGTTGTGTGTGTGTGTGTGTGGGATAATTACTTTGGAATGTTACGTATAACCCTCTAAAGGCTGTGTTAACGTTATTGCAGTATATTGTATGCATAATGTGTTATAAAAACGAACTGGCCTACTGTCAGAAATCAGCCAGTGGTTCAAGGAAAACGGTTTTACCCTAAACCCTTCCAACTGCCGAACAGTCAATTTCACCTTTAGGCATAAATCCGACCTAAACAAACTGGTTAGCTCTCACGAGGTGTGCAACATAGACGGCACTGAAATAGAAACCAAATCGGAAATTAAATACCTAGGCGTCATTCTATCTGCTGATCTTTCCTGGTCGTCTCATATCTTGGCGATTTCTAAGAAAATATTCCGTCTTACCTTCTACATCAAGAAGTTAAAACATTCTGGAATAACCCAACCCTTACTCCTACAATTCGTTAACTCTCGCATTCTGCCTATTATTCTCTATTGTTCCCCCTTAGTTTTTCCAGGGCTACTGAAGAAAGACTATAACATATTATGCAGGATGTTAAAGGTTGCCAGTAGGGTAAGCAACGTGCCACTTAACCAGCTTGTTAATATTCTGGTTGACAGGCACATGGACTCATGTGAAAAATAGGCAAAATCCATTTTATCTAACTCACACCACCCTCTTCATTCACAACTCTCCCCTTGCATCTCATCAGGTAAAACCTGAAGCCTATATAGAAAACTATATGCTCGCACCAGCAAGTACAAAAACTCAACCATACCCTACTTAGCTCGTGTTCTGCGTGATAAAGAAAGCATTAGGCGTAACACCTATAATTCATTAAATAGTCAGTAGAACAACTGGATCTCGTCTTTCCAACTCATATCATTTATAGGTACAACATTTTCTTTCTTTCTTTCTTTTCCTCTTCTCTCTCTCACTTTTTTCCGTTATGTGCTGCTTTGTTTCTTTCTCTCGCTTACGCCAGTAAATATGACAGCTCCCACTTTTCTAATATCTTCAAACACTGTTCAGCTTCACCTTTGCTACTGACATGCCAATATGTTGTTGTCATAATGAACTGAGATTTCCTTAATCTATGTAGAATTCTATTTATTGATAATGTACTAAATGGATGCAATACTGTAGTAAAAATGCTGAGAATTCCATTCTGTATCACATTTACTGTTTTGGAATAAAGCAAATTATTTTTATTTTTATTCATTTGATGTCACCCTTACTGAACCAAACTACTCCAAGGATCTGTTGAAAAACCTCTCTGATCGTACACCACATAAATGAAATCACACAACACCTAAAATGCTGTATACATTAGGAGGACCTCACATTGGCTGAACAGTTGATGGCTGCCTAATGACAGGAATAGGTAGCCAGTGTGGAAAAAAGCTTTTTATCGCTCATGTTAGGCATTAACGTCGAATTTCCGTTTGAGTATCTCCCTTGAATTTTGGATGCGAACCTGATACCTGTTCACCTTTGCCAGTCCATTTTTGTGACTGTTATAAGCTCTGTCAAATATTTTGAAAATAAATAAAGAACAGACATATTTGTAGGATAATATGGGTGGGTTTTACTCCGTGGATTCTCTTCAACTACCTACATCCTAAATAAGCCAGTTAATATATAGATTACAAAATTTCTGAACATACTTTTTACAATGATTTTAAGTTATAGATAGAAAGAATAAGCAACATAATTTCAAAGATGAATTGAGTAGACAATTATTTAGTGTTAAAAGAGTAACTATTTAAATAATGCAGAGAAAGAAAGACCAGATTTGCAGTATAAAATGATATCAATAATTCCAAGACTGTACGGCTTACCAAAGATACAGAAAGCCAACCTCCCACTTCGTCCGATTCTCTATATGTCAGGTTCCCCGTACCATCCAATAGCGAAATGGCTAGCTGAAATTTTAGAACCTGTACGAAAACGAATGTGCCACTATTCGCTTCGTGACACTTTCCAATTAGTCGATCACATCAAGGATATCAATGTGAAGAACAAAAATATGCTCTCCCTCGACATTGAGTCACTATTTACCAACGTTCCACTGACAGAAACTGTCTGGCGCATTTGTCAGTATATAGAAGAAAATCAGCTAAACATCGGATTACCGACGACTTGTCTAAGAGAACTACTGCTGAGATGTACACTCAATGTACAATTCACATTCAACGAGGTTATTTACAGACAACAAGATGGGATCGCAATGGGATCTCCACTGGGCCCATTACTAGCAGACTGCTTCATGGCAAGCCTCAAGAACGGCCCACTCAAATCAACTATTGACAATTTCCAACTGTATGTTAGATATGTGGACGACATCTTCATTATCTGTGATGATGGCCACGATCTCAATCAGTTACTGCAAATATTCAACAAATGCCATCCAGCCACAAGGTTCACTCTTGAAATTGAAAATGAATCTAAAATCCCTTTTCTTGATGTTGAACTTACAAGGAGAGCTGATGGAACTTTAAGAAGGTCCATCCATAGGAAACCCACATGGGACGGCCAACTGACAAGATTCTACAGCTGGGTACCAATCAGTCGGAAAAGAAACTTAATTAGATCTCTTGCCACTCGCGTCCGACGCATCTACAGCTCAGATACCATGAAAGAAGAACTAAACTTCCTGAAAGAAACCTTCATACAAAACGGTTACCCATCAAGATTCGTGAACAAAAACATCAAACAAAAAATCCAAAAGCAAGAAACAGCATCTGTGCCAAAAAAGATACTTTATATGAACCTCGACTTCAAAAGAGACCTACTCAGTGACGTCCTTAGAAGGGGAATCTCCACCTCTGTAAGAAAGACTTTCTTTGCGACAACATTGGGAGTAGTCTTCCCTAGTCGCCCGATGATCTGCAGAAGCCCAAAAGAGAAGATCCCGCACCTGACCACTTCTATGTGTTTATATCAGTTCACCTGTTGCTGTGGAGCCAGGTACATCGGTCGTTCAACGAGTATCCTGTCGAAAAGGGTCAAAGAACACTACCCAGTGTGGCTACAGGAAGGAAGTAATGGCTGCATTAGGAGTGCAATAATCGAACACCTCGTCAACACTGGTCATTCCATCTCAACAAACGCCTCCTGCTTCAAAGTAATCTACAAAGTGAAGAACAACCTGCCAAAGACAGTACCATTCCGTCTTCTTTGCGTCGCAGAAGCCCTAGCCATTAAGCCAGAGGAACCAGAACTGTGCATTCAAACGAAAATTATTCAACCACTTCTACTCCCATGGTAACAACTGTGTTGATTTGACTTAACTTTTCTTTGTTTGTTTGTTTGATTTGACTTGACTTTTGTTTGTATGCTTATTTTTCTACTTAAAACCCTTGTGTAATTCCATATATTTCGTTTCCATATACACCCTGAGTACAACTCTTTCATAAAAATATTCATGTTATTACGCAACTCTTCTTTAACAATCGTTTGTGACAACTCATCACTTTTCTTACTGCTCTCTTATATCAACACTTAATTCACCTGAACTTAATAATTGTAATTTCGTTTTATCACGTAACTCTTCTTTAACAGTCGCTTGTGACAATTGATCACTTTTTTTACTACTCTCTTAAATCAACATCCTACTCGCCTGAACTTACTAATTGTATTTTCGTTTGACAAATTTAATGTACAGACACACACATACAAAACAACCATATAAATTTGCAATTGTACAGCTATGAAAATGAATTCGCCGTCGAAAAGAGACTCTTCGCTGAACTACTTGTCTTCTGTCTATTAATGATATCATTTTTTTCGCAGGTTCTCATCAGCTGCAAACTACCTGAAATTACAATGGTTATAAATAATAACATTTCATACTTCAATGTTTGAAAGGTAATAAAGAAAACATTATAAGATGAACGCATCCAGAATATAAGTATTACAATTTTTAGTTTAAGTCACCATCAATTTATATGCTATCAAACTATGGAAAAGAAGGGGACAATGAGAGAAGACAGAAAACAGAAAAATCTAATAAACAGTGTTAGCTTATACATCAACATGGCAAACTCAAGAAAATTAAAGTTCATCAAATTGAAAACTTGCTTAGTGAGCTGAGCTCACTAGTGTGCGTGACTAATCAGTGTAAAGAAAGTGATACGGTTACCAAGGGAGTGAGAGATTGACTAAACTCTCTGTCTGTGTGCATAAGTTTGTTCTGAGACGTTTGATTGCAATCGCTTCAGCAAATCGTAGTAGATTCGCTGTCCCTTGTATGTTTAATATTTTGAAGGATTTGGAAATCTCAACAAAATAACCCGTATCCACAAGGTGTCTGGTAATTGCACTTTGTAAATATTTGTTTCCTTTTAAGCATAAGTTTCTCGGAATATGCTCTGAAAACCAGATAGAAGCCCTTGTTTCTGTTCTTCCAATGTACTTGCTGCCGCAGGTGCACTTAAATTTATAAATGCAGTTGGAGGTAATATCAGCAGGGTACTTATCCAGTTTCGACTGGCTTTATAGAGCATGTAGTGCTGCATAGTGTCACCAGCTTCGCTGCATGGAAGCATCTCTTTATTGCTCCTTTCATCCTGTTGTCAATCTTTTGTGATACCACTTCTACTTTGTATGGGAGGCAAATGAACAACTTCTTCTTTTCAACAGTTGGATAATTCGCTCTCTCATCTTTTTCTTTGCTGTACTTTGGGATAAATCCATTTGGATACCCGTTTTCCCTAAGGCATTTTCAACAAAGCTTAATTCTTCTTCTACCTCGTTAGGCGAACATAACTTCCTGGCTCTATCGTACAGTGTCCTTCCTAATCCCCGCTTAGAGTTTATGGGGCAGAAACTGTTGTAGTGAAAGTATTGTCCAGTCCAGGTTTCTTTTCTGTAGATGGAATTTTCAACCGTTCCACCGTTTCTTCTTTTTACATTTAGGTCCAGGAAATTGAACTCATCGTTGTGTTCATATTCCATGGTGAATTTAATGTTTGCGTGGATCTCATTAAGGCGGTTGAATAATACGGATTCCTGATAGCGTCACTAAGTCACGTCTGTTCAAGATGTTAGCTAGAACAGGGCTATGGGTTATCTGGTCTTTCTTTCTATATAGAAATTAATCAAGGGAACCAAATGTATGAAATTTATATGGTAGTTAGACACGTGGGATGGAATTCAGATTTCTCTTGGAAATAAGAAAGGAATAGAGACGAAGTACAAGAACAGCAGAGTCAATTTATCCACATTATGGGGGAGAGTTCAGGAGGATGGAAGTAAAAAGTTATAAAATAGGTAAAACAATTTAATTTAGTTGGTTTGGAAACTTTATAGTGAGTTCAACTCATTTAGTGAAAATCAAAATCAGGACTAAGTGGAATGTTATGCAACAGAACAATACACAAAAGCACACGGACAAAACAAGTGTGGTTACCAGCGGAGTGAGAGATTAGTAAACATTCTTGTTGTGTATGCGTGTGTTGGGTCGAAGTATTTTTATGGCAATGGCTTCTGTGACCCGAAGTAACCATGCTTTTCTTTGTGTATTGATTATTTTGAAAGCCTGACTAATTTTCACTGTATGTCGCATGTTAGTTAGGTGTCTGCCGATTGCACTTCAGAACACTTTACTGCCTTTCATATGGAGACTTTTAGGGATACGTTTAGAAAATTTAGTAGATGGCCTCCTACCAATCCTTCCTTTGTACGTGCCACCACAGGTGTAGGTGAACTGGTAGATGCAGCTGGAGTTGACATGCAGAGCAGGATGCCTATCTACTTTTGACTGGGTTAACTAGCATCCAGTGTTGTAGAGTGGAATGCGTCTAGCGGAGGGAAATGTTCTTTTCAATACACTTCTAAATGAGTTTTCCATTCTTATGGATACTTCTTCGCCTTTGTAAGCTAGACAAATAGAAAACTGGTTTATTTTCAATTATTTCGAGTTTCAGTCTCGGTGTTTTTCCTTCCCATATTTTGATTTGAACTTCCGAGGGTATCCATTTTCAATAAGGTTCTTTATGATGACTTTGATTTCATCTTCGATCTTACCTTCTGAACACAATGTTCTAGCTCTGCTGAAGAGCGTTTTCACCAGGCTCTGTTTGTAGCCAAATAGGTAGAATGTTTGATAATTCGAGTATTGGCCAGTCTAAGTTGCTTTCCTGAAGTTTTGAATCATCTCATCAATTCTTCTTTTTATGCTCAGATCTAGGAAGTGGAAATGATTGTCGCGTTCATGATCCATTGTAAATGCTATGTGAGGATTAGTCGCATTGAGGTTTCCGAACATCGTAGATGTGTGATCCGTATTGCTGTAAACCAAAAACATGTCGTCAACATACCTGCAGTAATAGGTGGTCCTCTCTATTTCCGGCTTCGTTTGTATCTGTTCAAAATGGACCATGAATATTTCTGTAAGAACATGATCCAGAGGTTAACACATAGCTACCTCGTCGGTATGTCAGATAATATTAACACCTCCGGATATCCGTAATACCAGTATACATTACACTAATGAATCCCCAGAGCTTCCGTCGTACACAAAGTTCTGTTTGAATAAGTCAATTAGCTTCGTATCTGTAAATGCCTCAGATATTAAATACTCCGTGTCTTCAAGAATGATAAGGCCAGGCGCCGGTGACACAGTCGATGATAAACTGAAGATATACAAACACGTCCTCACTGAAAATGGATATTCTACAGGACTCATCGAAGAGAGCATGGATGAAAAACAGAAGTCTGAAAGAACCCAAATACTGATGAAGAAACTGCTGTTCTACAGTCGGCAAAAGATTAATGGATATGTGAAGGATGAACTGCTACTTTGTGGCACTTCAGTTTGTGTGTTATAAATTCCCTCGCTGATGTGAACATAATCCGGTATGGTTATCAAGAGGACAGTGTAAGACAATTACCAGCCCAATTCTCAAGCATCTGGTGAGCTCAGGCCACGCAACTCCACCAAAGTCATCCTTTAGAATTATCCACGAAGTAAGCCCAAATGGTACAAGCGGTGTTATGTTTCGGCTGATGTGCATGATGGGAGTGCTAGTGACTTGTCAATATAACTCCAAACTCTGTATCCAACAAACGTTTACCCAATTACTTATCCCACCGTGATGTTAATCTCCTCACTAATCGTTCACTTTAAGTTTCAGTAATTAATTCTCTGAAGATCCAATGGCCAGAAAGAATAAGTATCAAGAAACTCCAGCAACAAACAAACTACGAGCTGATCGCTCAAAAAATATGTAGGAAAAAGTGGAGATGGATCGAGCAGTCATTGAGGAGACCATCACATGACATCTCACGCCAGACCCTTGAGTGGAACCCAAACGGAAAGCGACGAGTGAGTCATCCGAGGATGACACGGAGGAGATCGTGTGAGGAAGAGATGAAGGAGTTCGGGCAATCGTGGACCCAGATAAAGACGACGGCGGAAAATAGAACAAAGTCGAGATGTGTTTTTGAAGCCCTATGTTCCACTCGGAACCCAAGAGAATAATAATAATTAATTCACTATTATCACTCTTACATACTCCTTTTGTACATTTTCTCACCATCGTCATCACTGTCAAGTGTACGTTCAACTACCTTACTTCCTAATAAATAACAATCTTTACCTTGTCAAACTTCCAACCCTTTCTTCTATTGTGTCATTCATTACTATGTAATTTTAAACATTTCCTGTTTTAGAGACCACTTCTGAGTAATTGTATCAGTTATGTGATACACCCGTCTGTATTACTCAATAACAGACTACTTACTATAGGTTTTTTTCCCAATAAATATGATATTCTAGCCTTTGAGGACGATTTCGACGATAAAGAAAATTCCTTTTCCTGAATTTTCCTTCATTTTTTTCATGGCTCATTGGGTATTTTCGATCTTTGGATATAGAACACTTCATATGGAGAAAAAGAATTTTGATTTATAGCAAAACGATTTTTTGCGTCATAAATGAAAGTGTGGAAAATGTAGCTGGCTAGTCATCTGTTAAACACAGAACAATTTCTGTTTGTCTGACATTATAGACTAATTAAAATTAGGAAAAGAAAAGTAAAGTAAATAATACAGTGAGGAGTTTCTTTTCTGCTATTTTGATTTGCAATTAAGTGTTCACTAACCACACACACACTATATATGTATACATGTAAATATGTCCACGCTGAAAATTCCATACCTGTACCACAAATACTGTTTGGAATAAAGCTATTATTATTAAAAAAATCGAAAAAGCAAGAGATGCTTTCACTACTCTGAAAACATTCTGGAGATCTTCAGTACACTGCATAAAGAATAAGATCTGAAGTTATAACAGGAATCTAATTGCTGGATAATGACCAGCAGTGGAATCCAGGATGCGCATTTCGTCCTATTTGGCACTCGTCAGTGGATGTGCCTGCATTCCTCAGTGAGTGATGATGTTCCCACCGAGGCTTAAACCCAGTGCCCATAGTTTCCAACGCCGAAGCGTTATCCACCAGATCACTGGGCCAGGAAATAAAGCAAGGCGAAATTTGCAGTAAAAATGACATCATTCTATCTAACAGGTTCTCGTCAGCTGCACACTACCTGAAATTACAATGGTTATTTAGATGATAATAACATACTTTAGTGTTTGAGTGGTAGTAGAGAAGAGATAAAATTGACGCATCCAAAAATGGAAGCATTACAATTTTCAATTTAAGTTTTCACCATGAATTTATACGCTTTCAAAGTAGAAAAGAGGGAGGAGGGGTAAGACAGAAAACAGAAAAATTGATTAACAGAAACAGTGTTAGCTTGTAGGTTCACATAACAACTGCAAAAAACAAAGGCGGTTACAGTTTATGAGACTAAGATTTGTTCAGTGAGTTGAGATCACTGATTACAATAATTAGTCATTTAATTCAGTGATCTCAACTCACTGAACAAATCTTAATCTCATAAACTGTAACCGCCTTTGATTTTGGAGTTGTTGTGTGAACCTACAAGCTAACACTCTTCTGTTAATCAATTTTTCTGTTTTCTGTCTTACCCCTCCTCCCTCTTTTCTACTTTGAAAGCGTATAAATTGATGATGAAAACTTAAACTAAAAATTGTAATGCTTTCATTTTTGGATGCGTCAATTCTATAGCATTTCTTCTCTACTAACACTTAAACATTAAAGTATTTTATTATCATCTTTATAACCGTTGTAATTTCAGGTAGTGTGCAGCTGATGAGAACCTGTGAAATAGAATGATGATATCATTTTATACTGCAAATTTCGTCTTCCTTTCTTCATCGAAATTTATCAAGGGAACCAATGGTATGAAGAAAAATTATCCTAACATATTTAAAGAACATCTCTGAAATAAGTTCTAGAATATTAAGACAATTTGATATAAACATGGCACACAAGTTGACACAATCACTTCATTCAGTATTGTGCAGACTGAAGGATAAAACAGCATAAGAAAATAAGATCAAAATCATCTAAACAAAAATAAGTTGCAGAAACTGCGATAAGCACTACATTGATCAAAGTGGGTGTCCACTTCGAATCAGAATCCAGGAACATAAACTAGCGGTGTGAAGATACAACATATATCCTTTCGTGTTGATTCATGTAGACAATTATGGACACAGATTTAAATGGGAGAGTGTGGAAATTTAGAAAAATAGTAGAAACACCAGAAATGCCAGGGAATACTTAGAATGCTGCGGTTTGACATGCCTATGACTTGTAACACTTGGCTGTCTACCATTTGAACTGTCACTGAACACGGTCTAACACTCTGATACAGATTTTTATCTGTTAGAGAGACTGTCATCTCTGTGTCTGTTGGATATACGACTTTTCCATTACCGCTCAACCTAGAAAATATATGGCCCCCTCTCAATTGGTCCAACTATTTCTAATCTTATTGGGGATGATAACACACCGTGTACTTCCTAAAGTTTCTCTTTTTCCGACTTTCAATGCAGTATTTCCCCCAGTGCCTCGGTTCGCCACATTCGTAGTGCCGCAAATCTTCTATTTCCTGTTCCAACTAGTTCGGTTCCGTTGACGCTCTTGAGGCTACCAGTGTGCTTATTATGTTTATTTTACCATCTTGAGGTCACTGATGTTCATATGTTGTGCGGCGTTGACCAGCTGTGATTGCTGGCTATGTGTTCTGAGACACTTTCGATAAACTGTAAGGCCTAAAACTGCGTCTCGGAATCTTCACTAACTGTCGGAAGCGACGAATCATGCTTGTCAGCAGTGAGACCAAATGTAACGGTAGAAGGTAGGAGAATTGGTAATGAACTTTCCTATTAAAGAAAAATGCACCTTATTTATGCATTTTTAAACAAATTAAAAGTTGGCCCGGTCAGTGGATAATAGAATGTTCTGGTTGGTTAGCTACTGGCCCAAGGTTGAACAGTAAGACGGAAAGTTGTTCAATGAGGTTGTTTTATATTGACATCGCAAACTAGATTCCGATCTAGGGAATAAAGACTTCTACCTCTGCAGCTGTTGACTTCAAGTGTTGGTTTCCATTTCGAACCTTTTTTATCAGTCTGCCTCCACATACTACCCATAAATCCTGTCGGTAGCACACGCCACAGTAGAAGTAGCTAAATAATTATTTCCCGTATGCGGATCTTAGAGTTCCCTAACATAATGGCTACAGCTTCAACAACGCGGTGTAAACGACGGAGTTTTGAGCAGGCTGCTCTTCACCCTATAGATCACTTTGAAGGAGGAGTTTGTTGAAACAGAATGAACAATGTCGTCTTTGTGTGCAGTTATTACACTCCTTATAGAAGCACTGTTAATTTTCTGAAATCATAGCACATAGGGTCCTTGGACCTTCTTACACAGGATAAGTGTCGGACGACCAAAATATTTCACTCCCCAAGAACAGATGTACTGATGCATGTAAATTATTATTGGTTTCGAAGTGTATGCATATAGAGGAGGTTAAATAGGAGATTTTGTCCTTCAGGCTTCTGCAGATCAGCGAATGACTAAAGAACATTACTCTTAGCGTCGCTACAAAGGATGATCTTCTTGAGGATACTGATATTCTTCTGTTAATGACATGACAGGTTAGGTCACCACTGAAATCAAAGTTAATGCAAAATTCCTTTTTTGGTACAAATAATGTTTCGTTTCTCTGAACTTTTGGTTCGATGCTGTTGTTGATGAATCTCAGTGAGTATTCACCCCGGAAGATCATCTCTTTAAGGAGGTTTTATAGAGCGTCAGGGTTACAGGTGTGTTGGGTGACAGTGACAAGGGATTAAATAAGGTTTCGTTTTGGTCCAACAGGTAGCCAGCTCTAGACTTTCCCGTATGGGTATCCTATGGATAAAGCTTCTTAATGTTCCACTGACTCTTCTAAATTTAGTATTAGGAAAGGGAATCTTAGATTCGTTTTCAGTTTGAAAAGTGAAATACCTGTGTAAATTGATAAAAGTGTCATCCACATACTTTGTTTACAGTTGTAAATTATAGACAATTCACTTTAATTGACCATCCGTGAGGCTTGCCATAAAAAGTTTAGTATCTAATACATCTTGTTGTGAGACTCTAAGTCATTCATATTCAAAGAATTATGATCAAACTAGAATAGTTACTCATCTATGACGTTGGCTTTCACGTCAAGCATAACATTTTTAACAGTCTTCAGAGATTCATCAAGTGATCCGTTTGGTCAGCAATGCAGGCCAGACGTCCGATCGGAAGGGATAAGCAGCAAGGAAATATGACAGCAGCAGCCTATTAACAAATAACTAAGCTGAAGAAAATTTGATGATGTAGGTTGGTTGGAGGCAATTGACAGAAAGCCTTGGTTCTAGGCTTCCTGATAGTCAGCACTCATCAGCAAGGCGAATCTGCAACCTTGAAGGAACTAATTTCCCTTCTAAGATTCGAACAAGCGTCACCCAGTGCTGCATTCAAAGACGTTACCACTGAGCTATTTGGGCTATCAATTGACCTCCAGTTGGACTGTAGTGGATACTTTGATTGGACACTAGTAACTAGTGAGATGTGTCTAGTCCTTTGTTTGGTGGGACATGAAGGACATGAGTTCTTTCAAGGTTTCAGATACGCCTTGCTGACGAGTGCCAACTAGCACGAAGCATAGGTGCATAGGCTTCCTGCCGATTGCCTCCAACCATCTAATATCATCAAATCAATGTGCACCGTGATGGCGAGCTACTTAGAGTGAAGGCCACATTGCAGATCTGACTGATAGCATTCAGTCTGCACCAAACAGCAAGGACTAGACACATCATACTAATTACTAGTGTCCAATTAGAGAGGAAAATTTAGAAGGAATGGGTATACTTTAAGAAGACCGTTGAGTGATCCTACATCTCAGTTTATCGAGTCAAATACCAGCAAGAATCGAAGAATTGGGCATTCGGGTGCGGTACGGAGGTGACCATTTCAGAATCAAATGAAGACAAATGTGTAGCCAGCTAAACAAAACATAAGGGTACAGAGTGAAATGCCATTGTGCTGCTAACGCACTATATTCCAATCGAAACCCAAGGGAATAATAATCATAATAAATGGATTGTAGTGCACAGAAATTTCTCAGCATTTACATCCACCTAAAGCAAAATTATGCCGAATCTGATATCTACTGGGATACTTCGAGTTATAGATGCTGAGAGACAGCCTTGTCCATATAAAAGAACAAATCCTTAAAGATTCTCTATCTAATTGTGTCTATAAAATAAAATGCTTGGAATCTGATGCGATATACATCGGACAAACACAGCCAGAAATCAAAATCAGAAGAAATGAACATCGTAGAGCATCTTTTCTACCACTGAGAAATCCAGTTGAACTGGAAAAGCTTGAAAAATCACCAGCCATAGGTTGTCTACACGCTATAGAATTAGGCCACAAAATTCATTTTGATTATATTGAAATAATCCAGAAAAATTTCAGAAATCACAAAGAATGTCCAATATCAGAAGCACTTCACATCAAATGGAATCCAAATTGCCTGAATAGGAATGATGGACTAAAACAGAATTTGATCTGGTTACAACACCTCCCTCCCCTCCCCCAATGAAGTGACAAAATCAACACGAATGTGATAAGCAATTTCATCATGTTAACATACACTGCTTTTGTAATTTTAAACACTTATCAAATCCAACAATCTACACCTGGTTTTCTTATCTTTACCAAGTGGTCAATTTGACAACGGAAAAATGAGCCCATGCTGAGGAACGATGATTAAGTTTGTTATATATAAGCTGAGATTCTGTAAATTCTGGTTTAGTAATACTTTGATAAAGCTATTAGCAGCATTAAATAGCGAAATATCAGTAAAAACAATAATATCGTTTTGTTTTTCATTTATTGGGATATACCAAAACCTTTATTATGATGAACATCATATACCTAATGCCTAAATTTTTTCAAACTTTTAAAAGTGAACTTGGTTTGGACATATTTAGCATGTATACATCCGTCAAACTACAAACTAACAAATATATCCAATTATAACACCTTTGTCAACCAGTATGATAAAAAGAGAAATATTTTATTCTTAACTAAGCCATTTGCCTTCATCAATGTACACACTTTCTCATTTCTGAGGAAATAATATGTATAATGATTGCACTCATTATTTACTGGTAGAATGCTTAGCAACCACGCACCTGGTCACAGTACGATTCCCGAATGACACACTTCTAAGCTTTCTTTACCTGCTAATAAGCCCAGTAAACACGGAAGGTTTGGTGTGATCCATTTAGCTCCACCATGTAAGAAAAAAAATAACACCGCCCTTACGGAAACTTCGAAATGCAAACTTGAGGTCTCATGTTCCAGTCGCAACGTGAAAAAATGACACATGTACATAAAAATCGGAATAATAATAATCAGGATGAAGAGTTTGGGTAGGTGATAGGTGTTTATACTTTACGTTTTTTATATGATAATATTAACATTCCCATGTTTAATTTGTGTTTACTTTGAGATTTGTTGTATTGTAGATACTTACGTTACATTTATCAAATTCAAGACGAATGGGAATAATCGATGCGTTAATGCTTTTAATGCTCGAGGTTCAATTAATCTTTTTTTGCCATTGTACTGATAGGAATTTGTTTGGCCATGAAAATCATAATCTCATCATGAGCTGACATTGGTGGGAGTACTGGACAGCTGTTTCGTCCTAGTTTGGGACGTACCCACCAGGGTTTGAACCCAAGGACCTTCCGGTTACAAGGCGAGCTCGTAGACCATTAAGCCACTTGAATATCGATGAGATGCTCACTAGCGACTCGCTCTATTCAGGTAGGTAGTTAACTTGGGTTCTAGTGAGAAATCGTGACCAGTAGGGTGCAGCAGGTCCGGTGTGAGGACAAATACTCGCCGAAGACATTGGCCAGTGGACTGCATAAGCTAGAATTCATGGGCTGGCCATTGGATCGGGTCCCAGTGGCTTAATGGTCTACGAGCTCGCCTTGTAACCGGAAGGTCCTGGGTTCGAACCCCTGTGGTGTGGGTGCGTGCTGTGAAGAGTCCCAAACTAGGACGAAACAGCCGTCCAGTATTCCCAGGTTTTCCAATGGTTCTCTAACCATTTTCAGTTCATGATGAAATCCTGTAACCAATCAAATCCCTACAAACCAACATTTGAAAAATCATAATAATTTTTGGGGTTCATAAGCCTATTTGCTGAAGGGAAAAAAAGAGCCAATTTTATGAGACTAAATAAAATGAAAATATCTATGGCAAAAGAATATTTAGATGCTAAAAATGGCAGTGGTTTAATCTGCTTGAACACAGATTTAATCATAAGTAATCACTAATTACAACGTCATTAAAAATGTACAGTGTGCTAGGTTGCTCATTGGCCAAAGAAAAAAATTTATGATTCATACAACGAGGACAACATATCAATACTGTGTTAGAGTTCAACTGAACCTTGATTCCAGAATTCCATTTGTAAGCGAATAAATACCCTATGTGATCATGGATTCAATAAGAGATCACCAATGCAGTACTTATTAACGATTATTTATTAAATACATTGCTCCATATACTACTGATTGACTGATACTACTCATATCAATCAAATCACTGTGCAGAATAATCTGGATCCATTTTATTTCGTTTGTTCACATCAGCTGCGTACAACCTGAATTTTTTGAATAAAATAAAAACAAAGAAAGAAAATGGTTACTCACAAAGTTTCATCAACAAATATGGCAAGAATGAACTCAAGAAGCTTGATACAGCTACAGTCAGTAAGAAGCCTATTTTCATGAAACTCGACTACAAGGGTGACGACATTATGAGAATGGTAAATAAAAGATTAAGCGCAGCCATGTCTAGGACGTATTCTGCAGCGTTATTAGTCTCTTTTTCCCGAACAACGTCTTCACTGGTGCAGTCAGAGATTGACATGTACCACTCATATGTTATGTTGAATACATTTTAAGATTATTTATTATCCTCCTCTGATTTGACTGACTGGTGGTAATAATATCTTCCGTATGTCTGGTATTTGCGTTGAATCATTTCTGTTGCATGTGTTGTGTTGTGTGTAGACTCAATGAACCAGGCAGAATTCAGTAATCAGTCTCTCTCTCTCTTTCCCCCTACCTATATTACTTCATAGAATTTTGACTCTGTCACACCCACCCCATTTTGTGCGGTTGTGTATTATTGCATGCAGTTCTATTGCTGAGTTATTTTTTTCTAAATTACTTATCTTCTCGGGGTCAACAATTCTTACCTTAGCTAAACTATTATGTTTTTCAATAATCGCACTAGTCCTGATCTACTATTTTGACTTATGTAGTTGACCTAACTCACTCACAGTCATTGCAAGGTACTTTGTAAATTATATTTTATTATTTAATTGGATCCGCCGGGTCTTTTAGCCTACAGAGCTTGTCCTATCTGAGTAGTGAGTTCGCAGGTTTGAATGCCACCCTGATTCCTGCTTTAGGGCCTCAGATGTCCCCTCCTTATATGGTAAAACTACTGTAGATGCCTTATATTCTCTCTTATTTATTTTCTGATATGGTTGGGGTCGCGTTAAAATCACGAATTGGTAGAAGTTAGAATTCACGAGCTATTGAATCGGGTCCCAGTGGCTGAATGGTATACGAGTATGCCTTATTTATTTATTATCTATAATGGAGTTATACTCTACCACAGTGCACAAATTTATACTCATATCAATAATTCATATTGTTTTGCCTGTTAAGTAATGAATTCAATCGACAGTTATTTTCACATGTAGCGTAGTGTTTAATCCTCCTTCTTTTATAAGTGTTGTGTTTTAAGCATAACCTTCATAACTGTGTATGTGATACATTTAATATTTTTTTAACTAAAACTAATACTAGGCGACAGAATATTCTTTAGAAATGTGGAAAGTTCGGGTAAAATTCCCGTTCTTGCTTATTTTATACGCATATAGCAGGTCCGGGGAAAGAGGGAAGGTCAGTCATTGCTCTGCCAACTCTGTCCTGTAAAACTAACACCTCTGCTACTGAAACTTCAGAATTCAAGGTTGAAATCCACTTAAAAATCAAAAGGAGTGAAAATATCGATGAATTTTAGAAGAATTTTAGCAAAACGGACAAAGGTATTCCCTTTCGAGATTCATATGCTGTATGTGCTAGTGACGTCATGTAAGTTCGAGTCATGGGTATCATGTCTAGTCATTGAACTGTGATCCAGAGGTGAATGCCCATCAAATTCTATCGATTCGTGGCAAAAATCGAAATCATCATTGGATGTCATTAGTGACTAAATGCACTCATATACCACTTTGATGGCTTTATCGACTATATTTACAAGTTAGAACTTTCAGAATATAGGAAGATAGGTAATCCTTATGTGATTTCCTGTGTAGACGTTTGTGAAATCCTTTCCCTTTCAAGTATTGGTTTGTAGGGATTTGGTTGATTGGTTACAGGATTTCATCATGAGCTGACATCAGCTTGAGAACCGTGGGAAAACTTTGGAGTACTTGACAGCTGTTTCGTCCTAGTTTGGGATTCTTCAAAGTACGCTGAAGTGTTCCAAACTAGGACGAAGGAAACAGCTGTCAAGTACTCTTCGCAGGTTTACCAATGGTTCTCCAGCCAACGTCAGCTCATGATGAAATCCTTTCCTTTTGTTTGAGGCAGTGCTATATCGCAGATTTTCAGAAGTAACAATTCATCTCAGTTCACTAGTCAATCAATAGCTACTTCCTTCAAGGTAAACCGGCTAGAGTTATAATGAGGATTTGTGAGAGATGGGCTCCTGCAAACATTTACAGATGTCGTTGTATAGTGGTATTCAGCTGTCACAAGTTGAAAATCATAGGTTTAATGGATTCTAACAAATAAATAGTTATCAGCTGGTTCACCTCTCGGTCTAATGGTCGTTGACCACGTGCGTCTAATAATCATTAAATATCAACTTCTGAAGTCTTCAAAATTGAAAGAAAACGACTGTTGACTTGACCGTAGACATTGCCTGATTTCCTTTTCACGCTAAATATACATTCATTCCTTAAAATCCCCTGATGATAGAAGTAGATCCAGTGACGACGCCAAAATAGGACGAAATGAGTATCTTGCTGGATCCGACTGCTAGTCAGCATCCATTCGCGAAAATAACATCACCTTCATCGTTAGACGCCTTGGAAACATCCGTAATAGGAACTGACATGTCAACAGACGCAGAACATTTCGGTCCAGTATAATCAGTCAACGGGAAATGCAAATTAACCCATAAAAGACATAATGACTGATACCGTTGTATAAGAGGTGGCTCTCGTGGCCTAATGACCTAGTGGTTGATGCTTTGGCATTTGAAACGATGGCTGCAGAGTTTAGGTCTTAGTGGAAATACCATCAATTACTGATAATATAGGTATTTTCAGCTGTCGAGTTCAAAATGGGACGAAATACTCGCTTTAGATTCCACTACTAATCACCCCCAAGCAAAATGCCATTCGAACATTTTCTGAAAATAAGCAAATGTTTAGAACACTAATATTTACTGCAGTAAATTCAGAAGACAACATGGTTAGTGCTAAGGTACTGTAAGAGGCAGTTAGATTGTCGCCCTACCATATATAAAGGATATATCAGAAATCACTGCAAGACTTGTCAAACCTTTAGGAATTGACGTCGTACACAAACCAACAAGATCACTTCACTCAGTTCTATGTCAACCAAAAGACTCAACAGCGAAAGAAGATAAAACCAACATCATCTACAAAATAAATTGTAACAACTGCGAAAAACACTACATTGGCCAAAGTGGACGTCCCCTTCGTCTTCGTATCTACGAACATAAGCTAGCCGTCAAAAGACATGACATCCACTCCCTCATATAACTACATACAGACAACCATGGACATCAATTTGACTGGGACAACCAACGTTCAAATATTAGACAGAGGAGACAACAAAAATGCTGGAGAATTTTTAGAAGCTTGACATTCCAGTGAATCATCAATCAATAGACGCATCAAGATAGACAATTCACCTCACATCTTCATTCTTATCGTAATCGTACTGTTATTTTATAAAATGTTTAGACAACACTTGACATTTTAAAACATTTTTCAATTCACTTATAAGACAATCTTTAATAATTTTGTAATTTGTCCACTTCAACTCTACCCCTTATAACATCTTAATAATCGTTATTCTTATCACATATATGTATATTGGCTGAGCAATTATTTAGTGCCAATTAATAGACAAAATTTACCAACCAATAAGAAAGAAACCTCATACACAAAGGTCAAAGTTCAAATCAAAGAAAAAATCAATCTTAATACAAGTAGCCTAGAGGGTGTGAAAACACACAAATCAACCAATCATATTCAAGGTCACCGGGATATATGATTAATAAACTCATGGAGAAATCTAAAAGCTCACTCCAACAAATTAAAGTATTCAGTGAAGATGTCACCTAGTAGAGAGATGAGATTTACTATTAAAATTAACAGTTCAGCTCAGAGAAGACTACCGGATCAGAATCATCCACCTGATCTTCGAATCGTCTTCATCAAATCTTTCGTGTTCTTTTCTTTTCTTTTTTTCGTTCTTTGTGTGTGTGATTTTTACTCCTTCTGTCTTCATCCAATTCACCCCATATTTTCAGTTATAAAAACAGTTATGTTAAGTTTGTTTCCATACTTTTCTCGCCCACATTTATGATTCGTTTAAAATAACTATTTTACAATCATATCATAATCTTGTGCAATTTTGTTTCTAAGCCTGAAATGAAATCGCCAAAAATATATATTTGCTGAAATTCATGTTCTCTTCTTTCTAATATATAGAATAATTCATAGGATGGATAGAACTTGGGAAAAGGTGTGCAATTATAGGATTAATAGACAAATCGAATAAAAGAAAAACGTTACGTAATATTGCGTGAAATTTGACAACATAGAATTCAACGTTGCGAAACAGAATAGATTTCGAATGACAAAAAGGAACAAGTGAAATAATACCTGGGACAGTTCAAATTTAGAATAGTAATAGTAAGAATTGACGTAATAAAGGAAGAGTGTACAAATTGAATAGACAAAATGAAAATTAGATAGAGCCAAAATATGACTGGGGATGAGCATACCTTAGAATAGAGGGATTAGGACCATGAAAATTGGATGAGTTGAGTGAACTTTTTCTGTACACAGGGATCTGGCTTTCCTGATTTGGTAGCCAAAGCTTCACACCATATCTAATATGTGTACTGATTATTGGTCATTGTACTATCCTACTTATCTTCACTCCCTTATCATTTCCATCAAGGATAATATAGTTGACATTACGTTTGCTTGCAAGTTAGTTATGGGGTGACAAAATAAACAGTATTCGTGTGACAGACCTTCTGGATTCATTGTAATCAAACAAAAATATTGTGAAATGAGAGAAACTGATGATGATGATGATGATGGTGATTAGTCATCATGGATTCATACACTGCGGGGGTGGGGAGAGGAAACTGACAAGTGATTTCATCGGGGGTGTAAAGCGTATTTCGTGAATGACTTGTACAAATTTAGTATACCTTGAAAAAGGTGATAGTTAATCTGTCATAAAATAATCACGACGTATATGAATGAAGTAGAGTCATCTATTTATTGACAAATGCGACAATATCACCTATATGAAATCACAAAAGTATATAAGTGAAAAATTCCATAGTGTTGGGCTTAACAATAGAATGAAGGGTTCAAATGAAAACAAGACACTATGATATAAACTGTTGCTGATCTTTTCTGGCCATCTCGAGTATTGAGCGAAGACGACTGTTAATGAAGGTCTGTAGTTTGTTTGAGATGCTCTTTATGACGCGCAGTGCAAGTCTCTGATCCGTACAGTAAGTAGCACTGACTGACTTCACACGGGAGTTGAAAATCCACATCTTATTTTTGATGCTGAGTGCTGTTGACCTCCACACAGACTTGAGAGTAGTAAAAGCTTGTCTTGCTTTTCAGATTCTTGCTTTGATATCCTCGTCAGTTCCGCCTGTAGTTGAAACGATGCCTCCAAGGCAGGTAGATAAAGGAGGTTGTTTCTGTCAGGTTTCTCCCATTTATGCTGATCGTTGTCAGTTGTTGTTGTTGCTGTTGGTGGAGTTGCCCAGGAATCTTCATCACCTCTGTTTTCTCTATGTTCACCTGAAGTCCTATCTTCTCCGGATTCTTCTTCTGCTAACTTGTTGCTTTTCGCTTGCATATCTTCCAGTTTGTGGGAAATCAGACTATGTACGTTATCAGCGAAGTCCATATCCTCCAAGTTTTTTGTGTGGGTCCATTTTATGCCTGTTTCCTCATTGCCCGCTGTTTGTCGCATTATCCAATCTACTGCAATCAGGAAAATCATTGGCTATAGTAGGCAGCCTTGTCTTACTCCTGTCCTCACTTCGAAGGGTTCCGTAAGTTTCCCATTGTGGATTACTTGGCATGCAGCATTGTCGTAGAGCTGTTGGATGAGATGTATAATTGTCGGTGGCACCCCGTAGTAGCGAAGTAGTGTATGCATTAGGTGGACCTTATATTGGTTGAACAGTTGATGGCTTCTTAATGACAGGAATAGGTAGCCAGTGTGGAAAAACCTATTTATCGCTCATGTTAGACATTAACGTGGAATCTCCGTTCGAGTATCTCCCTTGAATTGTGGACGCAAACCTGATACCTTTGAACCTTTACCAGTTCATTTTTGTGACTGTTATAAGCTCTGTCAAATATTTCGAATAAAGAAAGAACAGACATATTTGTAGGATAATATGGACTGGTTTTACTCCGTGGATTCCCTTCAACTACCTACATCCTAAATAAGCCAGTTAATATATATTACAAAATTTCCGAACATACTTTTTACAATGATTTTAAGTTATAGATAGAAAGATAGATAAGCAACATAATTTCAAAGATGAATTGAGTAGACAATTATTTAGTGTTAAAGGAGTAACCATTTAAATACTGTAGAGAAAGAAAGACCAGATTTGCAGTATATAATGATATCAATAAATGTTATCAATTATTCCAAGACTGTACGGATTACTAAAGATACATAAAGCCAACCTCCCACTTCGTCCAATTCTCGATATGTCAGGTTCCCCGTACCATCCAATAGCGAAACGGTTAGCTGAAATTTTGCAACCTGTACGAAAACGAATGTGCCACTATTCGCTTCGTGACACTTTCCAATTAGTCGACCACATCAAGGATATCAATGTGAAGAACAAAAATATGCTCTCCGTCGACAATGAGTCACTATTTACCAACGTTCCACTCACAGAAACTGTCTGCCGCATTTGTCAATATATAAAAGAAAATCAGCTAAACGTCGGATTACCGACGACTTGTCTAAAAGAACTACTGCTGAGATGTACACTCAATGTACAATTCACATTCAACGAGGTTATTTACAGACAACAAGATGGGATCGCAATGGGATCTCTACTGGGCCCATTACTAGCAGACTGCTTCATAGAAAGCCTCGAGAACGGCCCACTCAAATCAACTATTGACAATTTCCAACTGTATGTTAGACATGTGGACAACATCTTCATTATCTGTGATGACGGCCACGATCTCAATCAGTTACTGCAAATATTCAACAAATGCCATCCAGCCATGAGGTTCACTCTTGAAATTGAAAACGAATCTAAAATCCCTTTTCTTGACGTTGAACTTACAAGGAGAGCTGACGGAACTTTAAGAAGGTTCATCCATAGGAAGCCCGGATGGAATGGCCAACTGACAAGCTTCTACAGCTGGGTACCAATCAGTCGGAAAAGAGACTAAATTAGATCTCTTGCCACTCGCGTCCGACGCATCTGCAGCTCAGATACCATGGGAGAAGAACTAAACTTCCTCAAAGAAACCTTCAAACAAAACGGTTACCCATCAAGATTCGTGGACAAAAACATCAAACAAGAATCCAAAAGCAAGAAACAGCATCTGTGCTAAAAAAGATACTATATATGAACCTCGACTTCAAAGGAGACCTACTCAGTAACGTCCTTAGAAGGAGAATCTCCACCTCTGTAAGAAGAACTTTCTTTGCGACAACATTGAGAGTAGTCTTCTCTAGTCGCCCGCTGATCTGCAGAAGCCCAAAAGACAAGATCCCGCACCTGCCCACTTCTATGTGTGTATATCAGTTCACCTGTTGCTGTGGAGCCAGGTACATCGGTCGTTCAACGAGTATCCTGTCGAAAAGGGTCAAAGAACACTATCCATCCAGCGTGGCTACAGAAAGGAAGTAATGGCTGCATAAGGAGTGCAATAATCGAACACCTCGTCAACACTGGTCATTCCATCTCAACAAACGCCTCCTCCTTCAAGGTAATCTACAAAATGAAGAACAACCTGCCACAGGCAGTACGATTCTGTCTTCTTTGCATCGCAGAAGCCCTAGCCATTAAGCTAGAGGAACCAGAACTGTGAATAGAAAAGCAAATTATTCAACCACTTGTACTCCTATGGAAACAAATGTGTTGATTTGACTTAACTTTTCTTTGTTTGTTTGTTTGATTTGACATGACTTTTGTTTGTATGCTTATTTTTCTACTTAAAACCCTTGTGTAATTCCGTATATTTTGCTTCCATGTACACCCTGAGTACAACTCTGTCATTAAACTATTCATGTTATTACGCAACTCTTCTTTAACAATCGTTTGTGACGACTCATCACATTTTTAATACCCTCTTACGTCAACACTTAATTCACTTGAACTTAATAATTGTAATTTCGTTTTATTACGTAACTCTGTCTTCAAAAACAATGCATACCCATAAAATTTCATCAAAAAATGTTCGAATTCAAATCGAAATACCAACAAGAAACCATCCTCAGAGACCACGAGAAAACTTATCTCGATAAAGAAAGGAAGACGACATTTGCAGTATAAAATGATATCATTCTATTTCACAGGTTCTCATCAACTGCACACTACCTGAAATTACAATGGTTATGTAGGTGATAATAACATACTTTATTGTTTGAGTGTTAGTAGAGAAGAGATAAAATTGACGCATCCAAAAAAGAATGAAAGCATTACAATTTTTAGTTTAAGTTTTCATCATCAATTTATACGCTTTCAAAATTGAAAAGAGGGAGGAGGGGTAAGACAGAAAACAGAAAAATTAATCAGCAGAACAGTGTTAGCTTGTAGGTCCACACAACAACTCCAAAAATCAAAGGCGGTTACAGTTTATGAGATTAAGATTTGTTCAGTGAGTTGAGATCACTGATTACAATAATTAATCATTTAATTCAGTATAAATTGATGATGAAAACTTAAACTAAAAATTGTAATACTTTCATACCGCAGTTTCGTCCTAGTTTGGGACTCTCCATTAGCACGCACCCACCGGGGTTCGAAACCGAGGACCTTCCGGTTACAAGGCGAGCTCGTAGACCACTAAGCCACTTGAATATCGATGAGATGCTAACTAGTGACTTGCCCTATTCAGGTAGGTAGTTTCCTGGGGTTCTTGTGAGACGTCGTGACCAGTAGGGTGCAGCAGGTCCGGTGTGAGGACAAATACTCGCCGAAGACATTGGCTAGTGGACTGCATAAGTTAGAATTCATGTGCTGGCCATTGGATCGGGTCCCATTGGCTTAATGGTCTACGAGCTCGCCTTGTAACCGGAAGCTCCTGGGTTCGAACCCCTGTGGATGCGTACTGCTGAATAGTCCTAAACTAGGACGGGGGAAACAGCTGTCCAGTACTCCCAGCCTGTTTTTCAATGGTTCTCTAACCAATGTCAGCTCATGACGAAGTCCTGTAACCGATGAAATCCGTACAAACCAACACTTGAAAAATTATAATCACTATTTTCTGAAGGGAATAAAAGAGCTAATTTTATGAGACTTAATAAAATGAAAGTACCTATGGCAAAAGAATATTTAGATGCTAAAAAAGGCAGTGATTTAATCCACTTGAACACAGATTTCATCATAAGTAATCACTAATTAGAATATCATTAAAAATGTACGGTGTGCTAAGTCGCTCAGTGGCCAAAGAAAAATATTTATGATTCATACAATGAGGACAACATATCAGTACTGTGTCAGAGCTCAACTGACCCTTGATTCCAAAAGTCCATTTGTAAGCGAATAAATACCCCATGTGGTCATGAATTCAATAAGAGAACACCAATGCGGTAATTATCAACGACTATTTATGAAATATATTGCTCCATATACTACTGATCGGTTGATACTATTCATGTCAACAAAATCACTGTGCAGAATAATCTGGATCCACTTTATTTCGTTGGTTCTCATCAGCTGTTTACAACCTGAATTTTTTAATAAAATAAAAACAAAGAGAGAAAATAGTTACCCACAATGTTTCATTATTAAATATGGCAAGAATGAACTCAAGAAGCTTGATACAGCTACAGCCAGTAAGAAGCCTATTTTCATCAAACTCGATTACAAGGGCGACGACATTATGAGAATGGTAAATAAAAGATTAAGCGCAGCCCTGTCTAGGACGTATTCTGTAGCGTTATTAGTTTCTCTATCCCGAACAAACTCTTCACTGGTGCAGTCAGAGATTGACAAGTACCCCTCATATGTTACTTCCCACTGTGTATACCAATTCACATGTATCTGCGGGATCAGTCATATTGGAAGGACAGAGAGGAGGGCCTACGTCAGATTCTGCGAACATGCACCAGGGAGCCTCCGGTTAAAGGGACCGAATTGTTTAAGCTCTTCAATCGCCAAACACGTGATTGACACAGGACACCGAGTAGATATGCTGGAATCATTCAAAATAATTAACAGACAAAGTAACTCAAGTCTTCTCAGGTTTGCTGAGGCTATAGCAATAAAACGATTTAAGCCTGACTTATGTATCCAAAAAGAATCCGTTGTTGGACTTCGATTGCCCTGGTGACTCATTTCTTAGTAACTCTTTGTTTTCTAATTTTGTTAATTTTGTTAACTTATCTTTTCACTTCACCCCCACCTTTATTTTTCGCTTGGCTCTCTCCTGAGTTCTGCTCACTGTATTGCATCATCACCTCCTCATCTGACCTCATGTGCACCGAAATTTAAAAATTTTGACCTTCTCTTATGTAATTACGTAACTATTGCTAATTGTCTTTTGTTACCACCCTAACAACACAACTGTTAACTAATTTTTTCAAGAAACTTCTCTCTAACAAGATAGATATATGCATGTCGTGACACTTTAGACACCCTGTAAATCGCAACGTCTTATTTTACTATGACACCCTGACAATATGCTTTCTAATGGACAAAGGTTTGTTAAAATTGTACACTTTTTTCTTTTTCTTTTAATAAAAAATTCAGGTAGTGTGCAGCAGATGAGAACCTGTGAAATAGAATGATGATATCATTTTATACTGCAAATTTCGTCTTCCTTTCTTTATTGAAATTTATCAAGGGAATCAGATGTATGAAGTACACTTTTTGTTTTTATTTTATTAAAAAATTCAGGTTGTACGCAGTTGATGAGAACCAACGAAATAAAATGGATCCAGATTATTCGGCGCCAATGTTACTTCTTTCTTTATTCAAATCACTGTGTTCAGTTGTCCCGTGCTGAGGTCATCAACAAAGCACTCGGTTTGACTCAGTTCAGTAAACCAAGTCAGCTCAAACCACCTGAATTCTGGCTACGATCTAGTTGGGAAACTATACTATTTGATGTCGGGGGTATTCAACTACTGATTTCAACCAATCAGTAGTATATAGCATGATGTTGTTATATTTGATTTCTTGATTACCATTGATGGCATCAGACAGATGTCATATTGTTATTTGAATAATTTCGCATTCTAAAGGGTAATTGTGGTGAAATTTCACCATGAACTATGTAAATTGCAAATCAACAGTTTGATTCCTTGTGAAATTTATGTAACGAAGTAGGAATCAGTAAGCTCTGTCGGAAATCAGAGACCTGTAGAAAAATACTAGAAGAGAAGTATTGAAGGCATTTAGAAATCACATCTGAACGCAATTCAATCAGTTGTCTTGATTTCTGATGTGTTCACATCATTAAATTGACTCCTAGATGCCCAATAACTCCCTTTCGATTTACACTTATTACTGCTAATTAGTAATGCTTATGTATAAACAGGCCATTTGCCATTTTCACTCTTTAATCATACAGTTTAGATTAATACTGGCTGGAGTTTTATGGCAGTTCTAAATTTCAAACTGTTCATCAGGCTTTTTATTCTCTCCCAGATTTTGAAGCAATTTTCGTGAACTAGTGTTTGGTAATTTCTATTGAGTGATTTATCAATCTGGCTCAAGTAATTTTAGAAGAAAGCTGAACCAGAGCTATGCATACACTTGTATGTAATCAAACACCAAGAGAGATATGGTAAACGTTTCTGAAAAAGTGATCAAGTTAGAAGGAAGGATAGGCTAATCCCTAAGTATCTGTTCATAGAATAAGCTGTCACTATAGGATGCAATACCAGTTCAGGATAAATGGAAAAATATCTCCAGAAAAAAATTAGTGAGGAGAAATACTGCCTGAATTAAGTTGATGTGATTCTGAGCAATACATCGTCTAAAACAAGGTCATGCATTCATTGACGTTGTCTCACTTTGTGTCATGTCAAATTCTACCACGGTCCCCAAAGTCTATTTTTACATGAATTCAGTTTTATATCCAATCGGAATAAATTGCAGATACTTGGCTCCTAACCGGTGTAGTATTGAATCGAAAGAATCATCTTCCTAATATCTCAACAGTGTCGTCAGTAATTTAAGAAGAACTTTCTTTGCCGAAACATTGAGAGTAGTCTTCTCTAGTCGTCCACTGATCTGCAGAAGCCCAAAGCAAAAGATCTCGCACCAGACTACTTCTATGTGTATATATCAGTTCACCTGTTGCTATGGAGACAGATACATCGGTCGTTCGAGGCGCATCCTGTCAAAAAGGGTCAAAGAACACTATCCAGCGTGACTGCAGAAAGGAAGTAGTGGCCGTATAAGCAGTGCAACAATCGAACATCTCGTTAACACTGGTCATTCCATCTCAACAAACGCCTCCTGCTGCAAAGTAATCTACAAAGTGAAGAACAACCTGCCAATGACGGTACGTTTCCGTCTTCTTTTCATTGCAAAAGCCCTAGTCGTTCAGTTAGGAGAACCAGAACTGTGCATACAAAAGAAAATTATTCAACCACTTCTACCATCGTGGTAATAACTCTATTGATTTGACTTAACTTTTGCTTGTGTGCTTATTTTTCTAACTAATTAAAACTCTTGCATAATTCCGTATGTTATTTTTCTTCCATGTACACCCTGAGCACAACTCTTTCATCAAACTATTCACATTAGTACGTGACTATTCTTTAACAATCGTTTGTGACGACTCATCACATTTTTAATACCCTCTTACGTCAACACTTAATTCACTTGAACTTAATAATTGTAATTTCGTTTTATTACGTAACTCTGTCTTCAAAAACAATGCATACCCATAAAATTTCATCAAAAAATGTTCGAATTCAAATCGAAATACCAACAAGAAACCATCCTCAGAGACCACGAGAAAACTTATCTCGATAAAGAAAGGAAGACGACATTTGCAGTATAAAATGATATCATTCTATTTCACAGGTTCTCATCAACTGCACACTACCTGAAATTACAATGGTTATGTAGGTGATAATAACATACTTTATTGTTTGAGTGTTAGTAGAGAAGAGATAAAATTGACGCATCCAAAAAAGAATGAAAGCATTACAATTTTTAGTTTAAGTTTTCATCATCAATTTATGCACTTTCAAAGTAGAAAAGAGGGAGGAGGGGTAAGACAGAAAACAGAAAAATTAATTAACAGAAACAGTGTTAGCTTGTAGGTTCACACAGTAACTCCAAAAAATCAAAGGCGGTTACAGTTTATGAGATTAAGATTTGTTCAGTGAGTTGAGATCACTGAATTAAATGACTAATTATTGTAATCAGTGATCTCAACTCACTGAACAAATCTTAATCTCATAAACTGTAACCGCCTTTGATTTTTGGAGTTGTTGTGTGAACCTACAAGCTAACACTCTTCTGTTAATTAATTTTTCTGTTTTCTGTCTTACCCCTCCTCCCTCTTTTCTACTTTGAAAGCGTATAAATTGATGATAAAAACTTAAACTAAAAATTGTAATGCTTTCATTCTTTTTTGGATGCGTCAATTGTATAGCATTTCTTCTCTACTAACACTCAAACGCTTAAGTATGTTATTATCATCTATATAAACATTGTAATTTCAGGTAGTGTGCAGTTGATGAGAACCTGTGAGATAGAATGATGTCATTTTACACTGCAAATTTCGTCTTCCTTTCTTTATCGAAATTTATCAAGGGAACCAATGGTATGAAGAAAAATTATCCTACCATATTTAAAGAATATCTCTGAAATAAGTTCTAGAATATTAAGACAATCTGATGTAGACATGGCACACAAGTTGACACAATCACTTCATTCAGTATTGTGCAGAATGAAGGATAAAACAGCATAAGAAGATAAGATCAAAATCATCTAAAATAAATAAGTTGCAGAAACTGCGATAAGCACTACATTGATCAAAGTGGGTGTCCACTTCGAATCAGAATCCAGGAACATAAATTAGCGGTGAGAAGACACAACATATATCCTTTCGTGTTGATTCATGTAGACAATTACGGACACAAATTTAAATGGGAGAGTGTGCAAATTTAGAAAAATAGTAGAAACACCAGAAATGCCAGGGAATATTTAGAATGCTGCGGTTTGACATGCCTATGACTTGTAACACTTGCCTGTCTACCATTTGAACTGTCACTGAACACGGTCTGACACTCTGAAACAGATTCTTATCTGTTAGAGAGACTGTCATCTCTGTGTCTGTTGGACATACGACTTTTCCATTACCGCTCAACCTAGAACACATGGTCCCCTCTAAATTGGTCTAATAATTTCTAATCTTATTGGGGACTTCCTAAAATTTTTCTTTTTCCGTCTTTCAATGCAGTATTTTCCCGAGTGTCCCGGTTCGTCACATACGTGGTGCCGCAGATTTTCTATTTCCTGTTCCAACTAGTTCGGTTCCGTTGACGCTCTTGGGGCTACCAGTGTGCTTATTATGTTTATTTTGCCATCTTGAGGTCACTGATGTTCATGAGTTGTGCAGCGTTGAGCAGTTGTGATTGCTAGCTATGTGTTCTGTGACACTTTCGATAAACTGTAAGGCCGAAAACTGCGTCTCGGAATCTTCACTAACTGTCGGAAGCGACGAATCAGGCTTGTCAGCAGTTGGACTAAATATAACGGTAGAAGAAAAGAGAAGTGGTAATGAACTTTCCTATTAAAGAAAAACGCATCTTATTTATGCATTTTTAAACACATTAAAAGCTGGCCGGGTCAGTGGACAATAGAATGTTCTGGTTGGTTAGCTACTGGCCCAAGATTGAACAGTAAGACGGAAAGTTGTTCAATGAGTTTGTTTTATAGTGACATCGTAAACTAGATTCCGATCTAGGGAATAAAGACTTCTACCTCTGCAGCCATTGACTTCAATGGTAATTTCTATTTTGAATCTTTCTTATCAACCTGCCTCCACATACTGCCCATAAGTCCTGCCGGTAGCACACGCCACTGTAGAGATAGCTGAACAATTCTTTCTTGTATGCGGAACTTAGCGTTCCCTAACTTAATGGCAGGCTGCTCTTCTCCCTGTAGATCACTTTGAAGGAGGAGTTTGTTGAGAAAGTTATTACTCCTTATAGAAACACAGTTAATTTTCTGAAATCACTTCACATAAGGTTCTTGGACCTTATACTCTACCACAGTGCACAACTTTTATACTCATATCAATAATTCATATTGTTTTGCCTGTTAAGTAAAGAATTCAATCGATACTTATTTTCACATGTAGCGTAGTGTTTAATCCTTCTTCTTTTATGAGTAGTGTGTTTCAAGCCTGCTGCCCTTTATAATTGTGTATGTGATATATTTAATTTTTTAACTAAAACTAATACTAGGCGACAGAATATTCTTTAGAAATGTGGGAAGTTCGGGTAAAATTCCCGTTCTTGCTTATTTTATACGCATATAGCAGGTCTGGGAAAGAGAGAGGGTCAGTCATTGCTCTGCCAACTCTGTCCGGTGAAACTAACACCTCTGCTACTGAAACTTCATAATTCAAGCTTGAAATCCTGTGTCCCACTTAAAAATCAAAAGGAGTGAGAATACCGAAGAATTTTAGAAGAATTTCAGCAAAACGGAAAAAGGTATTCCCTTTCGAGATTCATATGCTGTATGTGCTAGTGACGTCATGTAAGTTCAACCCACGGGTATCATGTCCAGTCATTGAACTGTGATCCAGAGGTGAATGCCCATCAAATTCTATCGATTCGTGGTGAATCGAAATCATCATTGGATGTCATTAGTGACTAAATGCACTCATATACCACTTTGATGGCTTTATCGACTATATTTACACGTTAGAACGTTAGGATTAAAGGAAGATAAGTAATCCTTATGTGATTTCCTGTGTAGACGTTTGTGAAATCCTTTCCTTTTCAAGTATTGGTTTGTAGGGATTTGGTTGATTGGTTACAGGATTTCATCATGAGCTGACATTGGCTAGAGAACAATTGGAAAGACTGCAAAGAGTACTTGACAGCGGTTTCGTCAGCCCAGTTTGAGACTCTTCAGCGTAATGATGAAGAGTCCGAAACTAGGACGAAACAGCTGTCAAGTACTCTTTGCAGGTTTTCCAATGGTTCTCCAGCCAATGCCAGCTCATGATGAAATCCTTTCCTTTTAATTGAGGCAGTGCTATATCACAGATTGTCAGAAGTAACAATTCATCTCAGTTCACTAGTCAGTCAATAGCTACTTCCTTCAAGGTAAACCGGCTAGAGTTATAATGAGGATTTGTGAGAGATGGGCTCCTGCAAACATTTATAGATGTCGTTGTATAGTGATATTCAGCTGTCACAAGTTGAAAATCACAGGTTTAATGGATTCTAACAAATAAATAGTTATCAGCTGGTTCATCTCTCAGTCTAATGGTCGTTGACCACCTGCGTCTAATAATCATAAAATATCAACTTCTGAAGTCTTCAAAATTGAAAGAAAACGACTGTTGACTTGACCTTAGACATTTCCTGATTTCATTTTGAGGCTTAGTATGCATTCATTCCTTAAAAACCCCTGATGATACAAGTAGATCCAGATGACAACGCCAAAATAGGACGAAATGAGCATCTTGCTGGATCCGACTGCTAGTCAGCATCCATTCGCGAAAATAACATCACCTTCATCCTAAGACGCCTTGGAAACATCCGCAATAGGAACTGACATGTCAACAGACGCAGAACTTTTCGGTCCAGTATAATCAGTCAACGGGAAATGCAAATTAATCCATAAAAGACATAATGACTGATACCGTTGTATAAGAGGTGGCTGTCATGGCCTAATGACCTAGTGGTTGATGCTTTGGCATTTGAAACGATTTCTTTTCAACGACTTTTCCTGCAGCTGACTTACAACTAGTTTTTACCAGCCGAAATATGATCAGACAATGCGTCAAGGATAGATTACCGCTTTTGTCCACATCCATGTGTATTTACTCTTTTACCTGCTCTTGTGGAGCGGTTTATATTGGACGTTGTAAGCGTAATCTCCGAAAACGTGTAGCTGAACACTATCCAGTCTGGTTAATGAAAGGCGAACGTAGAACCGCGAAGTCGTCTATCTGTGATCACCTGTTAGAGTCAGGTCATTTAGCCCCACGTGATTCATCTTTCAAAGTTATCTACATGGCAAAATCGAATCGATCCAAAAGTTTACGTTTTCTTCACTTATGCATAGCCGAAGCTTTAGCTATACATGAACAGAAACCTAAATTATGTGTTCAAAAACGTTTTGTCAAACCCCTTTCTTTACCTTGGTCATAGTAATGTTCTTTCTAGTTTTTACTTAATTTTATTTTACCACTTGAATTCTTTCCACTTCACTTCACATCTTCATTCTTATCGTAATCGTACTCTTATTTTATAAAATTTTTTTAGACAACACTTGACCTTTTAAAACATTTTTGATTTCAATTCACTTATAAAACAATCTTTAATAATTTTGTAATTTATCCACTTCAACTCTACCCCTTATAAGATTTTAATAATCGTTACTCTTATCACATATATGTATATTGACTGAGCAATTATTTAGTGCCACTTAATGACCTTTTGTGTAATATAAATACGACTGTACAGCTTGAAAATGAAGTCGTTGAAAAGAAATTTCTTCGCTGAACAAAAACTGTGTTTTTACTTATGAATAAATGGGTATTTTTCGTGATTTGAAACGATGGCTGCAGAGTTTAGGTCTTAGTGGAAATACCATCAATTACCGATGATATAGGTATATTCAGCTGTAGAGTTCCAAATGGGACGAAATACTAGCTTTAGATTCCACTACTAATCACCCTCAAGCAAAATAACATTCGAACATTTTCTGAAAATAAGTAAATGTTTAGAACACTAATATTTACTGCAGTAAATTCAGAAGACAACATGGTTAGTGCTAAGATACTGTAAGAGGCAGTTAGATTGTCGCCCTACCATATATAAAGGATATATCAGAAATCACTGCAAGACGTGTCAAACCTTTAGGAATTGACGTCTCACACAAACCAACAAAATCACTTCACTCAGCTGGCTCTATGTCAACCAAAAGACTCAACAGCGAAAGAAGATAAAACCAACATCATCTACAAAATAGATTGTATCAACTGTGAAAAACACTACACTGGCCAAAGTGGACGTCCCCTCCGTCTTCGTATCTACGAACATAAGCTAGCCGTCAAAAGACATGACATCCATTCCCTACCTCATATCACTGCATACAGACAACCATGGACATCAATTTGACTGGGACAACCAACGTTCAAATATTAGACAGAGGAAACAACAAAAACGCTAGAGAATTTTTAGAAGCTTGGCATTCCAGTGAATCATCAATCAATAGACGCATCAAGATAGACAAAATTTACCAACCAATAGGAAAGAAACCTCACACACAAAGGTCGAAGTTTAAATGAAAGAAAAAATCAATTCTAATACAAGTAGCCAATAGGGTGTGAAAACACACAAAACAACCAATCACATTCAAGGTCACCGAGAGAGATGATCAATAAACTCGTGGAGAAATCTAAAAGCTCATTCCAACAAATTGAAGTATTTGGTGAAGATGTCACCTAGTAGAGAGATGAGATTTGCTATTAAAATTAACAGTTCAGCTCAGACAAGACAAGCAGATCAGAATCATCCACCTGATCTTCGAATCTTCTTCATCAGACATTTCGTGTTCTTCTGCTTTCTTTTTTTCGTTCTTTGTGTGTGTGATTTTTACTCCCTCTGTCTTCATCCAATTCACCCCATATTTTCAGTTATAAAAACAGTTATGTTAAGTTTGTTTCCATACTTTTCTCGCTCACATTTATAATTCGTTTAAAATAACTATTTTACAATCATATCATAATCTTGTGCAATTTTGTTTCTAAGCCTGAAATGAAATCGCCAAAAATATATCTTTGCTGAACTTCGTGTTCTCTTCTTTCTAATATATAGAATAATTCATAGGATGGATAGAACTTGGGACAAGGTGTGCAATTATAGGATTAGTAGACAAATCGAATAAAAGAAAAACGTTACGTAATATTGCGTGAAATTTGACAACACAGAATTTAACGTTGCAAAACAGAAGAGATTTAGAATGAAAAGTGGAACAAGTGAAATAATACCGGTGACAGTTCAAATTTAGAATAGTAATAGTAAGAATTGACGTAATAAAGGAAGAGTGTACAAATTGAATAGACAAAATGAAAATTAGATAGAGCCAAAATATGACTGGGGATTAGCATACCTTAGCATAGAGGGATTAAGACCATGAAAATTGGATGAGTTGAGTGAACTTTTTCTGTACACAGAGATCTGGCTTTCCTGATTTGGTAGCCAAAGCTTCACACCATCTCTTATATGTGTACTGATTATTGGTCATTGTACTAGCCTACTTATCTTCACTACCTTATCATTTCAATCAAGGATAATATAGTTGACATTACGTTGGCTTACAGATTAGCGTTATGAGGTGACAAAATAAATAGTATGCGTGTGACAGACCTTCTGGATTCATTGTAATCAAACAAAAATATTGTGAAATGAGAGAAACTGATGATGATGATGGTGTATAATCATAATAGACTCATGCACTGCGGGGTTGGGAGAGGAAACTGACAAGTCATTTCATCAGGGTTGTTAAACGTATTTCGTGAATGACTTCTACAAATTTAGTATACTTTGAAAAAGGCGATAGTTAATCTGTCATAAAATAATTACGATGCATGTGAATGAAGTAGAGTCATCTATTTATTGACAAATACGACAATATCACTAATATGAAATCACAAAAGTATATAAGTGAAAAATTTCATAGTGTTAGGCGAAACAATAGAATGAAGGGTTCAAATGAAAACAAGACACTATGATATAAACTGTTGCTGATCTTTTCTGGCCATCTCGAGTATTGAGCGAAGACGACTGTTAATGAAGGTCTGTAGTTTGTTTGAGATGCTCTTTATGACGCGCAGTGCAAGTCTCTGATCCGTACAGTAAGTAGCACTGACTGACTTCACACGGGAGTTGAAAATCCGGATCTTATTTTTGATGCTGAGTGTTGTTGACCTCCACACAGACTTGAGAGTAGTGAAAGCTTGTCTTGCTTTTCCGATTCTTGCTTTGATTTCCTCATCAGTTCCATCCGCCTGTAGTTGAAACGATGCTTCCAAGGCAGGTAGATAAAGGAGAATGTTTCTGTCAGGTTTCTCCCATTTATGCTGATTGTTGTCAGTTGTTGTTGTTGCTGTTGGTGGAGTTGCCCAGGAATCTTCATCACCTCTGTTTTCTCTATGTTCACCTGAAGTCCTATCTTCTCCGGATGCTTCTTCTGCTAACTTGTTGCTTTTCGCTTGCATATCTTCCAGTTTGTGGGAAATCAGACATATGTACGTTATCAGCGAAGTCCGGATCCTCCAAGTTTATTGTGTGGGTCCATTTTATGCTTGTTTCCTCATTGCCCGCTGTTTGTCGCATTATCCAGTCTACTGCAATCAGGAAAATCATTGGCGATAGTAGGCGGCCAGCTTGTCTTACTCCTGTCCTCACTTCGAAGGACTCCGTGAGTTTCCCGTTGTGGATTACTTGGCATGCAGCATTGTCGTAGAGCTGTTGGATGAGATGTATAATTGTCGTTGGCACCCGGTAGTAGATAAGTAGTGTATGCATTAGGAGGACCTTATATTGGTTGAACAGTTGATGGCTTTGTAATGACAGGAATAGGTAGCCAGTGTGGAAAAAACTGTTTATCGCTCATGTTAGACATTAACGTGGAATCTCCATTCGAGTATCTCCCTTGAATTGTGGACGCAAACCTGATACCTGTCCATCTTTGCCAGTTCATTTTTGTGACTGTTATAAGCTCTGTCAAATATTTTGAATAAAGAAAGAACAGACATATTTGTAGGATAATATGGGCTGGTTTTACTCCGTGGATTCTCTTCAACTACCTACATCCTAAATAAGCCAGTTAATATATATATTACAAAATTTCTGAACATACTTTTTACAATGATTTCAAGTTATAGATAGAAAGATAGATAAGCAACATAATTTCAAAGATGAATTGAGTAGACAATTATTTAGTGTTAAAAGAGTAACCATTTAAATACTGTAGAGAAAGAAAGACCAGATTTGCAGTATAAAATGATATCAATTATTCCAAGACTGTACGGCTTACCAAAGATACATAAAGCCAACCTCCCACTTCGTCCAATTCTCGATATGTCAGGTTCCCCGTACCATCCAATAGCGAAATGGCTAGCTGAAATTTTAGAACCTGTACGAAAACGAATGTGCCACTATTCGCTTCGTGACACTTTCCAATTAGTCGATCACATCAAGGATATCAATGTGAAGAACAAAAGCATGCTCTCCCTCGACATTGAGTCACTATTTACCAACGTTCCACTGACAGAAACTGTCTGTCACATTTGTCAGTATATAGAAGAAAATCAGCTAAACATCGGATTACCGACGAATTGTCTAAGAGAACTACTGCTGAGATGTACACTCAATGTACAATTCACATTCAACGAGGTTATTTACAGACAACAAGATGGGATCGCAATGGGATCTCCACTGGGCCCATTACTTGCAGACTGCTTCATGGCAAGCCTCGAGAACGGCCCACTCAAATCAACTATCGACAATTTCCAGTTGTACGTTAGATATGTTGACGACACCTTCATTATCTGTGATGACGGCCACGATCTCAATCAGTTACTGCAAATATTCAACAAATGCCATCCAGCCACAAGGTTCACTCTTGAAATTGAAAACGAATCTAAAATCCCTTTTCTTGATGTTGAACTTGCAAGGAGAGCTGACGGAACTTTAAGAAGGTTCATCCATAGGAAACCCACATGGAACGGCCAACTGACAAGCTTCTACAGCTGGGTACCAATCAGTCGGAAAAGAAACTTAATTAGATCTCTTGCCACTCGCGACCGACGCATCTGCAGCTCAGATACCATTGAAGAAGAACTAAACTTCCTGAAAGAAACCTTCATACAAAACGGTTACCAATCAAGATTCGTGAACAAAATCATCAAACAAAAATCCAGAAGCAATAAACAGCATCTGTGCCAAAAAAGATACTTTATATGAACCTCGACTTCAAGGAGACGTACACAGTGAAGTCCTTAGAAGGAGAATCTCCACCTCTGTAAGAAGAACTTTCTTTGCGACAACATTGAGAGTAGTCTTCTCTAGTCACCCACTGATCTGCAGAAGCCCAAAAGACAAGATCCCGCACCTGACCACTTCTATGTGTGTATATCAGTTCACCTGTTGCTGTGGAGCCAGGTACATCGGTCGTCCAACGAGTATCCTGTCGAAAAGGGTCAAAGAACACTATCAAACGTGACTGTAGAAAGGCCGTATAAGGAGTGCAACAATCGAACATCTCGTCACCAATTGTCATTCCATCTCAACAAACGCCTCCTCCTTCAAAGTAATCTACAAAGTGAAGAACAACCTGCCAAAGACAGTACGATTCCGTCTTCTTTGCATCGCAGAAGCCCTAGCCATTAAGCTAGAGGAACCAGAACTATGCATACGAAAGAAAATTATTCAACCACTTCTACTCCCATGGTAACAAATGTGTTGATTTGACTTAACTTTCCTTTGTTTGTTTGTTTGATTTGACTTGACTTTTGTTTGTATGCTTATTTTTCTACTTAAAACCCTTGTGTAATTCCGTATATTTCGTTTCCATGTACACCCTGAGTACAACTCTTTCATTAAACTATTCATATTATTACGCAACTCTTCTTTAACAATCTTTGTGACAACTCATCACTTTTGTTACTACCCTCTTATATCAACACTTAATTCACCTGAACTTAATAATTGTAATTTCGTTTTATTACGTAACTCTGTCTTCAAAAACAATGCATACCCATAAAATTTCATCAAAAAATGTTCGAATTCAAATCGAAATACCAACAAGAAACCATCCTCAGAGACCACGAGAAAACTTATCTCGATAAAGAAAGGAAGACGAAATTTGCAGTATAAAATGATATCATCATTCTATTTCACAGGTTCTCATCAGCTGCACACTACCTGAAATTACAATGTTTATATAGATGATTATAAAATACTTTAATGTTTAAGTGTTAGTAGAGAAGAAATGCTATACAATTGACGCATCCAAAATGAAAGTATTACAATTTTTAGTTTAAGTTTTCATCATCAATTTATACGCTTTCAAAGTAGAAAAGAGGGAGGAGGGGTAAGACAGAAAACAGAAAAATTAATTAACAGAACAGTGTTAGCTTGTAGGTTCACACAACAACTCCAAAAACAAAGGCGGTTACAGTTTATGAGATTAAGATTTGTTCAGTGAGTTGAGATCACTGATTACAATAATTAGTCATTTAATTCAGTGATCTCAACTCACTGAACAAATCTTAATCTCATAAACTGTAACCGCCTTTGATTTTTGGAGTTGTTGTGTGAACCTACAAGCTAACACTGTTCTGTTAATTAATTTTTCTGTTTTCTGTCTTACCCCTCCTCCCTCTTTTCTACTTTGAAAGCGTATAAATTGATGATGAAAACTTAAACTAAAAATTGTAATGCTTTCATTTTTGGATGCGTCAATTTTATCTCTTCTCTACTACCACTCAAACACTAAAGTATGTTATTATCATCTTTATAACCATTGTAATTTCAGGTAGTGTGCAGCTGATGAGAACCTGTGAAATAGAATGATGTCATTTTATACTGCAAATTTCGTCTTCCTTTCTTTATCGAAATTTATCAAGGGAACCAATGGTATGAAGAAAAATTATCCTACCATATTTAAAGAACATCTCTGAAATAAGTTCTAGAATATTAAGACAATTTGATATAGACATGGCACACAAGTTGACACAATCACTTCATTCAGTATTGTGCAGACTGAAGGATAAAACAGCATAAGAAAATAAGATCAAAATCATCTAAAATAAATAAGTTGCAGAAACTGCGATAAGCACTACATTGATCAAAGTGGGTGTCCACTTCGAATCAGAATCCAGGGACATAAATTAGCGGTGAGAAGACACAACATATATCCTTTCGTGTTGATTCATGTAGACAATTACGGACACAGATTTAAATGGGAGAGTGCGAAAATTTAGAAAAATAGTAGAAACACCAGAAATGCCAGGGAATATTTAGAATGCTGCGGTTTGACATGCCTATGACTTGTAACACTTGCCTGTCTACCATTTGAACTGTCACTGAACACGGTCTAACACTCTGACACAGATTCTTATCTGTTAGAGAGACTGTCATCTCTGTGTCTATTGGACATACGACTTTTCCATTACCGCTCAACCTAGAATATATGGCCCCCTCTCAATTGGTCCAACTATTTCTAATCTTATTGGGGGATGATAACACACCGTGTACTTCCTAAAATTTTTCTTTTTCCGTCTTTCAATGCAGTATTTCCCCCAGTGTCCCGGTTCGCCACATTCGTAGTGCCGCAAATCTTCTATTTCCTGTTCCAACTAGTTCGGTTCCGTTGACGCTCTTGGGGCTACCAGTGTGCTTATTATGTTTATTTTACCATCTTGAGGTCATTGATGTTCATAGGTTGTGCGGCGTTGACCAGTTGTGATTGCTAGCTATGTGTTTTGAGACACTTTCGATAAACTGTAAGGCCGAAAACTGCGTCTCGGAATCTTCACTAACTGTCGGAAGCGACGAATCAGGCTTGTCAGCAGTGAGACCAAATGTAACGGTAGAAGTAAAGAGAATTGGTAATGAACTTTCCTATTAAAGAAAAACGCACCTTATTTATGCATTTTTAAACACATTAAAAGTTGGCCGGGTCAGTGGACAATAGAATGTTCTGGTTGGTTAGCTACTGGCCCAAGGTTGAACAGTAAGACGGAAAGTTGTTCAATGAGGTTGTTTTATATTGACATCGCAAACTAGATTCCGATCTAGGGAATAAAGACTTCTACCTCTGCAGCTGTTGACTTCAAGTGTTGGTTTCCATTTCGAACCTTTTTTATCAGTCTGCCTCCACATACTACCCATAAATCCTGTCGGTAGCACACGCCACAGTAGAAGTAGCTAAATAATTCTTTCTTGAATGTGGATCTTAGGGTTCCCTAACTTATTGGCTATAACTATAACAACGCAGTAGAAAAGGAAGAGTTTTGGGCAGGCTGCTCTTCACCCTATAGATCACTTCGAAGGGGGAGTTTGTTGAGACAGAATTAACAATGTTGTCTAAGTGTGCAGTTATTACACTCCTTATAGAAGCACTGTTAATTTTCTGAACTCATACCACATAGGGTTCTTGAACCTTCTTAGATAGGATAAGTGTTGGACGATCAAAATATTTCATTCCAAAAGAACAGATGTACTGATACACACTCAATATTATTATTTATTATTCTCTTGGTTTCGGAGTGTATACACATACAGGAGGTTAAATAGGGGATCTTGTCCTTCAGGCTTCTGCAGATCAGCGAATGACTAAAGAACATTACTCTTAGCGTCGCTACAAAGAATGATCTTCTTGATGGTATTAATATTCTTCTGTTAATGACATGACAGGTTAGGTCACCCTTGAAATCAAAGTTAATGTAAAATTCCATTTTTTGGTACAAATAATGTTTCGTTTCTCTGAACTTTTGGTTCGACTCCATTGTTGATGAATCTCAGTGAGTATCCACCCTGGAAGATCATCTATTTAAGAGGATTTCCTAAAGCGTCAGGGTTACAGGTGTGTTGCATGAGAGTGACAAGGGATTGAATTAGATTTCGTTCTCGTCCAACAGATATCCAGCTCTAGAACCTTGGCAGCTGACCGTCCTATATGGGTATCCCATGGATAAACCTTCTTAATATTCCGTTGACTCTTCTAAATTTAGCACTAAGAAAGGGAATTTAAGATTAGTTTTCAATTTGAAAAGTGAAATAGCTGTGACAACTGACAAAAATTTCATCTACACACCTTGTTTACAGTTGGAAATTATAGACAGTTCACTTTAATGGACCATCCGTGAGGCTTGTCATAAAATAGTCTAGCATCGATAAACCCAAGGAATATACCAAGAATATCACTATGATGTTTGTTGGTTGTAAACTGTATATAAGCACCAGTGAATGCTACCAATAAGGTAGCCATCTAATACACCTTGTAGTGAGACTCTAAGTCATTCATACACAAAGAATTATGAGCAACTAGAACCGTTACTCGCCTATGACATTGGCTCTCACGTCACGAAGAGCACTTCCAACAGTCTTGAGAGTTTCAGCAAGTGACCCCTTGCTTGGCAGTGCAGGCCAGACGTCCAACCGGATGGGATAAGCAACAAAGAGATCTGGCAGACGGGAAACCAGTTAACAGCCTATTAACAAATAACTAAAAAGAAGAAAATTTAGATGGAATGGGTATACTCTAAGGAGACCACTGAATGAGATACGACACCTCAGTTCATCGAGTAAAATACTAGCAAGAAACGAAGAATTAGGCATTCGGGTGAGGTACGGAGGTGACCATTTCAGAATCGAACGAAGACAGATGTGTAGCCAGCTAAATAAAACATAAGGGTACAGAGCGAAATGCCTCGGTGTCGCTGACACCCTATTTCCCAATCGAAACCCAAGGGAATAACAATTATAATAAATGGATTGTAGGGCATAGAAATTTCTCAGCATTTACATCCACCTAAAGCAAAATTATGCCTAATCTCACATCTACTGTGATCCTTCAAGTTATAGATGCTGAGAAACAGCCTTGTCCATATAAAAACAAAAATGCTTGCAGTGTGATGCGATATACATCGGACAAACACAACGAGAAATCAAAATCAGAAGAAATGAACATCGTAGAGCATCTCTTCGACCACCGAGAAATCCAGTTGAACTAGAAAAGCTTGAAAAATCATCAGCCACGCTATAGAATCAGGTCACAGAATTGATTTTGACAATATTGAAATAATCCAGAAAAATTTCAGAAATCACAAAGAAAGTCTCACATCATCAGAAGCACTTCATATCAAATGGAATCCAAATTGTCTGAATAGGAATGATGGACTAAAACAGAATTTGACCTGGTTACAACACCTCCCTTCCCCATGAAGTGACAAAATCAACACGAATGTGAAAAGCAATTTCATTATGTAAACGCACACTGCTTTTATAATTTTAAACACTTATCAAATCCAACAATCTACACCTGGTTTTGTTATCTTTACCAAGTGGTCAATTTGACAACGGAAAAATGAGCCCATGCTGAGGAACGATGATTAAGTTTGTTATATATAAGCTGAGATTCTGTAAATTCTGGTTTAATAATACTTTGATAAAGCTATTAGCAGCAGCATTAAATAGCGAAACGTCAGTAAAAACAATATCGTTTTGTTTTTCATTCATTGGGAAATACAAAAACCTTCATTATAATGAATATCATATAGCTAATGCCTAAATTTTTTCAAACTTTTAAAAGTGAACTTGGTTTGGACATATTTAGCATGTATACATCCGTCAAACTACAAACTGACAAATATATCCAATTATAACACCTTTGTCAGCCAGTATGATAAAAAGAGAAATATTTTATTCTTACCTAAGACATTTGCCTTCATCAATGTACACACTTTCTCATTTCTGAGGAAATAATATGTATAATGATTGCATTCATTATTTACTGGTAGAATGCTTAGCAACCACGCACCTGGTCACAGTACGATTCCCGGATGACACACGCCTAAACTTTCTTTACCTGCTAATAAGCCCAGTAAACACGGAAGGTACGGTGTGAGCCATTTAGCTCCGCCATGTAAGAAAAAAAAATAACACCGCCCTTACGGAAACTTCGAAATGCAAACTTGAGGTCTCATGTTCCAGTCGCAACGTGAAAAAATGACATATGTACATAAAAATCGGAATAATAATCAGGATGAAGAGTTTGGGTGATGGGTGTTTATACTTTACGTTTTTTATATGATAATATTAACATTCCCATGTTTAATTTGTGTTTACGTTGAAATTTGTTGTATTGTAGATACTTACGTTACATTTATCAAATTCAAGACGAATGGGAACGATGGATGCGTTAATGCTTTTAATGTTCGAGGTTCAATTAGTCTTTTTTTCCCATTGTACTGATGGGAATTTGTTGGGCTAGGAAAATCATAATCTCATCATGAGCTGACATTTGTGGGAGTGCTGGACAGTTGTTTCGTCCTAGTTTGAGACTCTTCATCAGTACGCACCCACTACAGGGGTTCGAACCCAAGGACCTTCCGGTTACAAGGCGAGCTCGTAGACCATAAAGCCACTTGAATATCGACGAGGTACTCACTAGCGACTTGCTCTATTCAGGTAGGTAGTTAACTTGGGTTCTTGTGAGAAATCGTGACCAGTAGGGTGCAGCAGGTCCGATGTGAGGACAAATACTCGCCGAAGACATTGGCTAGTGGATTGCATAATTTAGAATTCATGGGCTGGTCATTGGATCGGGTCCCAGTGGCTTAATGGTCTACGAGCTCGCCTTGTAACCGGAAGGTCCTGGGTTCGAACCTCGGTGTTGTTTGCGTACTGATGAAGAGTCCCAAACTAGGCTGACGAAACAGCTGTCCAGTACTCCAAGGTTTTCCAGTGTCTCCCTAACCAATGTCAGCTCATGCTCCTGTAACCGATCAAATCCCTACAAACCAACACTTGGTAAGTCATAATAATTTTTTGGGTGAATAAGCCTTTTTTCTTGAAGGGAATAAAAGAGCTAATTTTATGAGACTAATTCAAATGAAAGTATCTATGGCAAAATAATATTTAGATGCTAAAAAAGGGATTGATTTAATCCACTTGAACACAGATTTCATCAGAAGTAATCACTAATTAGAATGTCATTAAAAATTTACGGTGTGCTAGGTTGCTCAGTGGCCAAAGAAAAAAATTTATGATTCATACAACGAGGATAACATATCAATACTGTGTTAGAGTTCAACTGACCCTTGATTGCAAAATTCCATTTGTAAGTGAATAAATACCCCATGTAGTCATGAATTCAATAAGAGAACACCAATGCAGTACTTATTAACTACTATTTATGAAATACAGTGCTCCATATACTACTGATTGGTTGATACTACTCATATCAAACAAATCACCGTACATAATAATCTGGATCCATTGTATTTCATTGGTTCTCATCAGCTGCGTACAACCTGAATTTTTTGAATAAAATAAAAACAAAGAACGAAAATGGTTACACACAAAGTTTCATTAACAAATATGGTAAGAATGAACTCAAGAAGCTTGATACAGCTACAGCCAGTAAGAAGCCTATTTTCATCAAACTCGACTACAAGGGTGACGACATTATGAGAATGGTGAATAAAAGATTAAGCGCAGCCCTGTCTAGGACGTATTCTGCAGCGTCATTAATCTCTATTTCCTGAACAGCCTCCTCACTGGTGAAGTCAGATATTGACAAGTACCCCTCACATGTTACCTCCAATTGTGTATATCAATTCACAAGTATCTGCGGGAGCAGTTACATTGGAAGAACAGAGAGGAGGGCCTACGTCAGATTCTGCGAACATGTACCAAGGAGTCTCCCGTTATTATTTTTTTTATTTTTGATTACAGCTTGATTCCACACAGTACTTTTGGTAGAAGTATGGAATTTTCAGCTTGGATATCGGTAGCCCAAATTTCGCAGGCCGACCATTGATATCGGGTGTGCGTCGGCAGGGGATCGAACCCCGGACCATGTGCATGGTCGGCGAGAGTCCTAACCACTGTGCCACCGACCGAATTGTTTAAGCTCTTCAATCGCCAAACACGTGATTGACACAGGACACCGAGTAGATGTGCTGGAGTCATTCAAAATAATTAACATACAAAGTACCTCAAGTCTTCTCAGGTTTACTGAAGCGATGGCAATAAAACGATTGAAGCCTGACTTATGTGTCCAAAATGAATCCGTTGTTGGACTTTAATTACTGGTGACTCACTTATTAGTAACTCTTTGTTTTCTAATTTTCTTAATTTTGTTAACTTATCTTTTCACTTAACCCCACCTTCATGTTTCGCTTGACTGTCTTAAAAGATAATTTTACTTGATCTTCTGAGTCCTGCTCACTGAGTTACATCATCACCGTTTCATCTGACCTCATGTGCACCGAAATTTTAAAATTTTGATCTCTTATCTAATTACGTAACTATTACTAAATTTCTTTTGTTACCACCCCAACAACACAACTGTTAGTTAATTTTTTTCAAGAAAAGACTGTTCTCCAATAGATAAATATGCATATATATGTTGTACCACTTTAAACACCCTGTAAATCGCAATGCTTTATTTTACTATGACGCTCTGACAATATGCTTGCTAATGGACAAAAGTTTGTTGAAATAGTACACTTTTCCGATCGAGAAAGGAAGACGAAATTTGCAGTCTAAAATGATATCATTCTATTTCACAGGTTCTCATCGGCTGCACACTAACTGAAATTACAATGGTTATATAGGTGATAAGAACATACTGTAATGTTTGAGTGGTGGTAGAGGAGAGATACTATAAAAGTGATGCATCCAAAATGAAAGCATTATAATTTTTACTTTAAGTTTTCATCATCAATTCATACACCTTCAAAACTGTTAAGAGGGGCGAGGGGTAAGAAAGAAAATAGAACAAATTAACAAACAGTATTAGCTTGTAGGTTCACATAGAAACTCAAAAAACAAAGGCGGTTAAAGTTTATAAGACTGAGATTTGTTCAGTGAGTTGAGATCACTGAATTAGATGACTAAATATCGTAATCAAAATCAAAATTCAATTACCAAGGGAGTGATTTTGATTACAATAATGAGTCACCTAATTCAGTGATCTCAACTCACTGAACAAATCTCAATCTCATAAACTGTAACCGCCTTTGTTTTTGGAGTTGTTGTGTGAACCTACAAGCTAACACTCTTCTGTTAATTAATTTTTCTGTTTTCTGTCTTACCCCTCCTCCCTCTTTTCTACTTTGAAAGCGTATAAATTGATGATGAAAACTTAAAGTAAAAATTGTAATGCTTTCATTCTTTTTTGGATGCGTCAATTGTATAGCATTTCTTCTCTACTACCACTCAAACATTAAAGTATTTTGTTATCATCTATGTATAATCATTGTAATTTCAGGTAGTGTGCGGCTGATGAGAACCTGTGAAATAGAATGATATCATTTTACACTGCAAATTTCGCCTTCCTTTCTTTATCGAAATTTATCAAGGGAACCAGTTGTATGAAGCATACTTTTTGTTTTTATTTTACTAAAAAATTCAGGTTCTACGCAGTTGATGAGAATCAACGAAATAAAATGGATCCAGATTATTCTGCACCAATGTTTCTTCTTTCTTTGTTCGAATTCCTGTGTTCAGTCGTCCCGTGCAGAGGTCATCAACAAAACACTCGGTTTGACTGAGTTCAGAAAACTGAGTCAGCTCAAACCACCTGAATTCTGGCTGCGATCTAGTTGGGAAACAATACTATTTGATGTCGAGGGTATTCACCTACTCATTTCAACCAATCAGTAGTATATAGCATGATGCAGTTATATTTGCTTACTTGAATACCATTGATGGCATCAAACAAATCTCGTATTGTGATTTAAATAATTTCGCATTCTGAAGGGTAATTGTGGTGAAATTTCACCCTGAACTATGTAGACTGCAAATCACTAGGTCGATTCGTTATAAAATATATTTAACGAAATCGAAATCCGTAAGCTCTGTCGAAAATCAAAGACCTGTTGAAAAATACTAGATGAGAAGTATTGAAGGCATTTAGAAATCATATCTGAACGCATTTGAGTCAGTTGTCTTGATTTCTGATGTGTTCACGGCGTTAAACTGACTCTTAGATGCCCAATAACTCCCTTTCGATTTACAGTAATTGCTGCTAATTAGCAGTTGTTTATGTATAAACAGGTCATTTGCCATTTTCTCTCTTTAATCATACAGTTTAGATTGATACTGTCTGGAGTTTTATGGCAGTTCTAAATTTGAAACTGTTCACCTGGCTTTTTATTCTCTCCTGGTTTTTGAAGCAATTTGCGTGAACTAGTGTTTGATAATTTCCATCTAGCTTAAGTAATTTTGGAAGAAAGCTGGACCAGAACTATGCATGCACCTGAAGGCAATGAAACGTCAAGAGGGATATGGTAAAGGTATTGGATCAAGTTAGGAGGGAGGATAGGCTAATCCCTAAGTATCTGTTCATAGAATAAGCTGTCACTATAGGATGCAATACCAGTTCAGGATAAATGGAAAAATATCTGCAGAAAAAAATGAGTGAGGAGAAATACTGCCTGAATTAAGTTGATGTGATTCTGAGCAATACATCGTCTAAAATAAGATCATGCATTCATTGACGTTGTCTCACTTTGTGTCATGTCAGATTCTACCACGGTTCCTAAAGTCTATTTTTACATGAATTCAGTTGTATTTCCAATCGGAATAAATTGCAGATACTTGGCTCCTAACCAGTGTGGTACTGAATCGAAAGAATCATTTACCTGATACCTCAACAGTGTCATCAGTAATTTAAGAAGTACTTTCTTTGCGGAAACATTGAGAGTAGTGTTCTCCAGTCGTCTACTGATCTGCAGAAGCCCAAAGGATAAGATCCCGCACCTGACCCCTTCTATGTGTATATATCAGTTCAGCTGTTCCTGTTGAGCCAGGTGCAACGGTCATTCAACGCGCATCTCGTCAAAAAGGATCAAAGAACACTATCAAACGTGACTGTAGAAAGGAAGTAGTGGCAGCATAAGGAGTGCAAAAATCGAACATCTCGTCACCATTGGTCATTCCATCTCAACAAACGCCCCCTCCTTCAAAGTAATCTACAAAGTGAAAAGCAACCTACCAAAGACAGTATGATTCCGTCTTCTTTTCAATGCAAAAGCCCTAGTCGTTCAGTTAGGAGAACCAGAACTATGCATATAAAAGAAAATTATTCAACCACTTCTACTATCATGGTAATAACTCTATTGATTTGACTTAACTTTTGCTTGTGTGCTTATTTTTCTAACTAATTAAAACACTTGCATAATTCCGTATGTTATTTTGCTTCCATGTACACCCTGAGCACAACTCTTTCATCAAACTATTCATGTTATTACGTAACTCTTCTTTAACAATCGTTTGTGACAACTCTTCACTTTTGTTACTATCCTCTTATATCGACATCCAATTCACCTGAACTTGCTAATTGTATTTTCGTCTGACAAATTTGATGTTTAGACACACACATACAAAATAACCACATATATTTGCGATTGTACAGCTATGAAAATGAATTCGCCGTCGAAAAGAGAATCTTCACTGAACTACTTGTCTTCTGTGTAGAAATTCTATGATATTTCCAAAATGATGAGTGCCAGACTGTCGTTATGAAATTAGAGACAGCATTATAGAGCTGTTTGACGTTAACTTTTAAGTATTGAAAAGTAATTAGCATAATTCAAATTAGATTATGAAATGACGCCAGTTCGAAATTCATACGAAATCAGTGAGTACAGGATAGGTTTTTCATCCTAGTTTGGAGCTGTTCATCAAGAAGTGCTCGTGACTCCAATGGGTACCGAACGTAAGACCGTCAGTCAGTCGAACAGAACCCAGAGTTCCTTGAATTCCATTTTCTACCAATCAGCGATATATACATATATATGGCTCCACAAAAAGACAACGTCATTAACGAGCATTCGTCTTTACTTCTAACTTGATGAACCCCCGCCGCTTTCAAATTCTCATCAGAACTTTGAACAAGTTTATACTGTAGTCAGTCACTAGTTGGCAGGAAGTCAATTTCTAAGTATTAATCGGCAGGGATTTGGTTGGTTTCAAGTTCGGTCATAAACTGATATCAGTTAGAGAACTTTATACATTTGGTTCCCTTGATAAATTTCGATAAAGAAAGGAAGACGAAATTTGCAGTGTAAAATGACATCATTCTATTTCACAGGTTCTCATCAGCTGCAGACTGCCTCAAATTACAATGGTTATATAGGTGATAAGAACATACTGTAATGTTTGAGTGGTGGTAGAGAAGAGATACTATAAAAGTGATGCATCCAAAATGAGAGCATTATAATTTTTACTTTAAGTTTTCATCATCAATTTATGCAGTTTCAAAATTGAAAAGAGGGAGGAGGGGTAAGACAGAAAATAGAAAAAATTAACAAACAGTATTAGCTTGTAGGTTCACATAGAAACTCAAAAAACAAAGGCGGTTACAGTTTGTGAGATTAAGATTTGTTCAGTGAGTTGAGATCACTGAATTAAATGACTAATTGATGTAATCAAAATCAAAATTCAGTTACCTAGGGAGTGAGTGGTTAATCACACTCTCTTTCTGTATGCATAAGTCTGGTTTAAGTCGTTTGATTGCGATCGCTTCGACAAATCGTAGTAAATTTGCTGTCCTTTGTCTATTTAATATTTTGAAGGACTTAGAAATCTCCACGAGATGTCCGGTATCAACAGTATGTCTGGTAATTGCACTCTGCTTCCTTTCAGGCACAGGTTTCTTGGAATATGTTCAGAAAACAGGATAGAAGCCCTTCTTTCTGTCCTTCCAATGTATTTGCTCCCGCAAGTGCACGTAAATTCATAAACGCAGTTGGAGGTGACATCAGCAGGGTATTTATCTAGTTTTGAGTGGCTTATAGAAGAAGTGGTGTTGTATAATGTTATGAGTTTTGCTGCCGGGAAGCTTCTTTTTATTGCACCTTTCAGTCTTTTGTCAATCTTTTGTGACACTGCATCTCCTTTGAATGGGAGACAAATAAACACTTTTTTCTTTTCTACAGTTGGGTGTTTTTCTTTCTTGTCTTTTTCTCTGCTATACGTCTGTATAAATCCCTTAGGGTATCCATTTTCTCTTAGACATTTCTTGACGAAATCTAATTCTTCAACCTTGTTTGGTGAGCATAGCTTCTTGGCTCTGTTGGAAAAAAGACAGCAATGGACAGGTGTTTCGTTCTACTTCGAGACTGTTCACCAATATGAGTTTATGATCTCAGCAGGCCTTCATTCGGTTCTGTGGATGTGTGAACTTAGTTAATCTTAACGAACGACAAAGTGATAGGATAACGGTAATGAAAATTATAACTTTATTCTGAAAAATGCGTTGATAAATACTGCAGAGCTGTCAGGATATTTTACTGCAAGGTGTAGAATCTTCGAGTATTTTATTAACCTGTAATCTAATATTTAAAGCAGCATTATTCTATCGAAAGCCTTTGGAATACCTATAGCATTAGATTGAAACCAATTTGAAAAATAGACACGAAAACAGGTTGTGATACAAAGATGTAATTAGATGATTAAAAAAAAACAATGAAACAAAGTAAATAAGTTATATTTTGACAGTTTGAAAAGTATGGCAACCAGTTAATTTAAACTGGCCGCCACTTTGAATTCACAGATAAATGAGTGGATAAAACAAATAACTTGTTAATTTGGTTAATTCATTCAATACTTTTCTCGACTTGTTTACTGTGTAGCCGTCTATGTGAAATAATTCAGCAAAGTAATGCCAATATTAAACCAGATCAAATGAAATCAACGATATCAAATAACATTACAGAAATGCATCTAAATATCTACTTTTCAATCAGTCAGTCAGTCATTCAATTGAACATTTAATCAGAATTCTTAATTAATTTTGAAGTTAGTTAAATTTTAACTTGCTCATTGAACTGTGAGATAAAACATAACAATAATAAGGTGATAATGAAATTTTTTATTTCACTTTTGAGTTAATTACTTACCTGCTTGTTTCTATTCAACTTTATTTAAAATTGAACATTGAATGCGTTACATAGCACATGCATACATTAATGCACATCTTATTGAATTATTTGATTTAAACAAAACAAAGGTAGCTTAAGAAAATAAGTATATAATTAATTAATTTTCTTATTATTGTTATTTTTTTCGGAATTTTTTCTTTGTGAAAAATTCTTCTATTATTATTTTGTATTATTTCAATTTCCCAGGATGAAATAGTTTTTTTTTAATTTTCAGTTGCTATTGAATACTTTTGTTTACAATTTGATTTCCTTTTTGGAAGATTGGTAAGTTTTGATTTAAAATAGAGTTGAGTAAGTCAGTGTTTAAATTTTTAGTTGTTAGAGGTTTGCAGTCACAAGTTTACAGTCACTGTGTTTCATTGCTTAGTTCTGCAGAAGGTCAGCCGTAACATGGATACCTCAGTGGTAACGTGTCTAACTGCAATACAGAGTGAAGGGTGGGGCGGGGGTTGGAATTTCTAGTGGAGGATGTAAGCAATTTTTAGGTCTCAGGTATACCTCTCTGACGATTAATAATGATCACAACAGTCACTGCTTTTCTGGCATTTGTCTCTTCAAACACCAGTTGTGCTAACTACAGTATGTTTGAATGTTTTTGTATTTCTAGCCATACGAGCAAATAAATTCTTATGAAATTTCTTCTGGTCTTACCCGCTGGCACAGTGTTTAGGACTCTTGCCGACAATGGACATGGTCCGGGGTTCGATCCCCTGCCGACGCACACTTGATATTAATGGTCGGCCTGCAAAATTTGGGCCACACATATCACATGCTGAAAATTCCATACTTGTACCAAAAATATTGTGTGGTTTCAAGCTATTATAAAAAAAGAGATATACAGAGAAAAATGCCCTTAGTCAGTTGCTTCCTTGCATAAATTAAAATGCCTTTCAGTGAATTGCGTCAACAGCGCAGAACTAACCCTGCTTACATGCGTCAAAGTCCTACGTAATATATCATAGTCTTTTTTGAGAAGCCCAGGGAAGAATAAGAAGAAACAATAAGGAATAATTAGCAGAATACATGAATTAATAAATTGTTAGCGAAGAGGTTGAGTTATGTTAGACAGTATCAGTTTCATTAATAAAATTATATTTGTAATATCTCAGCGAAATTGAAATGATTAATTCCAACGTTTCGTTCGGCAATCTGGTCAGAACTTCTTCAGGGAAATTAATCGAAATTAACATAACAGAGGTTTATATATAAAAGGAACAACTCTTGTTTTAAACCTTGTCCAGTCATGAGCCATGCAACAGGCCTCAACTTGTATAATAAATAAATAAAATTGTATGTTTATGTATAAAAGTACATCTCTTGTTTTAAATTGTTTGTCCTGTCATATGAATCAAGAAACTGCTATCAGTAGGTAAAATAAAAAATTTATTATTTGAACTGTGATCAAAATTTGATCTCAGACTTTCAAAATTAGTCTACTTTGTTAAAATATATGTGTATATGCGGTATACAATGGTGTGTGTGTGTGTGGGTGAACAGTCATAAAACATTTGTTATTCTCATATGAGCTGTGATCAAGATTTGATCCGATAGTTGCAAAATAATTGAGATTTTTTACAAATATAATATAATTTCATAAATTTGTTATTCTCTCACCATAAGAAGACGTAGACAACCAGGAATTTGACCAAGTGTGACTAGTTGTTGATACATATCCAATTTATTTATTAGTCAGGATTTGCCATGCATCAGCTAAGATCACACCTTCACGTCTGTTCAAACTATTGGGATTCACCCAAATATGTAGGGCTTCTGAAGTCAGTCTTTATTTATATGAACCAAAACCTTTCTGTAAAACCTTAGTCTTATCAAAGTCAACTTTGTGTCCCGTTTCTATCGAGTGCAGTGCAATTGCTGAGTTGTTTTCTAGCTTCTGCAAGTCTGCAGAGGTCTTTGGAACCACCTTTAGACATTGTTTATGCTCTTTCACTCTTATATTTACCTGTCTGGAAGTTTCTTCTACATAGACGGCGTTATAATCCCCTCAATTGATCTGGTATACACAATTCTGCTGGTTTTCTTGTTCATATGACAGGACAAACAATCTGAAACAAGAGATGTACTTTTATACATAAACATACAATTTTATTTATTTATTATACAAGTTGAGGCCTGTCGCATGGCTAATGACTGGACAAGGTTTAAAACAAGAGTTGTTCCTTTTATATATAAACCTCTGTTATGTTAATTTCGATTAATTTCCCTGAAGAGGTTCGGACCAGATTGCCGAACGAAACGTTGGAATTAATCATTTCAATTTCGCTGAGATATTACAAATATAATTTTTTACAAATGTCTACTTCTCACTCAGCGCTCAATTATTTTGCAACTATCCGGTCAAATCTTGATCACAGTTCATATGAAGTATCAGTTTCCTTAAATAATAGATTCAACGAAGCAGTTTTTCAGAAATCAACAGGATATTATACGACCAACAAAGAATGGAAGTGAAACTGATACCAAAATAAGTAATACTCAACTTATTTCCTATTACAGTGTCACCAATATTATAAGAGTTATGGAGTTAAATCAGCCCGCGCAAGTCTTGTTCGCGCCTGAAACTAAAATTAACAATGTGACATTTAGTTGGAGGGACTCAGTTTAAGACCATTTGAATAAGACGCTTGATTAACCTCGGATAGGAAACTGTTCATTTGAGAACAACCTAATGCAGGAACATCTAGGACAGAAACTTGCAAAGCATTAGTATAAATAATAAAATTGGCTTAAATACGATAAGTTGAGCAAAAAGAAACAAAAGGTAAATGGAGAAAGTGTAGGGGACCTAATAGCGAGCTCGGTAACAGTAAAAGTATTAGAATAAAAATCCAAGTTAATGAAAGAATATTGTGAGAGTATATTATAAAAAAATACAGTTAATGAATTATAGAAATTAATGGCTACTTGGTGATACGGTTTAATGCCGCTTTTGCAAATTACTAATATAATCCATAGAGGTGTTTACTGATGGAGTCGTGTCTACTAGGAGAAGCTGTGCACCAGTTGTAGAATGGTCTTTATATGAGGTTGAGAGGTTCCTGCAAAAGTAGGCAAGTAGGCAGTATGAACCAGTGAGAAAACGAAGCGTCGAGCAGTACTCTGTATTTCTGGTTGTACCCTAAAGTTATGAATATTTTATAATGAATCTTTTTAAAAAAATGTTGTGCACAAGGTTTCCATTTTCGACATTTAACAGAAAAATGAAAAATAATATTGCTCCAGACTCCACAAAAGTACAGCACCATGAGACATAACTGCTTCCCTTAGCAAAGTAATGGAGCCCTCTCCTGTTCCATTAATAATCATGTAATCACCTTGTGACCCAAGACTTCTTACATGCCGAAGTCAGCTTGCTCATCGAAAGTGCCTTGGGAACAGAATCTGAAGCAGCAGTATAGTCACAGAAGGCAGAACGAATAAAATCCTCCGCTTTATCTAAACCAAAAATAATGTTTTGGTACAGTGCAGTAGTAGAGTCCAGAGTATTTCCATTGCAATTATAAACAATTTGTTTGCGGTTATTGGAAGATTATAATAAGGATTTAAGCACAACTAAGCGAAGATTTTTCATAGTGTTCTGAGCATATTCCAAGGTATTCAAGCCTTGGGGGAACCAAGTATTAAAAAAGTGCAATTACCAGATGCCATGTGGATGACAGGCATTTCGTCAAAGCCTTGAAATCGTTTGAAATAGTAAATATACAAATCGCATTTACGACAGTTTGTTTTAGTGATTGCGATCAAACATTTTCTATCATGTATATACATACAGGAAGAGAGTACGGTCAAACTCCCACTCACTTGGTAACTGCATGTTGACTCTCGCTACATTGATTGCATGATTATCCATATGAGAGATTTTAACTCATTGATTTGGTTACACTCATATGAACTACAGTCCTCTTGCTGTGTTATGTTACATTATGAGCTGATACTGTTAATCACTTTTCTGTATTTTCTATCCCGTGTCTACCTACTGCATTGCAATGTATGTAAGCAGATGATGATGATGTGACTCCATTATAGATAAGATTTTATTTTGATAAGTCACACAGTGTTGTTACACAATAATATTAACTGATGAACACGTTTCGAGCACAAATTATTACTGCTCATAATCATATCAAGTCACTACTCAAACAACTTTTTTACTTCATTTATATATATATAAATGAGTGGAATTAATTAGACATTTGAATAAAATCAATATAAGATAATGTGCATTCACAAATAATATTAGTGTTATCAATCAAATATAGTCAGCTGGGAATTAGGACGAGTGTTTTTACAGTCAAAATAAGTAACTTGTTAGAATGTTATGATGTACATGAATTGAAACAAAATTTTAAGATTATTTATTATCCTCTTCTGATTTGACTAGTGGTAATCATATTTTCTATATCTTTGGTATTTTCATTGAGTGATTTCTGTTGCATGTGTTGTGTGGTGTGTAGACTCGATGAACCAGGCAGGATTCAGTAATCAGTCTCTCTCTCCACCTACATAGATTACCTCTTAGAATCTTAAGCCTCTCCCACCCACTCTACTGTGTGGTTGTGTGTTAATGCAAGCAGTGCAATCGTTGAGCTTTTTTCTAAATTAATTATCTTCGTGGGATCAATCATTCTGTTTTCCGAATATCTAAATGGGGATATTTTCTACATTCCAACCTTAGCTAAATTTTTATTTTCCGACAATCTGACTACTCCTGACCTATCAGTTTGACCTATGTAGTTGACTTAACTCACAGTCATTGCAAGTTACTTTGTAAATTATATTATTTTGTTTAATTGAATCCACCGGGTCTTTTAGCCAACAGAGCTTGTCCTACCTGAGTAGTGAGTTTGTAGGTTTGAATTCCACCCTAATTCCTGCTTTATTAAGAGTCCTACGTAGGGTCTCAGATGTCCGTTCCTTATATGGTATAACAGTAGATGCCTCATATTCTTTCTTGCTTATGTTATCACTACTAGTTTCACCATTATTTTTATAGGGTAGTTATTTAACACCAACGCTTCTTCTATCTGTTTTATTTCATCATTTAGGTCTTTTTTGAGATACTTAGTTAAACACTTGTTAAACACTTAACTAAGCCTGCATGCAATAATTTGCGCTCGAAACGTCATCAGTCAATATTACTGTGTAATACTGTGTGACTTATCAAAATAAAATCTTATCTATAATAGAGTTATACTCTGCCAAAGTGCTCAAGTTTTATACTTATATCAGATGATGATATGAGCTAGAAATTTTAATGATTGCATTTTAAATACCCTAATTAATAACGCTCTCCTTCCTATTGTGGTGAAAGCTGGCTGCTAGCCAATTTGGTAATTGACGTCAATGTTTATGTCCCCAATATTGGTGGTGAGAAAATGATGAGAAAAAAGGCTTTGCGTAGGCGGATACAGTTAGCATATGGATGATCTGACACAACCACAAAGAGATGCAAGGCTAACTTTCTGTGAGAAATAACCAATCAGAAGACTGTGTTTGTTTGCTTAAATAATCTACAATAATGTACATTAAAATCTATAAATATGCTTTGATTTTCCTTAATAAACGATCTATTGCCTGACCCTTGTCTTCTGTTGTTACACTATCATTCCAACATCAAAGCACGCTATTTTCATGCGTTTATAACATTTGTAATTTTAGGTGGTCTACAACAGCTTTGAAACAGAATGGAGTCATTTCATACGGCAGAAATTTAGGTCTCCCCGTTTTTTGAGAGACTCCTGCAAGAAGTTTTTTAGATTTATGTCTTTGGAAGCAAAAAATAGTTACAGAACCAATGAGGCATGTTGCCTTCTACTTTGAGATACTACAGTAACCCATATGCACGATTTAACAGCTTGTCTAGTCTAGAACCATCACGTTGCCAGTGGAGCATGTTATCATTCCATTATGGTTTCTCGATACGTGATATTAAACCATAAATGATTCAAATATCTTATTTCACACCCAGTTATTGCATATTTTCTCAATCACAAATTGTTCCTGTGATTACAATTCATTTATTTGTTGATCTTATAAGTATGCTGACTGTCGAGCGGTCACTTTTAACTGTTTAATTCATGAATACACGGAACCTGATCTCGGAGGGTGACCTTATCTTTTATTTCAACATCTTTGGGAATAACTTTCTTCACAGCAACGCTAAGAGTAGTGATTTGCAATCTTTCACCGGTTTTCAGAATCCTGAAAGATAAGGTCTCTAATCTGACCACCTCTACATATATAAGTTTACCTGTCCTAATGGAGTCAGGCGAATTGATCATTAGACACGTATTCTGTCTCAAAGGGTTCAAAAACGCTACTTTGAATGGTTGCAGAGAGGTAGCAGCGGCTTCATCTGCAGCGCAATAACTGAAAAACTGTGTCAATGAACTCCTTCTTCAAAGGGATCTATAAAGTGAAGGGTGATCTGCTCTTTCCTCCTTTGGAATGCTGGGACTCTAATTATGCAGATAGAGAAACCGGATCTCTGTAAACAAAGGGGAATTATTCGACCACTCCTATTGACATGACGAGAATCCTGTTGTTTTAGGTCCATTTACTATTTGTCTTTTGACTCTTGTATTTCTGTCGAACTCTGACTCATAATTACATTTTTGGTCGTTTCATTGTGGAACCGAAACTCACCCATCAAATTACTGGCTTAATTAAGTAATTCTAACACTCTTATTAAACGTTTATGTCCTGATTAATATTAGT